>JAGDQO010000489.1:0-725073 GCA_018342035.1 Solanum appendiculatum | reverse complement strand
CCTCTCAACTCTGGTGGTTGCCACCGTTCTCTTCCGTGTCTCCGCCGCACAAGGTGCAGTCGGAGAGAGGCCTCGTTGTCTAGATGGAATTACATAAAAAAAGAGGAAATTTCATAAATAGAAAAGAGATTAAACTCAATAAGTTTTCTTAGCTACAATTTGCCTAATTACACTCCATAGCTATAGTTTTGTTTGCTATGAATATTTCTATTTGTATAATTCGCTTGGCGTTTGTATAATTCACTTGTCAATATACAAACAAAGTAAGTATATACAAATTCTATATTTAGGAATTTTTCAGAACTTATACAAATCAAATGTATCTAGGATAATTATATACAAACTAGGATAAGCATATACAATTTCTGAATTTATACAATTAGGAACTGAATTATACAAATTCTGAATTTATACAATTAGGAACTGAATTATACAAATTCTGAATTTATACAATTAAGAGCCAAATTATACAAATTATGGACGTGAGCCACGTAATTATGATTGTAAGTTAGTGGCAAATGGTAATTTAAAAACTGTAGCTATATTAACCAATTAAAAACGTAACGTACCCTAAATTCATTGATATGAGAAATAAATAGGAAAAATTACTAAAGTACACACCTTTAGGTATATTATTTTCCATTTGTCCCTATATCTTTTTAAAATAACTAAAATTTCTTATTGTGAAATGAGTTTAGCGCGTATTAATGTTGGAGTTAATGTATTCCGGTGCTTGTATTAATGTAGGGGCCGGATTGGGTGTGAATTTTTATTGTTTAATAAGTATTCTGATTAATGTATTAAGTGTATCCGCGCTTGTAAATTAATGTATCGCGCGTTTCATTAATGTATGCGCGGATTGAGTTAATTGTTTAAATTTGAGAGTAAATGTGAGAGTCCGTACTTGAATTAGTATTAGATGTGATCCTGTAGATTAATTGTAGATTTAAGGGTATGCATGCTTGTATTAAAATGTATCCCGCGGCTTTCATTAAATGTAGTCCGGAGTGGGTTAAGTTTGTTACAGGGGATTATTGGTAATTAAGAAAAAAGTAAGGGTATATAGTTATGTAAGTTCATTTTTTGACACCTAATGGGCGGGTGATTCCTGGTTTGAGTCCGCCCTACACTTAACGCCGCCAATAAAGTATGACAATTAGCCGGGGAGTAGTTGGCGAGGGGCCATTGAGGTGCAAAATAAGTCTGTGTGAAAAAGTGAGGACACTCAAACATCGCGAGCGCAGTATAGTTGATTTTAAATATGAAAGGTTTGTCATTTATTTCAAAGGATTATTCTCCAATAATTGATCCATGTTCATTTTCACGCATAAAAATATTTACAAAAGATATGCCGTTATATAATATTGGTCATCAGTACACGGGCGGGGCCTGGGGCCTCGCGGGGGGGCGGTGCTCTGCCTAAGGCTTCGCAGGGGCGCGGCTTGGGGCCTGGGGCCTTGCGGGGGGGCGGAGACAGCATGGGGCCTCGCGGGGGGTGGAACGGGCCTGCGGCCTAGTGGGGGCCAGGGGCCTCGTGGTGGCGGGGCCCGGCGGCTTGGGGCCTCGCGGGGACGGAGCCTGGGGCTTCGCGGAGGGGGGCCGGCGGGCCTGGGGCCTCGCGGGGTTGGAACGGGCCTGAGGCCTAGCGGGGGCCTGGGGCCTGGCTTCTTGGGGGCAGGCGGGCCCAGCCTGAGGCCTCGCGGGGAGCTTGCGGGGCGGGTCCTGGCTTTCTTTAGGCGGGCAGTCCCAGCCTGAGGCCTCGTGGGGGGCATGGGGCGGGGCCTAGCGCGGGCGGTCGGGCCCAGCCTGAGGTCCGTGTTTGGGAGGGAGGGGCTGGGTCCTTGCGGAGGGCGGGGGGTTGCTGGGCCTCGTTGGGGTTTGGGCCTCGCGGGGACCTTGCATAACAACCTTAAAATTCAACTAATAATCGGTTTTCAACTTTGACAACATGATAACTTTTTCTCTTTGCATGGCGGATTAAAAGAGCTGTTGAATTCACATTGTTGTTCTTAAAACAGCTTCAAGGTTCAAAAATTTGTATCCATTTTTCTTGATATTATGCATGGGGTTGATAACCATCACAATATTTGTTCTGAGTTTAATGTTTGCTGAATAATAATAAATTTCGTTGGTTTCATTTGATGTTTCAACATTTTTTGATAACTCAACTTCTGGCACAACTTGTGTTTCATCAGCAACTAGTACTTGGTTGATCTCGGGATTCGAGGTCTCATTAGAGAGTCATCTGAATTATGTTCAAGAAAGTTTTTTAGTTCATTGCTTGGCTGAACTTGAGTTCTGAAGCATCAGTAAATTGAGTTCATTCTTTCAGCTGAATCCCAACAATTCTATGATAGTTAATGTTATTATGACTTTATTGTTTTGTATTATTCTCATTGAAAGGTATAAATTCCTTTGGTTATTGTCAATTTTGTTGAAAATTTGGTACAAATTGGTTAAAAAATATTTGCGTAGTGTTATTTTTGAATATTTATTTAGTTTCCTGATATTTCATTTCCAATCTGTGTTCGATTACTGGCAGATGCGAGATTGATGAGATTTATGGATATATATCATTAGTTTTAGCATTGCTATTTTGATAAAAGCAAGACTCTCACTGCTTCAGATATCAACACTAATGGTGGTTTTTCTACCGCCCACAGCAAAAGATTGCTATCCTCCCTTTGTAAAAAGCTTTCTTTAAGATATCAGACTTCTTTAAGTATCATCGTCTTCTAATTTTCTGTTGGTAAGCTTAAAATTAAACAAACTCATTGGGGTGTAACACGTCCTTGCAAAACCCACAGGGCTCTATGTAACCCCGCATGCTAGAGTTTCATTCGCAATGGCTCGTGCTTGTCAAAGGTCTATTGAGTCATGAATTTGAAATCTACTCTACAATTTTTTGCTTTGTGAATGAGTTTTTTTTTGTTTGATTCTTAATTATGTTACCCGTGGAAAACATTTTGGGAATGGATTTTGAGCCATTGTAACTCTTCCAAAGACATTGTTTGGATCATTCTTCTTGTCAAGTCTTGATGGATAGAAAACTACTCAGCCCGGTATTTGTAGCTAAGCTAGCGATGTTCCATGACCAAAACTAGAATTAATAGGCTGGCCTAACAAGTTGAACTGTGTGTAAACCTAAGTATATAAGTAAGTTAAGCCTTTAATTCCTTCATGAGTGACATTCTTTTCTGTGAATGTTTAAATCAGCATTTCCTTAGTTGACGTGCCCCTAACTGATGATTTACTTTTGACACAAATGATATTGAAATTGATGAACATCAAATTGATCATCTGCACTTTCAGAGGGTGATGATGCCAAATTCAAACTTAGAACACATGAAGAAATCATAGTAAAATAATAAAAAACTTGTGTAATCATATTTTTATTGATTTTACGACTTCTCATTCTGAATTGTGTCCAATAAATATTCAATCATCTTATATCTTTTAGGTCCTTGATGCATCATTAGCGGCTGAACAGGCAAGAGACAAGCTTCAATGCCAAGAAAAACTTGAGGTAGGTTAATTAGTTTAAAGATCACATGTAACACGGAAGTTGAACAAAATAATACATGAATTAAATTTTTTTATTACTTTACTTGTAAATATGGGCATTACTGGAGAGCCTCAAACCACTGGGTTGCAGCACCTTGTTGTGTCTAGGGTGTCCAAAGTATTAAAATTTAACTGTTTTGAATAACATTTTACTTATATGGTATAATTTTTCGACGAAGGATATCCAATTGGACACCCCTAGGACACTGTAGTCAATTGGGTACAATGCAAACCTTGTGCTCATTGTTTTACCCCTTTTCGATCCTCGAAAAAGCTCAACTTATAACATAATTGGTTGTCATAGTATTTAGAATGTGAGCTAATGAGAAATTCATATTGTTATAGAAAAAATGTTTATGAATATTAGGGTGTTATGGTGATAATTCTTATAGTATTGGTGATGTTGCTTCTGAGACATTCACATTTGAATCAACAAAATCCAAAATAAAAAATGTTGATAATATTTCAATTCCACGTGTTATTATTGGTTGTGGACATAATAATAATGGTCTTTTCAGCAATCGTAGTGCTGGGGATTGTTGGATTAGGAGATTCAAAAATCTCTATTATTAAATAACTTGATAAACAAATTGAAGGGATTTTCTCCTTTGTTTAGTCCCAAATGGCGATTTGTCACCATCTCCTCCTCTCAATAAACAAATTGTTGGATTAGTTATCTAATTGTTATATTATGTGACAAGAAAGAGAAAAAAAGATCCCTTTAATGAGTTTTCTATATGTTATGAGACGAAAAGTGTTGTCGATTTTCCTAAGATTGTGTTCCATTTCACGGATGTTCATATCGAGTTACAAATACATTATCAAAAGTTGATAAAGATGTGGCTTGTTTGACAATTGTTAAGGGGGGTGGGGTGGGCGGGTCTATATGGTGTTTATGGAAACTTGGCACATATGAATTTCCGTATTGGATATGATCTTGTGAATCACAAACTCTATGACTTTCCTACTGATTGTACCTGCCACGGATAAATTTGGATTATAATTTCATATTTTTAATTAATTAAATTTGGCCTTTACTTTGTTTAATGGGAGTATGTATAATTTGGAACGCCCTTTTTTTTAACTTCATAATAATTATAATCTATTAATTTGGAATTTTCCTACTGAAGAAAAAAGAAGAAGAAGAAGGCAAAGTACTAAAAGTGATACAAACTTCCTACGGAAGGTTTCGTAAAGGTTTCACAAAAAAAATTGATTGAAAGCTATATCACCAAACTATTCATGGGCTAACACACAAAAAATTGAGAAAATCACTTAAAGTGGCCCCTAAATGCTCAAAAATGGTGAGACTCATGTACATACTGCTCCCCCAAGTCCTTACAGATGGTTCCGTAAAGGTTTCACAAAAAATCGATCGGAAGTCATATCACTAAAATATTCATGGGCTAACACACACGAAAAACTGAGAAAATCGACTAATTCCTGTAAATAAACCCTTAAATGCCCAAAAATGCCTCAAATAATGCTGAGATTGCCTCAAAATGGTGAGACTGTACGTACTACTCCTCGAACTCCCTATCGAGGATTCCGTAAAGGTTTCGCAAAAAAATCGACCGGAAGCCATATTGCCAAAATATTCATAGACTAACACACATGAAAAACTGAGAAAATTGCCTAATTCTTGTAAATTGGCCCCTAAATGTCCAAAATTGCTTTAATAATGGTGAGATTGTATGTACTGCTCCCCCCACTCCCTACGGAGGGTTCCATAAACGTTTTGCAAGAAAATCGATCGGAAATCATATCACAAAAATATTCATAGACTAACACACATGAAAAACTAAGAAAATTGGTTAATTCTCTAAATTGGCTCCTAAAAGCCTCAAAATATGGTGAGACAATACGTATTGCTCCTCCGACTCCCTACGAAGGGTTCCATAAAGATTTCACAAAAAAATCGACCAAAAGTCATATCACTAAAATATTCATGGACTAACATATATGAAAAACTAAGAAAACAACTTAGTTCCCGTAAATTGGCCCCTAAATGCCCAAAAATGCCTTTAAAATGGTGAGACTATACTAATACATACGAAAAACTGAAAAAATCGTCCAATTCTTATAAATTGACCGCTAAATATACAAAAATAATACTAGAGTTAAACATATTTTATCAAAATAAAATTTTTTTCTTAGATACCAATTTAATCTGAAATATTCGATTACGAACAAAGGAATACTTAACCACCTCCCGCCACTAATTTTTTATTTGTTCACTTTATGTGAGTCGTGATATTTGATAATTAAGTGTACCATTACTTAATTTTCCATTGTAATTATTAACAAAGTTGATGCTACTCTTTCTATAAATAGTTCTTTCCTCTTTATCATTCTTCGAGCCTGTTTAAAGTATTTTTTTTAAAATAGCTTTTTAGAAAAATGCTATTGAAAAATAATAATTTATATTTGGCTAATTCATTTGAAAAGTGTTTATGATAAGCAAATTGTGTTTGACTAATCTATTTAAAAAAGAGTTTTGGAGAGTCAAATTACGAAAAAAGGGCACTATCAATGTACTTTTAATATTAAGATTATTTTATAGAGAGAAACTATTTTAAATATCTATTACAAAAGTTTTAATTAAATTTTTATTTTAATTAAATTAAAATGCACATATTCAAATTTTCAATCAATATTATATATAGATAAATAAATAAACTAGATATTAATATAATATTAACATGATGATTTAAGTATAATTAAAAATATCAAGCAAAATAAATTTAAAAACCATTTCACAAGTTAAATCACTACATACAAAAAATAATATTGTTTACTTAAAAACCATTCTACATAAATTTTCTTTTTTTTTATTCCTGCAAAATATTGATGTTATTTTTATTTCTAATTCTATAAAATAATACGTAAAATAATATATAAAATATAAAATATTAATATATAAATGTAAAATAAAATAAAATTCTTGAATGAAACTCAACCAAACTTATGAGATATGCTAATTAATTAATAAGTGATATATTGGTAAATATGTATATATGAAAGATATGTTTTAGTCTTCAAGAAAATAATTTTTTGCTTCTGCTTTTTTTAAGAATCACAAATTTTTAGCTTCTTTCTAACCGTAGATAATAAGTGACCCGATTATGTAAATATTGTGCTTATCAAGAGATTTACCTATAATTATTGTACCTTGCTTGTAAGAGACCTAATTATTGTAAATGTTGTTAGTACACACTCAATTAGGTTTACACATCAAGAAACTTACATATAATTATGGTACTTAGCAAATAAGTTACCTGATTATATAAAACTTTTAGTACACACTCACTCAATGCTTATCAAGAGATTTACTTATAATTATTATAATTGGCTAATAAGTGACCTGATTTTGTAAATATCGATAGTGTATACTCACTTAATGCTTATCAAGAGACTTGCCTATAGTAGTAGTAGTAGCAGCAACAACGTATATATCAATTTATCATAAGTTGCATCATAAGAAAGTGTTATAGGAACCTCTATGTCCCATTCACCCTACGTAAGTTTATTTTAATGCAATAACAAATTATCTTATCCTTGTTTATTTTAATCCAACGTAATTTGACAACTAGGCGGGTATAAAAGACTCAAGTCTACAAAAATGATATGAGTTATACAACATAGTGCTACAAATGAAAACTTAGGCCTACTATCAAGTCTGATTTTACCGATAAAAGCTTAACTTTTTAAAATTCAAGGATTTTCTAGGATCGATTCACTCTGTGTAGAAAGTCAGAAATTAAACATAGAAAATCGTTCATTAATAAATATTTGAATTACGGAAAAAGAAAAAGAAAAAGAAAAATATTATATGATTATGAAGAATATAATATAGTAATTAAATATAGGATTATTTGGTCAAAACTGCAAAAAAAATAAATTAAAATCTGGCAAATTGCATTAACTATGACAGTTGATTGTTAAATGTTTATCATGTGTGTCTTTATTCCACTTTGACTATAGAGTCACTCGAGTTAAACTTGTTTGATTTTTAAACAAAAAGCAATTAAAATTTAAAAAAAAATCAAATTATTATTTGTTTTATTTCTTTTAAAATATACACAAACAAGTGTGAGTTCTCCACTATAATTTAGCCCACCCAATGAGGTCTTTTCATTATCACAACACAACTTATATTTTCCATTCTAACAAAAAAAATGGCAATCAAATTCAATTCCATCCTTGGGACTCTCTTAGTGGTGGTTGCCACCATGCTCCTCCATGTCTCCGAGGCACAAGGTGATCGGAAAATAGTAATCGGAGATGATTGGGTTAACCTACCTGACTTAGAAGATCCTAAAGTGGTGAAATTAGAAAAATTTGCAGTCGATGAGCATAATAAAAAAGGCTACAACAAGATTAGTGTTTGAATAAGTAATATCATGATAAAGTTCAATTAAATATAGTGAGGCAACTACAAATTTTCGGCTGACCATCTCCACCGTGGAAGGTGATTCACCACATTACTATCTGGTCATGATGTCGGACAAAGAGTGGGGAAAATCTAGGAACCTTATTTCTTTCTAAGAATGTTTTAAATTTGACGATAGATTCGTATGTCCTTACCATTAACTTAGTAGATCAAGTTACTAGATCTGACCGGAGTATCTAATCTTTAAAATTGATCTAGTATAATTTATAAAAGTTAATGACATCAATGAAACGAATCTTCAATTGATATGAGTATGTTTTTATATATTCAGCTATATTTAATGTTGTGTGATCACTCGATAAGGTTAGCATTTTTTATTTTTTTTTGCTTCTGGAGCCGTTATTTTTTGTTTCATTTGATGTTTCAACATTTTTTGATAACTCAACTTCTGGCACAACTTGTGTTTCATCCGCAACTAGTACTTGGTTGATCTCGGGATTCGAGGTCTCATTAGCTCCAGGACCCTCTAGAGAGTCATCTGAATTATGTTCAAGAAAGCTTTTTAGTTCATTGCTTGGCTGAACTTGAGTTCTGAAGCATCAGTACATTGAGTCAATTTTGTTGAAAGTTTGGTAATTGGTTAAAATATTTGCTTAGTGTTATTTTTGAATATTTATTTAGTTTCCTGATATTTCATTTCCAGATGTGTTCGATTACTGGCGGATGTGAGATTGATGAGGTTTATGGATAAGTATCATTAGTTTTAGCATTGCTATTTTGATAGAGTTAGCTTTTGCAAGACTCACTTCTTCAGATATCAACACTTATGGTGGTTTTTTTTCCCCTCGCCCACAACAAAGGATTGCTATCCTCCCTTTGTAAAAGGCTTTCTTTAAGATATCAGACTTCTTTAAGTATCATCGTCTTCTAATTTTCTGTTGGTAAGCTTAAAATTAAAAATAATAATTTATATTTGGCTAATTCATTTGAAAAGTGTTTATGATAAGCAAATTGTGTTTGACTAATCTATTTAAAAAAGAGTTTTGGAGAGTCAAATTACGAAAAAAGGGCACTATCAATGTACTTTTAATTTTAAGATTATTTTATAGAGAGAAACTATTTTAAATATCTATTACAAAAGTTTTAATTAAATTTTTATTTTAATTAAATTAAAATGCACATATTCAAATTTTCAATCAATATTATATATAGATAAATAAATAAACTAGATATTAATATAATATTAACATGATGATTTAAGTATAATTAAAAATATCAAGCAAAATAAATTTAAAAACCATTTCACAAGTTAAATCACTACATACAAAAAATAATATTGTTTACTTAAAAACCATTCTACATAAATTTTCTTTTTTTTTATTCCTGCAAAATATTAAATTTTAAAAAAATAAAATTATTATTTGTTTTATTTCTTTTAAAATATACACAAACAAGTGTGAGTTCGCCACTATAATTTAGCCCACCCAATGAGGTCTTTTCATTATCACAACACAACTTATATTTTCCACTCTAACAAAAAAAAAATGGCAATCACATTCAATTCCATCCTTGGGACTCTCTTAGTGGTGGTTGCCACCATGCTCCTCCATGTCTCCGAGGCACAAGGTGGTCGGAAAATAGTAATCGGAGATGATTGGGTTAACCTACCTGACTTAGAAGATCCTAAAGTGGTGAAATTAGAAAAACTTGCAGTCGATGAGCATAATAAAAAAGGCTACAACAAGATTAGTGTTTGAATAAGTAATATCATGATAAAGTTCAATTAAATATAGTGAGGCAACTACAAATTTTCGGCTGACCATCTCCACCGTGGAAGGTGATTCACCACATTACTATCTGGTCGTGATGTCGGACAAGGAGTGGGGAAAATCTAGGAACCTTATTTCTTTCGAAGAATGTTTTTAAATTTGACGATAGATTCGTATGTCCTTACCATTAATTTAGTGGATCAAGTTACTAGATCTGCTCGGAGTATCTAATCTTTAAAATTGATCTAGTATAATTTATAAAAGTTAATGACATCAATGAAACGAATCTTCAATTGATATGAGTATGTTTTTATATATTCAGTTATATTTAATGTTGTGTGATCACTCGATAAGGTTAGCATTTTTTATTTTTTTTTGCTTGTAGTATTTTTCCTTTTTGAAGTGTGTATACATACGTAGATGTTTACCAATCAAATCATCAATCAACAACATCTCAAATTTTTATTAATAATAATTTATTATAGGAATTTCTATCTAATTCACACTATTCAAGCTTATTTCAATCCAACAATGAATTATTTGTCTTCGAAAGTTTTTTTTTTAGGAATTTTGTAAATGTCATATATTTTATATCATAACAATAGTTACCATCGAGGGGTATGTGACAATATTATATAAGGTATCTTTGAAATATTTTTTATGGTTGAAAATAAATGGATATTATTGGAGAAACTTTGAAATAATGACAAACCTTCATATTTAAACATATACGTCGTCGAAGATTTTGAGTGTCTCCTTTTTACAACTTTTTGATATTTCCAATATGGTAATTGCATATTTATTTGGGTAAGTTACATAAATCACATAGTGTAAAAATGAAATTACTATATATCCCTACTTTTTTTCTAATTACAATAATCCCTTAAAATTAACCCAATCCGGATACATTAATGAAAGCGCGGATACATTAATACAAGCATGGATACATTAATACATTAATACGGATACATTAATACATTAATACGGATACATTATTAAAATAAAAATTAACTCAATCCGGATACATTAATGAAAGCGCGGATACATTAATACAAGCGCGGATACATTAATACATTAATACGGATACATTATTAAAATAAAAATTAACCCAATCCGGATACATTAATACAAGCACGGATACATTAATACATTAATACGGATAAATTATTAAAATAAGAAATTTTAGTTATTTTAAAAAGATATAGGGACAAATGGAAAATAATATACCTAAAGGTGTGTACTTTAGTAATTTTTCCTATTTATTTCTCATATCAATGAATTTAGGGTACGTTACGTTTTTAATTGGTTAATATAGCTACAGTTTTTAAATTACCATTTGCCACTAACTTACAATCATAATTACGTGGCTCACGTCCATAATTTGTATAATTTGGCTCTTAATTGTATAAATTCAGAATTTGTATAATTCAGTTCCTAATTGTATAAATTCAGAATTTGTATAATTCAGTTCCTAATTGTATAAATTCAGAAATTGTATATGCTTATCCTAGTTTGTATATAATTATCCTAGATACATTTGATTTGTATAAGTTCTGAAAAATTCCTAAATATAGAATTTGTATATACTTACTTTGTTTGTATATTGACAAGTGAATTATACAAACGCCAAGCGAATTATACAAATAGAAATATTCATAGCAAACAAAACTATAGCTATGGAGTGTAATTAGGCAAATTGTAGCTAAGAAAACTTATTGAGTTTAATCTCTTTTCTATTTATGAAATTTCCTCTTTTTTTATGGAATTCCATCTAGACAACGAGGCCTCTCTCCGACTGCACCTTGTGCGGCGGAGACACGGAAGAGAACGGTGGCAACCACCAGAGTTGAGAGGATTAAAACTATATTTGTGTGTTGATAAGTTGTATGGGTTAATCGGTGAATTGACTGATTTACCCTTTCTATTTCATTTCGATTTCCTCTTATATTTAGTAGTTTCTTTGTGTCACTTTATTTGTCCTACTTTTCTTTTAGTATATTGTATATTTAAAAATTACAAAAAAAAAAACGATTGTACTATAAATCGCAACTTAAAATATTTGAAAAAGCATAATAAAAATTTGATTGACTTTCAAAATTTAACATGTGCCACATAAATTGAGACAAAGGGAATTACATATATTATTTGAAAAATTACATTAAAAGTATTATACACCACAATAATTAACAATTTAAAATATTTCAAATTCATACAAAAATTTACTTAACTCTCCTAATTTCATCTGTACCACATAAATTAAGACAAATAAAGTAACATATATTGAGTCTGTACTTGCACGGGCTCTAGTATCCAGTAGAGTTACAGTTTTATAAAAATGTATTTCTACTTAAAACTAGTCAGTAATTAATTACTTGATTTATGTTTTTTTTTTATTTGTCTAGTTTGAAAAATTAAGCCATAATTTATTATTTATATCTATTCTATTTTTATTATTAAATACTATCCATTTTCTTAAATATTTAGATGACTTATAATTATAAGGTGATATAATATGCTTACCGTTTTATTTATTATTTCTTAAAGAGTATTTTAAGTTAAACACGAACAAATAAAAATGGATGGAGAAAGTTGTATAGTAAAGGCTAAAATTATACTTAGAGTGCTCATAATAGATATTGAATTTTTATGACTTCTTTATATATTTATTTTTTGAACCCTCTTAATAATCTTGGCTTCGCCATAGACATGAAGTATA
The DNA here is from genome assembly GCA_018342035.1 of Solanum appendiculatum. NCBI lineage: Eukaryota > Viridiplantae > Streptophyta > Magnoliopsida > Solanales > Solanaceae > Solanum > Solanum appendiculatum. Next base: position 712,631 of record JAGDQO010000489.1, on the reverse strand, counting down.
GAGACAAATTCAAAAATTAAACATTATGGTTTGACTTTGGGTTTAACCGCAATCCATTTAATATATTAGATTCAAAATTCATTATTCATATTTCATTTAGTGAAATTTTAAATATATATACAGGCGTCGAATCAGAACTATTGAGTTCGAATAAATTCATAAATTATATACATAGGTTAAAAAAGCATAATAAGAATGTGTTATAGGAACATCTATGTCCAATTCACACTTTAAGTTCATTCCAATCCAATAACAAATTATAATTTTATTCAAATTTATTTCAATTCAATATAATTTGACAATGAGGCGTACATGAAAGACTCAAGTTTGCATAAATGATATGAGTTATACAACACAATGCTACAAATGAAAACTTAGGTCGATCAAGTCCGGTTTCCTGAATAAAAACCTAGTCCTTTACATTCAAGAGTTTTTTTAGGAATTAATCTACTCGCTCTGGGTAGAAAGCCAAAAGTTGAACATAGAAAATCTTTCATGGCAAACTATAAATTATTTCCCGATGTTTAAAAATTCTAGATGAATATTTATATTACAAAATTTTTTAAAATAGTATATGGTATGACAATTAATGTAATGCGTTAATTGAATATAGGATTATTTGGTCAAATCTAGCAAAACAGAAAATAAATCTAGCAAATTCTAATAATTACTAGATAATAAAAGGCCCGTTTACGGGCCCAATATTTCAATCTTCAATATATTTTAAGTATTTAATTAATTTTTTTAAAAATAATAATATATTATCAGGTAATAGAAATGCTAATAGAAATCATACTCTATAATAATATATCTTTTTTAAAAATATAAAATCATACAATAACTTATAACTTATTTAAGTTGTCTTAATTAATAATAAAATATCACATACTCCGATGCTTTTAATTTAACACTATGTCGAACTCATAAATTTGAATTAAACATTTAATTTAGTGATATTCTTTTTCTATTATATTTTAAAATTATTCAAAAGAATAGATTAAAATTATAAGTGTTAATGTATTAACAATTTTTATAAAATCATACAAAGCAACAAATTCTATTGATACAGATTATAGATTAATTTTGAATATACTTAAATTCGTTTTCATAAGTGTTTAACAAACAAAAATGATGATCTCCTCTTTTATAATTTAGTAAACATTTATAGTTTACTTTAAATGTAAGTATTCCATCCTGTTCATTTTATTCGTAAAGTTACTTTTTAACATCTTTTAAAATATATTTTTAAGAAATTATTGAAATTAACTTTATTTATTCTTTAATTTCATTCTAATATATTATTAATTTTATCACACTTATTTCTTTTCATGTATATTAATTAGAGCCAAAATAAAGGGTAAAATAACTAATTATATTTTTTTATTAAAATAAACATTTTTAGTAAGCATAATGAATAGAAAAAATATTAAGAATTAAATTAAAGTGATAGTAAAATAGAGTAATTAATAAATATCACAATCTATATATAATTAAAAGGAAGAAAGTCTAGCGTAGGATCATGCCAAGTGACAGTGTAGGATCAAGACATGTGTTAATTTTAGGACAAATTAGTTAATTTAGGTAGTAATTAGTTATTGTTTGTCTTTAAATTTTACATTTTTATTATTTTGGTAGTTATTTTATATTTTACAGATTTTTTACTGTCGTTTAAATTTTTGCAATTTCTAAAAAAATCAAATTGTGACAGTTTTTAGTCATAAATGATTATCTATTTGATTTATTTTTAAATACATTTCAAATATCTTCTATATAATTATATACAGATTATAAAAAAAAGTTCATCTATGAAAAAAAAAAAAAGAGCATGTCGGATTTGCATTAAAGAAAATCAAAAAGTAAGATTTCAATCTATATTTTAATATTTGTATTTTTATTTTTAATTCAAAAAGAAAATAAAAAATAAGATAAATGACAAATAAAGGAAAAATTAAAAAATTTAAGAATTCAACCAGCACGCTAACTTTTCCACCTTCTTAAATTGAAAAATTACTTTTTTTAAAATCAAATTTCAGATTTTACATCATTTTAGTGTTAAATAGTTCTTTTAGATTTAAATTAGATATTTTAATTTTATTATATATTAAATAAATTTTACTTTTAAAATTGAAAATTATAAAAATAGAGTTAGATTAATTTAGAATAATTTTTTATTATTTTATAAAAGAAAAGAAAAACAAAAAATGTGTTTTCTTTTTTGTTTATGTTTTAATGAATAAGCTAATAATTTTAATCATATTTTATTTCTAATAAGCTTTTAAAATTTTCTGTATTTTTATAGTTAGTTAATAATATTTCATTATCATATTTTTTAAAGAAAAAAAATGCAAAAAACATAAATACATAAAAATACAAAAGCAACATAAAATAGAAAAGATAAAAAAAAAAAAAAAATAGACACCAAAATAACTTACAGTGTCACGTTCTACCCCATTCCCAATATCCCATCAATCACGCACATATTACACACATGATCATAATACACAACAATATACACTTCATTTAAAAAATAAACTGCCATCATCATGAAATTGATTTTATTTTTTTTTAAAAAAAAAGAAACTGCCATTAACATGAGATATTGGATTTAAAATTGATTTCTTTTAATAAAAAAACTGTCAGATTATGTGGTTAAAACATCAAAGTGTGTTTCTCATTCACAGAATCCTCTTTCAAAGGGATATTTCTTCTATTCACGTCCATATCATTCCATGGATTTCTTTTTCTTTTTTTTTAGTAATGAACTTGTTCTACTGCAAATCAAGCATCAATCAATCGTCTTTTATTTGATGGATTTTTTGTTTATATTTTCCCTAACATTTGACATGAATATTTATATTTTATCCAACCTTAAATTGTTTCATCGCATTTGATTTGGAAGTTTGATTTTTTGCTACATCAAGTTATTGTTCTTAATTTTGAAATTGACCTGAGTTTAATTGAAAGGAGATCATTCTTAAAATGGAGCCATCACAATCTAGCGACATTGAACAGGATGGGTCATGTTCATGGTCTTCGTCGTAGACATTGTAGTCTAATATAAAATTGGCTATAGATATATAATTGACACAAGGGAATGTGATCAAAGAAAAGCATAACAAAAATAAATGTGTCAGTGTTCTGATTATTATTGTGTGTATATTAGTAATATAACTTCTGCTGATTTATGTTGCTGAATTGAATTGATTATATACTTCAAAAACAATTACAGAGAGCAAGTTTTTGGGAGCATATATATATTTAGCTATATAGGCGTGCACTTGTGCCATATCATGTAAGTATCTTAATTGTTTATTTGAAAGTTCTGCCTTCATTGTAGTTCTACTTTGCTTTCTAATGACATCTAAGTGAGAGAATCGAAAAAGATAATTCTCAAGATTTGTACAAATTAGAGTAGAAAATCAACTAATTTCTTCAGAGGTAATGCATTCACTTCATTACTTCAAAAGCTAATGAAATATTGATGGATTTACATGTCCTTTTACTTACTGATTCTCTATTATAAATTAGAAAAAAATACATATGATAATGCTCATATTAATTAAGTGTATATTTATAGTTAAGATAAGAATTTTGAACTTAAACCCATAAAAATTACATCTTGAATTTATCCCTAATAAAAAGTAACTAATGTATAAATAATGTAAATTTATTGGGTGACTGATTGATGACTATATGAAATTGTGACTGATTATGTAACATTGTATAAAGGACAATTATCTCTGCACAATATTATTTTAACAATATGGCCCGCGTAATAAGAGGACCAAGACCTTATGTGGTTGTTGTATGTGAAGTTTAATCAAATCATAATCCACCTTCATTATTAACCATTTTGTAGAGGCACTTCTCTCATATTGTGTATTTTTTGATGGCTTTGAGGAGCGCATGAATATAGATAATCTAATAAGAAAATCAAAGACTGAAGTATTTCGTATTTATGAACGTATCCGAATAATAGCTTAAAGATTCATTTGAAGCCTGGAGATTGATGTATGCAAAGTCTTTGATTTTTTTTATTAGATCTAATATATTATTAATTCTCATTATACTAACAATAGATGTTTAAAGAGTGCTCAATATTTCTTCCTTCGAGGTTAATTGGTTTTTTTTTTATGCTGAAGAAAGAGAAGCAAATTTTAAGATCAATTTTTTGCATGAAATTGTACATCACACAAATATATAGTTATTTTCTTTATATTTTTAAGGCGATTATGTAGTCATATGCTTTTTAGTAAATTATTGAAATCATTCTCCCTGATCACATGCACACAATTGCACATCACACAAATATATAATTATTTTCTTCACATTTTTAATGTTATTTTAATTTTAATGTTTTTTTAATTATTTTTGTAGTTTATTTTATTTTTTTACAAAAAAAGGAAGTAAATTTTGACAATTTTTAATCATGATGATAGTTATCTGTTTAATCTAATTTGAGCTCTTATCTAGGTGAGAATTTATTAATTTTATACTACATAATCTGCATAAATCATTTTTAAATTTATTTAATCGTATAAATTAAAATTTTTAAAACTTAGAAATCAAAAATTCAATATTTTTAGCACGTTTGAACAATAGTTGCATACTTGCACTATTGTAACAAAAGCACAAAGTTTATTATTATTTTTACATATTTATTTTAAAAAAATCTAAAGTTTGATATAACATATTTTTATGATTTTTTAAATTCAAATTCAAATAATTTTTAATTATAGTGATGATTAACTATTTACTCCTTTGTAGCAAAAAAATTGCAGATTGTTTACATATTAGAACTTCTTTTAAGTGGAAAGTTATCAAATATTCATACTAAATATTTAAACTAACACTTCACCATTACTTCTTTTTTATAGCAAAAAAAAGTGTAAATTGTTAACACTAATATTTTAAACATAAAAATAAAATTTTAAGCACAAACTCTTTTTTCTTTTTGTGGAAAGTCAGTAGATTTTTATATTAAATATTTAAATTACTTTTCCACAATTTCTTCATCATTATAGCAAAAATATGTAGACTATTTATATTTAATTTTTTAAGTTTAAAAATAAATTCTAATAAGCACATTTAGGACTGTTTTTGTGGGGGAAGGTATCAAAGTTTTATAAAAAATATTTAAACTAACTTCTCACAACTATTGATTCTTTATAACTACAAAAAACATGGATTTTTTTATGTTAATTTTTATACTAAAAAAAATTAATGCATGTTTAGTTTTGTGTTTTTGCCAAAGCACATCTAGGACTCTTTATTTTACTAAAGGTTATCAGATTTTTAATACTAAATATTTACACTAAAAAATTAAAATATTAATTATTAGAAACTTCAAATTATTTGAAAATAATTTAAATATAAAAATTAGTGAATTAAAATATTTTGTAGTTTACGTATACGAAACCGATAAAAAATAAAACTAACAAAAAATCTACCCCAAAACCCACGTTTATAACTCCACCCCCCCCCCACCCCCCCACCCCAAAAAAAAACTTTTATATATGTAAAACTTATAAAATATCAAATAATATAATACATGAGGCATATTTGGTCCTTCTTTCATTTGTTTTCTTATCTTTATATTTTTATTATTCATCTTTAAAAGTAAAACAAATTTAAAAATAAATAGAAAAAAAGTAACAAAATTATCCCAGTTCAAATTCCACGACTCCACATCATGCACTAAATTATTCTTTTTTCAAAGCTTCAAACAACTATTTTGTCGATTGAAAGTTTACATTGTCAGGGTGCACACATTTTTTACTTGATTTTCAAGTAAATATTATATCACAATAAAAATGTAGGAAATCCTTAAAAAATTATAAGCATTCTTGAGATCTATTGTGCAATATATCTACGCAATTCTTAGTTGCATTATATAAGGATAAAATATAATATTGGAACCCTAACTTTTCAAATATACATTGTTTTAGTTTTAATAGTAGAAAAGAAATTGTTCTTACAAATTGATTTTCAGTATTTGATGGTAAAAATTTATCCCAACTTGATATTAACAGTAAATCATGAAGTCCTAATTATTTTGGTTACGTTAAAATTTGCATATTCTCCCTATAAATATTGAGTTAGTTTATTTGAAAAGATACTTTGTTAGTATTAAGAAAAATATTTTATGTTTGATAAAGAAATAATTAAAAGTATTTGGTATACCCAAAAGCTTGGCCAAACAAATTATATGTAAATTAATAAACAAAAAACTCATCATAATATAAATATTTGATAACACACAAAAAGAAAGCATCTTAGAAATATTTTTTTTAAAATCTGAAGCGAAAAAACTAAAAAAGAATCTAAATAACAGGACATTTCTTCTACAATAAAGGAACTGATTTTTAATAATTTGAAATAAAAATAAAATAAAATATCCATAACCTGTAAGTTGTAGTTACTTAAAACTCAAATTAATTTATTTGAATTTTTTTTTGTAAAATATCCACGACCTGCTCAAGTAAAACATGGTCTATTCACACTTTAGAACTTTGAAGAAGCAAATTGCAAATAATATATATTTATACAAAATAAAGTGAATTATAATTAAAAAAAATGAGGCAATATAATATATTTTATATATAATGGATTTAAAAGTTACTATTACTTAAGTTGTAGTGTTGTACAACCTTAACATTTATATGGTATAAGAAAAATATTAAAGTAGGTTATAAATTTGAAGAGTGATTGTTTTTAAAATAAAAAGGACCACTAGTCCATAAAGTTGCATAAAAAAATTTAAGAGTGTTTATCGAATATTGTTACTTACAAACACTATTTGAATAACCCACTATTTCTTAAACGTGTTATTTTAATTGTTAAACTGATTAATCTAATATAAAATATGTGACTACAATTGAAGTGACATCAAAATCGTGAAACAAATTTCAATTGTTATGTATATTATGTTTACTATAAAAATTGAGATAGAATGTGTTTTTTGTCCTTCAACATTAAAATACTCAACATAATTAATTTTGTATCTTTAAATTAATAAAAATTAACGTTGTTAGAGATATATATGTTGAGATAATAGCATGATTTTTTGATAACATATACATTTTAATTATTACTCCTGATTTATTATTTACTTTTTAATTTAGATATATTTATTTTGTTTTGTAGCACAAATTATATGAATAGTTATGATTATTTGAGTTTCTATTAATCGTTATTTGATAATTATTTTTAATTTTTTAAAAATAAGATTACAATATCATCCGCGCATCGCGCGGGGTACTATACTAGTAATTTATAAAAGAAAGTGAAGTAATAACATAAATGAAAGATGCTTTTAGAACAATTTAGTTTTTTTGTTATCATTCTTGGTAGATTTTTGTTAGCATAAAATTACATTTTTACCCTTGATCATCATTCACTTCATATATAGAAAGATGTTTCTAGAATTATTTATTTTTCTTGCTATCTTTCTTGATAGATTTTTATTAGTATGAAATTGCATTTTTACCATTGGTCGTCCTACCACTTCACTCTTCTATATAATAGAAATGACAATCTTAATTATTAAATGTTCATCATAAATAAACAAATTTTAAAGGGTAAATTTATAAATTCATGTTCCTTGACAAGTGTGAGTTCTCCCCTATAAATAAGACCACTCTTGAGGTTTTTTCAACAAATTAAAACTTATATTTTAAATTCTTACAGAGAAAAAAAAATGTCTATCAAATTTAATCCCATTCTTGGGACTCTCTTAGTGGTGGTTGCCACCGTTCTCCTCCATGTCTCCGACGCACTAGGCGGCCGGAAAGAAGTTATCCTAGACGATTATCACTTGATACCCGACTTACGAGATCCTAAAGTAGTGGAGATAGGAAAATTTGCAATGGATGAGCATAATAAAGAGGCCAAAACAAAATTATAATTTTAAAAAGTAGATATGGGAGCGATTCAAGTTAGTGAGAAACTTGTAAATTATCTATTGTCCGTCTTGGTCAAGGACAGTGATACGACGCATTATTATAAGGCCGAGGTATTGGACAAATCTAGGAAGCCCATTTCCTTCACAGAATGTAAAAACTATGGAGTTGTTTTAATTTGTTTTTAATTTAGTTGATAAAAATATTAGATCTGAATGGAGTATCTAATCTTTAAGGGAGATCTAGTATAATTTATAATGTTAATGATATTAATGAAATGAATCTTCCATTGGTATGAGTATATTTTGCATGATTTATTTTATTTAATGTTGTGTGATCACTTGATAAAGGCTAGCATTTTATTTTATTTTTGCTTGTAGTATTTTCCCTTTTTGAAGTTTTTGTATGTATATGTAGGTTGTCGCGCTCCATTTTTTGCAAAACGGGTTGATGTAACAACCTAACAACTCTTTTAGGTTTATTTTTAAAAGAAGAGTCGTCACTTAACGAATTAAAGGCGCGTTAGAGCACCATTATAACCTAGCTAATTATCTAATTAAGGTCTGTGAAACCATAGATCGGGTAAGGGTTCAAGTTTCCTCAAAAGGAAGGTGTTAAGCACCTTTCGAGGTCCGCAAAGGTGGGTCCCGACCGGATCTTGTGAATTATGTGGGAATTAGGCGATAAAACAAGGGCCACTATTTATTAAGCTAGGAAAAGACCTTTATTATAAAATACATAAAATTTTATTCTTAATTTTAAGACAAGTAAGTAAACTAAGCATGAATCGATTATTATTTAATTAATACGAATCTAGGTGAATAAGGTAGTTAAGACATGTAAACTTATTTTTATTTAATCAAGTAAGTTAAATCTATGATAGTTATAAGAATTGACACATGCGGAGCCAATAAAGCCATAAATATTCATGGATTCAATCAAGTAAAGCTAGATCTTCGACCATCAAATACAAAAATAAAATACTTGCAATATTAAAAATAAAAGAGGGAGAGGTTAACCTGATCACTTCCAATAAAATACTTAAAGTATTTGAATGATATGAATAGAAAGGAAAAGCTAATCAAAAAATAAAATAAAGTAAGGATAATGAGAATAAATGATAGAAGAACTAACCTAGTTGCTTCCAAATCAAATGCTTAATTAGAGTATGTCGTACAACATAGAAATTTAAATAAACTGAAAATACATAAAGTTAAAGTTGAGAGAGAGAGAGAGAGAGAGATCAGGATATGACAAGGCTGAAAACGGGCCCAATGCGATTTTACTCCCTCTATTCCATTTTTTATGATCAACTCTCTTAAATGCCTTAAGAAAAGACGAAAAGTATATTTTAAAAAAATTATTCAAGAGTACTAAATAAAATATTTTGATATTTAAAAAGCCATGTAAAATTTTAAAATGTGTGTAGTTGATTTTGTTTTTTTTTTTTTTTTTAATTTAGTGAAACATTGTTGATAATTTAACAAAAATATAAAAGTTGTCAAGTTTTTAAGACTTTTAAAAGAGTGACATAAAAAAGGGAGAAAAGAAGGGAGTAACAAATGGCTTTATTTTTATAAAGCTATATGTGCGCTTCATATAAGAAGTCAGTTATAGTCTGTTTGTTTTTCATCATCTCCCTGAACGTACCTAAACTTCATTGGGATGACGATTTCACTTTAGTTCGGCTTCTCGCGTTGATCCTCCGCTTGTTGTGGTTGAACTCCAAGAAATATCATTCCATCGTGGTGCACATGTAAAAATATTCACATGGGTGTGATTATGTATGTTCTTATGGTTTATCTAATCAAACATAAAAATAAAATAAAAAATACTCACCAATTGCTTTCAAACTCAGCTACCCAAACACACACGATCCACTTCATAAACAGTAGATATTCAATTCAAGCGTAGCCCATTAATTGTTTTCAATAAAACTTCAAGTCAAACTAAACTAATAACAAACTAAAATAACTATTTAATCTAACCAAACTTATCAATTTCTTCATTGTAGGAGTAGGGGCATATCTAAGGGGGGGTCACCGGGTTCACGTGAACCCATGCTTCCCTCCCGAGATCATATATAATAGTGTTATATTTTTTTAAAAATATTGAAATATAGATGTGTGAACCCATACTCGGAGTATCATACTATGTGACGATGATTGGGTGCACCTCTCCAAGTGAGGTTAGAAATCTGAATCTTATATATGTATAGATATATCCGATTAAATTTACATCTTAGATCCACCTTTTTACAATAGTGCATCCCTCATCTCGAAATCCTGGATACGCCTCTGTCAGTAGGAGCATATAAATTAGAAATGGTGACCTGCTGCTTAGCTAAAATCATGGAATTCATATAGCCACTAGATATTTCTCATGAGCACTAAACCAATGATACTAACTAGGTTTTTTATATATATATATATATATAACTATATTTGATGGCTCTCTGCCATTGACTCTTATGAAGAGAACAAAAAGAGACGTTGGGATTGAATCAGGAAAGGAAAAAAATCAATTAAAGGGAGAGTAATTTTTGCCAGAAAAAAGAAAAGATTATTAGAGTAATTTTGGTAGAGAAAATAGTATCTTCTTCCATCTAAAGAAAATAAATATTTAGGAGGATTTTAGAAACATGGAAAAATTTGCAAAATTCAAAAATTTAAAATTTTCACTCAATATGGATATTTAAGTTAAAGTTTAAAAAAATCTACAAATATATATAAAAATGGGTAACTATTAAATTATTAAATAATAATTAAAAATATTTAAATAATAAACAAATACAAAGAGGAAATAATAATAATTTTGTAAATTAAATACAAAGCATATAGTTAATTGGGTAAAACTAAATATAAATTTAAAAAGAAATAAGTTTTAAAATACATATTTAATCAAATAGCAATCCAAAAAATGGGTTATAAGTCGGTCAAAATTGAGTGTCAACAAAGGTGTTTACCAATTAATTCATCAATCAACAACATCTCAATTTTTGATTAATAATAATTTACTATAGAAATTTCTATCTAATTCACACAATTCTAAATTATTTCAATTCAACAATAAATTGTTTGTCTTTTTTAAAGATTTTTTAATAGGAATTTTATAAATATCATACTAATCCAATAAGTTTTATAAAACTTGATTTTCTTGAACTTCGTTTGAATAGACTAGATTGTTTGGATAATTTTGATGAAAGTAGTCACCACTTTTTCTTGTTAAATTCATAAATTAAGTCAAAATGTTTGAAGTTAGCCTGAATAAGTGTGATTAAGCCATACTAAGGGTTCTATCATATTAATATAAAGTTGAAGTTTGTTTGGATATGCGATTTGAATTTCTTAAGTTATATTTTTTCTCATAAACATAAAAATTCACAAGTTGTGAAAATAAACTATCAAAATTTTCCCAATTCTTATATAATTTTACCAAATATGTAAATCACAATTCATAAATAAGATATTGAAATATCCTAAAGCAACACATTGATAAATTGCATATCTCCATGTCTTTTTTTATAAATAAACTAGTTCTCGAACACGTGTATTTCATGCTAAATAGTGTATATACTTTAAAATTTCAAAAAATTGAACAAAATTTTTTAGCCCAAAAAAATATAAAGTTTCATAAAAAATTAAATTAAAAAGTTTAATAGAGAGAAAAAAACAGAGAAGAAAAACTATTCAATAATAATAATAATAAATCAAGATGAAAAAGTAAAAAACGAGTCCACTAAACTCCTTTATTTATAGCTAACACGGGGTAGTATGAACAAGTACTTATTGTGCCTTATCAGAAAAGTTACAGCCTTCTAGAAAAGACAGAATCCTTTCCAAAAGTCACAACTTATCATAAAAGTCACAAGCCTTTGAAAAAGTCTCAACCCTTCAAAAAAGTCACCATCCTTCAATGTGAAAATGTATCTGCTTTTAATATAATAAAAATAAATATAAATATAAAATATAGAAGATATATTAAATTGATCTATAAATTTTCATTAAATAAACACCTAGGGGTCGTTTGGTAGAGTGTATTAGGAAAAATAATGCATGCATTAGCCTTGTGTATTACTAGTACCTTGTTTGGTATCCTTTTTCAACCTATGTATTTGCATTAGCTATACACTCTATTGTGTGTTAAGGGGTGCATTGCTAATACCATGGATTTATATGTATTAGCAATGCAATGATTTTAATGCATGCATTAGAATGATAAAAGACTCAATTGCCCCTCAAAACCTTTTTTACATCTTTTCTACCATAATAGTAGGGGTATCTTTGTAAATAATTTTTTTAATGCAATGCATGCTATTTTTAATACATCCAACCAAACAATGCATAAAAATAGTCTATGTATAATTAATGCAAGCATAATTATTACATGCATTACTAATGCAAGCATTATTAATACACTTTATTTAGCATTATTCTTATACACTCTACCAAACGAGACCACCTCAAAATAGGGACAATCCGTGCAAAAACTTGGGCCTCTCTTGCCCATGTCAGACAGAAAAAAAACTTGGGCCTGAAGCCCTGAGTGTCTTTTTGGTAATTAGGCTTAAAGCCCAAACATTTTACTTACCTAAGTGCTTTTTTTTTTTTGGGAAAATTTTCAAAATGTCAATATTTTAGTATTTAATAGAACCCTTTAGTTACATTTTCAATATTTATTAAAAATGTCAATATTTTAGTTTGTTATGTATATGATTTATGTTTTTATTTTTTTAATTGAAAGAATACAATTATTTAATAACAGAAAGGAGAAATTTAGGGGAGAGAATGTTTAAAAGAGGAACATATCACTTAAAATTCTCATCAGTTACAAATTCAAAAATAAACGACAGAGCATCCATCTCCGTTGTTCATCAAATTTCCAATATCGATTTTTAAATTTCCATGGATAATACTCAATCTGTGTTGAAGCGAATTTGATTAAATTGCGTTTTTTCTGTTTGGGAAGAAGCTTTTAAAAACGGGTATGAAATTTTGTTGACAAACGGGTAAAACTTCATTGACAAAGAACTTTGGAGAAGGAATTTCCAACTTAAACTTTGATATAATCGGTGAAATACAAAATTGATTAGGTATACATGACCCTATCCGCATAACTACACCGTATTCCCCAAAAATTGAATACAAAATTATCAATAAATACAGATTCACATTCATATAACAAAAAGATATTCATTATTGAGTTATGTATGTATTTTACTTTCATAGTGAAAATTAAAAATTGTATCCCATTAATTAAAATTGTTTACATGATTGCCAAATATATTTTTCTTTTATTCGTATTACAAAAATATTACTGCTTGTATCCCAATATAATCTAATAATTACATATGAATACGATTTAAGAAAGGATACAAGATTCTAGAAAAAAAGAAGCATACATAGTGGAAATAATACAATCTGTAGAGGAAGGATACAATATTCTAAAAAAAACACAAATTGTCTGCAAAAGAAATAGAATACATCTATGCTTAAGAAATACAAATTCATTTGACACACCTATTGAAATGACTATAAACTAAAAAAAAAATACAATGTTCTTAATAAAAATACAAATGCTGAGTAAAAGAAAAACAATAGACAAACAAAAATTAATATGAATACAATTTTTACAACCTTCTTCTCTGACTCTCTCTTTCTTCTTCCTTGTCTGCTATGTTCCTTTTTTTCAATTTTTTGTTCACCAAACCCAAATCCGAATCCGTATTAAATACGATAGAAAATTGATGATTAAGTGGGATACCTCTTCTAATCCTTTTAGAGTCGGCCATTAGAGAGGGATCTTTGAGGTTTTCCTTATCCAAAATCCCAATCGAAATTAGAGAATTTACTAAGCAACTAAACAAACAAATATTTTGAAAGATCTTTTGAATGAATTGTTAGATTTCTTGAACAAATTTGAGGAAATTCAAATAGGTGATTTTCTTAAACAAAAAAAGGGGATAACAATGGTGAAAAACACAAGAGAGAGAAAAAGGTGATTTGGGTAAAAACCTAGAAAAATGAGAAAGTAGGTAATGAATTTTTTTTTCTTTTTCACCGGGGTAAAAATTAGTCCAATGTAGGCCTGATTTGAGAAATAAAAGGAAAGAAAATTAATTATATTAGGATACATTTTTTTTTTGCTAAAATATTGACATTTTTAATAATTTTTTTAAAGTGTAGATATTTTTAATAATTATGTTAGGGATTTTGACTAGTTTACTTATTTTCCCTTTTTTTTTTTGGGTAAAACTTACCTAAGTTGACTAGATTTCCAGTCCTAAATTAAAATGAAGAAAAAAAAAATTATGGTAAACTAATTATATAATTTTTAAAAGTAATCAAATTTCATATATTTTGAAGTTTTGGAGTATTAGCGTGAAATGATTAATTTGAAAATCCTCCACTATAAATAAGACCACCCAATGAGGTCTTTTCATTCATCACACAACTTATATTTTCCATTCTTACAACCAAAAAAATGGCTATCAAATCCAATTCCATCCTTGTGACTCTCTTTGTGGTGGCTGCCATCCTCCTCCTCCATGTCTCCGACGCAAGAAGCATCCGGAGAGAGGCTTTGGCGGGCGATTGGAAGCCCATAACCATTATAACGAAGGAGGTGTCAGAGATAGGAAAATTTGCAGTGGATGAACACAACAAAGAGGACAAGACAACATTAGAGTTTCAAAAAGTTATAAAAGGAGAAAATCAAGTTGTTGAGGGAATAAATTATCGATTGGTCATCGTCGCCAAGGACGGTGATTCGACGCATAACTACTTGGCTGAGGTGTGGGTTAAGCCTAATAAATCTAAGAGTCTCACTTCCTTTAAACAACAAGAAGCGGAGAACAAAAATATATTTTCACCTAAATTTCATTGATAAATTAAAGATGTTAGATCTTATGTTATCTTCAAAAGGAATCTATGAAATGAATATTCAATTAATATGGGTATGTTTTGCATAATGTGTGATTAATTGATAATAAGGTTAGCTTTTTTTTTTTGCTTGTTGCCCTTCTTTTTTTTTTTGAGATGTTTGTATATGTATATACGAGTTTTAGGCTAAAAACATCCTTGAACTTAAAATATATATTGTCCAGCTTATTCTCTTTTTTTTTCTTTTAATACTACCAGGCCTTTTAATCAACACAAGTGGTGATGATTTATGATGGAAACAATTAGTGAATTTTATATTAATTCGTGTAATACCAATACTTTCAATCTCTTTGAATCATTTTACCAAACACTAATAGGCATTTTAACACTAGCTTGGCAGATTTTTGTTATTATTGAATAGAGAAAAATTATGGACTTGATTTTTGCTTTGATTTGTGAAGCACAACTATATATTTTGCTTAGTATAATAACACAGGGATGTATTTTAGGTTTGCGTCATAGTTCAAGGATGTTTTTAGCCTATCAATTCATTAATCAACAACACATCTTAATTTCTTATCAATAATAATTTATTGTTGGGATTTCTATATCACGCTATTCAAGTTTGTTTCAATCCAATAATAAATTATTGTCTTCTAAAGTTTTTTTAAAGAATTTTATAAATGTCATTCTAATCTTATAAGTTTCATAAAACATGACTTCTTGAACTTCTTTTCGAGGGAGTCTATTCTATTATAAATATATTAGTCACTTGTCACAAAGGAATGTGATATACCTTTAATTAGATGTTTCGATTTCGAGATTTGAGAATTTCAAAAAATTTCTAATACCGACTATTTTTTTTTGTATAAGCTTTACATAACATGACTTGAGGACAATGTATAGATTTGAATACCAAATGATTAAATAAACAAATAAATAATTGTTTGGAAGTGGAAAGATAGCTAGCCTTTTCATGTGTTGAACATTAGGGAAACAAGTTCTTTATTTCTAAAAAAAATAAAAATATTATATATGGGTAAGCTGATGATATAATTTTCTTTAAAAACATGGATTTTTAAAAAATTGAAGTATTAGGGTGAAAGGGCAAATTTGGAAATTTATGTCCCTTGACAAGTGTGGGTTCTCTACTATAAATATGTCCACCCAATGAAGTCTTTTAATTGTCACAACATAAAAATTTTCCATTCATTATAGATAAAAAAATGGCCATCAAATTCAATCCCATCCTTGGGACTCTCTTCGTGGTGGTTACCACCGTTCTCCTCCGTGTCTCCGACGCACAGGGCAGTCGGAAAGAGGCTATCGTAGGCGGTTGGAATCCCATAACCAACTTAACTGACCCTGAGGTGGTGGAGATAGGAAAATTTGCGGTAGATGAACACAACAAAGAGGCGAAGACAAAATTGGAGTTTCAAAAAATAACAAAAGCAGAAAGCCAAGTTGTTGCCGGAATTAATTATCGACTAGTCATCTCCGCCAAAGACGGTGACTCACCACATAACTACTTAGCAGAGGTGTGGGACAAGCCATGGGAGAAATTTAGAAACCTTACTTCCTTTAGAGAATGTAGTCCAGAAAATAGAGAACAACAATGTATGCTTACTTAATTTAGTTGATAAGAATGTTAGATCTGAACGAAATATCTAATCTTCGAAAGAAATCTAATATATGTAATTTTTAGAAGTTGATGAAATGAATCTTCAATTTGTATGAGTATGTTTTGCAAGCTATAATCATTTAATGAACATGTACCATGTATGTTTTGTGATCACTTGATAAGATTAGCATTTCTTTAGGCTTTTTCCCTATTTCCCTTTTGAAATTTGCATATGTATGTGGATTTACACTTATCAATTAATTAATTAACTACATCTCAATCTTCGATCAATAATAGATTGTTATAGGAATCCTTATATATATGACCATTTAAACTTCTTTTGAGGAATGGGTCACATCGAGTCATTTCTCAAGAACAATAGTTAAAATGTGCATTATTTAAAATTATTTTGATCTAATAATAAATTATCTTATTCAAGTTTATTTCAATTCATTAGTAAATTATTTGTCTTTAAAGATTTTTTTAGGAGCTTTATAAATTTTATACTAATCCTATAAGGTTTACAAAAAAACTTGATTTTCTTGATTTTTTTTCCGAAACGGTTTCTCTTCAATTTTGAAATTATGTGGTTGTCACCTAGGAATGTAATATAGTGGATTGAACCCCATCATTTTTAAAGCAAAAGTCATGATGAATTTAGACTTTGGAATAGAGAAATTTCTAGTATACATTGCTTTCTTCTCAATAAATCTAAACATAACGTAAATCTGAATTAATCGAGACAATAAAATTCAAATATTAAATAAAAATTTGGTAAATTTGTCATGAAGTGCAAAGTAGGCTTGTCATGTGTGTTGAATTGGAGGAAAAAAGACATTTTAGCATCACGAGAATTGTTGTGTCCATTCTCTTTTAGGATTCCTTTATTAATTAATGGCAAAACTACTTTAATTTTTAAAGCAAATCTTCTTCTTGAATTGAAATCTTTTTTCTTGTAGATAGACTTTTTAAATTCAATTTATTGAATTAAAATTTGTAAATTAATGTGCCAAATTCTAAGTCATCTTTCATTGGTGATTGTTCTTATTTTGGTTTTTTCACTCTTAGAAATATAAGTTTTTTCCATTTCGAATCAGTGAAAATTTTATATCATAAAACAAGAGTTTTTCATCGAACTAGCTTATTGGGAAAACATATAGTAGGGAACAAATTTTTACTGAAATAATGAGAAGCTTTCTAATTTTTCCGTGTGAAAATACTACTATTTTTCTTTTTTCGTCGATTCAGTCAAAATAACTGTGGGAATAACCACCGAACATTTTCCAGAGAAAAATTTCAATGGGGAAATAATGATTTGTTAGTAGTGTTGACTCTGTTATATATGTCCTTAATTTTTCTAATATAAGGCATAAGTTATACCTAGAAACTTTATCATATGCCTTTCTAACATTGAGGGACATATAACTATTGAACGTACCAACATGAGTTGTGGTGTACTGGTGGAAGTGCTTCACCTTTAATCAGAGGTCTCGGGTTCGAGTCCTGGGTATGGAGAAAATCTTGTTGGGAGCGCCACCCTCAAATGGGCCCCGGGTTCGAGTCCTAGGTATGGAGAAAATCTTGTTGGGAGCGCCACCCTCAAATGGGCCCTACATACGCGATACATTAATTAATCATCCAACTATCAATTTATCGCACAAAGAATTATAAAATTAACTATTGTAATGGAAAAATAACTAAACTATATTTATGTATCATAGAAAGAAAGGAAAAAGGGGACAAAATTGCTAAACCTGGTTCTAAAAACACAAGTAGAGTGCCATTTTAGCAACTAATCTTTGCATAAATAACGTGACACCATTTCAAAAAGAAAGTAAAATCCCCATTTTGTGGCCAACTTTTTTTTTTTTAATAAAAAGAAATTTATGTGCTACATGATAAAATACATCGATATTTAAGTGAAACATGTAAATATTATATGCCACATTATACTAAAAAAAAGAAAGAAGAATATTAGCTACGAATTTCATCACTGATTTGTCGCTAAATTATTCGTAGCTAATAATATTCTTGATAATTTATTGACAATTCATTACACATCAAAACTATTGTGGTGCTATGAATAAGATTTCGTCATTCTTGATAAAGATAAAGGATTTGAATTTGAAAAATAAAAATAGTTCCAATTGAAAGTATTTTCCTTTTAATAAGCCTTACACAACCCAAAAAGATAAATATTGTGTTTGAATCTAGAAAAATAAAAATAATTCTAATAAAAAATGATTCTATTTAATGAGTTTTGCATGATTTAAATTTAACTTAGTCCAATTATAAACAGGTGCAAAATAATTTTACAAAAATAATTTTAGAAATAATTATTCTTGAACTTTGATCCTTGCTTTTCTTGTGGGTAAAATTTTAATTTAACAATTTTTTGATTTTTAAAACTTAAAAATTTAAAATCAAGATACAAACAAGGGTTAAAACTTAAAAATTTAGAATCACCCACTAAATTTCTTGGAGGACACACCCCCACAAAAAAAAAAGTGCACATCTATAGTCTAGACAAAAATAAGTGATGGTCCAAAAGTTAAATTTTTGAGATCTACACACCTTTAACTTTAATCTCTGACCATTAAATATTTTAACTTGTTTTTTTCTGTGTCTCATAGTACTGAAATATAATCGTGACACATAAATTTTAAAAACGTTTAACTTAAATAATTATTTTTACTATGAAATATTATCGTGACACATGAATTTTAAAAGTATTTAGTTTAAATAATCATTTTGTAAAGTTAAAGTATTCAACTGATTCAGTAAAGATTAATTAAGGTATCGGAATGTACACAATCAAAATTAAATTGGTTAAACCTGACATTATAATTTCCAAATGACCTAAAAACAAATTCAATACATCAACTTGATTCTTTTCCAATCCAACAAAATAATATTGAAGATGGCTCAAAATGGTCAACTCCCATTGCTCTATTCTTCAAATATCACACACATTATAATTTATTTATGTAATTGTGTTTGTTTTTTTTCTATAATTTTAGGTTCACTAGAAGAATTCTTGGCTGTTGCAGTTGATGCAGCTAAAAGAGCTGGAGAGGTTAATTTAATTTGATTAATTTGCATACAATTGATTTTTTGTTTTTGTTTTCTTAAAAAAAGTTTCAATTTTTTTTGTTGTTCCTTTTATCACATTTTTAAAGATTTAATTTTTACTCTGTTTTCTTGATTTTATTGTGTCAATTTTCTTGTGTTTTGTAGATAATCCGCAAAGGATTTCATGAGACTAAGACTGTGGTGCACAAAGGCCAGGTAGTTTTTTTTTAATTATTTCTTTAATTTCTGATTATTTGTGTTTTCGTGTGGTTCGATTATCGCAATAGTTTGTTGTTGTTATTGTAACTTTCTTAGTATGCTATGTATTGCTTTCCATAGTGCTATATTTCGTTGTTATTACTGTTTCCTTTTTGTATTCTCTTTTTCAAACTGCTTTGAGATGTATTACTTGAGTCGAGATTCTATTGTAAATAGTGGCGAAGCTAGGACTTTTCTAAGGGTGTTCAAAAACTTTAGTATATATCTCTAAATAGTTGTTTTTTTTTATCTATATACATTAGTATTATTTTCTATATGCATAATGTAGTTTTTCAATGAACGGTGCTCAAGTGACCATCCTTGGATTAATGTAGTTACGACACTGATTGAAAACGGACTCTCAATCTTTATGAGATCGGGTTAAGGTGTGTTATTCCGTGAAATAACTCAAATTTCAAATCATTCACTTGCTTTAACTACTCATGCTATGGATGTAGGAGCATCAACTTTTTGGGTAGTATAGGCTATAATGAAAGTGTTTGTGATATATTTGAGTACTAAAAGCGATAACAATGTTTACGTATTGGTTGAAGCAAATGATTTAGAGTTAGAATTGCGATATTTGTGAAGGAAAATGACATCTGCATATCAAAGATTTGAACTTTATGGGTTCGCATTCGAAATTCCACCACAGTCTATTTGATGTATTGAGTTCAAAATCTATTTGTTGTACATATACAGTGGTGATGAACTCATAGCTTCTATATTACATTTGTCCTGTTGTATGTTACTGCGAGAAATCATTGTTCCCTTTTTGTTGAAAATGTTCTTCTCGATGACAACATTTCGAAAAATTCAAGTCATTGGAAAACGATACCATCAAGAAAACATTTTTCCCCGGACAATATTATCGATCATATAGAACAAACTTAAAGTCAAGTTAACAAGACATTATCGTAGGAGGATTGTGTTTATAGGATTTGATTTACCTTTTTACTGAATGTAGGTGGATTTGGTCACGGAAACTGACAAGGCATGTGAAGATCTCATATTCAATCATCTCAAGCAACATTTTCCGAGTCACAAGGTTAAACACGGATAGTGTTCTAACTTATAGCTTTCCGTTAACTGTACTATTTGGAAAGTTCAGTCATTCTGTTTCTCATTCTTTACTGTATTATACCTTCACTTTAGTTCATAGGTGAAGAAACAGCTGCTGCTACTGGAGATTTTGAGTTAACTGATGAACCAACTTGGATAGTTGATCCGGTTGATGGAACAACTAATTTTGTGCACGGGTAAGCATAAGTTTCTTGGTTCATATATTCCATGACAAGATACTTTTATATTGTTAGCTGAGCTTCTCGAGCCATTTGTTGGCACTACTATGTGATTGTTGTAGGTTTCCTTCTGTGTGTGTCTCGATTGGTCTCACAATTGGGAAGATACCAACAGTTGGTGTTGTTTACGACCCAATTATTGACGAGGTGAACTCTATTTAGTGTTCTTAAACAGTTGTGAAGAGTAGCAAGTAGTAATATTTTTTTCTATGCATTGAATCAGCTAGCATTTCTTTCTTTTTTTCTTTACTTAGTGGGGCGGGCGTGCTTTAAATGGCTGATTGAATGTAGTAAAAGAGGTTGATTTTTGACATGTAGCTTTTCACTGGAATTGACGGGAAAGGTGCGTATCTTAATGGGAAACCTATCAAAGGTATGTCACATATCAAACACGGTGTACCTGTTATTGCATTGTATATTTTACACTCTATTGATCTCTAATGCTTTGATATATACAGTATCTTCACAGTCCGAACTTGTGAAGTCCCTCCTTGGCACAGAGGTATTTCACCGTCTCTATTGTTGCTTTATAATTTGATCTCAGCAAGGATCATTTAGTTCATGAATGGCAATGAAACACAACCTACTTCTGCAATTTGATTATTCTGTTGTAATGATGGTTGATGATGTGAACATAAACTTTGATTAATCGTTTTCAAGACTAACGTCCGACTCCAAGTGTGTGAACTTCCGTTAGTTTTTCACAAATCCCGTTTTTCTTGTACGTGAAATTATGGAACACATCGTTCTTTAGGATCATATTTTGATGTTGTACACACTATAATAGACCGTATCTGAAATTAAATGTATAAAATATGGTTATTCGCTTTTGTTGTTTACCTCTTTGATATACTTAAAATCTACTCAAATTTTGTTTTACTGGAGCAGGTCGGAACTACACGGGATAACTTGACAGTAGAAGCTACAACGAGGAGAATCAATAACCTTCTTTTCAAGGTAGGCGTCCAAAGTTCAGCTAAGAAACACATTTCAGACAAAATGAAATTAGCTTGAATGTTATATTACAGGTTAGATCCCTCCGAATGTGTGGTTCGTGTGCACTTGATCTCTGTTGGGTGGCATGTGGAAGGCTTGAACTCTTCTATTTAATTGGATTTGGAGGCCCTTGGTAAGACAATTTCTTCGATCTGGTTACCTACGATATGTTGCTGACTGAATGTATCTACTTACAGGGATGTGGCTGGTGGCGCCGTAATAGTGAAGGAAGCTGGAGGCGTCCTATTTGATCCGTGAGTAACGCACTTTATTCGTCGTGAACTCTTTCCTAATAATGAAAAACAATGAGATGAAGTTTCCATGTGTTTGATCCGCAACTAGTATTAATGTAAATACAGAGTTTTGGCCAAAGCTACTAAGTCCTGTTGAATCTGTAACTAGAACTATAGCTCCGCTCCTGAAGTGAAGGAACAATAAGAAAAATCAGGCATTTGTTTTGCATATTGAGAGATGCACAAGAAGTTTGAAATGTCTAATGGAAATAGTTTCAAGTATTTACTTCACACTAAAAGAAATGTCTTTGATGTGTAGTTGTGTTTCTTTTTGCATCAGATCTGGTTCGGAATTTGACATCGCATCCCAACGTGTAGCTGCAACAAACCCTCATCTCAAGGAAGCGTTTATCGCGGCCTTGCAGCTATCAGAATGAGTATCATAATGGAAAGAGGACACTTAAGAACCAGTTAAGTTCTTTCATTGTTAAACCTGATAATGCTACTGATTTTCTTTTAGTAGCTACTGTTATCTTGCTATATGGTGTAAGAAACTTTGTGTAAAGCTCATGTGTGACCTCCAAAAATGTCTTTTTGTTTTGTTTGCAAGAAGCTGACATCAATGATAAAACATATCTTGCCAATCTTTTTGTCTTTCTATGAACTTCAGCTTTGATCTTTAGTGGTAAGAGCCTAGTGTGTGATGTGTGAATTAGGCGCACATCACGAGTTTGAACTCTGCCATAGACAAAAAGTCTGGTATTAAGTATACTATCCACTGAGTTTGAACCATGCTCCATTGGCCCTCGAGATTTCTCAAGAAAAAGGTTGGAACTATCTTTTCCTGATCGGGTCCCTTGTTTTATACAAAGAAGATTTTGTATATAAGATATCTACTGAATAAACATAGTCCTTCCATGGTTGTAACCATGATCTCTGTTGGACTAAAACGACTCATATCATGCATTGGAGTTCGAGTTGGGATCCAGAGTTATCGAGAAAAAGTCTCCTCCTTCAGTATCATGATTGGGTCGATCAGGTCAGATCATCACAACCAATGGTTTGTTCAATGTTGACATTTGAGGCTACCTTATTGGCCTTATTTATGGACATGTAGCAAACAGGAAGTCGTACAAGAAAGCGAAGTGGAATCTATTAGAATAGAAAATAGTGCAGCTTGAGCATTATAACAATAAAACTAGGAGGTTGGCATGAAAGTGAGGTCTTGTCAACTCAAATGCCAACTTTAGAAATTCAACAAAGCAATTTTATGTGTTACCTCAGCCACTAGTTCTCCCCAAATAGCACAGTACCCAAGTGTTTCATAAACCTGCAAGGTAAATGGGCAATGGGCCTCAAAATTGAAGACAACATTCTAATTCAATCCTAAGAGCTAGCTCACAAGGAGAGTATTGTCCACGATCGTATATAGAGTCTAAATTTCAACATTCTAATTCAATTCCAAAAGCTAGCTCATGAGGAGAGTATTGTCCACGATCATATAAAGAGTCTAAATATTCCTCATCCTACCAATGTGGGACTTAACACCCAGTCTCCTGTCCAGGGCTAAACATCTAGAGCATCTGAGCAATTTAATACAAGGGCCCAACATTAGCAAACCACAATTTGGGATATGACTGACTTTGATACCATGTCAAATGAACCTTGAACCTAACTCTCACTCCTCAAATCTAGTTCATGAAGATAGAATTGTCCAAGACCATATAACCATGAACTATCAATAAGTCCAATTGTGAGCCTTTTTTAATTTTCTCCAATCTTGGGCCTATCGTCTCTCAACTTTCGTGACCATCATATATTCCCTTTTTACCCTCCAATTTTGGATGCACCACGAACTTTTCTCTGATCGAATCGCAATTCGAATCAACTAGAATTCAATACATAAAGTCAATTAATTCCATATTGTATTAATGGTTGTTTCAAAGATTTGGACTATCTAGTTTAGAGCCAAGCCATAAGCTTCCTATTTGGTTCTCAAAAATACATATTTCCTACTAGTCGGTAGTGAGATGACAAAAAAAAGAAGAAGTTGCATCTAATCTTTTAGCAGATAAGAAAGGAAATAGTCACTCGTTTCATTTTGTTTGTCATAGTTTAACTCGTCATCGAATTTTAAAAAAAAGATAGACTTATAAACTTGGATTCTAAAACATGTTATAGTACTTCACTAGTTAATTATAATATTTTTGAAACTTAAAGTCTTAAATAATAATAACTACAACAACTACGATCCTATATAAGTTGAGTTCAACTATAATATGAAACTTGTGATATTAAACATGTCATAATATTTCCGGTGATATAAAATTTCTCATTAAAAAATAATGTATCAATTCTTTTTAAATGAGCTAATAAGAAAATAACATTATAAGTGGTATTTTATCTCAAACCATAATGGATTTGGAGAATGAAATATCACCTAACAAGAAAGTGAACAGTTGCTATCTGGCAGAAGCACCAGAATTGGGATTTTGGTGGATCCCAAATTATTTTGTGGTGGACCCTGAAATTTATATAAACGGATTATAGCTGGGAATTTGAATTTATCATCTAAAGCAGCATTTGATCTACTTTTTCTACCAAATTTAATTTTTTAGTTGTCACAACCCAAAACCAGGTGTGATAGCACTTGTCCTATCCCACCAGGACAAGTCAGCCTAAAACCCAACAAGCGGAAGAAAACAATAGAAATAACGAAAGAAATAGCTAAAAGCGGAAGACTTTCATCTATAAAACCAACCCAAAACTGGTTGTCACATGTACAAGCCTCTATTATATAATTTGAAATGAAAAACTTCAAGTCTCGATGTCTGTATCTTAAATAGAACAAACATAAGTAAAAGGGTCAAGAGAGTTCGCCAACATCGAACAATTACCTCTCAAGTATCCTTAAAAGCCTCGGAGAAGGAAGAAGGAAGAAGGAAGAACTAGCTCACGGTCCGGGCTCGGAACCTACACAAGTGTAGAAGCAAGGGTGAGTACCAAACAACACGGTACCCAGCAAATCAATTAATAAAACGAAGCAAATCTAAAAGAATCACGAAACCCTGACTTCCAATCGAACCTCCAATAACTACAACCTGCACAGAATCTCAGTCCAACCTAACAGATTTCTAGACCACAATTCAAATGATACAAGTCAACAACAGTCCAACAAAGAAGCTCAATTCAATATCAACAAGTAAGTCTCAGAACCATAAAGTACAACATAGTATCACAAAAACAAGGATCAGACAATACAATGCAATGCAAGGCCAAGTATAGAATACATGTCTGTCCTACGATACACAGCCGCTGAATCTCAGACTGGTACCCAGGGGGGCCACACATGGACCATGTATCCGCCGGAACCATTTTCCATCGGCATAAATCATCACTGGCCACACATGGACCACATATCCGCCGGAACCATTTCCCATCAGCATAAATCATCACTGGCCACACATGGACCACATATCCACCGGAGCCATTTCCCATCGGCATCATCGGAACCATTTCCCATCGGCATCGTCGGAACCATTTCCCATCGGCATATATCATCAAGTGTCTCATCATAGTGTTTCCAGAACCAATGCACACAAACATGTTCACACAAATAATGAGAAGAATGATAGTTTTCACAATCACAACGCAATTCATATCAATGCAAATCACGCCACACTATAATTAACATATAAATGATGTCAATTGCCTAGTCTCCATTTCTCTACTCATTTCATCACAAATAGGATCAATCGCTAACAAGATGTTCTCAAGTCTAGTCCCAAATCAACAATGAGCAAAAGACATATTCAACACGTTCATAATCACATTGAGACTATCATAGCAATGCATCAAACTTACAATGACATCAAGTTCATGGCCCAATCACACGTTGGCCTATCACATTAGTATACAAGTCATTTTACTAACTCCGCCGGTCATTAATTAGATTGATTCATGCAAGAGCTCACCCAACACTTCAATCCCATTACTCCCCAACACAATCAAGTAAGGAAGTTGAAATTCTAAAAGATTTACAAGGTTTTAAGAGATCACTTGCCTTAATCGAATCGAAATCAATCAACAATCGGAGCTTTTCCCTTCCGTAAGCAATCCAAAGCAACACAATCTATTCAAATATAGAAACCCAATCACAATTCGGATCTATCAATGCCAAGAACACAAAATTCGAAAAGAAAAGGCAAAACAACCCAAAAGTCCGATTTCAAAAACGGGGTTTGAATTCGGGATTTCTTTCATAGAAATCATCCTCAATACCATATGAGCTTAATGGTGAAAAACCCATTTGAAAAGGAAGCTCAAAATAGCCCTCCATTCCCATTTTATCAAATTTTCGGAGTTCTTTCAAAATCACCAAAAACACATTTGAAAATCCAAAATTCCAATTCAAAATCATGTTTAAAGCATTGGGTAATCAAGGCCAAGGGTTAAAATCACTTACCCACACTGATTCCCAAAAAAATTATCTCCAAAAATCACCCAAGAGAGTTTCAAAATGATGAAAATAGTGAAAATGGGCAAAACAGTACTCCGCGAACGCGGAGACCAACTATACAACACTCCGCGAACGCGGAGATCAACTCAAGATTGAAGTCCCCACAATCCACGAACGCGGGCCCAACTCCGCGAACGCGGAGGCCACTAGCCTCACCCTCCGCGAACGCGGAGGCCAAAGGCCTGGCACCAGATAGCAGCAAAATCAGCAATTTCACAAGTCTCCGAATGGATTCTCGGGATTCGTTCGGAACCCCATGCACACAAACCAGATATGCAACCCTACTAAATTCGACGTTCCAGACTCAATGGAACCATCGGAATTCGGATTCGAGGTTTCCTTGATGCGGAACCCGATAACACACAACAAAACTAAATTAAGCCTCAACGACTCAAAACGAGCTCAGGACCTCTAAAAAATTCAACCAGGCCACCTCTAGGCCTAAAATCATCCTCCGAATCCAACCGAGTTGTCGGAATCGACATCCGAGCATCGGATCTCCGCATGTTGACCAAAGTCAACCCTATGATCAAAATTCCACAATTTCCAACTTAAGACCTCAAATCCACGAAACGGCCCCAAAACTGACCCCGTCAACTCTCATAGGCCAAAATCCACATTCCGGAACTAATGGAATCGACAAAATTCTCATCCGAGTCCCGAAACTCCGAATGACCTCAAAAACCACAAATTAGCAACTTAGGCCTTTACAATTCAAAACTTTTCAAAAACCTCATTTTAACTCAAACTTTCACAAAACCAACTACGGAAACATTTCAAACAAGACTCGGGGTAACTCTCGGAAGGGGCAAAACGGTTATTTTGCAAAAATTACCAAAAATGACCTTCAAGGTCATTACATTAGTACAACTTCAGTTGAATGAGAGTACGACCCTAAAGGTTTGAAGGTTGAGAATTAGTAGATAATCGAGTGTTATCACTCGTTGTATGGGAGAATTAATAGAAGCTAACCCCTTCCTCTCCTCTTCTCCTTCTAGTAACATTATATGTTATAATATTTAGTTATTTGTTACTTTAGTCGTTTTTTATTTTGCTATTTTACTATCTTATTTTCGTACAACTCCATATTAAATACTTTTATTTTAAATCGAGGATCTATCGGACATATGATATTGTTGTTGGGTTATCATGTAAACTTCAACCCAATGCACAAAGTAATTAATGTAATTATCATAGTTAGTGCTAATACTATTGCCAATAAACAAATATTAAAATTTTATAGTACACAAATTAACGCGTGTGGCATGTTACTAATCATGTGTACATTCGACAAAATATACCTTAACACACTTTTGATAATTTTCATGTACTAAAAAAGGACAAACATAATCTTTTTAATTAGCAATAAAAATATTGTTTGAGTTTGTAAACAACTAAGCAATGTTGCATTTAATAGAATCACTAGAAATCTTAGGGCTATATGTTATTTCTAATTAATATTGGCATTATGCAATGGTTCTAATTGCATATGATTTAAAAGAATTAATTGATTTGTTGTTTTTTTCTTACATTATAAGCCAAAGGAATTCAGTTGGAGCCGCTAAAATGTTTAAATTAATAGGTATATAATTATGCTAGTCATGATATGTAATTATGTATAGATCTTTGGTACTACTCCACTAATCATATATTTTATTTTATGCTCCATTAATGATTTTAAGTGAATATGGACAATATGAGTTGTTGATCCAAAAAGAATTTAACTTTAAACTTCTCACTTTATTATATATGAGATAATTATAGTTATATAAATATTTATAACTTATTTTAGACTGCAAGCTTCAAAAGTCTTTAATTTTTTTTTCCTGAAATTACGTACATAGTCAATATTAGAAACAAAGATTTTTCCTACTACGAAGTAATAGAAGATTTGTGTCGTAAAACATCATTTTTCCACCTTATTCCTGTCGAACCATCTCACTGGAAAGATACATGGTGGGAAATAGATTTTCATTAACATGTCTACACGGAAACTTTCTAATTTTTCCATGTGAAAACACTTTTATTTTTTATTTTTTTCACCGATTCAATTAAAATATTTGTGCAAATAATCACTGAACATTTTTAATAGAAAATTTTGATGGGAAAATACGAATGTTTAGTAATGCTCGCCACATAAATTGAGATGGAAGAAAGTATTATATTTTGCTACAATTGAGTGGTAATTTTATTTTGTTGCTTGTTCAAGTTAGCTAGAGTGTGCAAATAAAAATATTTAAAGAGGATGTGAAATATCATATTCCATTCCATTCGGGGCTTCGGAGAACCAAAAAATTGGACTTGAGAATCAAGAATAGATAGACAAGAGATAGATAAACGATATATATATATTTCTCACAAAAAAATTATGAGATAAAGAGCTTTACTTACTATTATAAGTGGATGACTACAGTAGATACATCTGGCTTTCTTTACTTAGAGAGAAGTCCTAAGCTCTTTCTAAGTTTAATATATAGAAAGTTTAGAAAATAAGTCAAATCTCCAGATCAAGAGGTTGAGGTCTGAACTCCGGTGGAGAATACGTGTCAAGGGTGTTTGATTTCATGCTCCTGAAGATAGGAATCAAACGTGAGTGCAAATATCGAATCGATCGATAAACTGAATCGAAAAAATGCTATTGATTTATTGCAATGAATTATTGAATTAATGAGTTTTTCTCACTAAAAAGGTAACATTATAAGTTAACAATGAACAATTAAGATATCAAACTCGCGAAAAAATAACGATATAAGTTTTTTTTTTGAAAAAAATTAAATCTATTTATATTAGTATATTTATACAGCTCACTTAGAAGGAAGTACGTGCGTTTACATCTTAGTTTCTTGCACACATCCTATTATAATGTTGTCTCCTTACCTGACTATGATATTAATAAATAATAATAATAATAATAATAATAATAATAATAATATTCGTAATTAATTAATATGAATCTAATATTTAAATAACATTTGTTTCGACAAAAGATTATAAAAATATGTTTTTTCTCTCTTTATTGTCTCTTTTAAGATACCAAATATATATGAAATTTCGTGGAAACATCATCTAAGAAAGGGATACTATATGATATTGAAAATGAAATATGAATGAGAATAAGATACGTTATCTTTCAACTGCCCAATTGAAAAGTGAGAAGGAAACGAAGCTGTCTACGTAACTTAGCTTGACGTATTATACTCAATTTAATTCGTTGCTACTTCGCTACTTTTTCACTCAACTTTTTTGTGATATCAAAAAATTAGTAAAAGATTGAAGTGTTCATTTTATATCTTGAATTTTGGAGATTTGATAATACTCGAATCTGAAACTTCTAGTTAAGAATGGAATCGAGGATTCCTGAACTATTCCACTACGATTCATATTGATATAGACTTTCACTGTGAATTAAATAAGTAGGTCTAATTTAGATTCAAGATTGTCGGAGAATATATCAAAACAAAAATATTTCAAAAGCAGTAACCCTACTACTAATACTAATAAATTTAAAGATGAAAAAGTGAACCTTTTTCTATCAGAAAAATAGTCTTTTGATTTGAATTCAAAAGAAATTCACCTCACCAACTAAAGATTACACAACTAATGCATGCGATTTTCTTGTTTGACTCACGAAATTTGAACTGTCATATAAATTAGGAGGGTAAAGTAAGTGCTTTTTTAAGTCAAAGAACATATGATATGAACATATTTTCCATTATTTGGATGGTCATTTGGAATGATATGTATACTTTTGTATTAAGAGGTTTAATCGAGTTACCAAAGCCTCGTAAACTATCCACAAAACATGTGGGCACAAACTATTATATATATACAAGTACTTATACACACTGAAAGCTCTTGATAATTTCAATTTCAGGATCTTAAAACACAAAAAATAAAAGGGAAACTAAGTAAATACCCTATAAAAGTAAAATAATTACAAACATATACCCCTTTATATTCATACCGCACTAAATAATTACATTATATATTCCCAACTAATTTCGCTTAACTGATACCAAATCAATATCATATATTGTATTGGTATCATTATCGTTTGGTTTGAATACAAGTTATGCTGGGATAAGTTATGCTAGGATTAGTTATGCTGGGATTAATTAAGCTGGAATTAGTTTTTATTGCTTGTTTGGTTTGCCATATTCAAACTTATATTCATTGCATAGTTTCTAAGAATAAGTTGTTTGTTTACAAAAATACCCTCCATCTTATTTAGATTTTTTTTTACATTCTCTTTGCAAGCTTTAGTTATTCATTCTTAAAAATAAAATTTCCATCTTATTTAGCTTAAATATTTTTATGTGTGCATTTCCATGATTGTGTCATATGTTTTAAAAATTAAACTTTCATCTTATTTCACTTAAAAATAAAACTTCCATCTTATTTAGCTTAAAAATAAAATTTCCATCTTATTTAGCTTAAAATTAAAACTTTCATCGTATTTAGTTTAAAAATAAAACTTCCATCTTATTTAGCTTAAAAATAAAACTTCCATTTTAAATTTATTAAAGTAAAAGAAATTTTATTATTAAAGTTATCTACATTTTAATTTATTTATAAAATATAATTTTTAAGTGAGTAATAAACTATTTATTTTAAAATATGTAATTTAGTAGTGGAGCGAACATTTTAAGAGAAATCAAAATATAAATAAACATAAGAATTAGGCAAATAAATTCAACTTATAATATATTCATAAATAAAAATTGTATTTATAAAATGTAATTTTTTAATAGAAAAATATATTATCATAAGAACAACGAATAGTTAAGGTTGTGAATGTTATTATAAATGTTGTTAAAAATTATGTTATAATAGATGATTGTAAAGTGATGTATAAAAGAGAGTTTAAGAGGGGGTATTTTTGTTATTTTACTTACTTTATCCCAGGATAAGTTATCCTGGGATTACTATTCCACCCTCAAGGAGGGATAACTTATCCCAGGACTAATTGTTAATGTTATCCCAGCCTTTGCAACCAAACAACAGATTAAAGCCCACTTAAAAACTATCCCAGGATTAATTCCTTTTATCCATCATACTAAACGATAAGGCTAATAATTTCGCTTAACTGATACTAAATCAGTATCATATACTGTATTGGTATCATTAAGGCTGATAATTTCGCTTAATTGATATTAAATCAGTATACCATTACAGTATATATATACTGATTTAGTATCATTTAAGTGAAATTATCAGCCTTAATGATACCAATACAGTATATGATACTGCTTTAGTATCAGTTAAGCGAAAATTATCAGATGAATGGGGGGTATGAGCTGTAATTATTTATGAGAGAATGGGGTATTTCTTAAATTACTTTTGGTTGGGTATGAACATGTAATTATTTTTGGTTTTATGACCCATTTATATAGTTTTCACAAAAATAAAGTTACGTTAATCATGGCGAAGCCCAAACCATGTGGGATGGGCCCTTCGAATTTCAGATCAAACATAATTTGACAATAATTTTCTTAATAATTCATGTGCTTATACCCATCAAAAACTCCAAAAATCATGATTTAGCATTTTAGGACCCCAAAAATAAAAAATTATGACAAAGTTCGAAACACATTTATTTTTCTAAAAAATATTTTCTTTCGTACCGACTACACCCCTCTATTAATCTTCCTCAAATTTGTCAACGACAAAATTAATGCGTATGACATGTCAAATATCATGTGATTACAAATAGTGTAACATAATTAATATAGTTTGGTCGTGCTCTAATCTAACGTTTTAATATTTTTCATGTACTAATATTGTACTTAAACAAGAATAAACATGATCCTTTTAATTAACAATATACAATTATAGTTTTAAGTTGTAATCAGCTCAACCGTGTTGCATTTATTTAGTACAATCGACAGAAATATTACTATATTAGAGTCATTGTTTTTAAACAACGTTATTTTGTATAGTTATTATTTCTAAACAACGTTATCTAAGCCTTTTAAGATGTGAGATTTTCTCAAGGAAGAAGGATCGAATTAGCATTTAATATTTGCCTTGAACTTTGAGAAACAAGATTAATATCCCAACGCCGATATTATCGTCTTCTGAAAATCTCTAAAACAAACAAGTTTTTGTCATCAAGAGCAAATTAATAAAAAATTTCCCACATCAAATTTAAATTCAAATCTCACGTTCGCTAAAACTTTATCTACATAACTCTATCACTAACGTTAACCTTAATACTAATTTTTTCAATGCGACTCTAAATTTAAGTAAATAACAATACGAATATTCAAATATTAAGTGAAAAATCAAATAAAATTAGTATTTTTTTATCAGAAAAATTGATGGAATTAGATGTTTTGAGAAAAAAAAATGAAAGTGACACAAATTATGACGGCAGAATTTTTTTTATTTTAAAATTTTTTTTATGATTGACGGCAGGATTTCACCTCAACCACTTTCTTTCTAAGTGGGTTCAAAAACTTTAAGATAGCATAGATAGTGACACACACTAATTTGAGAAGTTAAAACAATTATAGTTACTATGTCCATTAAAGAAAATTAATCTAGAAGGTTACCTAGTTCCGTTTCAATTTGTTTGTTTTATTTTATTTTATATTTTAAAAAAATATTTTTTTATAATTTTTTATATGTTAGGTTTAAATTGATTAAGTCTCTTATGTGAATTTAGGCAATATCATTTTCTTCTGAG
The DNA here is from genome assembly GCA_018342035.1 of Solanum appendiculatum. Taxonomy (NCBI): domain Eukaryota; kingdom Viridiplantae; phylum Streptophyta; class Magnoliopsida; order Solanales; family Solanaceae; genus Solanum; species Solanum appendiculatum. The sequence continues at coordinate 679,161 of JAGDQO010000489.1, read as the reverse complement.
CTAATTTTTGAGTTTGGATTAGACCTAGATGCTATATCTATCATCGGTATAGTAAAACACATCTCCATTATTATGCACCACTAATGTCGTTTTTGATTCACACACCAGACTTTCAGCTTTGATCATTCGAAATTCATTCATTTTTAATTAGAAATTTTGAGTTCGAAGTTGATTATCCATTTGCATCAGGCTTTCAATCCTGAATATACGACTGCATTTTAATACATTCTACTTATTTTTTATTTAAAATCATAATTTTGTGATGAAATAGTTCAAAGTCCATTCATTTTTAATTAGAAATTTTGAATTTGAGACTGATTCATCCATTTTTTAACAAGAAATTATGAGTTTGAGACTCATCCATCCATTGTAACTAGAAATTACAAATTCGAGGCCATATTAACATGTGAATTCAAATTTAATCGAATTTTAATAAGAAACCGTAGCCATTAATCTCTTACAAAGAGAGTAATAAAAAAAAATGAAAAAGCCACCAAACAGACGAATCCACTCATCTTCATCCTTTCTTCTTCTTCTTCCGCTCTCTATAAATTCACCATTTTCATCACTCATTCAAGCTCTCTCTCAGTCCATCTTTCTTCTCAAATTCCGCCATGAAAATTTCCTAAACCAACAACAAAAAACGCCCTTTACACCAAATCTAACACACATTTGAAAACTCCATTGTTCTTGCTCTGTTTCTAAATTTCATTTCTTCTCTTTTTCCCCTTCAAATTCTGCCATGAAAATTTCTTAAAACCCATTAAAACTGACACCCTTTTCGCCAAATCTGAGAATTCTTCACTCACATTTGAATATTGAAACTCTGTTTTTGCTCTTTTTAAAGTTCCCAAATATGGTTTCGCTAGAAAATTCTCATTCTCATGTTTCTTCTGCTACCCATTACTCCCAAACACGGCCTTATTACTATACTCCACCGCCGTCCTCCGCTAAAGTTCACCGACGTTCAATTGGCCGGTCCATGCGCACTATCCGGTCCAATTTGTACCAAACCGACTACGAAAACTCCGGTCCGGTTTATGAGAACCTTACAGATTCCGTTGTAGATTTTCGCCTTACTGAGCTATCGAAGAAGCCGCCAGTTAATAAATCTTCTTCTTCCGATGTGGAATTTCTGGAATTATCACAAACTTTCAGTGATTTCTCGGCGTGTAGCAGTGACATTTCCGGCGAGTTGGAACGTTTAGCTTACATCCCAAATTCGGATCCGAATCGGAGCTCCGTTAGTGAACCGGAACCGGAACCGGAACCTTGTGTAGGGTTTCTGCAGCGGGAGATGTTTTCGACGGAGATAATAGAAAGCATTGAGCCGGAGGACCTTCAGCCGACGGTGAAACTCTGCGTCGACAGTTTACAGTCACCGTCGGTGGCCGTGAAAAGATCGGCGGCGGAGAAATTGAGGTTTTTAGCTAAAAATCGAGCTGATAATCGCGCTTTAATTGGAGAGTCTGGTGCTATTCCGGCATTGTTACCGCTTCTCCGGTGCTCCGATCCATGGACTCAAGAACACGCGGTAACAGCTCTTCTCAATCTCTCACTTCATGAACCCAATAAAACCTTAATTACGAACTCCGGGGCGATAAAATCTTTGATTTATGTTTTGAAAACGGGCACTGAAACTTCAAAACAAAATGCAGCTTGTGGGTTGCTAAGCTTAGCTTTGATAGATGAGAATAAGTTATCCATTGGTGCTTGTGGTGCTATTGCCCCATTAGTGATGTTGTTAATAAACGGGACAAATCGGGGGAAGAAGGATGCATTAACGACGTTGTATAAGCTATGCACGGTGAGATTGAATAAAGAACGGGCGGTGAGTGCTGGTGCTGTGAAACCTTTGGTGGGGTTAGTATGTGAGGAGGGAACAGGGTTAGCTGAGAAGGCTATGGTGGTGTTAAGTAGCTTAACGGGGATCGAGATGGGGCAAGAAAGTATAGTTGAGGAAGGAGGAATTGCTGCACTTGTGGAAGTGATTGAAGATGGATCGGATAAAGGGAAGGAATTTGCAGTGATGACTCTTTTGCAGCTTTGTGTTGATAGTTTAAGGAATAGAGGACTTCTTGTTAGGGAAGGAGGAATTCCTCCTCTTGTCGCATTGTCGCAGACCGGAACTGCTAAAGCTAAACACAAGGTGAGTTTCCTGTTTGATTCCATTGGAAGGAAATCTTGATCAATTACTTGTGCTTATGGTTTACCATAAAGATTGAATTTTTATCCTTTATATGTCATTTAATCGCCATTTACCCTTTGAATTATAGGTAGGTATTATTTGGGTGTACTTGTTAGACATGAATGGAGTTTAATGGATTCAAAGTAATATTATAGCCAAATCCTACTAATTGAGTTTGATGCTTAGTTGATTGATTGATTCATGTATAGTTGTATACTTTTGGGATGAGAAAAATAGCAGTTTATTTGAATAATGGTACCAACTTATAACAAATATTAAGGTCGAACTTCAAATTTAAGTTTTGAAATTAGTAGTGAAATATGTCAAGATTTTCACTTCTAAGTTCTAACCATAGTCACATGGAGTGTTCCCATTTTTGGGTATAGATTTGGTAGATGAACATGGAGGAGATGGGAAAGAAAAAGGAATTTTGGGTATGGACCTTTATAGTTGCCATGTGCCATTAATGAATAATGTGTTTACTTGAATTTGTTAGTGTCATAGTTTGAAAATTGGTGGTTGTTTATGATATATACATTGAATGCTGGTAATGGTGTTGCTTTCACGGTCCATGAAATGGAAGGTGTAGTTTTCTTTTATGGAAAGATTTAATCTTAATGAAGCTTGGTTATTTTTGGCAGGCAGAAACATTACTGGCATACTTGAGGGAATCAAGACAAGAAGCTTCTACTTCAACTCCTTAGTGAGGTAGCTTAGACGGTCTTCTACATTTGAGTATTTTCTGTTTATAGGAAGTGATTTGAAGAGTTTGTACAGAGTGGTTGATAAATTTAGAAGTTCATGACATATGTCAAGGTAAACCAGAAAATAAATATGAAGTTAGTTTAAGGAAACTGACCTATTTAGGTAAAAAAAATTCTAAGGTATTACATAGGAGCTGGCAGGGGTGGTGAGAAGGGTTCTCATGTCTTTTTTGAATTATTATCTGTGAGGTTGTTTGGTAAGAATTTGATAATGATCCCTTAGTTTTGTTTGGGTGGTCCAAATTCTTCTGAAAGGGTTACTAATTTTCTGATTCTTTAGTGTGTAAAAAAGCAACTATTTCAGTATGCTTGAGTCTTTTTTGGGTCTTGATCAAGATTACATTGGTAGTTTCTTGATTTATGACTGTAAAACATATTTAGCCAGTAATGAGATATTTTCTTGATTTAATATGACTGAAATGTGTCAAAGCTTAAATTCTTTCTTCAAGGTTTGGTTGTTGGCATTTTTACAGCTATTAAACTTGTGTCTCCATCTATACAACTAGAAGAGTATCAGATGTTTATCTTTCCCCCTTGGTGTGAATACAGAGGGTGTAGCAGCCCCACCTCTCCTTATTAGCATCATTTTTCCTAATATGTACTTGTAATTATCTTATGCTCATATTTGTCTATATCCCTAGTGCATTGTGACTTTTTAGCTGGCAGAGTTTGCTTAAGCTTTAGTCAATTGAGATGTGTTCAAATTATGCTTAAATGAGTTGGTTATCCACACCATGTGGTCCTCCAAACCTTTTTATTTTACAATGGTCTACCAACTAGTTGGTGCGAATTTCGACTATTCAAACCTGATACCTATCACTAGCACGGGTATTGAGTTTAACTCCATCCACCAAGGTTTAGGCAGGACAGATGGAAAGAAATCACTTGGTGGTCGGATTTGAACCTGAGAACTCATCGTTCTTCTAGTACTTTATGACCTTTGCTAAGATTTGACCAGATGTGAACCTGGAAACTCATGGTTCTTCTCCCATTTTAAACAGAGGATACGTGTTATTTCTGACCAGCATAGGTATCGGTACCTCTACGCACCATAGTTTGGGTAAAGATGGGAAGTAAGCACCTAATATTTTTTGCCTACGGAATATGAACTGAGAACTCGTGGTTCTTTTCTCGCTTCATTGACCACAAGACCATTTCATCGGGCATGTGTCCCCTCTTCTACATTTTTTTTTGATAATCCAATACTTAATTCTATTTGGCTCCCATAAAGTTAAATTCAGGTGATAGTGAAGTAGTTTTTGTTAATGTATCATGCCATGGGACCCTTTGGAATACTAGTAGTATCTATAATGCCAGAATCACAACTCTCAAAATGTGGCATATGATATGTTTGATAAAGTTCTGTTTGAGTCATTAATCTGTACAAATAGAAGGTTGTGACAGTTGATATTTAATTGTTCCCTCCACTTTTATATGGACCAAAATGAGCACTGCATTTGCCCAAAGGCATGGGGGTGGAGGTGCGAGGTCCTTTTGAATTATTACTCCTTGTTGTAAAGGGAATAGAAGTTGTGGGTTGGTCCTACCAGGACCTGCTTTGTAGCCAATGACCTATGCAAAATGGTGTAAACAGTGTGGGCTCTTTTCTTCTCTTTCTTTAAAAAAAAGAAATGATCGGTGATGTTCAAGCCAGCTTGTGGAGTATTTCTCGAGTTATCTCTCACCAGTACAAGTAATCTTGTCGACCAATATTTAGATAGATGGAAGAAATCATCTAAGGTGTTTTACCTTTGCTAAATGATGATCCTGTAGGTATTTCGTGTGTATCCCAATGACGGATTTGAAAAACCTCGCGAATTGGTTTGGGTTCCATAGACCCCCCCCCCCCAATAATTGACATCAACGAGTAAAATTTCTTTATACTTTAACTAAATAATCATTTAACTCCACACATATATTTATAGCTTATTTTTTAGACTATAAATCTTAAAAGTTTTTCTTTTATTCTTAAATTTCGTTTCTAGTCAAAATGCTTTCATATAAATTGGGATTTAAAAAGTACCTTGTTTGTTATAACATGTTGTGTTGTTTCTATAAGTATACATTTGACAGATAAAGAGGGCATTAGTTGTCACAAGAAGTTGTATCATTTGTCTTGCTGTTTGGATGGGTCAATTTCACTTTCTATTTCAGTTTTCTAGCAATCTTTGAGAAAACTATGGACAGTTGGTATGATATATATATAAATGCCACTTGTAGAACTTATTTTCATACTACCACTCGAAAAGTCATTTTCCTCATTTTTTTAAAGGAAATTTTATTTACTCCATACCAAACACACCCTTAATCCTAAGGTGAAATCACTAATAGAAGATATATTGCATATCGTTGAGCTATTTGGCAAATTTGTCTATTCAGCCTTGACGTAACAGTAAAAATTTATCCCCATGTGATCATGAGATTACAAGTTTATGCGATGAAAATAGTTTTTTTGCAGAATGCAAGGAAAGACTGCGTACGATAAGCTTAATGCTTAGTGAGCTTTTCAAGATAAGCACAATATGTCAAAATTCTTTTTGAATTTGATAGATAATAAGCCAAAGAAAAAGTATATGACAAGCACTCTCATAGATTCCCCCTTAATTGTAACCAAATTTGATTTGGACTCCTCGCCTTTTCTTGATGGACCAGCCCAACTATATTCCATAATTTGGAAGTGTTGATAAGAAAAAAGAGCCAAAGAATTATAATCAATCTAAATTTGTAATAGGAAGAAAAAAAAAAGGGCCAAAAATTGTCTCAAATTTGGAAAATAGAACCTATTTTTCATTTGTTAGTAGACTGGCTCAGATTTGCACCTCAACTATGGGAATTGAAAGATTTGCCCCAAACAAATTGAGATCGGCTATATTAATCCTCACTGACCATCATAAAGCAATGATCCCGGCAACATAATATTATTAGCACAACAGTGTGAAATAATTTGAACACGTCCGTTAACGTCATTCGTATAAAAGTTTACCAAGAAACTGAAAAGTTCATAAAATTTGCAAGCAACATCGCCAGAAAGGGAAAGATAACAACTCAACAACCGCTAGAACACTCTAGTAGAGAACTTAGAAATGAAGAAAAGAATCTCAACAAAAAAATGAACATTTGCTTTAAGTTTCATTGTATCACCCAATGTGCATTTGGTACAATTATCGTAAGTATATTCCGTTATCCAACTTTACATCTCAATCAAATGCCAAATGTAGAAAAGAAGAAAGAAAATGAAGGCCTATAGTAAAGGAACGCTATGTTCAAACGTTACAAGGAGGTCCCTTTACGTTGTAAACAATCGTTGACGATAAAGTTCTATAGTAGGTATTGAATTAGCTCTACGTGAATTTACCTTTAGCCTGAAGTATTTCCCCAAAAGGAATGCTTAAACCACAATCTCTGACTCTGATCATGCTGTATTTTCCACCTAAATTAAATATTCGATATCCAAATTCCATACGTTAATCTTCCTAGGCAGCAATACCTGAAGAAAAAACAAGAGAATGTAAGTAAACGTAAGGAGGACGCCAACAAAGCAAGTTCATAGTAAATGCAGGACATGGAACATCATGATCTGTGCTTTTGGCTAAAGTTTCGTTTCTAGTATCTAGTGAACCTCACGTTGCTTGGATCCTTCAAAAATGTTGACGGGTGTGCATTGGATCCTCCAAACGTTATTCATATTCGGAGGATCTGATATGGTGTGGTGGCATTATGGAGGATCCGAGCAAACATAGTGTACAACAAGAAGCATGTTACTGCTTGTGATGGGGTTATGAAAGCCAAGTTAAGCCTAGAAACGAGAGCAATATTCTATGCAAAATAAACAATAATATCATTTGGTTTCCGGCTAAATTCTACCCCTGCACCACCTCCTCATTTTGTTTACCCTTCCATATTGTAGAACAGTTCTGGCCTACCATTTAATCAGTTCTTGTGCATTTAAAATATATCAAAAACTATTAAATAGAAAGACAAAAAAAAGGAATAAAGAAATTACTTTTACCTCTAGTTGATCTATTTGCAACACTATAACCACCAACATAGCTGAGGGAGTCTGCACTCCCGAGTTCATAACTAAGAGCTCCGGCGTTGTCTAGCTCCGGAGATGATGCACGCAAAGTAGAGTCCTCAAAAATCGAACTGCTTACCGTTCCATAAAAATCCCCAAAAGCGTTTGCATGAACACCTTGTGTTGGAGCATATGATGATTTAGCATCAGCATTGCTTCTTGCATTTTGTCCATACCCTGCCCCACCTGCAAATCCGTTCTGTCCACCGCTGAAAGTGATGTTGTCGTCACCAAAAGAACCGTTACGTCCACCTTGGCCAGAAATTGGAGAGGTACCCCATGTTGTTCCAAGACCTCCAAAAACACCAGATAGTCCTGTACTCCCGCTTCCTGAACCTACAAACATGCTAGTGTTTGCATAATCTGTACCATGAAAAAGACTATCATTCTCCCACTTGTTCTGACCTGTTGAATTCAACACAGGACCATTTCCAACTCTTCCAGAGGCATGCCCGATAGGGACATTGTATTTGTTTGAATTCTCATTGTGAAAGGAATTTAAGTTGCGTCCATAACCAAGAACGGAACTGAATTTTCCACTTCCCCCATAGCTTGAGTTCAATCTGGAGTCCATTTCTGTTCCCATATTGTAGTCAGCTGGACCAAACAAAGAATATCCATTGCGACCAACGGGAATTGGAGTATATCTACCTTCCGTTCCGACTGCATAGCTTCCTATCGAGCTCGGACTGTAACCTTGAGCATATACATTAAGGAAATTGTTTACCCTGTTCATACCAGGGTTATATCTACCTACTAATTGGCTTTGGGTTGGGCCAGGCGATAACTCTTTTGGAACAGCACGCTTGACCTCAACCCTTTTACCATTAAGTTCATGAAATGTTTTGTATAGTACTTTATCAACTGCTTCCTCTGATTCATATGTGATGAATCCAAAACCTCTAGGCCTTTGCGTGTTATGGTCATACATCACCACGACATCTGTGATTGGCCCGAATTGGTCAAAGTACTTCTTGAAGTCACTCTCAGTGACTGAGGATGCCAAACCTCCAACAAAAATCTTTCTGGTGCGGGCAGGACCTGGAGAACCCTGTATGCTTCCGTTGATTCGATTAACATGTTGATCGTCCCTCGGAACAGCTTTTTTTGCCTCTACCTGTTTTTATAAGGGAATAATCAACAAAGTGTACATTCGTTTCTTATCATAAGACTTCACATTATATCTGATGAGAGGGAGATAAAGGGGTGGACTTTACATTATATACGTTTATTTTACTTGATGAGAGGGAGTTACTAGGATGATAAGCACCCCTCACTTCCAACCCGAAGGTTTCGAGTTCGAGTCACCAAGGGAGCAAAAGGGGTGGGAGCTCCTAGGGAGGGGTAAAAAAAAATCTGACTTAGACTTAAAAGAACACATTGTTTTGCTGAGAATACAATTACTGAACTATTTGAGTTTCCTTACCTTGCTATGGACGTACAGTTTTCTGGTTAAGAGGTTACAAAGTCTTGACAAACCGTTCAAAGATAATTTTATGATAAATAACCTAAATCAGCTATGCTAATTCTGCTTAATTGAGCATAGTTTTCGATCCACGTTTCCAAGGACTAATTGCTACATCCTTTTATGTCATGCAATATGTTAGCTTTCTAACATTCAATATTTTATATTAGATCATTTGAAGCTAGTGACCAAGCGTGCTATAACTTGGTACTTGCATTACTTCCGATTGTGTAGCTCCAAACAGATTCACTTATGTAATACTAACACTCATCAAACCGAATCAATTTCTTCGGTCAAAGTAATGCAATGTCAGCATTTTACACACATCCAACACATGGAACTGTGAAAATCTCATGAAAGTGCATGTCCAATGTATCTTATTGTAATCATAAGCAATTACAGGTCTCAAGAAAACAACAATTAGCATTCTCACTTATAAGAATCTCAGAGGGAGAATTTGATGAAATACAGACACGATTAGCATTCAATATGTTTCGTAGACAGCATGTGGATTTGCTTAAAAATTGACATAACATTTCAATAAAAATGCCAAAAAGAAAACGATTAACCTTCGATTTTAAGCTTCATAGTCAAAGCATGTGGATTTGCTTAAAAATTTTGACATAACATTTCAATGAAAACGTCAAAAGAACACCATATAGGATATAATCAAAAGATAACAAGTCCAAGAATCACTGAGGTTACTTACAGTTCTACCATCAATAATGTGTTTTTCTTTAACAACTTTTTCAGCAATGGAAGGGTCTACAAAGACAACAAAACCAAAACCACGAGCACGGCCAGTGATTCGATCTTTCATGATCACAGCTTCAACTACATCACCAAAAGCTTGAAAATATTCTCTGAGCCTATCATCATTTGTGTCCCAAGAAATCCCTCCAACAAATACTTTGCCACTCTCCATTTCCTCTCTGCAGATAACATTACGAAATCATCAATCAGAAAATGAAACTAAACATAATTGTGAATTGATTGAGTTAGCAAAAGACAATCTTCAAACTATAATTCAAATCATTCACTTGATCGAAGCAAAAGGCTTAACATAGGATCTAAACAACAACAATATACCCAGTGTAATCCCACAAGTGAGGTATGGGGAGGTAGGATGTCTGCAGATCTTACCTCTACCTTGGCGGGGCAGAGAAGTTGTTTCCGATAGACCCCCGGCTTAAAGAAATGTAATCGATGCAGGAAAGTAAGAAAGAAAAGCGACAACAAAATAGCAATATACAAAACAAATGTCGCAATAGATATAAATACACATCGGAGAAAAGAAACTATGCGATATCTGAATCATACAACTAGAAGTAAAAAACAATATCATCTCAAACAAAAGAAACTACTAAGAACTTGGAGATTAGAATACTCAATTAAAGAATGTATAATCTACAATTCAACCAGAGATCTCTAATCTTCACCAAATCCAAATTCAACAAACCCAACAAACCAGAATTCTTGAAAAAGTCATAAAGATTGAAGCTTTGACTTGAAATATTCAACTATGAAAACAGACACAAACCAACAAATCAGAATTCTGAATAAACCATAAAGGTTGAAACTTTACTTTATCATCAAACATCCAAAAACTATGAAAACAGACACAGACCCACAAACCAGAATTCTGAATAAACCATAAAGATTGAAACTTTATCATCAAACATCCAAAAACTATGAAAACAGACACAGACCCACAAATCAGAATTTTGAATAAACCATAAAGATTGAAACTTTATCATCAAACATCCAAAAACTATGAAAACAGACACAGACCCACAAACCAGAATTCTGAATAAACCATAAAGATTGAAACTTTATAATCAAACATCCAATAACTATGAAAACAGACACAGACCCACAAACCAGAATTCTGATGAATCCATAAAGATTGAATCTTTAATATGAAACATCCAAAAATATATCAATATGTAAGAACTTAAGAGGTTAAATTTACCAAAAAGATGAAGGCCCAGATGAAAAAAAAAGATTGAAATTCAAGATCTGCTAGAGAGGCATAAAGCAAAAGGCAGAGGGCTAAAATGCCCTCTTTTTCTTTTTCCTCTCTATTATTTTTTGCTTCTTCCTAAGATTTTTCAGATTTTGGTCTCAAATTGTTGAGTTTTTATCAATGGAAAAAGATGAAGGTAAGAGAAAAAAAGAGAGTGGTATAAAAAAACTGATTCACAATGTGAAATAGCTAAAATTTATATTATAGTATGTATTATACAATTTGCATATATATAATTTGCCTATAAGTTATAACTAACAACTATACTATATGTTTGTATTTAAATTATTATATTTAGTTGTCCGGTTGGTAAGAAATGTAGAAGCTGGTAAGAGGGTGTAAGATGGAGACGTTTGATTTACCTTTATTTTATACTATTTGAAGTTTTAAACAAATTTAGATCGACCAACATGGATTGTGATGTCGTCGTAGAACTCCTATATCCTTAACTAAAAGTTTTAAATTTGAGTTTTGAGTATGAAAAAAATCATGTTGAAGCGTCACCCAACATGATCTCTGCAGTGCGCGATCCAATTTAGTCGGGGCTCTAATGCGAGAAACTAAAAAAAAAATGGAATTTAGTCTAAGCTCCAATGCGGGCTTCAGACACTGGGTTAGAAATAAAAAAAAATGCCGAGGCTCCAATGCGGGAAACCAAAAATAATAATCGAATTTAGTTTGGGCTCTAATGCAAGCTCCGGATACTGGTAAGAAACCAAAAAATAATAGCTTAGGTCAAAAATACATCTAAACTATTCATTTTGGCGAATTTCATATTTTAAATATCCATTTTTCCTTCTTTTTTTTCTTTCTCTAAACTATTTTATATATTGAAATATATCTCAACTCTCAGTTATTTTCATTTTCTATATGAATAATCATAATCATTTCGATTTAAAAAATAAACAATTAATAATTAAGATATATTTGATGGTTTAACTAAATAAAAAAAAGTTGTTGTTATGTTTAAAATTGGGGAAAAGAAATAATATAAATATACTTTTTATCACTATATCTAAAGACTACAAAATAACCAAATGTCTTAGAATTCGATTATTGAATTTAAATAATTTTTTTGAATAAATGTTTTACTCTTAAATAAAACTTTTCGATTAATTTGGAAGTATTGCCTTCACTTTTTTTTTTTTTTTGCCCACCGATTCTCAATTTTTTCAATATGTCTCTTTATTTTTATTCCCTTTTCCTTTTATGTTATTAGTTTTAAATAAAAACGAATAATCAAACATGCATATAAAAGTGATGCAAAATAGTTTTTTCAGATTTATTAAAATGAACAAATAAAAGTTTTGGTTCTGTTAACACAATCTAACAAGATTTTGATTCACACATTTTTTGTACTTTAATTTTGAAATAAAAGTAGATTTAAATTAACCAATGTATTTTATAAACTAATGTTGCTATTCTAATTCTAATTATATTCTAATTTCCGAAAAATGTTATCGAATTTTTCACGTTATCGATTAACAGTTGGATAAATAACATGTTATTATTTCAAAAATAAATTGCCTAATTTTTATATTAGATATATCGTAATTCGTTAAATTATTTTACTCGTACACCCCAATCAATAATACTACTTCTTTTTAAATTCCTTTGCCCCAAAACATTTGTTTCCATTCTCACTTTAACTATCATCACCATCACATACGTACCAACCGTATTCTTCATAGGCAATGGCGATGACATTCGATATGTGCAAGTCGTTAGATGAGAAATCACTAATAGAGTACATAAAAGACATTACTTTCTTGATAACCAATGAATAATTAATGTTAAGTCAAACCAAATCAACCAATAGTCTATCAATTCGATAGCAGTTTAACACATATAAAAGTTGATAACTAATAAATCAAATAGTTAAATACAAAAATCAAACCAAACCATCTTGTATAGAATATACAATAACTTGATTTGACCAAAAACAAAGAAAGTTGAATTCAAACACAATTTCAAATTCATGCTTCTTCTTTTCCACCCCAAACATCTCATATTTGTCTAAGAAGTATTTAAAGGTTTTTAAAACTATAAAATGAAATTTTAAAAAATTGAAAGAGAAATTTAGGTAATTAATTGCAATGATTAAAATGAGAATAAAATTAAGTTAATTAATCATTCAAAAAGTATTTGTGGCTTAGCTTCCTTCATGTGGAGGAAAGGGATGAACCCTAACTCAAACATTGGACGGTGGCACCTGTCACATCCTCTAGTAATAATAATAATAATAATAATCATAATGATAATAATAATAAATAAATAAAATTTTCCTTTGGCCCACAAAAAGAATAGAACAATTAATTGATTGAGACTTTGATTAATTTAATCAAAATACCAAAAGGATATAAATTTTAATACAATCACATGGATGAGGCAAACAACAAGAAAGGGATTGATGAGTAAAGATACTTCAACAACTATGTCTCAATCCTCAATAAATTGAAGTCGACTATGTGAATTTGTTTATATTGTTAGTCTCAAGTCGGATAAAAGAGAAAAAGAGCGATAGGTAGATAATCAACATCAAGCTATTTTATTCATGATGAATCATTACATTAATGAAAAAAACTATTCTGCAGGGCAAATCTACTATGTTAGATGCGGAAAACTATCTTGCAAAGGTGAATCTATTGTATTAGGCTTGTGTTTGGATGAACAATAGTTTTTGCTTAAATCCTATCATTGTTTTAGGATATTTTTTTAAATATGTATGAATATTTAATTATGAATTCAATAACTACAACGCGTTACGAGTTTGGTGATAAATCTATAACCTATCCTATAATATTTGAATATATATATTTAAAAATTCAAAATGACAACTAATAACAATTAACAGACTTTTGAACAGTTCCAATAGCAAAATATGAGTACTTGTTTGTTGTTACTTTTGTGACATCACAAGTCAACAACTATTTTAGGATTTCAATTTAACAAACCCCCCAAGTTATATAATGTTTTTTTTCCGCATCACCAAGAATTGTAGTGGGATGAATTTATCTTAAACCGGAAGTCTTAAGTTTGAGGTTTAAAAGTAGAAAAAACATTTGCAAGAAATGGCTCCCTTTTAACGATACTGAGCGGGAAACCAAAATATATATTTTCCACTGGCAAGCTCGAGACCTCTAGTCAAAATGTTTAGACATAGCACTAATGTACATGCCTTCAACCTATATTGCTCAAGCTCTTCAAAAATGTCGACACGTGTAGGTATCAGATTCTCCAAAAGTAGTGCATTTTGGAGGAATCTAACATAGGTACAACAACATATTTGGAAAGTTCGAGTAACGTAGCCTTCAACTGTGCTCAAGATAAATGACAAACAAAGAGAACATATAAACAAAAACAAGAACAATAAAGATAGAATCCTTCAAAAGTAGCTCATTTTTGAAGGATCCGACACAAGTACAACAACATATTTGTAAAGTTCGAGAAAAGTAGCCTTCAACTATACTCAGGACAAATGACAAACAAAGAGAGCATATAAACAAAAAACAAGAACAATAAGATAGAAACTTTAGAGGATGCCCAAAACAGATTTATCATTACAAAGTTGGCACAGCAGAATACAAGCTCAACAGAAGTTTCAAATTCTAGGTTGCTCAGGCTCTTCAAGAATGTCGATAGGTGTGTGTCGGATCCTCCAAGAGTAGTGCAGTTATGAAACACTCGACACATGTGCGACAACATTTTTGGAGAGTTGGAGCAATATAGCTTTCAACTACGATCGGGACAAATGAAAATCGAAGAGAACATGTAAACTAAAAGAAAAATATAAGATAGAAACTTTATGCCCAAAACAGATTTATCATTACAAGTTGGCACTGCATATTACAACCTAAACTTCTGGTTAATTAAGCTGGTAAGTTTGATAAAATTTGACAATTACAACAAAATTCTCTGCTAATTTCATGTTTGATTAACAGATGCCAGCTGAGTTGATGGTGTCTACTATATATCTTAACTATTTCCTCTGCTAATTCCTACACTGGGATGTACAAGCTCAAGATTTCAGAGACTTACCTCTCTATAACAAGAAAAAAGTTTCAAAGAAACGGCCTCGGCTCTTCTGTTCTTCCAAATGCTAATATCAAGATCCCAAAGGCAACGAATGAGGTAATTGCCAAGCAGAAGAAGTTGCTAAAGCTCTGTTCTTCCATCCGATATAAAGCGCCCCCTGGCTTTCAGCAATCCTATAATTTGAGCTATACTCCTTCAACATGTCCTTGATGGTCTCAGCAACCGATGGACTCAGCGGGCATGGTGTAAATCCAGCCATCAAAAGTCTTGACCTCCACTTGCCAAAAACTTCATGCCTTTCCACTCTATCTGCCCCTTCACATGCTATGAGATTGACAACATCACGTGCAATACAATGCTCCTCTGATCTGATCCGCTGCATGTCATCCCTCGGGCGAGCTACATCGACTGATTCAAACATTGCTTTGTGGTAATCTAGAGTTTCACGGAACCTTGGAAGGAAAGGGGCGGTATTGGTGTTCATTTCTTGTTCAACTAGGGCCACGATTTTGGGAGACAAGCTCTTGACTATTCTTAATAGGCGGTCTCGATGGTTCATAGTGCTTACGCTCTCGTCTGGCATGTGGTGCAACATGTAAGGGAAGTTAACTGCCAGGCTTTCTCCATGTCTAACTCGTAGGTTCTCTAGTTTGACCATACAGCCTGACAATGCAGCATTATGGAATTCGAAAGGCACTCCGCAGGACTTGGCAATGCTCACTAACCTTTCGCCAACTAGCTGAAGTCCACCACCGCGTGCATGAGCTGATTGGGAATCATCAACGCCTGTGATGCGAAGATATGGCGGACCACCAGGCCGACGAGCCAGATAGTGGATGAGGAACATCCATTGATTTCCCTGTGCAATTTGAAAATCAATAATATGGATTCTATTCTCGTTCTTCATGGCTTCGCCTATGACAACATTGGCAGACATATAAGCAAACTTGAAGTAAGGGGTGATGTGATAAAGGACTTGCATGAAGGACAACAATTCTGAGCTAGTTGGTTCGTTGCATTTCAGTTTTTTGTATATGTTACTCCCGGAGCACAATAATCGTGCTCTTAGCCCTTCCAACATGTATGCACTCAGTCGTTGCATAGGTTCCCCAGAAACCGATACCCTTTTCTCCAAAGCATTCATCAGAACTTCTGCAGTCAAGGTATCAGCTTCATCTACTGCTTCAGCACAGGCAACGAGCAGCTCTTTCAAGTCCAATCTTGATGCTGCGTCCAATATTTGATTCTGCCTTGTCAAGGAAATATGTTTTGAGACTACACCATTTAACGAGCAACTGCAGCTGTCATCAATATCGGATTCAGGCCTTAACAACTTATTATTCAGTTCCCACAGCTCATGCTTCTTCCCGTTGCTGTCATCAACTCCTGAACACAAACTTACAGGTGAACCAGAAGTCTTCTCGTAGGAACGACATTTCTCCAACATGTTCGACAGAGAACATTGAGGAGAGAAAGGCCTCCTGTTGGAAGAGATGCTTACGGAAGGATCTGCATCGTAGATGGCACAGTCAGTAGCCGGAAATGAGTCCATAGTGAAGAACATTTCATTCTGTGTCTTTAAAGAAACCTCTGTTCCGGAGTTGCTACCATCGTTATAATTGTTGTTGTCAGAAGCATGGCAAGGGGTGTAGTATTGCTGAACTTCCTGCATTGGCTGATGGTACAATTTATGTACACTACATGACCTTTGAGGTCCCTGAGATGCTTGCATCTGACAATAAGATACTCACTCACTGTGGGCTGTGCCAAAGGAAGACACTGATCAGCAAATGTCTACACTAAAACTAGTCACGACATCTCAAAAACCAAAGGTTCTTTCAGAAAAGAATGACTGCTAAATCTGAAGCACTAGAGCTAGAATGGATATCTCCAGTACACTGCCGATGCAGTTGTCAGAGCCTGCAAAATCTGCCAAGAAGTAAAACATGATCAGTATTCTTAGTGAGATCGAACTTTCAAAACGAATACTAAAGATCACAAGAGATTGTCACAATATAACAAAGAAGCCTTCCTTTTACAGCCAAAATGCAAATTTGATCAGTTTCAAAGAAGTTGTGGACGATATTCATGCTCATAAACAAAACAACACAGAATTAGGAAATGTTATGACAAGATTCCACATCATTTTGATGGAAAATTACGAAAGGATAGAATCAAAAGAAGAATATACCCAATAAAATGGTGATATACAAAGTATGATCATGTATCAAGGCCTAAACCATTCGAGAAATGGAAAATGCATCTCAGATAAGTAAATCTAACAGTTTCATCAATCTTCAAACATGTTACCCTCATGAAAACGTTGCTACTCTTCCCTTGACCAAGACACATATATAGGAAAGAATTAGGGAAAACGTTAAGGGAGACTAATCAATGAAGTTGTTGTTGCAGTTCTTAATGAGGAACGACGAGTTAGTTGAGGATTAAATGTAACTACCTGCATTTAGTAAATGAACAAAGAAAGTCAACAAATGCACCAGAATTGTCGGTCGATAACTCCCAAAATGACATGATAAAAAACACAAAGGCAGTAGTGGATTTACCAAGGATTTAGAAACTTATCGAAAAATACTAAAAAGAAAGCCCCATTGTTGATTTCTTTTACAAAATGATACCCTTAACATCAAATATCCTTTTATATACTACAAACAGTGGATTATCTTTAAACAAAGAGATAAATCTTCAAATTCAAGCGCAATCACGAAGTACTAGCAAGATCATCGACAAATTATTAAACCTCAACCTAGGCTAGCACGGCTTGCTATGCTCTTCAACCTCCATCTCCCTAACTCAAATCTCTTAATTTATGGGGAAAAAGAGTCTTTTCTAAGAATAGCTTTGAAACTGTAGCTTGCTGTTTTTTTCGTTATACAGTCAATAACTAATTAAATGAAACACGACGAAAAAGAAGAGAGCAGTTTGACTAGGAATAAATCTCCGTGTTTGTTTATCTTCAACCCCTCCACCCCCTACCTCACCCCACCCCACCCCACACATCTTCCCCTCGCTTTCCACTTCTAACAAGGTCTACATTGATTTTCCCTTTCTTTACCATTACGATTTAAGTTTTTCAGTTTCTAACCCCAACCAGCACCTCAAACCAATATCTCTACAAAGATAACTCAGATCATTAACTCATAAACATCCCTCAGCTCTCAACAGGCAACCTTAACCAAAGGTTCAGATCGAGCCCCGAGTATAAAGAAAAATCCTGGTAGGGAGCACTAGCGCTTCCCTTTATAGTGGACCTTAGGCAGACTAATTTGGGACGCCAATGCAGTACCAAACACCGGATGAAAACAAAAAGAACTCAGTTCTACTGATTACTTAGCATGTAACATTGAACCTAAGTTAGCAAACGACAGAAGAAAATTAAGAAAGATACAACCTTCTTACCTTAGAAATGGAAAACAGACGAACAGAAATGGAAAAAGCAATAAGGCCGCAGTACAACTGACCAAATCTCTAGTATTATTTTTGGAAAAAGGGGCAAATATATCCCTCAACTTTGCGATTTAGATCGGAGATATCCCTCGTTAAAAAGTGGTACATATTTTCCCCTTTTCCCCTTATTTTATTTTTTTTGAAAAACAAAGACCTAAGAGACTCTACTTTAATTCTTTCCTTACACCAAGAATCAACTGAACTCCAAGGAAAAAACAGAGATATAGACTCCATATAAAAAAATGTCTTCTCTTCTTTTCTAAGGTAGGCCTTGAAACAGTAGTTTCCTGGTTTTTTCATTATACAGTCAATAAAAATTAAATGAAACACGACGAAAAAGAAGTGAACAGTTTGACAAGTAACGAATCATCGTGTTTGTTTATCTTCAACTCCCCCCCCCCCTCCCAACCCAAAATTCTGCCGCTCGCTTGCCACAGCTAACAAGGGGTCTATATTGATTTTCTTTACTATTAAGATTAAGATTTTTCAGTGTCTAACCCCAACCAGCACCTCAAAAATAAAAAAAGAACAAGGGACTGTAAAAAAAAAACAGTCTCTCTATAAAGACAACTCAGATGATTTACTCATAACAATCCCTCGGCCCTCAATAGGCACCCTTAGCCAAAGGGCACGGATCGAGCCTCGAGTATGAAAAAAAAAATCCGGTAGGCAGTGCAGATACCAAATCCAAATTAGTCGTGACTTCAATGCAGGTACCAAACACCAGGTGGAAAAAAAAATCAGTTCTACTGATTAATTAGCATGTAACATTGAACCTAAGTTAGCAAACAACAGAAAGATACAACTTTTTTACCTTAGAAATGGAAAACAGACAAACAGAAATGGAAAACCAATAGGACACTAGTACAAAGGACCAAAGCTCTAGTTTTAGTTCTTTACAAAAACAAAGTGTATTGTTTTTCATTTCACATTATTTCGTTGTTGTTATTGTTCTTCTAAGCCAAGGGTCTATCGAAAAGAACCTCTATATCTCTACAAGGTAGGAGTAAGGTCTGCTTACGCTCTACCCTCTCCAGACCTCACTTGGGTATGTTGTTGTTGTTGACTAAAAGACTCTACTTTAATTCTTTCCTTATTCCAAGAACCAACTGAACTCCAAGGAAAAAAACAGAGACATAGACTCCATATAAAAAGTCTTTTCTTCTTTTCTAAGGTACGCGTTGAAACAGTAGTTTGCTCGTTTTTTCAATATATAGTCAATTACAAATTAAATGAAACACGACAAAACAAGTGAACAGTTTGACTAGGAATGAATCACCGTGTTTGGGAAACCAAAAGGACCCCAGTACACAAAACCAAAGCTCTAGCTTTATTCCTTAAAAGAAAACAAAGACCTGAAAGTTCAGTAATAGCCTAATTTTGTTGTTGTTCCTATTCTTTCTCCTGCTTATTGTGTACTGTTTTTCATTTCGCATTATTTCGTTCTTGTTATTGTTCTTCTAAGCCAAGTTTCTATCGGAAACAGCTTCTCTATCTCTACGAGGTAGGAGTAACGTCTGCTTACCCTCTACCCTCTCCGGACCCCACTTGGGTATATGTTGTTGTTGTTGACCAAAAGACTCTACTTTAATTCTTTCCTTATTCCAAGAATCAACTGAACTCCAAGGAAAAAAACAGAAACATAGACTCCATGTCAAAAAAGGCAATAACTTTACAAGAACCACTAAAGACTAACAACACCAGAGACTCAAACCTAACATTAAACAAACCAAAGGTCCATAGAAAATCAAACACTTCCCAGTAGGACCAATTTTCCAACACACTTCGACTAATTCCAGGGATACCTGCCACTTCCCACCAGCAACACGTGCCAGGTAACTCTGTCCACCAAGTCTAGGACAGATGGAAACAAATTACAAACCTAAGACCTCATGGTTCTTAACCACTTCATTGACCACTACGTCACACCCATGGGTGCAAAACCAGAGTTTAAAAAAAACAGAAAAAGGGTAACAAGAAATTAGTTCAGAGAGTATGACAAACCTTCAAAAGATTACTCAAAAAGATGTTTTTTTGAAGAATTCAGATGAAAGTTGGAACCTTTCTTGCCTTCTGCTAAATACACATTAAAACAAACCAGAAATTCGCAGTTAATAGAAACAACTTACACTAATTCAAAAATCAAACACTTCCTAATAAGTCTAATCTTCCAAGAAAACCAGAGGATATAACACAAAAACAGAAAAGGGCAACAAAAACATACAACAACAGAGTGTAGAGTATACGCAGACCTTACCCCTACCTCGTCGAGATAGAGAGTGTGTTTCCGAAAGACAAGAACAACAAGAACATCATAGAATTCATTCAAAAGATCAATCAAAAAGATTTTTTTTTTAAGAATTCAAATGAAAGTTGGAACCTTTTTTGCCTTCTGCTAAACACACATTAAAACAAACCATTGAAAACTCAAACACTTCCTAGTAGGACTAATTTTCCAAGAAAACTAGATTATATAACACCCATTAAAGAACAAAAACAGAAAAGGGTAACAAGAACATCATAGAATTAATCAAAAAGACAGTTTTTTTTTAAGAAATTAAGATGAAAGATAGAACCTTTTTGTCTTCTGTTAAAACAGAGATAGAAGAGGAATTTGCCTTGTGTGTTTTGCTGATTGAGAATACGAAGAATTTGGTATTTGCTTTATATAGTCAAAATAAAAGGACTCGGAAATAGAGGGAAATATTGTCATCGTAATTGTGATGTAATGCTTAGCGTGACATAAAATTACGGTCTTTAAATGGATTGATCTTTAATTTTTACCTTAAATGTAACTGAAGTTATGTCGAGTAAGATATTATGATAGAAAAATATAAAGTGACTTGTGTCCCATAAAAACATAACTCATTGTGTTTCAATTTACTTTTTTTTCTTTTTAATTTGTTTTAAAAAAACATAATCTTTCTGTAATTAGAAAAAATTTAATTTTAAATCAATTTTGTTTAATAAAATAATCTATAATTATACAATATCTGTGGTTTGTTTACCTTGAAAAAAAAGATTTTTATCTCCAAGTTGAAATTAGAGGTAATTGTGTTTTGATTTGTTTGGAGAGTGTGATATTAAACTGAAATACATTTATTTTTTAAAAAAAAATCTTACATTTTATTTCAAATCATAACGATGTCACATACATAATAAAAGGAGATATGTATTAATTTTTATGGAAACATAAATTAAGGATCAACACATGAATAAAAGTGAGAAGGACCCTTTTACGTTTTCCTTCAAATCATAACGATGTCACATACATAATAAAAGGAGATATGTATTACTTTTTATGGAAATATAAATTAAAGATGAACACATGAATAAAAGTGCGAAGGACCCTTTTACCTTTTCCTCTATTTTTTTTTTATTTTGCTATGTACTAATGTTTTTCATATAACCGAAAAATCTTCAAGAATTTATGGTTCATGATTTTAAATTTGATTTTGGTGCATGATTTTTAATTTGATTTTTTTATTTTTCTTCATAAAAATGTTAAGTATTTCACTTGAATGTTTTATGTGTGTGGATTTGATTAACTAAATTCTTAAAAATTTTCAAAGTAGACGAGATTACATTTATTTGCAGTAAAGTTAAATTCGTGAAGTATGTTTGAGTCATGCATCACGTCATTTGTAAATTTATAAAAATATATCACCTGTTTACTAAATTTTAAATAAGTTGCTTTAAAATATTAATTAAATCTTTCAAGAAACTTTAATTTCACTCCAAACATCACGAGTTACAATTTTACCATTAGACCAAAGCCCTAAACCCCTAACCCCCAATGCAACAATTTATCAATGAAGCAGAGAAGGAGTAAATACTTATTGGCATGTTTAATCATATACATTAGTTTTAGAACACGTGCTTTATGTGTGCGTATCACGTGCAAATTATAAAAAAAAATTATACATATTTTAAAACTATATGTTTTTGAGTTATAAAATAGTAATTTAAAGTATTTAAGAATTACTTAGTTCTTCAAAACTAGAATACCTAAAGAACATTCATCCAACTACATTAAAGGATTCGGTACTTGTTTTGAAATGATTGAAAAATATTTAAATTAACAATTAATTTAGTTACACATAATGAAGTTTTATTAAGAGTTGTAAAAAAAATTGTGACGTATACTGAAGTAATTCGTATTTAATAATAGCTAAATTGATTACTTCTTTTTAATTATGATACATTCTTCTTTAATACTAAACTAATCGAGGTGTATGTACGTTTATTGTTCTGTCTTTTTATCTCCTTTCTTGTTTTTTTTGCCGTGTACTAATGTTTTTCATGTAAACGGAAAATCTTTAAGAATTTCTCCCATGTAATTTAAAATTCGATGAATTTGATTTGTTATTTTTCTTCATACAAATGTCATGTATTTCACTTGAATGCTTCATGAGTGTGGATCTGATTAACTAAACTCTTACAAATTTCTAAAGGAGGTGTGATCAGATTTATTTGCTATAAAATTTGAATTTGTGACGTATGCTTGAGTCACGCATATCATTTATGAATTTATAAAAAAAACATTTACTATCTATTTACTGAATTTTAAATAAATTACTTAAGCATACTAAATAAATTTTTAACACAAATGCATCATTCGAGCTAAAAGTATTGAATTCGTAAACATGGTAATTTTGCCCCCAACATTATGAATTATGTTTTTACCATTTAGTGAAATCCCTAACCCCTAATACAACAATTTACCAATGAAGAAGAGGAGTGAAAATTTACTCGTGTGTTTAAGTATACTAATTCTTGAACGCACGTGTATCTCATGCTAATTAGTACTAATGCTCTAAAATAATATAAATAACATTCAAGAATGTATGTGATGAAAATCGTAGGAGTAAAATACAAGTGCAAATTGATGAATGGTTTGCTACAATTTGTTCACCAAGATTTTCTTGTGTTATACCTCAAATTTCGTTAATCTTCGAACTTATTCAATTGTTGCAAATCACACTTGAGATTTTTTAAGAAGAAGAAGAAGAGTAAAAAACTTTAAAAATCCGTAGTTTAAAAATGGAAAAACTACACAAATTGGACCAATTAATGAAATTATTTATCCAAATTGGACCCAACCTAAACTATTTACCCTTAATGGACCCATAACCCAAACTATTTATGTCCATACACCTTTGACGCATTAAAATACAATTACCCTTGATACCATCAGAGTATATATATACTCTAATGGTATCAAGGAGTAACTGAATAATGTTTTCACTGAAGCACTTTTTGTTCTTCTTTAATGCCATAAGAGTGTGTATATATATACTTTGATGGTATCAAGCATCAATTTAGCTAGTTTTCACTGAATCACTACATCTTTTTCTTTGATACCATCAGATTATATATAAACTCTGATGGCATCAAGCAGTAGTTGAGCAGTTTTTTCACTGAAGCAGTGGATGTCCCTCCTTAATACCATCGGAGTATATATATACTCTAATGGTATTAAGGAGTAACTGAGTAGTATTTTCACTAAAACACTACTTTTTTCCTTTAATGTCATCAGAGTATATATATACCTTGATGGTATCAGGCATCAATTTAACTAACTTTCACTGAATCACTACATCTTCCTCCTAGATACCATCAGAGTATATATAAACTCTGATGATATCAAGCAATTTACTCTCTTGAAGTAAGCTTTCTTGGAGCCAACTTCATTATTCTTTAGTCTAATAAGTTTAATGATCCGATTTCCAGATATGATTTAATCATAAAATAACATATGTAATTGTTTATAGGTGAAACTTTGTAGTGAAAAGTGATAGGACCGAAATAATATCAGGTGCCATGCGGAAGCTAACAAAACAAACCTCGAAAGACCATGAGTAAGAAGACAAACGAGAAATATACCAAAAGACACAAAAATCTAACATGCTTCGGTCAACCAATCTACATCCACAAAGGAGATGAACAATTCACTATATAAACATGAGAGTACAAAATATAGAGAGAAATAACCTCAACCAATTCACTCGGAATACAAGGAGGTTCACACAAGTGATAATGTATCACTTGTGTCCCACAAATTCTCCCCTAGGACTAGCCAAATATGGAAACTTTATGTTTTCCTTTTAGAAAAAGGAAAAACCTATTTATGATAAGAAACTCAAGGCAAATACCCAATAGAAAGCTAGTTATCGTTGAAGCTTGCAAGAAAGGATTTTTGAAGCTAGATTTCCTTTGACATGTTTCGTCAACTTAAGTTCTCAAAAATTGATTACACATTGTGAATATTTTCTTCGTTGTTTAAGATTTGCTAATCCAAGGGCGTAGAAGGCAGCTTGGGGAAGAAGAAGAACATAACTTTGGAGAAGAAGGAGGTAAAATTCGCGTGAGTAGTTTTGCGTTGAATTATAAAAAGGGGTATAAAAGAAATGGGGTATCAGCTTGTAAATAGTTTCACTTTTTGAGGTACAAGTGTTCTTTTTCCTTTAAGAATGAGAGGTAACCCATCTATTTATAGCTAACAAATGTTAATATGAATAGGAATTGTGCCTTGTCAAAAAAGTCACAACCCTTCGAAAAAGTCGCAGCTCATCGAAAAAGTCATAACCCTTTGAAAAAGTCACAACTCGTCGGAAAAGTCACAACCCTTTGGAAAAGTCACAATCCTTGAGAAAAGACACAACTTATTGGAAAAGTCACAACCTTTCGAAAAATTCACAACCCTTCCGAAAAGTCACAACTCATCGAAAAAGTCACAACCCTTCGAAAAATTCGCAACCTTTCAGAAAAGACACAACTTATTGGAAAAGCCGCATGTCACAACCCAAAATCGGGTGTGATGGCACTTGTCCTATCCCACCAGGACAAGTCAGCCTAAAACCCAACAAATGGAAATAACATAAATGAAGAAGAGAAAGAATCAAGCTGAAGTCTTTCAACTTAACAAAAACCAACCTAAAACTGGTTGTCACATGTACAGGCCTCTAATACAGCATTTAAATAGAAAGGTACAAGTCTCAAAATTTTTGTATCTCAAACAGAAACAAAGAAAAAGGAAAAAGGCCGAGAGAAATCGCCGGCATCGAACAACTACCTCTCAAGTACCCTCAACGAGCCTCGGAGAAAGAGAAGAGAGAGAACAAGATCACGGTCCTGGCTCGGAACCTACACGAGCGTAAAAGCAAGGGTGAGTACCAAACAACACGGTACCGAGGAAATCAACTAATAAAACAAGGCAAATCTAATAGAATCACGAAAACCTGACTTCTAACCGAACCTCCAAAAACTACAACCTGCACAGAAAATCAGCCCAACCTAAAAGATTCCAATCCACAGTTCAAATATACAAAAGTCACAATAGTTCAATAGCATCACGAAAGAACTCATATCAGTATTAATATATCAATCCCAGAGTCACAAGGTATAAACATAACACCACAATAACAAATATCAGACAATGTAATGCAATGCAATGCCAAGTAGAGTAATGCATGTCTGTTCTACGATACACATCCGCTGAATCTCAGACCGGAGAACCCATGGGGCTACACATGGACCATGTATCCGCCGGAACCATTTTCCATCGGCATAAATCATCAAAGTGTCTCATCATAGTGTTTCCAGAACTAATGCACACAAGCATGTTCACACAAATAATGAGAAGAATGATAGTGCTCACAGTCACAACGCAATTCATATAAATGCAAATCACGTCACACTATCAACAATATATCAACATCATCAAATACAACAACCAAAGCAAGATCAATTGCCTAGTCTCTATTTCACTACTTCTTTCATCACAAGTAGGATCAATCGCTAAGCAAGAGCTTTCAAGTTTAGTCCCATAGTTCACGATGAGCACAAGACATAATCAACACGTTCATAATCATATTGAGGTTATCATAGCAACTCATCAATTACACAACAATATCAAGTTCATAGCCCATCACACTTTGGCCTATCACTTTAGCACACAAAGCCATTTTATTACCCCGCCGGTCAATTTTTAGATTGATTCATACTAGAATTCACCTATACCTCAATCCCATTACTCCCCAACACAATTAAGAAAGGAAGTCGGAATTCTAATAGATTCACAAGGTTTTAAGAGTTCACTTGCCTTAATCGAATTCGCAATCAATCCACAACCGGAGCTTTTCCTTTCCGAGAGCAATCCAAAGCAACACAATCTGTTCAATTTATGGAACCCAATCAAAATTCGGGTCTAACAATACCAAGAACACGAAATTTGGAAAGAAAAGGTAAAACAACCCAAAAATCCAATTTCGAAAGCGGGGTTTGAATTCAGGATTTCTTTCATGAAAAAGATCCTCAATGCAATAGGAATTCAATGGTGAAAAACTCATTTGAAAAAGAAGCTCAAACAGCCTTCAATCCTTACTTTACCACCAAAATCGGAGTTCCATAAAAAATCCCCAAATTTCCATTTTTAAAACCCAATTTCAAATTTGAAATCATGTTTAAAGCATTGGGTAATCAAAACCAAGGGTTAAAATCACTTACCCACACTAATTCCCAAGAAAAACCTCTTCAAAAATTGGCCAAGAGAGTTCCAAAAGTTGAAAATGGGTAAAATCCCGATTATACCTTGTTCAGGCATTAAACAACCTCCGCGAATGAGGAGACCAAAGTCCCCACACTCCGCGAATGCGGAGAACAAGACCCAGACCCTCCGCGAACGCGGAGAACAACTCACTCACCCTCCGCGAACGCGGCACCCACTCCGCAAACGCGGAGGCCACCATCCTTGCCCTCCGCGAATGCGGAGGCCAAAGGAATGGCACCAGATAACAGCAAAAACATCACAGCACCAAAAATCACCGAAAGGACCCTCGGGATTCGTTCGGAACCTCGTGCACACAAACCAGATATGCAACCATACTAAATTCGACGTTCCGGACTTAATGGAACCGTTGGAATTCCGTTTCGAGGTCTCCTACCCGGAACCCGATAAAGCATAACAACATTAACTTAAGCCTCAACAACTCAAAACAAGCTCGGGACCTCTAAAAATTCAACCAAGGCCACCCCTTAACCTAAAATCATCCCCTGAATCCAACGGAGCTGTCAGAATCAAATTCCGAACATTCGATCTCCGAATGTTGACCTAAGTCAACTCTATGATCAAAATTTCACAATTTTTCCAACTTAAGATCTCAAATCCATGATACAGCCCCAAAACTGATTCTGTCAAGTCACCTGGACCAATTTCCACATTCCGGAACTAATGGAATCGACAAAAATCCCATCTGAGTTTCGAAACTCCGAAAGGCCTCAAAAACCACATTTTGACAACTTAAGCCTTTTGAATTCAAACTTTTCCCAAAACCATAACTTAACAAGAATTTTTCACAAAACTAACATTGGACAATAGCCAAACATGACTCGGGGCAACTCTCGGGAGGGGCAAAATGGTCATTTTATAAAAATAACCAAAAATGACCTTCGGGGTCATTACACCGCAACCTTTCGAAAAAGTCACAACCCTTCAGAAAAGACACAACTTATTGGAAAAGTCACAACCTTTCAAAAAAGTTTTAACCCTTAGGAAAAGTCACAACTCACCGGAAAAGTCACAACCCTTTGGAAAAGTCACAACTTATAGGAAAAGTCACAACCTTTCGAAAAAGTCACAACCCTTTAGAAATGTCACAACTCATCGAAAAAGTTACAACCCTTCGGAAAAGTCATTACTCTACGAAAAAAGTCACAACTCATCGAAAAAGTCTCAACCCTTCAATAATGTGAAAAGGTGTATTTTTTTAATATAATATAATTAAACAAATAAATAAATATAAAACGTAGAAGATATACTATGTTGAGTGTTTTTAGTTTGGAATATTATAATAATTTAACATTCAAATTGGGAGTTCATGCTTTTAAGGTGGTATATAAAATAGATATACAAAATTTTTGATGTGTGCATTATACGTGCATATGTCGTGTAAATTATATATAAAAATATAATAATTGTATACATAACTTCAAAAATATTTGTTTTTGAGTTATAAAGTAGTAGTTTATAAATTACTTAGCTATTCGAAGCTATAAAAAACCTCGAGAACATCCATGCATAGTACTTTAAATAAATCTGGTACTTGTTTCGAAATGATTGGAAAATATTAAAATCAATAATAATTAATAATTAATTTAGTTAGATATAATAAAGTTCTATTAGGAGTTGTTAAAAAACTCGTGACGTATGCTTGAATTACCCTTATTTCATAAGGATAGATCGATTGTTTCTTCTTAAATAACGTACATTATATTTAATATTAAATTATGCAAAATATGTGTAATTTTTCTGTTATGTCTTTTCCTCTCCTATCTTGATTTTGTCATAGAGTAATGTTTTTCATATAATAAAAAAAAAATTCAAGAATTTGTGGCACGTGATTTTAAATTCGATAAATCTGTTTTTTTTTGTTTGCTTTTCTTCATACACCCGTCATGTATCTCCTTGAGTGCTTCATGTGTGTGACTCTCATTAACTTAACTCTTATAAATTTTCAAAGTAGGTGAGATCAGATTTATTTACAATAAGATTTGAACTTGTGACGTATGTTTAAGTCATGCATCACGTTATTTATGAGTTTATAAAAAAACACAATTTGTTTACTGAATTTTAGATAAATTACTTAAAACATATTAAGTAAATCCTTAACACATATACACCATTTAAGGCAAAACTATCGAATT
The DNA here is from genome assembly GCA_018342035.1 of Solanum appendiculatum. Lineage (NCBI taxonomy): Eukaryota > Viridiplantae > Streptophyta > Magnoliopsida > Solanales > Solanaceae > Solanum > Solanum appendiculatum. The sequence continues at coordinate 650,439 of JAGDQO010000489.1, read as the reverse complement.
CTATCGAACTCATAAATAAAATTGTAATTTCATCCCAAACAACACAGATTACATTTTTACCATTAGGCCAAACCCCTAACCCTTGATGCAACAATTTACCGATGAAGCAAAGGAGTAAATAATTATGGAAAAATTAGCAAACTAGTCAAAATCTCTAATATAACTATTAAAAACGTCTATACTTTAAAATAATTATTAAAAATGTCAAAAAATGTCAATATTTTAGCAAATAAAATGTATCCTAATATAATTATATTTCTTTCCTTTTATTTCTCAAATCAGTCCCACATTAGATTAATTTTTACCCCACTATCCGGTGAAAAAGAAAAAAAAATTCATTACCCACTTTCCTCTCTTTCTAGGTTTTTACCCCAAATCACTCCTTTCTCTCTCTTGCGTTTTTCACCATTGTTATCCCTTTTCCTTGTCTAAGAAAATCACCTATTCGAATTTCCTTCAATTTGTTCAAGAAATTTAACAATTCATTCAAAAAGATCTTTCAAAATATTTGTTTGTTTAGTTACTTAGTAAATTCTCCAATTTCGATTAAGGTTTTGGATTAGGAAAACCTCAAAGATCCCTCTCTAATGGCCGACTCTAAGAGGATTACAAGAGGTATCTCACTTTATGATCAATTTTCTAGCGATTTGCCATCTTTTGATCTATGTAAGTGAATACGGATCTGGATTTGGATCTGGTGAACAAAAAATCGAAAAAAGGAACATAGTAGACGAAGAAGAAGAAAGAGCGAGTCTCATAGAAGAAGGTTGCAAAAATTGTATTCATACCATAATTGTATTCATATTAATTTTTGTTTATCAATTGTTTTTCTTTTACTCAGCATTTGTATTTTTATTAAGAACATTGAATTCTTTTTTAGTTTGTAGTCATTTCAATAGGTATGTCAAATGGATTTGTATTTTTTAAGCATAGATGTATCATATTTCTTTCACAGTCAATTTGTATTTTTTTTAGGATATTGTATCTTTCCTCAACAGATTGTATTATTTCCACTATGTATGCTATTTTTTTTTCCAGAATTTTGTATCCTTTATTAAATCGTATTCATATGTAATGATTAGATTATACTGGGATGCAATCAGTAATATTTTTGTAATACAAATAAAAGAAATATATATTTGACAATCATGTAATACAATTTTGATTAATGAGATACAATTTTTAGTTTTCACTATGAAAGTAAAATACATACATAACTCAATTATGAATACTTTTTTGTTATATGAATGTGAATCTGTATTTATTGATGATTTTGTATTCAATTTTGTGGAATACAATATATTTATGCGGATAGGGTCATATATACCTGATCAATTTTGTATTTCACCGATTATATCAAAGTTCCAATAGGGAATTCTTTCTCCAAAGTTGTTTGTCAACGAAATTTCATACCCGTTTTCAAAATCTTCTTCCCAAACAAAAAAAAACACAATTTAATCGAATTCACTTCAACAGAGATTGAGTATTATCAATGGAAATTTAAAAATCGATATTGGAAATTTGATGAACAAGGGGGTGGATGCCCTGTCGTTTATTTTTGAATTTGAAACTAATCAGAATTTTAAGTGATATGTTCCTTTTTAAAAATATTTTCTCCCCTAAATTTCTCCTTTCTCTTATTAAATAATTGTATTTTTTTAATTAAAAAAAACATAAATCAGATACATAACAAACTAAAATATTGACATTTTAAAATTTTTCCAATAATTATTCATATGTTTAAGTATATATATAATTTATTAATTTCTGAATACGTGTTTTGCGAGTGCATATTTCGTGTAAATAAATTAATAATTACTTGTATACCTATTTTAAATTTTATAAGCAGGGTAAAGGAAAGATGGCAATTTAGTAAATAAGAATAAAACTAAGGGTAAACATATATCACATATTTAAACAGGCCCTAAATTCCTCAAAAAGTAGAAAAAAAAAGTAGTCACTAAATTTGTGGCTACCATTTTGTAAGCAAAAACAAATTAGAATATGATGAAAGGGAAATTACAAGGATTTTCCCTTATTTCTTTAAAAAAAAATTTAGACACTGACGACTGATAAATTCTATAATTAAAAAATAAAATTAATCGCTAATTTTATTTAGTAATGGATAGGTAATGAATATAAAAATAAAATATTAGCTACAATAATATAGTGATAAGTTAGTAACGAAGTTCATAGTTAATTTAATTTTTTTTAAATAGTGATTTATTCATTTAAAAATTAGATACCCTCCTGCTTTTTTCGTTGTCATTTTCATTCTTTTTATCACTTGCTTTTGGTCAATAAAGCTCTTTGTATGGTGAGTCAAAGTCATTCAATAATAAAATAATATTTATTATATACAAAAAGATTCAAAATTACTATTAAATTATGCAAAACTCAACGAAAGAAACAGAAGACTTCATTATATGACCTTACAATAACCTCCTGAAGATAATTTGGTCGATTATATTTTCGCGGTTGTAAAAGAGGGTTATAGTGAACCTTATTAACTAAAGCCCTTTTTGATTTCTCATCAGGCGTCTGATATTCGTATTGGGATCCTCTGACTAATTCAGAGTCGCGCAAGATTTATTTTTAAAAAAAACTATCTCCAACATGGTTTTTTTCTATATCAAAGACTCAAACTCGAGATCTATGATTAAAAATGTACGAATCCTATTAATCCCAGCCAGCACAAAACCCTTAGTATGTACAAAAGTTGATACTAGCTATGTGAAATAATAGTCTAAATATGTCATTCGTTAATTATTTGGAATCCATTATATTCTTAATACGGGAAATGGGAAATATATTTACTCTCATTTACAAATGATTTATGGTATTCTCTCTCTCTCAATTTATGTGACACACTTTTTTTTTTGGCCAGTTTACAAAAAGAATAACAATTTTCTATATTTAAAAACAATTTAACTTTAAAATGTTAATTTTATCCCTAATGAGATGATTTATAATCATACATAGATCTATGACATGTTTTACACCACAAGTTTAAAAAAATAATAATCCCTTTCTTAAACTTCATATCAAGTAAAAAAATATCATATAAATTGAAACAGAAAAAGTACATAAATTGCGTTATTATCGTCGTAAAAAGGAACCATATTTACTTGATTTCAAGACTAAAGTTGACTATAAGTTCTTTCAAAATATTGACCACCCCCCCTCCCCCCTCAATTAAAAAGTATTTCAAAAATGAAGGGATCAAATCAAGTTGGCGTACCAAAAAATGTTCATGATGTAATATGTTTATGCTTGTATAAGGAAAATTTTCTACAAGAAGATAAGATTAGCCTAATATTGCACAAAGAATTGGCCCAAAAAAAAAAAAACCTACATTGGGCATATTCCAAAATTTATTTGACACAATAAAATCATATCATGTAATTATATTTTTATTTTGTCAATGCGATAAGGAAAATAATTTTAATGCGATAAGAATAATAATTTCGTACTAAAATATAAAGTTAGTTTTATTTAATTATAAGTATTAATTAGTTTTAAGATTATTTTATTCCATCATTTATACTAAAATGATGAAATTACATATATATATATATATATATATATATATACAAAAAGGAATAATTAATCTATAAAATATTTCTATCTGTTTCATTCCACCGATCAAACGATCCCTTAAATTCTTTTAATCTTCTAGAAAGATTTTTTTCTTCTCCTAGAAAGATTGAATCTTAACTAACTGACGTATTGTAATATAAACGAGCCTTCAAAATTAATCAAGAATAAAAAAATAAAAAAAAAGATTCACTGTCTTTAGGACAAAACCATATAACGTATGATATCTATTTATAAGGGAAAGAAAGAGTCTAAAAATGCTAAATATAGTACCAAAGACTAGATATTATAAAATACCGTAACAAGTGAATATAACTACATCAATAACTCATCTTACATAATATTCACGTGAAACTATTAAAGAAAATAGTAACAATTTTGATGACTGTCATTCTGTCAATATCCCAATTTTTAGCTATTAAATACTACAAAGAGCATGTTTGTCATTGCTATTAAAAACTCTTTATTTTCAGAAGCATTTTTTAAAAATAGCTTTTCAGAAAAGTGCTTTTGAAAAAAAGCAATTTGTGTTTGACTAATTCATTTGAAAAGTATTTTCTATAAGCAAATTGTGTTTGACTAATCTTTTTAAAATAATGCTTTTGAGAGTCAAATTACGATAAAAGACAAGTATTAATTTTTTTTTAAAATAAAATAAAAATGTTCATACTCAAATTTCAATCAATATTATACATTTTTTTAAAGGGTTGAAATCTTTAATTTTTTATTTTTTATTTTTTCTAATCTTGCAAAAATATTGTTGTTGCTTTTTTTTTTCTTTCTAATTCTGCAATATATTAAGTAAAATAATAATAAAAATAATAATACATAATCGTAAAATAAAATATAAAATTTATTATATAAAAATAAAAAATATAATTATTAAATGGAACTTTACCAAACATATGAGATATGTTAATTAATTAATAAGGGATATATTGGTAAATACATATATATGGAAGGGATATTTTAGTCTTGAAGAAAATAATTTTTTGTTTCTGCTATTTTTAAAAAACAAAATTTTTTAGCTTTTTTCCAACAACAAAAAAACTGTTTCTGATTCCATTTAAAAGCAGTTTTACATGTTTGCCAAACACCTAATTTTAAAAGAAAATATTTTTTTCTCAAAATAAGTGTTCTTGGGACTCCAAACAGCAATGTCAAACAGGCTCTAAAAGTCATTGTATATAATGGTAGAATTTTTTATTTTGAGATTAGGCCCTTACTCTATAAATGGTAAAGATTTGACTTTAAAGTCATTGAATATAATGGCAAATGGAGATTTTAAAAAATGTAAATAAATAACCAATAAAACAGTTATAAATTTTTAATATTTATTATATATAAAAAGAAAATAATTATAATATTATATATGTGTGTAATTTTTCCGATCACTAGATTCCCCCTTACGTCCGTTAGCTCCACCCTTGTGCTCCGTCATTGTAAACCCAATTAATTGAAATTCTCATATTTTAATATTACATTACTTTTCTCTAACTAAATTATTGTTACATTTGAAATATTAAATATTAAATACTGGATAAAAATATATAGTAAGATAAATATTGATTTACAAATAGTACTTTATTATTTGCAAATAACATGCATATCCAAAAAGAAGAAAAAAAAAGAGTCAATAAACTACCCCAAATTAAACTAATGTAGTCTCTAATTCAGTCAAATACTAAAAACACTCATTTAGCAACGAACTTCATCGCTAGTCCTGTCACTATTTTGCTCGTAGCTAACAAAAATTTATCGCTAAGTAGAATTAGCGATAAATTTTACTGTTTAACTACAAAATTTGTCCGTCGCTAAATCCAGTTTTTTAGTAGTTAATGTATAATTATTTACTACTCTATTATTTAATTAGTACGAGCGTCATGATGATCTAATCTATGAAAAGTCATCATTCTTATGTCATCTAAAATGATGACCAAGTCCACCAATTTTGTATTAAAATAAATTGTAATTATAAATCAATTATACTATATGATAAGAGTAATTTCATATTTTAAAAAAAATTAAAATCGATTATATGAAACATTAGTGACCAGCAAGGAATGTTTTTTACTCTCTTCGTCCCATATTAAACATTAATCTGGAGGATTTTTGGCTAGGTTAACTTTATTTATGTCTTAAAATATTAACTTTATTTATGTCTTAAAATATAATTATTTTCATCGAATATTTACTTTATTTATTTGTCATTATGAGATGTGTGTAGTCTACAAGAACGATTCATGTTAAGTGTAAAATGAGAAAAGATTAAGTTTGTCTTAAACTTTTAAAATGGAAAATAATTTGAGATAATAAAATTCACGATAAATAATTTGAAATCGGAGGAATATTTTTGATAAATTAATTCATCATTTCCTAGTTTCTCCCCTTATTTATGGGGGCTAAATTGGTCCCTATACTACTTAGAATTGGGTAGCTTTACCCTTCATTATACGTTTGATTTAATGCCTTAACAGAGTCGAGGACCTATCGAAAATAATTTTTTTATCTTCATAAGATAGGATAAAATTGATATACACACCACACTCTTCCGTCCTTACTAGCTAGTAGAATTACATTAAATATATTGTTGTTGACTCCGATGACATTTACTTGAAAGATAATTTTGAAGTATATAAAAGAAAAAATCAAAGAGAAGATCGATTATATGAATCATTAGTGCTTATGCTTAGTAATAATTATTTTTTTTACTATTCCAAAATTGTTTATTTCTAAATATGTCGAAGCAAAAGAAAAGATGGAATTACTTTTTTGCTGACAAGTCTTGTGTTTTTCTTTAATTACTCTTCCAACATTTCATGTTGAAAGATAAAAAAAGAAACTACTTTAATTTATTATCACATGTATTAAGAATATATACTTTCTTAGTACCGTTTTATTTTATGAGAGTCAATTTGATTGATTTTGGAATACAATTTAATTAGATTAATTAAATATTTTAAATTTTGAATTAGATTTTTTAAAATTATACGGAACATGTTATAAATTGTAATCCTTCTCATATTAAAGTACATGCACCTTAACTCTTGAGAAGCGAAACGTGAGGAGTAAAAGTGAATGAGAGAGTATAACAGTGCAACACTAAAGGCATCTTCTTTCTTCTTCATTATCATATTTCAAATTAGTATATAGTTCATATATAGTGCTTTTAAGTACAACCAAAGCAACACATCAATGGTAAGAGCTAATATCTTTCTTCCTCTCTGTATTATGCAGTTAATAGATGTAATTGTAGTATTATTACTTTTTAATAATGTAATAATTACAAAAAGGTTTGTGTTTCATTTTCAATGTCAAATATATGTGAATTTAGAAATTTTGTTAAAAGTATTGAAAAGCAGATGTTTTGATAGGGGATTCAAAATATTTGAACTTGTGATGTCAATTTTTTTTATTTATCTTTGTCATTATAAATATATATGAAAATATTTATTTTTATCTATTTACATAATGTGATTTTAAAAAAAGAAGGGATTCAATTGAACCCCTTCCTTGATTTGTGGCTCCACACTATTTTTCATGATTTAATGTATATGTAATACTTGATCAATATACATAATATACTTTTATGATACTATGTGGCTCCGCCAAAAAATAGAGTCAGGGCGATTTCAAAATTTAAAATTTATTTATTTATTTAGTGAAATTTTGTAGACAACTTCAAAAAGAGTTGCAGAGAGGAAAGTGGCTAAGTTTGAAAAGAACATAACAAAAAGGGGTATATTGCAAAATCAAAGAGGCAACAAAGGATTGGAGCCAATTCATATTTTTCTTGTTCTCTTTGCTGTTTTATTCATTGGATCTTGTAAGCTAATTTCTTAATCCCTCAAACCATTTTAATTCTATTATATAGTCTTTATTTTTATTCTTAATTAAGTTTAATCATATTGTTCGTAGAAAAAGGTATGAAGGTCGCGAATTATAATAGAAGATAAGTAGGCAGGTGAACGTGGTCTCGCTTTTCTATGACATATGACTGGTAATAGTTTGGAGCATTGTGTCTGTTTTCACTTTCTTACGGTAGTGTTAGCATTATTCTTATAGTTTCTTGTCTTTGATTTTCTATTATCATCAATATTTCTTGACTCTTATGCATCGGTTATTGCATTATTTCATTGTTACTATTCATTTTTGTCTGAATGCTATGTATTGCTTTCCTTTTGGTTTCCATATCTTCTTCATTTCCATATTTCCTTTTTCAAATTGCTTTGAAATGCTTTTTTTGAAGTTGAGGGTCTATAGAAGCAACTTCTCTACCCCACGAGGTAAAAGTATTGACTGCATACACCATATCCTCCCCAGACCTCACATATGGCATATGGGATTACATTGGGTACATCGTTGCATATTGTTCATAATTAATTTGGATATTCCTAAGCATTTGTCGTGTTTACGCCCTTTTTTTCCTTACTTAATGAAAGAGTCCACCAACAACCTTAGTAGTCTCAAGTAAGTCGTGTAGGATGCCCCTTTAGTAGGCGATTCACTATACTGACACGAAAAAAGGGCTAGATCAATCAAATGAAGTGTAAATATTTTTTGCATGGTTAACGTATACTTTATATTATAATTTATATACGAAACGTTTAATTTTGATATATTGATAGTGTATATAATTTGTATACTTTCATAAATAATTCTAAAATAAAAAAACATATATTATGCAAAAAAACCAAGTTTTAACATGACATCTTTTAATATCTGGATATGTGGCAGTTATTTTCCAGGTTGTGAGGATGGCACTTAATGGTGGATTGCTACCAAGATAGATGGAATATATGGAATACATCGCCTCCATTTCAATTTATTTGTCTTACGTTCTTTTTAATATATTTATAAAAATGTCGCCTTTCTATTCAATAACTCTTGGATTTCATCATACTCATTTTACCTTTAATGGCACACCCTTATAGAACTGACATGACATGTTTAAAACGGTAAGATTCAAAACGATATCTTTGGTGTGTTATACACGCCTCTAGCTTAGGATCACGAGATTCAGAACTCTACATTCTTAAACTTCATGTCGAAACAAACTAAGACACAAAAAATGAAACAAAGGGAGTACATACAAGTGTTTTTATTGACTAATGAGCAATGTATATGGTTTTGAAACTCAAAAAGCTCCAAATTTTGCACATCAATGGAAAGTAGACAAAATATACAAGTGCATCACATAATCTTAGTTGTAAAATGCAACCAAAATCCTTAAAAAAAACTCTGTGCCTCAGTCCTAAATAAGTTGGAGTCGGCTATATGAATACTCACTGACCATGTTTCTTTAATTTAATTTCATCTCAATGCGGCCTTAATCATCCCGAAGCTATATATAAAGATGCTTGTTGAGGATCAAGGATAACCTTAGAAAATATTGTGGATCTGCCTTCTGTATGTGTATTTGCTTTCATCAGATCCACGAGCTGCGCGAATTGAATTGTTGTCTGCCTTTGAACTTCGACAACAGCCTGAACTTTTCGATACTTTGCTTGCACAAGAATTGTAGCTGTAGCTAGTGTCATGGTACACTTGTATATTGTTTTTAAGCAAGTTCTTGTCATCAGGAGAATTGAACTCAAATTCCTAAAAGAAATCACATTAGGCATCAAAATAGAGTTCACTTTGGTAAGAAGAACAGAACACCATGTTTTGGAATGAATCTTGAAAACTTAAAATGATTGTGAATTCAGAAACTACGCAATATACTGGTAGAGGTACTTTGTTCGAATTTTCTAAACTATGACAGTTGAAAAGATTAAGTATATAAAAATGTGTCATGTCTGATAACTTAAGCTTTTAGATGAGATAACCAGATACTTTTAACATGGTATCAAAGCTGACAGAAGTGTTGAATTCATGTCATATCGTGCCCCATTATCGAAAAGAAACTCCACTTTCGTGACTTTTTAAAAATAATCAATGAGGGTGCGTTGAAAACATAATCAAACAACTTAAGCTTTTAGATGAGAAACAACTTCCAATAACCAAGTCGTGCTGTTTTTTGCGGGTCATGAGACACTCACCTTGGACTTCGTCTTGGCAGAATAAGGCGTTAAGCATGGATTTAAGTCCTTGAGAAGCATGTCATCTGGACTACCAGGGGGGATTGTGTTTTCAGAACTGAATTCCTAGAGGAAAACGAAGAAAAACTGAGTTACTCTCTGAAGCTTATGCTTGAAATGTCACAGCCAAATGCTTTCCAAAAGAATCTTAATTTAAAGCAGAAGAATTGCAACAAATATACATTGTTTATGCAAGATATTGTTGGCTGTTTGTTTACCACCATCTTTGTTTCTGCTTATTATAAAAATGTACTTACCAGAGAATTAGCCGCTTCTTCTTGATCGTACTCTAGTGACCTTGGGGAGCTATCAAGAGAATCATAACATCCTCTTAGAGGGTATTTATCTGCTTTAACCTGTATAAAAAATTATCATTTCAAAAACTAATGTTGGCCTTATAATAGACTGAAGATATTTGCATCAATACATCCAAAGCACAATCTATGTGGCAAAGGGGTCAACTTTGATCACAAGGAGAGAAGAGTGAACCATTGAAAGTCTCAATTCCCATCCGCTCAAGGTAGAGAGTTTGATTTCAAATCCAATGATATATTGACCTACGAATCTGCCAAGGCCTCTCCTTTGAAAGGAAACTGGGGAAAGAATGAGCTACGCTATAGACTGGACCCTTTTCTCATTCTGTTTGAAGTCATGATCTCTTAGTCCTTAGGTATAGTTAAAGAGTTTGGTTCAGGCTCACGCCAAGAGAATATATTTAGCAGTAAATTTGAAACATTGAAGAACATCCATTAAAATTGACTCGGTTTCATTACTTATAACTTTTAAGATGAAGAATGGTAAGGTGACTGAGAATATCAAACAATTAAGTGATTTCATTTAACTGGTACATCACAAATGTCTCCGTTAGAGGACAGACCGATACTAATAGACAAATTCTGCACAAGTTCAAGAAAATGACTTCTTCTAAGCACTTATGGTCTTGTATTAAGAATATTTAACAACTCACTAATGCATATGTTAATAAATCTGCGTCATATAAGCGGATACAGGCAACAACGTTCTCAAGGTTACCTCAGCAAGATCATAGGCGAGGCATTGTAGTTGTCCTGTAAGAGAAGTGACTTGCTTTTGTAGACTTGGTATAAGCTGATTTGCCTGTTTGAGTTCTGATCCCTGCTTCTCCACAAGTTCCTGAAGTTGAGAATTCATAACATCTGGGAATAGTACGGCATTTTTCAACGACTTTATCTCTTCCCTCTGCTTCAAACACAAATCCTTTAACTTCTCAACCTGTCATCATTTTAAAATAATTTATCAAATGGAATTAAACAACACCATATAATCAACGTACCACCGAAGGTACTATCATCCACCACATTTTTGACAACAAATGTGTCATTTCAATAAGAGCATTCCTAAATTCACACAGTATAAAATTAACAGCTACCACACAGAAGCTTACTCTAAAACAAAACTAGTTGACATTATGTAACTCAGCATCTCTATGATCCCATTGTTCTAATACGAAACTACTTTCACTAAAGAACCAAAAGATTTACAATCTGCTGTTATCATTTATCAGTATAACATATCACCTAATACTACTTTTAGAAAGTCTACTCAGACTTGTAATCCTTACATAATCTAAAAAGGTGCAACTTTTAGGCAAACTATTCCACTGCAAGTTACCATCCACTTAGAAATGTCGAACACACGAGCTTCCCTTATAAACTTTGCTGGAGTGCATAATCAATGGACGACGAGGCAGAGTTAAATTTTAAGCTATCAATCAAACCTCAATCTCAAATAAGTTGGGTCGGCAGTATGAATTTTTCACATCAATTCCACTCTAAGAAGGCCATTTCATTCGAATACTAAATAATTGATACTTTAATGGGTTCTCTAACCTCTCATTTACCACTGCATGAAGTAAAAATCTCTAATTTTTATTTAAAACAAAACAGTTTTGGACCAAAAACCAAACTTTCTTTCATTGCTTCTTTCACAGACAAGAGGACTCAACAGTATCGGGACTCAGTTATTGGTTTTCTAAAATTTGTGAAGCAGAACTTTTGTGAAACACCAATTCATCAAATGCTACAAAAAGCAATCGTTTACATAAACTCAGCACTATTCGTAAGCACAAGGACGGAGGCACAACCAATAAAGGGGTTCAATCATTGGAGAATCCTACTGCCTAAATAAGGCAAAAACAACTTTCTCCTATATACATAAACTTTTGAATCCCCTCAACTTACATTAGGTTGTAAGTATGAAGTTTTTGAATGGACTTGTTAAGAAAATCCTGGCTACGCCACTGCTTAAGCACTAAATCAAGTATTAAGGAGCAAAGTAATACTACAATGGATTCTAACAGAACTCTAGTATTAAGCAAATTATACAATTCAAGAACAAACCTTTCTGTTTTACTCTTCAAGCATTAATTTGAGCTCAGCAAACACCAATTCGTCAATTATTACTAAATATAATCTTTTGAATAAACTTAGCACTAATCATCAGCGCAATGGCGGAGTCACAACCAATAAAGGGGTTCAATTGTTGGAAAATCATAGTCCAAAATCAATTTTTTCGTATATATATAAACTTTTGAACCCCCTCGACTTACTTAAGGTCCCAAAATTGAAACTTTCAAATGCCCTCCTTAAAATTCCTAGCTACGCCACTGCTTAAGCACTAAATCAAGTACTAGGGGGCAAATCAAGATTAAAATGGATCTAATCAAACTCTAGCATTAAAAAAATTACACAACTCATAGTCACACCTCTATGTTCTTCTCTTCCAACATCACTTTACATAAATTTTCGAGTCCCCTTGACTTACTTTAGATTGCAAGACTGAAACTTTTGAATGCACTCGATAAAATTCCTAGCTCCGCCACCTCTAAAATGGATTCTAATCAAACTCTAACATTAAGCAAATTACACAATTCAAGAAAATACCTCTTTGTTTTTCTCTTCAATCACCAATTTGAGTTCATCAATCTCATTCTCGTGCTCCCTGTTCATACTCAACAACTCCCTTTCACTTCTCAACACCATAGCTAAACTCCTCGTATTCGCTTTAACTTCAGTCAAAGCCTTCTTCTTCTTCTCACTTCCTTCATCTCTTTTCACTACTCCCTTAAACAACTTCTTATGCAAAGCACTCAAACCATTTCCCCTTTTCGCCACGAAATCCACCGGAACAGTCAGTTTCATTTCACCCTTTGGCTTCGATTTAGTCGATGACCCAGATTTGTGCTCCACCAATTTCTTCACCAAGGACCCAAAGTTGTGGCGTGTCGTGGACGGCGCGTGAGGGCGCGTCAGAGCGCGTGAAGAGGAATGTGGATGGTTAGGGTGAGGGGTTAGGTCGGTAGAGGATGAGGGATCGGATTTGGAAGAAGATCGGAGAGAATTTGTGGAAGAAGTGGCAGTGTTGGCGTAGCGATAAGATGGCTTGATTGAAGCCATTGGGGATTGGATTGTTTGTTTTTTGTCCCTTTTTGGAGTGATTGAGGTTTGAATTTACGATTGAAATTAAGAAAAGATCATTTCTTGGCTGTTTTTGAGATGGTTATAATGGAAGTTTGGAGCTGTCTGAATTCAAAAAAGATTTTGGGGGGAGGAAGAAAGGCTGCTTAGCTTATTTGTTATTTTAAGGCCCAAATATGTAATTTATTTTAGTTTAATAATTTAAATTTTGGAAATTGTGAGCGAGATTGAAATAAATGATGGTAACAAATTGTTATATCTCAAAAGTAAATCATGTATTATAATTTTATTTTAATTAAAAAACTTATATTGTGTGTTCAAACTTATTTCTTTCGAGTCAGATCGATAAAAAACTGATTAGTGATTTGGTTTGGTGTTGGAAAAAAAAAAACTATATATGTGTTTGGTTTGGTTTGGAGTTGAACAACTAATGCTAGGTTGGGGTGTGGAGACGGTCACTCTGGAGTCTAAAGTTTCAGGTTGAGCATGACCAAAACGAAATATGTGGTATGCAAATTCAGTGGTGCAATGCATGAGGCAGACGTGGAAGTGAAGCTTGATACTCAGGTTATTACCAAGAGATACAATTTCAAGTATTTTGAATCTTTAAATCAAAGCAATGGAGACATTGAGGATGACATCACACATAGTATTAGTGCGGACTGAGTCAAGTACCTCCAGAGTCTTTTATGATAAAAATGTATACCTAAATTTAAAGGTAAGTTCTACAGAGTGGTGGTTAGATCAATTTTATTGTATAAGGCGGAGTGTTGACCAGTCAAAAACTCTCATATCCAAAAGATGCAAGTTGCGGAAATGAGAATGCTAAAATGAATGTGTGAACATATTATGAGCGATAAGATCGAAGTCAAACAAGTTATGACCTCAATCAAAGTTGAACAAATCATACATGTGCAAGATATTAATATGATATAATTGAGTCTTTTAATGAAAAGTCGAAGTCATAACTCTTATATGAGCATATTTAGGTCGAAGTCGAATAAATTATGATTATCAATTTATCATATCGTAAAATATCGAAATCAAACTTTAAAATATCGAATCATACCAAATTATTTTAATATATAATAATGATATAATATTTTTAGAAAAAACGAAAAATTAAAATTACCAGATCGAGATTTTCAATATCATATCATATTCACCCCTATAATTATTATTTATTATTATACCAACAACAACAAAAAATCTCTGTAATCTTTTTGTTTTCCTTTTCCTGCAAATATTCTCTCTACTAAACAAATAAAGAGCAAATGGGTGCATCTAGCTTGTTTTGAGGGTTATTGGCTATTGTATTGTATTATTAATTTAAATATAATTTTTATTTAAATTTATTAGATTGTATGATTAAATTTATTATTTTTTAATGAAGAAATTTTTTATTTTATATAATATTTGATTTGATAGTCGTATCATTACTTTAATTATTTTTATTTATTATTTAATAATTTTATGTTATTCTTTACTCCTCCTTTTTATGATAACTCTACGTTATCATATGCGGAACTTTCAGTAAACATTATCGATATTTACACAAGCAAAAATAAAAAATAATAATTATCACATATATTCGTGTGTATATATAATAAAAAAAAATTTGCGATAAATCAAAGCAAATTGATATATGAAAATTTACATGAGATATATCTCCCTGTTTATTTTTTCCTAATAACATTTTATGGATAATGTGATCAAAGTATCAATTTCATTTATTTTGTTAATATAATATAAATTAATAAATAAATAAATAACGAATGAAGTCTATCATTCTCTTAGGTCTCATTTGTTTTCATTAAGATTAAAACGTCTAAATCTGAATGATTAAGATGTTGTCTCTAGATCTGAACACTGAATGATTAAGATTGTTTATTTTTCAACATCTGAATGCGCATATTTTTTTCTATTTATAAACATAATAAATATGCAATTGAAATAAAACAATAATTGAATATTAGAAATATATAAAATTTAATAAAAATAAAATTAGTTTTTGAGCAAAAAATAATAACAATTCATGTTCGCTAGTGATGGTGGATATGATTTAAAGTGGTGGTGGCGGATGAAGAATTTGTGGTGGTGATAATTGACAACATTGATAATTTAAATATTAATGATTAAGAAGGTTTATTTTTTTAACATCTAAATATATTGAATTGAGAATCATTAAGTATTCCCTTTGTCCAATAATAGTTGTCCACTATTGATTTGGCACACCCCTTAAGAAACAATAAATAATAGGGGTAATATTACTATATTATTCTTTGATTTTATTAAATTTAATGCTTTGAGAAATGTGTTAGATGGTAAATAATATTTAATAACAAGGGTAAAATAGATTAAAAAGGTCAATTATCTCTTGATTTTCTAATTTGGACAAATATTGTTGGACAACTATTTTTAGTATAGTGGACGACTATTGTTGGACGGAGGGAGTATTAAATTTAAGCAAAATAACAACAACAACAACAACATAATTAATATAGTCCCATAAGTAAAATTTAAATGATAGAATATTAAATATTATATTAAACACACAAAATTTAAAGAAGGTATAAAATTTGGTGTTGTATTATTTCCCAAAAGAAATAAGCTTACAAGTTTGTGAAGGAAGATGCTTCTTTAAGGTATTTAGTACAAAAACATAATAATTATCAAATGTGTGCTAATTGAAATCTGAATGCCATTATGACTTGTTGATGGATCTGACCAAATCAGATAGAATAAGATCGAATAAGTGGCGAAATCTTAATAAAAACAAACGCACTTAATGATGGATTAAGATCTGAATGATTCAGATTCAGACCTCTATTATGTGAAAAAAATTAGACCTTAATCTATTTAATTTCTTGTTTTCTTTTTAAATTTTATTACGGCGCGAAACATGGACAAGTTTCCTAATGCCATATAATTCCAAAAAATAATACAATCTGTTCAGACATTATATTTATCTAAATAATAGAATACGATTCAATAGACGATATTAGAAAACAGCCATCCAGATCTGAAAAATATAAATGAAATTAAATAAATAAATAATGAATGAAGTTTATCATTCTCTTAAACTCTTTAATTCAAAAGATAATACAATCCATTCAGATATTATATTTATCCAAATAATAGAATACGATTCAATACATTAGAAAATATTAGAAAACAACCATCTAGATCCAAAAAATATAAATGAAATTAAATAAATAAATAATGAATGAAGTCTATCATTCTCTTAATCTCTTTAATTTTTTGTTTTCTTTTTAAATTTTATCAGGGCGCGAAGCGTGGACAAGTTTCCTAGTGTCATATAATTCCAAAAGATAATATAATTCATTCAAATATTATATTTATCCAAATAATAGAATACGATTCAATACATTAGGAAATATTAGAAAACAACCATCAAGATCCAAAAAATATAAATGAAATTAAATAAATAAATAATGAATGAAGTCTATCATTTTCTTAATCTCTTTAATTTTTTGTTTCTTTTTAAATTTTATTACGGTGCGAAGCATGGACAAGTTTCCCAGTGTCATAGAATTCCGAAAGAAAATACAATTTGTTCAGACATTATATATATCCAAATACTATATAATACGATTCAATATATTAGGAAACATTAGAAAACAACAGTAGAGTTTCAAAAAAATATAAATGAAATTAAATAAATAAAAAATGGTAACATCATTCTCGTGTGAAATCCCTTACCCAGGCCCCTAGTACACTTTTCTGTAACTGCAAATGCTTCTTGAAGAAGCAAATACACACACCCTTTTGTTCTGATTTGTTGCATTTGTGTATTTGATCAGTCAGTTCAGAAAGGTTAGTGGGGTTCTCTTATTTTTCCTTTTTTCTCAATTGGGTGTCATAAAGTTTGTATCTTGTTGAGGTTCTTGATCCAAATTTGCATCCATGGTTGATTTGCTTTACTGCATTTCGTATATGGTTTTTCCATTTTTCTCAATTTGGTATCTTAAAGTTTGTATCTTGATCCAAATTTGCATCTATGGGTGATTTTGCTTTACTGTATGCTTTATACTGTTTTCCACTTTTCTCAATTGGGTGTCTTAAAAGTTTGTATCTTGATCCAAATTTGCATCTATGGATGATTTGCTTTACTGTGTGGTTTATACTGTTTTTCCATTTTTCTCAATTGGGTTTCTTAAAGTTTGTATCTTGTTGAAGTTCTTGATCCAAATTTGCATCTATGCTTGATTTGCTTTACTGCATTGAGTATACAGTTTTTTCCTTTAATTACAGGAAGTGGGGTTCTTTTATTTTTCCATTTTTCTCAATTGGGTTGTTAAAGTTTGTATCTTGTTGAAGTTCTTGATCCAAATTTGCATCTATGGTTGATTTGCTTTACTGCATTGAGTATACAGTTTTTTTCTTTAATTACAGGAAGTGGGGTTCTATTATTTTTCTATTTTTCTCAATTGGGTTGTTAAAGTTTGTATCTTGTTGAAGTTCTTGATCCATATTTGCATCTATGCTTGATTTGCTTTACTGCTTTATACAGTTTTTTCCTTTAGTTACAAGAAGTGGGGTTCTCTTGTTATGTATATTTCTCCATTTGGTTTCTAAAAGTTTGTATCTTTGATGTTTTGAATCCAAATTTGTATCTATGGTTGATTTGCTTTACTATATTGTTTATACAGTTCTTTCCTTTAATTACAGAAAGTGGGGTTATTTTATTTTTTCATTTTTCTCAATTGGGGTTCTTAAAGTTTGTATCTTGTTGAAGTTCTTGATCCAAATTTGCATCTATGGTTGTTGTTGAGTTTCTTACATCTTGTTCTTGCTACCCTGTTTTGTAGTTGTTTTTGTTGAATCGAGGGTCTATCGGGAACAAACTATCTACCCCACAAAGGTGGGCGGTAAGGTCTGCATACATCCTACACTCCGGACCCCACTTGTGGAATCATACTGGGTATGTTGTTGTTGAGTTTCTTACATTTTGTATCTTTTCTAAGTTCTGATCCAGATTCGCATCGATTGGTCATTTGTCCTTCATCAAGGGAAAAGAGGTGAGATTTTGGGAAAAGAATTAGGCATAATTTTGTTTGATCAGCTATTTTTCACTTGCTGTTTGGGATTTATCTTCTAGAGGAGTAGAGAGCTGGTGCTAGAACACAATTATTTATAGGACACGAAAGATCTTTCTTTTTCGAAATGGCTAGTATATTTTTTTGGACTTGCTTCACTTCATGTTATGGAATGATACTGCAAATAAAGTTGTGTGTTTATATAGGTTTTTCTTCTTCAGAGAAAATCAAATTTAGGCTAAGAACTCTTTTCTGAGATTGCTTGACTAGTTATATGTTATTGCTAGCTGAATGTCTTACTTTCACAAAGCCAGATAAACAGTATTGAAAGGTTTGTTGTTAGATATTTTCACATATCTGATAATCGGATGTAAGAATAGGAGTCGTGGACAAAAACATGATTAATACCTAAAGATAGAAATACTGATCTACAGATATCTGTTTTTCAAATTCTCAACTGGGAAATAAGTGAATCTATTAACTCATGTTGTCTTCTTGATCATGTCTTCCACAGTGTCTCATCACCGTCTGATTACTAACATGCAGCACACATATATTTCATCTTCTTGTTCTTGATTGGTTAGTTTATTTAATATTTGTTCTGCACTTGGAAGGTAGAAATGCTTAAGGATGTTTCAGAAGGTTATCTATGTTGTCTAAATGAATAATCAACATTTCGATTGGTATGATTGTGAACTATGATTTCCAGCTCATGGATGGCTTTTCTAAGCAACCTGATGCTCTATCGTATTCTATAAATAGTTAAATATTTTGTTGCCTCATACATTGTCCATTCTATAAGATTTGTTCTGTTGTTTTGTTTTATTCACAATTTGTTGGTCATGTAACAGGTGAACTTGGAGGTTGTGTGAATAAGTGAGTCCAAAAGTACGTGAGTCCAAAAGTACGTGTGACTCCTTCAAGAAAGAGATGGGATCAGAGGGTTCTAAAAAGGATCTCATAGTGACTCAAATTAGTGTTGGTGGGTTCAACAATGATGTCAACGCGAAAATGCTTTCAGAATATCTGGAAGAACAAGTTGGACAAGTGTGGAGGTGTAGATTAAAGACTTCATCCACTCCTCCTGACTCTTACCCAACTTATGACATTGATCTAGAGAAGGTGCGAAGAATGAACAATTATGTAAAAGTGGAACCTCATGCATTCGTTCATTTTGCATCTTCAGAGTCCGCACAGAATGCTCTTGCTGCTGCTAGGCGTGATGAACTCTTCTTAGAAGAGAAGCCTTTGAAGGTTAGTTTGGGTCCTGAGAATCCCTTTAATATGAATAAGAGGAGAAGAACTATCATGCCTTTTAAGTTTTCGGATGTTGGTGTAGAAATTGGAGCACTGGTTTGTAATGATGACTTTGTGGTTGGTTGGAGGGGACCTGATAGTGGTGTTAACTTTCTTGTGGACCCATTCAATGGGACATGCAAAATACTTTTCACAAGGGATACTGCTTTCTGTTTCAAGGGTGAAGGAAGACATGCCGTTATAAAATGCAATTTCAAGATTGAGTTTTTGCTGAGGGAAATCAACAAGATAAACGAGTGCAAAGACTTTGCATCTTTGGTTTTATTGTTGCATCTGGCTTCATCTCCATTGGTTTTCTATAGAACAGCTGATGATGATATTGAAGAATCAGTTGCTTTTGACTTATTAGACGATGATGATCAGTGGATCCGAACCACAGACATTACATGTAGTGGAGCCATTGGTAGGTTTAATACCTACCGTATTTCCATTCGACCTCGCAATGGTCCTAGCTTTAAGAAGGCCGTGAACTATTTCAGAGAAAGTAGGGTGCCTGTGGTAGAACAGGATAACAGGCAGAGGCTCCGGGTGAGAGATGAGCCTGATTTTGGGGTGTCCATTTCAGAACCTTTCTTCTGCTTTCAAAACCATGAAGGTATAAGCTTTAGAGTCTTGTTTATGGTAAATGCGGTTTTGCACAAAGGCATAGTTAATCAGCATCAGATGACTGCTAAATTCTTTTCTTTGCTTAGAGAGCATCAGGAGGGGGTAAATTTAGCTGCACTGAAGCACATCTTTTCTTACAAAAGGCCTGTCAATGATGCTATTCAGAAGTTAGCACGTGTCCAGAAATGGCTATTTAATAATCCTAACCTTCTCGAGAGAACTGGACAGTTGGATGATATTGTAGAGGTTAGAAGGTTGATTATTACCCCAACCAAAGCATACTGTCTTCCGCCAACTGTGGAGCTATCCAATAGAGTCCTCAGGAAGTATAAGCATGTTTCAGATCGATTTTTGCGAGTTACTTTTATGGATGAGGGCATGCGTAACTTGAACAGGAATGTTCTGACATACTATGCTGCTACTATTGTGAGAGAAATTACATCAAGTTCTAATCCCCAGAGAACTGGAATCTTCCAAAGGGTGAAAAGTATTCTGAGTAAAGGATTTTATCTGTGTGGTCGAAGGTACTCCTTTTTGGCGTTCTCAGCTAACCAGCTGAGGGATCGTTCTGCCTGGTTTTTTGCTGAAGCCCCCGAAATTAGGGTGCCCAACATCATAAACTGGATGGGTAAGTTCGGTAACAGGAATGTTGCAAAATGTGCTGCTAGGATGGGACAGTGCTTTTCATCAACCTATGCAACAGTGGAAGTCCTTCCAAGCGAGGTTAACTCCGTGCTTCCAGATGTAGAAAGAAATGGGTATGTTTTCTCTGATGGAATCGGCATGATGTCATCAGATCTATCTATAGAAGTTGCAGAGAAGTTGCAATTAAGTGTCAATCCTCCTTGTGCTTATCAGATAAGGTATGCTGGTTGTAAAGGTGTTGTCGCATGTTGGCCGGCAAAGAATGATGGTTTCCGCCTTTCTCTGAGACCAAGCATGAAGAAATTTGACTCAAATCACACTATCCTTGAAATCTGCTCTTGGACGAGATTACAGCCTGGTTTTCTGAATCGGCAAATAATAACCTTGCTCTCGTCCTTGGAAGTTAAGGATGAAATGTTTTGGGAAATGCAGAAAGAAATGTTATCAAGGTTGGATAAGATACTTGTGGATTCGGACGTGGCTTTTGATACAATTACAGCTTCATGTGCCGAGGCAGGAAATACAGCGGCTATAATGCTGAGTGCTGGGTTCAAACCTCAAAGTGAGCCTCATTTGAGAGGGATGTTGGCTAGCATTAGAGCTGCTCAACTTGGTGACCTCAGGAATAAGGCAAGGATATTTGTTCCTTCAGGAAGGTGGTTGATGGGCTGTTTGGATGAATTAGGTGAACTTGAGCAAGGCCAATGCTTTATTCAAGTGTCAAGCCCTTCTTTGGAGACCTGTTTTGTTAAGCATGGTCCAAAGTTTTCTGATATCAAGAAAAATCTTCAAGTAATAAAGGGCCTTGTTGTAATTGCAAAGAACCCGTGTCTTCATCCCGGGGATGTGAGGATTCTGGAGGCTGTAGATGTTCCTGGTTTACACCATCTCTATGATTGTCTGGTCTTCCCTCAGAAAGGGGATAGGCCACATTCAAATGAAGCATCAGGGAGTGACCTTGACGGTGACCTCTACTTTGTGACTTGGGATGAAAATCTCATTCCACCCAGTAAGAAAAGCTGGATGCCAATGGCCTATGCACCTGCAGAAGCTAAACAGTTGGGTCGTCAAGTTCAGCATACGGTAACTATCCAACTATAATGATATTTCTTGCAGCTTTGATTCATATCTTCCTATATTTGGTTAGCTTTTCCAGATCTGTATGAGTTTGTTTTACGGCGTAATGTTCACTTGGTTAGAATTCTGATGAGATAATTATAAGCCTTCTTGAAAAGCTAGCATTACTTGTTCTTTAGCTAACATTTACTATCTTTTAACAACTGTATTGAGTTTTGTTGCATTTATTGCTCACTTTTCTTGTATAATGCATCCCAATTGCATTCAACCATATTTAAGTTATATGGTTTATCCATAATGTATTTGGTTGTTATAGAAGAGGGAAACTCTTTTTCTGTAGGCACACTCACTATAATAAAAAGAAAAATCTAAAGACACTTACAATAGATCTTGTGCTCTTCTTGCACTTGATTAGGAATTTTTAAGTCTTATTAGTGACACTTGTTATTTGTTGGATCATTCAACTGGTTGCATAATATTCTTTTGTATTTTATTTTTCCGGTGTACTGTTTATTTTTTCAGTTTTTAACTATCTTCTTCTTTTTTACAGGACATAATAGAATTTTTCTCAAAGAACATGGTCCAAGAGAGTCTAGGAGAAATCTGCAACGCACATGTGGTTCATGCTGACCTCAGTGAATTTGGAGCTTTGGATGAGAAGTGCCTTAAATTGGCAGAGCTTGCTGCTCTAGCTGTTGATTTCCCCAAAACTGGAAAACTTGTCACCATGCCATTTGACCTCAAACCAAAAATGTATCCCGATTTCATGGGGAAAGAGCCGTTTCAATCATACGAGTCAAAGAAAATTTTGGGCAAATTATATAGGCAAGTGATAGATGTATATGATGCAGAGGGTGGAGAATCTTCTGGACTTGAGTATGTCCCTAAAGACATCCCATATGACACTAATCTTGAGATTCCGGGATACGAAGATTTCATAGATGGTGCATGGAACCACAAATGTTCTTATGATGGTCAGTTGAATGGGCTTTTAGGACAATACAAAGTTAATGGGGAAGAAGAGGTGGTTACTGGACATATATGGTCCATGCCAAAGTACAGTGCTAAGAAGCAAGGGGAATTAAAAGAGAGGCTGAAGCACGCATATAATACGTTGAGGAAAGAGTTCAGGAATGTATTCGAGCAGATGGAGCCTGATTTTGATCAGCTTCCCATTGATGAGAAGAATGATATGTATGAAAGAAAGGCATCTGCATGGTATCGGGTCACCTACCATCCTCATTGGGTGACTAAATCACCAGAGTTGCAATTGCCAGATGCTGTCTCAAATGGTGTTATGTTAAGTTTTGCTTGGATTGCAGCAGATTACATTGCTCGAATTAAAATTCGTCAACGGGGAATGCAAAATTCTGACTCTACCAAGCCTATCAATTCCCTTGGAAGGTATCTTGTTAACAAGATATAACAACCAAAACTGTCATGCGGCTAAATGAAATATATTGTCTGCTTATCAGTTATTTGGCTGTAAGGCCACTCTGCCATTATCAATACCTGGTTTGATGCTCTTTCGAACCTCCTAAATTCTTCTATTGGATTGTTTCCTTGTGTTGATCAGTTATTATATGAAATGTCATCCATGAGGTTGCCTGCTGATCGATAAAAACTTCTCTTTTCATCATTGCTGTTTTCTGGTTTGTGGCATATGGCCATTTGATTGCGTCTAGTTTGTATCTGTTGTTGTTGCTGCATTAGAGGACGTTATGCCTCTGTAATCCATTGATTTCGGACAAGAGAGACCAGAATGTGCAAGTGGTGAAGTTGAACTTAGCAATGCCACACAGGTATATGAACATTTTTCAGTCCAAGAAAACAAAGAGTGAGGATAACAACAACAACATATCCAGTGTAATCTCACAAGTGGGGTGTAGAGAGAGTGTTTCCTTCGAGATACCTTCACTGTCATTCATGATGAACGTTGTCCTGTTTTGGGACAATACAGTAAGTGGATCTACATCAATCTAGCTCTAGTCTCAGCTGAAGCAATGCTCTCACTCATTTGTTTGGGTAGTTTGTGTTTATATATAACGCCCCTCGCGTTTATTTCCTTAATTTTGTGTGACTAGAGTGTGTTTTGTGTGACTAAAGAGTGTTGTAACTTGTTAGGGACAAGATTCTGTTTCTTCTATAAGGGACTTATGTTTAAAGCTATGTTGATGGACTTTGTTGCCACACCCATGTCGAATGTCAAATTCTTTGAAAATGCACTACTTTTGAAGAGTCCGATCTGTCGACATTTTCAAAGAGTCTGAACAACATAGATTTAAAGCACTTCAACAGATAACATTTTAACAGCACTGTAAGGCAAGCAGATAATGATACAAATCTCTGAAAAATGAAACTGCATATTATAAAATAAAACAAAAGGAATGTGTCAATCGATAAATTACATTTACAGTGAAACCAGCAAAAGCAATATAACTCTTCCCGAGCCTCTTGCCGACGTCTTCGTAATGATAAGTAATCTTATATTCTTAACCAGAAGTTCAGTGTTTCGATCTCTCGATATCAACAAGCAATAATATACTTAATTTTACAAGTGGGGTGGGAATGCACACAGATCTTACTTCTACCTTTTTGGGATAGAGATACTATTTCCTTCTACCTTTTTGGGATAGAGATACTATTTCCAATAGACACGCGTCTCAAAAGAAAAATATCTAACACATTATATGGTATGAAAAGAAACAACAATCATGCAAATAATCAGATTGAATGATAAATATGGTATGTTAATTAAAATTAAGCCAAATATATATAGGTGGAAATAGAGTAACCATATAATATTGTTGAAAAATTAGAATCAATTGCAAGCCTCCAATAAATTTTGTAAGGTGAGTGGGCAACATTAATTTATTTGTGATTCACAATTACATGTCATTTTTATCCTCTAATCATAAACCCATTTTTATAGCCATAACTACATTATCTTTTGTTTTTTCATGCTCATTATTCACTTTTTCCTTCTGATTTTTTTTTTTTTGCTTCCGTTTTCATCCAAAAGAAGAACAATTGCATGGATGAATATAATAGTTTTTTAACATAAGGTAATATAACATTCTCCACCTTATATATATATTTTTTGGAAATTTTCTCTATAACACATTTGTTTCTTGTTTTGAAGTTGGATTTAAAATAATTCAAAGTTGTTGGATTTGCATACTCATTGGATTTATCTCATCAATGTTGATTTCTGTTCATCGTGTGTTTATTTCTTTATTTTATATTTTATTTTGATTCCCCTAATTGAAAATTCTGGTTTCACCGCCTTTAGTATATATAGTGTTTTTTTACTGGATTGTTGAAACAAGTGACCATAAAGAGTTATATGTGTATGAAATTCCCATTTTCTAATTTTTATGGATGAAGCCAATGTTGCAAAGATTGAAACTTAACATGGATCAAATATAGATCATATCAAAAGCAGAGCCAGTATTTTCACTAAGAGAATCTAAAATTTAAAGAAGTAAATAAACGAAGAAGTCAAGTGGGTTCAACATCAACTATATATACTACTATTGATGTACATTACCTTGATTGCAGCTTGATTTTGGTACTTAAAAGCATGTTCTTTTGAGCTGTCATGGCGAATGACGATGTTGAAGAACCTCTACTACGAGGCAATGTAAATTCATCGATTCGATTTAGTGATATAAACTCATTTAAGCGAAGGCGATCTCAATCTAGCAACACTTATACTATTAGTCATACACAGACAAATAATGAGGAATCCCTTCATTACCCTGAGTTCATTTCAACAAAGAGTTTTAGACTCAGAGATGTGCTATTGTTTTTGGCTGTCTATATAGGAGTTGGAGCGATTTGCTTCTTCATTATAAGCGATCAAATCGAGGGAAAAAAGACTAATGGGATTCTTGATGCAATATACTTGTGTATTGTTACAATGACTACTGTTGGATATGGTGATCTTGTTCCTAAAAGCATCTTAGCTAAGTTTCTCGCGTGTGTTTTTGTGTTCACCGGTATGGCTCTTGTTGGATTTGTTCTGAGTAAAGCAGCAGATAGTTTTCTTGAGAGGCAACAAATCATGTTTCTCAAAGCCATAAAGATGAGGAAAGATAGTACTAGTTCAACAGAGGTTTTGAAAGACGTAGAAACAAACATCGAAAAGTACAAGTTTTTAAGTACTTTGGCACTTCTTGTTGTACTTACAATGCTTGGAACAATTTTTCTGTGCCAAGTTGAGGATTTGAGTTTGTTTGATGCTTTTTATTGTGTTTGTGCTACTATTACTACTCTGGGGTATGGAGATAAGAGTTTTTCGACGAAATGGGGGCGTTTATTCGCTTCTTTTTGGATATTGATGAGCACAATTTGTTTGGGACAGTTATTTTACTCCCTTGCTGAGTTATATACAGAACAAAGGCGAAAATCTATGTTCAAATGGGCTCTAACTCGCGAGTTGACAAATTCAGACCTCCAGGCTGCAGATCTTGATCATGACAGTGAAGTGAGGTAAGTCGTTAACGTGCAACAGACATAGATCACAATGAAAGAAAACGATATATATGCAATAACAATTAGCTGGGAATATGTTTTAGTCATGTGAGTACGTTTACGAAGGGGAGCCTTGGTGCAATAGAAACAGGGTTGTCGTGTGACCAGGAGGTCACATGTTCAAGCGGTGAAAACAGCCTCTTGCAAAACTGCAAGGTAAGGTTGTGTACATTAGACCTAATGTGTTCTGGCCCTTCTTGGGACCCGCACTTATCAGGAGCTTAGTCCACCGGAATGTCCTTTTAGTACATTGACGTTCCTATGCTTTCCAACACCAACTTGTTTAGAATTGAGGCATAGTTGTTATTGTTATATCGCGTTCAAGTTTTTGTGATACATTCTAATTATCGTTTTCATTTCTCTTCATCCAGCACTGCAGAATTCATCGTCTATAAACTTAAAGAGTTGGGGAAGATAACTGAGGAAGACATCTCTATAGTCATGGAGAGTTTCAAATTGCTTGATGTTGATCATTCAGGCACATTGACTGAAAATGATATTGCACTTTTGCAGTCGTCGTCTCGATCCAAAAGCTGATCGTAACACCCCTCTATACATATTATGTTTTGTTCATAGATGATAGAACTATGGAAATTGCATAGAAAATTTAGCAAACTTTAATCCTATGAACTTGATGTTTGGAAAAAAGGATCATAGATACATTCAAGATTCAAGAACTTGTCACAATTTTGAACCATTGGGAGAATGTAAACTAAGACATTATTTAAACAGATTGAAACATGGTTAGTGAGGATTCATACAGTCGACACAAACCTGTTTAAAATTGAGGCATAGTTATCGTTGTTGTTATTTCACGTCGTCTATAAACTATTGAGAAAAATGTAAGTTTAAGGCACGTAAAATTTGAACAAATTGAGACATGTTACATTACCAATATCATTTCTTTATAACATGAACAAGAATGTACATTTACCATACACTTTCCACCAGAAGCAGAGGCGGACCCAGAATTTTTAGGAAACGCCCCTTACCAGGTTCTGGATAAACTATTTATACATTTCAAGTAAATTTATTAGCATAAATACAGAGTTTTGACCTAAGCCACTAGATTCTTCCGAATCCGTAAGATCTGAGGACCATTACGGTCAACCGAATATTAGAACTCTTCAAGTTACTGGTGGTGTTGGTGCCCTGCAAGAAAATCAAGTACTGATCCTTCACTTTCTTTGGAGAATTCAACAGCCAATGGTGGTACATTGTTGAAGGCAAGAATTGAGACCAAAAGTAGAGTTGTGGATAGCAAAAGAGGCCAGAAATAAGTAAGAATATTAGGTGCCAACATTAAAAATAAAGTTATGAAAATTGCTAAGGAAATCAATGTGACAATGTGATTTTTGAAGTGCAAAATCTTGGCAAAGATTTCCATATTGGGATTCATTTTTAGAGATTTAATCAATCAAACACAATATGTGTTATGAAAGAAGAGATGTTTTTGTCTTTGTGCTAAAGATTCTTTGTCCAAAGTGACAAGATTTTGTGTTGTGTCCAAATTGTTTCACAAGTAATTCTAATCTTTGATACCTTTGCATTTTGCTTTATTTAAATGGATTGTGCATTTGTGTGTCTAATTGTCTTTAGATTTCTTCATGTTGAGGGATATGCTAAGATTAAAAGAATTGTGAGGATGGGAAACCTCTCACAATTGGTGTCTGGGAGAGTGATGTGTACGCAGTTTTATCTCTATCTTGTGTTAAAGGTAGAGAGACAGTTTCGAAACATCCGGCTCAAGTAAGGCATATCTAAATCGGTAAAAAATGAAAATACAGAAGTGAGGAACCATATAAAAAATAATTTCTTGATGATCATTATTATTATCGATTTATTACGTTACGAGTAGTTTTCTATTCTTGATGAAATTTTAATTTGTATTGGGAAGTTTCACATTGCAGTAAAACATTCCTTAATGGGGACGACTCTATATCCAATAGAGTTCAAACTGATCGAGACTTTTTGCTAAGGACGAAGGAGTAATTATCACTCCATCACAATCCTTGTTGATACGCTATGAGTAGTTATGTTTAGCTGACAATGTAGTTATGTTTCTTAATTTTATTCAAGCATTCCAAAACATATTAAAGACTACTCAAATCTTAAATCACAAAATGAGGGAAATGCAACACTTTGAAGTACAAATAGTACATGTCTCCAGGAAGTAGGAATGACTAAAGAAACTAAGTAAACAAAAAGCAACATGTTAAACTTGCAGCTCAGAACCACCGAAAGAGATGCTAACTTCTACATTTCCAGAAATGCGTTCTTGATTTTGTTAAGCCTCTTGACTACATCCTTCATGGTTATTCTTGATTCTGGCATTTCCTTTGTGCAGTCTAAAGCCAATTCTATCATAGAGGCTATGCAGATTTCACTTTTACAAGTGATTTGTTCTTCCTCAGAAAAAAGATTGGCATCCACAATGTTCATCATAGTCCCTGAAAATGATTGTGTTATCCATTTCCTCAAGTCAAGATTTTCGTTGCATATCTCTTCATCTGTTGGCCTTCTTTTGGTCAAAACCTCCATCAACATGATGCCGTAGCTATAAACATCACCACTAGCAGACACTATTCCCTCCGAGCCATATTCTTAGAAAAGGATTGAAGAAAAGTTACTCAATTGAAATAAAACAATAATTATGCATAAATGAAGACTTGCTTTTTTTTACTTGTAGAACTTGGAGAGGTGTAATTATGATAAGAGAAAATCAAAGAGAGTAGATTTTTTTTAATACCTGGTGCAATGTATCCAAGACTGCCCAATGTCTCGGTATAAGCCATCATGGACTTGCTTATGGCCAAGATTTTAGAGATTCCAAAATCACCAACATGAGCCACCATATCTTCATCCAAAAGAATGTTGGCTGGCTTTAGGTCGCAATGAACTATTGGAGTGACATGACCATGATGTAAATATTCAACTGCCATAGCTGCATCAAGCATTACAGTGACTCTTTGATGAAGGTTCAAGTGACGATCTTCTTCGTACAGCCAATTCTCAAGACTTCTATTGGGCATAAATTGCAGAACAAAGGCTCTTATATAGTCACTAGAACAAGTAGTAATCACCGGAACAAGATTTCTGTGTCTAACATTTCTCATAACTTCACATTCGGTATCAAACCTCTTGCATACTTGCTCATTTTCCAAATCCAGAACCTTAATGGCCACTGCAGTTCCACTAGATAATGTGCCTCTGTACACAAAGCCAGAACCTCCCACACCAATTAAATTTGATTCATCAAAATTATTTGTTGCTCGTTGAATCTCGTGATAAGAAACTAATAGATGAGTCCTGATCTCTGGTACCTTTTCTACATCTTTGGACTTTCCTTTCTTCTGTCGTTTCATTATCCAAATTGAAACGAACAAGAATATCAGAAAGGATGAAATAACCACTGGAGTAACAATTTTTAGCACAACCTCCATAAGCTTTGATTGTTTTCTAGGATTAGTGATAGCACAAGCAGGAATCTCCAATATGTGCACTCCGCATAGACCTTTGTTCCCAAGAAATGATTGAAGAGTGGAAATTGCAAACACACCACCACTCGGTATTTCACCTTCTAAATCATTAAATGAAACATTAATGCTTTTAAGGTATGAGAGTTTTTCCAATGACTTAGGAATACTACCTGACAATGCATTTAAAGACAAATTCAAGAATTCCAAGCTTATCAAGTTGGCAAATGATAATGGAATTTGGCCAAAAAATGAATTGTTGGATAGGTCAAGAGACTGCAGGTTTTGGAGTTCCCCCAATCTGGTTGGTATCATTCCTGAAAAGTAGTTACTGGAAAGATATAGTTCTACAATGGCTTTCAGTCCTCCAATATCTGATGAAACTTCTCCCTCTATTGAATTCTGTGACACATCTAGATAGAGAAGACCACTCATCTTCCAAAGGCTCAACGGAAATTTTAAAAATTTATTAGAACCCAAATAAAGCAATTGTAGCATACTAAGATTTCCTAAGCATTCTGGAATTAATCCAGAGAGATAATTAAC
Organism: Solanum appendiculatum; assembly: GCA_018342035.1. NCBI lineage: Eukaryota > Viridiplantae > Streptophyta > Magnoliopsida > Solanales > Solanaceae > Solanum > Solanum appendiculatum. Next base: position 620,044 of record JAGDQO010000489.1, on the reverse strand, counting down.
TTGCAGAGTTAATTTAACCAAATAAAATAAATGGCATACCACCTCTGGAATATGTCCCTGCAATTTATTGTTATTTAGAAACAGCCCTTGGAGTTGTTTAAGCTTGCCAATCTCAGGAGGAATACTTCCTGCCAAGTTGTTTGCTTGAAAGTCTAGGGCTGTAAGGCCGCTCATGTTGCCTATACTTGTGGGGATGAGGCCATTGATGTGTGCATCTGATATATGAAATTTTTCAATAGTAGATGAAAGATTCCCAATAGAATTTGGCAAAACGCCATTCAACGGATTGGAACCCACTTCTAGATATTGCAACATCTTACAGTCCGCCAAAGAATTGAAGAATAACAACTCACGCTCTCTTGGTTCATTGGTAAGTTGATTAGTATGTAGGAAGAGTGTTCGCAGCTCACGAAGATTTCCCAGATTATTAGGAATACTTCCTGTCAGAAAGTTCCTATGTAGCTCCAGTATGTCAAGCTTGGAAGCATTTGTTATGAACAATGGAATTTCCCCTTCCAGCTGATTGACTGCCAAGGAAAATTGCTTAAGGTTGGGAAGATGAAGACCTATAGTGGTTGGAATTCTCCCTGAGAGGTTATTGAAACTGAAATCCATTGCTACCAAAGAAGATATGTTGAAAATAGCCTCTGGAATTTGACCAATAAGATTATAATTTTGGTCAAATCCTAATTGCCTCAAATTTGATAGCTTCCCTAATTCCGGAGGAATTTTCCCCACTATGTGATTGTTTCCACAATAAAGATTACGCAGAGTGGAAATATTTCCCAATGAAGTGGGAATAGTCCCTTTTATTGGATTATCACCAATATAAAACTCCTCGAGCTTGGATAAACAACCAATATTTCTAGGTATGTCTCCAGTTATGTTGTTGAAAGATAAAGACAAAACTTTGAGCTCTGTGAGTTGGCATATGTTGGAAGGAATGCAACCAGAAATTTGGTTCATAGATAAACTTAGATACTTCAGATTTGACACAATATTCCCTTCATCTAGCAAGAGAGGACCAGAAAGTCTATTGTATCGCAGATGTATGGCAAGTAGTGACGAGATATTAAACAATGTTCCGGGAATGGAACCTGTTAATTGATTATCTCTCAAGGACAAATTTGCAAGTTGACTCAGATTACCGATCTCCTTAGGAATGTTGCCACTGACTCTATTCCCAAACAAATTGAAGTTCACCAACTTTGTGGCATTTCCAACAGAAGGAGAGATCATACCCATGAGGCTATTGTTGGTGAGATCCAAGACTCTGAGTTCAGGTACATTCCATGGCCCTCTCCACATTTCACCACTGAGTTCATTGAAAGCCAATGAAATTACTTGAACTCTCCGGTGTTGAAATAGACTTGTTGGTATACTTCCGTTGAGCTGATTGTTTTGAATATCAATCACTCGCAAGCGAGGCATGTGGCCAAGTCCATAAGGGATGCCACCGCGGAAGCTGTTGTTCTCGAGATTGAGAACACTGAGGAAGGACAAATTGGCCAAAGACGGGGAAATTGTGCCTTGAAGTTGCAAATTAGGAAGAGTCAAGGCGACAACCCTTTGCCTTTTTGGAGTGCAAGTGACACCAAACCAAGAGCAAAAAGAAGTACTCTTGGTCCAATTATTGGCCAAAAAATGACTCGGACTCGTAACAAGATTTTGGAAAGCTAGTAGAGCTTGTTGGTCAGTCTCATTTGAGGAAGAAAGTGATATAGAAAATTGAATTAGAAAGAGAAGAATCAATAAGAGAATGTTCTTCTTCATGATGTTACTATATATGCACTTGGAATTAGATTGCTTTAAAGCTTGATGCCTTTGTTTTTCAGATTTATTATTCAATTATATAGAACCACTTATGTGTTGACTTGACCCAAGTCTTCACGGCATCAACAATCAATGTAATCTCACAAGTACGAAGTCTTTCCCTTAACTAGGAAAGGTAGATATCATTATTTCCCAAGTCTTCACTGCAAATGTATGGAATGGTCCTTAAAATGACTCTACTTCCTATATAGTTCTGTTTCCTTTTCCAATAATTGAATAGTCTATAAAATGTTGTTGCAACGAACACATTTTGTAGAAATAAAATATAAATTATTTAAGTGTAGTTTTACTTTTAGATAAAAGTAAATTGGTTGTTAAACTTTTTTGAACAGACTAATAAAGGTGAATGTTTTGTGATTTCCACAACCTTTTATATCATCACATTGAGGAATACATTGGCCAACTTTATAAAGGCAAAAGCACAAAGAAGACAGGTGAATTGATTGACAAAGAAAGAAAGAAAGAAAAAAGTATATTCATATTATATGGTCAGTCAATTACGTGCATTATTTTATTAAGATAAAAAATATGGAAACATATGTATATATATTGTATGGTCCATAGCCACATCAATGGGTCCACGCATAAGTTTAGAAAAATGGCAAACAACATAAAACTCCACTAGTTTAGGGGTTAATTACATGTTTTCATGTGAGATTTAGAATTATAATTCCTATCATTTTTTGGTACCCAATACATATATATGGCGCGACGAGATACATGTATCTCAACATACTAATAAGCGGATACATCTAATTACCCTAATTACGTGTATCAAAATATGAAACATATCAATATAGGAGCAAATCACACGTTCTTCCCTGAATTTTTCAATTTCTTCTAAGAAAATTCAAAAATTTAAATTTCTTCCCATTTTTTTGAGCATCAGACATCTTTTCCCATAGATACATAAATTTTAACTCTGATACATGTACACTTTATTAGATACATGAACTTTTAATTAGATACATGTGTATATTTTGGAGAAAATGACTGAAATGGTCTTTAATGTATAAAATAATGCTTTATTTTGATCCTTAATGTATTTCACTTGATTGAAATAGTCATTAATATATAACAAATGCAGTAATTTTGGTCTTTAATATATTCCACTTGATTGAAATGGTCTTTAACATGACAAAAAGTTTTCATTTTGGTCCTTTATCCTTAAAGCTAATAGATTTTTTGTTTAAAAAAAAATGTTAAATTTTACGGAGAAGGGCCTAAAATACCTTTCAAGTATGGGAAATGGAACAAAAATACCCTTCTTCCACCTTTGGGCTCTAAAATACCCTTCCATCCACCTATACGGATCTATATTACCCTTTCACTTAACAGATTATTTAAGGATAATAATTAATCCTTTCATTTATGACATGACAACTTTGAATTAACTGAAGTTTAAATTAACTAAAAATAATAATTTATCCTAATCAAACTGGATCCAATTAAATTCTACCCGATCCACTTAAAATTCTACTGACCCAACTCTTAAAAAATGAAGGAGAAAACCTTTCTAAACAAATCAATTTGCAGAGGCACCTCTCGAGAACAATTTTGCAGCACTTAGCCCCAAAGTCATGTTATGGAACCACAATAAGGTCCGAATGCAGGTCAGAAGTAAGTTAAAGAGAAGAATTCAGCAAAATACGGGCAGGATAAAAGGTCACAGAAGGGAATGTAACTAGAAAATCAATCTAAAAAGCTTAGACTAATGTATGATACATGAGCAACACTCTTATATTAATCACCTGTACAAAGTGTACGAAAGTTCTCTGCAGTTTTTGGAGCAACATCGGTGAAAAGGTGCAAATAAGAGAACTCAAGGGTAGCCAATTGTAAGTATCTCGTTATGTGAGTTCAAATACGTATATTTAGGGATAACAAAGCTAGCTGATGGATTTTCTCCTTGATTTTTTAAGTTATGAGTCGGTAGAATTGATTTGTTCCAAAAGGTGCCTCCAATTTGCAGAAAGCAAATTGATTTGTTTAGAAGGTTTTCTCCTTGATTTTTTAAGATATGAGTCGGTAGAATTTTAAATGGGTCGGATAGAATTTAGTTGGATCAGAGTTTGATTAGGAGATATTATTATTTTTGGTTAATTTAAACTTCAGCCAATTAAAGGCTGCCACATTATTAATGAAATGATTAATTATTGCTCTTAAATAATTTGTTAAGTGAAAGGGTAATATAAGTCCATATAGGTGGATGAAAGGGTATTTTAGAACCCAAAGGTGGAAGAAGGGTATTTTTGTTCCATTTCCCATACTTGAAGGGTATTTTAGGGCCTTCTCCGTAAATTTTATTATAGATCCTATGTGTCTAACAAAATTTAACATTGTTTTCTTTTTTGTTAGTTTCAAAGAAAGAACTCTATAAAATCTAACACCATTTTCTCTAGTTTCTCCAACAAAGTTTACTATTTTTTCTTTTCTAAAATATTATTCTACTGACGTAATACCTATTTCTATTTTAAGCAAGAGAAAATAATAAATTTTGTTAAAGAAAGTAAAGAAAATAGTGTTAGATTTCATGGGATTTTTCTTTCGAGCTAACAAAGAAGACATCAACGGTAAATTTTGTTAGCCACGTGGGGTTCATAATTAAATTTAACATATTTTTTTGATAAATCTGTTAAGTTTAGGATAAAAGACCAAAATGAACACCTTTTGTTATACATTAAGGATCATTTCAGTCAAGTTAAATATATTAACGATCAAAATAAACACTTTTATTATACATTAAGGATCATTTCAATCAAGTGATATACATTAAGGACCAAAATAAAGCATTACTCATACATTAAGGACCATTTTGATCATTTTCTCGTATATTTTGTGAGATAAATATTTTGGCAACGTCTCCCCTTGGTCTTTCGAACGCCATCTCCGGCAATGGCATTCTGCCGGGTATGGGGTTGACGGATTTGTGGTCACGTATCTGAAACATCACCAAAAAATATTTTATATCTGGACTTATTTCTTTTGGTTATCTCTTGAGAATCAATTAATCTAATTTTTGTGTCCATTTGATACAATTATGCCACAATTCCAGACTAGTCTATATTAACCTTTTTTAGTTTATTTTAATTATGACACAAAATTTGCATACTGAGAACCTAAATAGTACATACATATTCCTTAATTCTGTTTATATTAAATGAAAACTTTGTATTTTATCTCCATAAATTGATCAACTTTACTATTTTGTCCTTTGTTCATATTAACCATAGCTGACTGCATAGTATGGAGGAGAAGCTAGCTAGGAAAATGATTGAAGGAAATTCTCAATCGCCAAAAGAGAATGAACATATCCATTCATCATTCCATATAGAGAGGGAAAGCAATAACTGTCTTCTTCACAATTGAAGAATCATCAAAATTTCATTCTGGTTTCTTTCAAGCATTCAAAACATAATCACAAATAGATATAGGTCCAAAACATTCAAATGAAATTACTATACGACGACTTTACTAAAGAAATCAGGTAAACAAAAAACATCATATTAACTTGCACCTCAGAAAAGAACACCATCCGAATAGATACTGATCACTTCTGTGTTTCCAGAAATGCGTTCTTGATTTTGTTAAGCCTCTTCACTACTTCTTTCATGTTCACTCTTGATTCTGGCATTTCTTTTGTGCAGTCTAAACCCAATTCTATCATGGAGGCTATGCAAATTTCACTTTTACTAGTGATTTGTTCTTCCTCATAAAAAATATTGGCATCCACAACGTCCATCATACTCCCTGAAATGATTGTGTGATCCATTTCCTCAGGTTAAGATTTCCATTGCATATCTCTTCATCTGTTGGCCTTCTTTTCGTCAAAACCTCCATCAACATGATGCCGTAGCTATAAATATCACCACTAGTGGACACTATTCCCTCCGAGCCATATTCTTAAAAACGGATTGAAGAAAAGTTACTCAATTGAAATACAACAATAATTCTGCATAAATGATCATGAGTTTTTTACTTCTAGAATGCTTAATTATGATAAGAGAAAATCAAAGAGAGATTTTTTTTATATCTGGTGCAATGTATCCAAGAGTGCCCAATGTCTCGGTATAAGCCATGAACTTGCTTATGGCTAAAATTTTAGAGATGCCAAAATCACCAACATGAGCCACCATATCTTCATCCAAAAGAATGTTTGCTGGCTTTAGGTCGCAATGAACTATTGGAGTGACATGACCATGATGTAGATATTCAACTGCCATAGCTGCATCAAGCATTACAGTGACTCTTTGATGAAGATTCAAGTGGCGATCTTCTTTGTATAGCCAATTCTCAAGACTTCCATTGGGCATAAATTGCTGAACAAAGGCTCTTATATAGTCACTAGAACATGTAGTAATCACTGGAATAAGATTTTTGTGTCTAACATTTCTCATCACTTTGCATTCGGTATCAAACCTCTTGCATACTTGCTCATTTTTCCAAATCCAGAACCTTTATGGCCACTACAGTTCCACTAGATAAAATGCCGTTGTACACAGAGCCAGAGCTTCCCTCACCAATTAAATTTGATTCATCATCAAAATTATTTGTTGCTCGTTGAATCTCGTAATAAGAAATTAATTGATGAGTCCTGATCTCCAGTACCTTTTCAACATCTTTGGGCTTTCCTTTCTTCTGTCGTTTCATTATCCAAATTGAAACGAACAAGAATATCAGAAAGGATGAAATAACCACTGGACTAACAATTTTTAGCACAACCTCCATAAGCTTTGATTGTTTTCTAGGATTAGTGATAGCACAAGCAGGAATCTCCAATATGTGCGCTCTGCATAGACCTTTGTTCCCAAGAAATGATTGAAGAGTGGAAATTGCAAACACACCACCACTCGGTATTTCACCTTCTAAATCATTAAATGAAACATTAATGCTTTTAAGATATGAGAGTTTTTCCAATGACTTAGGAATACTACCCGACAATGCATTTAAAGACAAATTCAAGAATTCCAAGCTTATCAAGTTGGCAAATGATAATGGAATTTGGCCAAAAAATGAATTGTTGGATAGGTCAAGAGACTGCAGGTTTTGGAGTTCCCCCAATCTGGTTGGTATCATTCCTGAAAAGTGGTTACTGGAAAGATATAGTTCTACAATGGCTTTCAGTCCTCCAATATCTGATGAAACTTCTCCCTCTATTGAATTCTGTGACACGTCTAGATAGAGAAGACCACTCATCTTCCAAAGGCTCAACGGAAATTTTAAAAATTTATTAGAACCCAAATAAAGCAGTTGTAGCATACTAAGATTTCCTAAGCATTCTGGAATTAATCCAGAGAGATAATTAACTTGCAGAGTTAATTTAACCAAATTAAATAAATGGCATACCACCTCTGGAATATGTCCCTGCAATTTATTGTTATTTAGAAACAGCCCTTGGAGTTGTTTAAGCTTACCAACATCTGAAAGAATATTTCCCGTCAAGTTGTTTTCTCCAAGGCTTAGGGCTGTAAGACCGCTCATGTTGCCTATACTTGTGGGGATGAGGCCATTGATGTGTTCATCTGCTATATAAAAGTATTCAATAGTAGATGAGAGATTCCCAATAGAATTGGGCAGAACGCCATTAAACGGATTGGAACCCACATCCTACAGTCCGCCAAAGGATTGAAAAATAACAACTCAGGCTCTCTTGGTTCATTGGTAAGTTGATTATGATGTAGGAAGAGTGATCTCAGCTCACGGAGATTTCCCAAATTAGTAGGAATAATTCCTGTGATAAAGTTATTATTTAACGCCAGTATCTGAAGCTTGGAAGCATTTGTTATGAACAATGGAATTTCCCCTTCAAGCTGATTATCTCCCAAGTAAAGTCCTTCAAGGTTGGGAAGATGAAGACCTGTAGTGGTTGGAATTCTCCCCGAGAGGTTGTTGTAATCGAAATCGATCAGTTCCAAAGAAGGTATTTTGAAAATGGCCTCTGGAATTTGACCAATAAGATTAGAATTATGGGCAGAGTTTAATTTTCTCAAATTTGATAGCTTCCCTAATTCCGTAGGAATTTGTCCCTCCATCCAATTGTCGACACAATCAAGATATTGCAGAGTGGAAATATTTCCCAATGAAGTGGGAATAGTCCCTTTTATTGGATTCTCACTAATTATAAACTTCTCGAGTTTGGATAAACAACCAATATTTCTGGGTATGTCTCCAGTTATGTTGTTGTAAGACATGGACAAAACTTTGAGCTCTGTGAATTGGCATACATTGGAAGGAATGCAATCAGAAATTTGGTTGTAAGATATACTTAATAACTCTAGATTTGACATAATATACCTTTCATCAAGCAAGAGAGGACCGGAAAGGATATTATTTCCCAGAGATAGGAGGAGAAGCGATGAGATATTAAACAGTGTTCCGGGAATGGAACCTGTTAACTGATTATCGACCAAGGAAAAGTCTGCAAGTTGGCTCAGATTACCCATCTCCTTTGGAATGTTGCCGCTGACTCTATTCCCAGACAAACTGAAGTTCATCAATTTTGTGTCATTTCCAACAGAAGGAGGGATTATACCCGTGAGGCTGTTGTTCCTGAGATTTAAGACTCTCAGTTCGGGTACATACCATGGCCCTCTCCACATTTCACCACTGAGTTCATTGAAAGCCAATGAAATTACTTGAACTCTCCGGTTTTGAAATAGACTCGTTGGTATACTTCCGTTGAGCTGATTGTTTTGAATATCAATGACTCGCAAGCGAGGCAAGTGGCCAAGTCCATAAGAACAAATTGGCCAAGGATGGGGAAATTGTGCTTTGAAGTTGCAAATTAGGAAGAGCCAAGGCCACTACCCTTTGCCTTTTTGGAGTGCAAGTGACACCAAACCAAGAGCAAAAAGAAGTATTTTTGGTCCAATTATTGGCCAAAAAATGAGTGGGACTTGTAATAAGATTTTGGAAAGCTAATAGAGCTTGTTGGTCAGTCTCATTAGAGGAAGCAAGTGATATAGAAAGAGAGTAATATTGAATTAGAAAGAGAAGAATCAATAAGAAAATGTGCTTCTCCATATGATATAGAATGTTTCAAGGGAATTAATTTGTGTTTGTGGTATTTCCAATGATCAAAGTTACTCCACTATATAAATAAAATGCTGAAAAGTATAGACTATAATTTCCAAAATGTGAAAACAGATTCATATTGAGGAGGAAAATAAGTAGCAAAACAGATTAATGTGAAGACAGATTAAAAGGAGGAAAATAAGTAGCAAAAAGAAAAAAGACACTAATTGAGTTGTGTTTCACAAAACGAAATAAAAGTCATGATAATAGAAAGAATAATTGTTGCTATCAATTTTCATTATATTGTTAAGAGCCAAGTCAATAGGAGTCAATATTTCAAATCAACCTTATAAGGCTGTGTTACACAACACACATTCACTAATTAGCACAAAATGGAAGAAATTTTAATGTTTTCTTTAGAAGAAAATCAAACGTGACACACACTACTACACACGTAACAAATAATAAGGCAAAGTAACAAATAACAAAATTATTTTTATGAATGCATGAATTGCACTAGTCACATGAACATCCATTTTTTCAACTAATTCGGGCCTGAAAGAGATTTTACATTGTATTTTTAGAAGTAAAAATAAGTTTTAAGATTATTTTTTTTCTAATTCAATATAATGAGTTTGTTAACGAAAGAGTAATCATGCTTTAGATAGACGACAAGTATAAATACGTCATTTTTTTAATGAGGATATATCACCTGCAAAGTTAGAAATGTACATTTGCCCTTTTCCCAATTTTTAATATTCTTTATCATCTGTTATTGAATATTCATATTGAAATCCGATCGATAAATTTGAAATCGCATAGCGTAGGGCTCGTTCCAAAATTAGTGAATTGTCGAGATTACTGAAGAATAAGAATAATTTGAGTTTCTGAAGAAAAGGGAAGGTCTTGTGAAGGAGTTTAAAAGAGGAATTGAATGTATTATCAACAGGTGCTTAATCTATTCATGTTTTTAATCTCATTACAGTTTAGGTTCTACACATTAACCGAGGCAAATACAAATGAAGGAGAGAGAAGCGAAAAGAGAGATTTCCGAGCTTGCAGACAAAAAGCAACATAGTGCAGCTAAATACCTTCATTAATTTAAATAGACTCAAATTTCCAAAATGTGAAAACAAATTAATAAGTAGGAGGAAAATAAGTAGCAAAAAGATTAATGTGAAAACAGATTAAAAGGAGGAAAATAAGAAAAAGAATTTATCCATTTTTCCTTGACAGTTGACACTATTTGGGTTGTGTTTCACAAAATGGAATAAAAGTTGGCTTACTCATAATAGAAGGAAGAATTCTTGTTAGGAGGGTCGTAACTTCATACGACCGGTAAGGTAAGGTATAGTTCCCTTATTCCTTATGGGGTTTTATTTATTTTTATTTTAATTCGTCAAAAAATAAAATAGAAGTCAATATTTTAGGTAAACCATCAATATTTTGGTATTGAGATGTTGTTGTTGATTGACAAAAGCACCAATGTGGCTGTGTCATGTCTATAAAGAATTCTTATATGGGATTGCCTACGTATCTTGCTGGAACAAGAAATCAGGTCTGACGTAGTTCGAACTTGAAACTTAACAGAATTCTAGGAGAACATAAGATTTTCCATCAAAAGACAAGAGAATAGACATAAAAGAGGACAAAACTTTTCAACGTAGGATGGCGGATAAGAGCTTCTAATCGAACTGGATCCTTGGTGTCGGGAATCCTTCATAACAACATCTTCGGGAAAGGTTGGCTCATGCCCTTTTCCTGTGAGCGTCTAGCTTGATCCTTCAAAACTTTAGAAGGATCTTTTGAGATTTTGCCTGTAATTCTAGTAATGATACATGTGAAGATCAGATGTGATTAGTAACAAAATAAAATTATCAAAGAAAATGATATAGCAAAGATAAATTTAAGGATGGAGTTGTTCAGCTTATATTGATTTGGATGATGTCACATAATCTTTACCATTGTGCCAAGCAATTTTATCTGTAACATTAAAATAATATGTTACAAATCACAATAAAGTAAAAGGAAAATTTTTAGAAGATGAGTGAGACTAGAAATCATCTGAGTTATGACGAGGCCATTGTGGGCCTAACGACGCCTTGTAGCTTCATAGTTCCTGCATCCAAAGAAATATTCTTAGTTTTGAGATACTGATTCATGTTGGCCTTGCCTTGCCATCCTGGTGCTCCTCTCACGTCTGATTTACAAGCTTGTCTGATCTCAAAATGCAGGATTGATGGAATTTTTGAGGACCCTTCTCAAAAATTTTGCCCCGGTTTAAATATAGCAGAGCTCTTGAACTTTCTTGTAGTTTCTGATTGAATTTTTGAGACATTCTAAAAAATTCTGCCCCAGTTGTAATTTTTGATGTGATCCTTGATTCTGGCTTGTTGGATAAAGTCCTCTTCTAACGAATTTTGAGACTCTCTAAAAATTCTGCCTCAGTTTTCATTAAAAAAGGAAATGAAAATCATACGGGAAATATGACCGAGCCGGTGTGGCGCCTATCCTGCTGAACAGGAATCAGGTCGAACGTAGTTCCAATTACAAAGGGAAATTGAGATATTTTTGATAACGTGACCGAAACCGATGAAGGTCGCCTACATATTCCACTAGGGAAATCAGGTCGAACATAGTTCACAATACAGATAAAAGGTGCTTACAAAGAAAATCAAACCATAACGTACGATTACAAAGGAAACAAAACGACAAAATGCGATTATAGGAAAATAAAGCAACAAACTCTAAATGCAAGACTGAAAGATGCCAAAAGTGCGACTTCCAGAAAACTTCAATCTTCTTTGCAACTGTTTATGCCAATGATTACTCCTTGTGTTTAGGGAGTGGATTGGTGTTCACATTCGGTGGAGCTTGTGCAAGTTTTACCACCTTGTTGTCAATCAGATCTTGAATTTGTGTTTGAGAGTGATATACTTCTCGGTATCATGTCCAACAACTCCGGAATGATAAGCACAACGCTTACTTGAATCATACCAATCAACCGAAGTATTCACAGTCTTGGCTTCTACTGGCTGGAGTATTCCTGCCTCTTTCAATCTCTCAAAAAGTTGAGTCAGTGTTTCAGACAATGGAGTGAAGACTCGGGGAGGCTTTCTCTCAAAGTTGGGATGAGGTGCGTTGCTTCGAAGATTTTGCGTCGGTCGTGGAGAACGAAAGGTTGCTTGATTATTGTAGACATGGTATAGTGAATCAGGATAGCCTGGAGGTGGTTGACGCTTATATGAGGTATCACCTCGAGTCATTAACATCATAACTTCTTTCTCTTTTTTCTTTCCACTTCCAAAGGAACCATTTTGGTAGGTCTTATTACCGAACTGAGATGAGGTAAAGCTTGTTATTCTGCCAGTCTTGAGACCATCTTCAATCATTTCTCCAGCTTTGATAACCTCAGCAAATGTTTTTCCACTCATTGTCACCATTCGCTCATAGTATTCTGAGTCTTGAGCTTGAATGAAGTAAGTGATCATTTCTGATTCTTCCATAGGTGGGTGCACCTTTGCTGCTTCTTCCCTCCAACAAATGGCATATTCTCGAAAGCATTCAATTCATGACTTTGATTTTAGCTAGATAATAGAGATCCTATCAAGAGCGATCTCAACATGAAACTTGTAGTGATCCACAAAAGCATTTGCTAAATCATCGCAAGTACGCCATTTAGTCAGATCTTGCTTAGAGTACCATTCCAAGGCTTTTCCAGTTAAACTTTAGTTGAATAGTTTGATTCTTATCCCTTCATTGTTTCCAACACCAATCAAATTTTCACAGTAAATTTTCAAATGGAAGAAAGGATTTCCTGATCAACTGAACTTTTCAAATTTTGGGATCTTGTAACCAGATGGAAGCTGAAATTTGCACAACTCTTCATATCTCACACTGTGGCTACTATCGAACCCACGAAGACCCCTCATAGCATCTTCTAAGCTTTTCATCTTCTTATTCATCATTTCAACCTCAACTGATTAAGCATCATTCTCAATTTCAACATAGTGATCAACATCTTGGCGGCGAAACTCCTGGGTTTTGGTAACAGGTGAAGCAGTGACATAAGTGTACACTGGCGGAGCATGATGTGTTACAGTTGGAACTTTTGGAGGAGTAAATGTGTACACAAGAAGAGTTTCCTGAGTTGAACGAGTGAGCGAAGCACTTAGAGTTTGCTGAAAGGTGGTGAAATGATCTCCTTGCTTAAGCTCACTTGAAGTTGGAATCGAAGGTGGCATAGGTCTTTTTTGGAGAGCATCAGGCGGTAGGTTCTGAAAAGCAGCTTGATATTGTGTCACTATGAGACTCAGTTCATAAATTCGTTGCTCTAGACGAGCGATGACTTTCATGGGTGATTTCATTGCTATCGAGGCGCTAGGATTGTCCACGACAGATGAAGTGGGGATCGGTTCAGACAAAGTAATTGTGTTGATACCGGTATCAATTTTTGAACGAGTTTTCTTAGTAGTCCAAGTAAGAAATGATGAGTCTGTAGTAACTTTCTTGACCTTAGACCATGTAAAATACAAATGTTCTGCCAGCGGGTACTTGAAATTGATTTGCTTTGGTGAAGTGAACAAGTTTGATTACCAACGCAAATCAGTCTCTCCTTCTAAAAAAAAAAACTCAAAAGATAAGAGGGTTAGTCCATTAATCATAATAATTAACCAAAATAACAAATAACATTTGTTTTTACTTAAAACGAATTAGTCCAAAATTCGAAGAACGAGAGACTCTAAAAGGGTGACCAAATGGAAAAAATTTGATCATTTTGTAAACTAAAATTTTAATGAAAGAAAGGAATTTGAACAAAGCGAGCTATGTGATTTGGATAAAGGTTCAAATGTTCATCAGTTGAATTTTTGGAAGGTTCATTTGACAATTCCTTTGAGATTAAGGAAGTCTGAAAATTTGACTTGAAATTGACGGAGAATTGAATATAATTAGGAGTGGAAAAATAATTTCCATGAACAATGAGGTCAACGTGAATTTGCACGATGACCCAATAACTTTAAAATTTATCAAACATAAAACTCGAATAATTTTAAACGTATTTAGACTCAAAGAGTATTTTGGAAGGGCTCAAAAATTGTGTTTATATGCCTAATAAACGTTCTAAGACTTTGGAATGGAATGATGAACTAATCATGTTTAAAGCAAAACATATGTATTTAAACACACACGACAAACAAACACGAATGAAGCAAATTATAACATTTAGCACATAAACAATATATAACGTGTCCTAACATGCATGTGACCTTTTAAGCCAAAGGTAAGCCTAACGTTTGAAGGATGTGTATATCGTTTGTAAAACGTTTCATTGCCCCAAAATTTATGTATACAAACTTTATGAATAAAACAAATGGGGATACACAATAGGGGAAAGGGAAATAAACATCAGTCCCACGTAGGGGCACAATGGTAAACTAAGCTAAGCTTCCATATGAAATCTTCATTCTCGAACTTCTTGATGCTTTTAAACTTCTTTCGGATGAGGATCTTCCTTTGACTTCAACAGAAACTAACTATAAAAATAAAACCCAACCCAAGGGACAATGTTACGTACAAACACGATATACATATCCTTCAAATTTAACAAATAGTTGGATGATTATCTTATTGCTGGAATGGAAATAAGTATACACGATGGTCTAACAATCTCCTAAGCTAACTCCACAAAATGGGGAGATAATGCTAAACCTAAACACTGCTAGAGACCTAGTTAAATTAGAAGAGCAGCAGTAAACTAATGGTAAAACTCAACAGTAACTAATGACTAATAAAACGGTAAATAACTAATTCTATCTAACAACTGTACAAAGTAACTTATGCGATGATAATCTATTCCCACACAGTTGAACAACCATATACGGAAAAGTTGAGAAATGTTTTTCCCCCTTAATTCTTGCTTAAATGGATTCTTAACTCAACAAATACCATTTTGCAATGAGAAATTAATAACTTTGTCTTTCGCCTTCGATTGTTTTATTTTTCTTCTCTGTTTGACCAGACTGCTATGTTTTATTGTTAAGTAGAATTGATCCTTAAACTCAGAACCTCTTTTAGCTTATACTCATACTCAGGTCACTAAAGTTATAACTGAAATGTTTATTGATTCTCTTATATAAATGTGACATTGTTTATGAAAAATCTTGCGTATACTTAGAAACTTTAGATTTTACACAATATTCCCTTGATCAAGCAAGAGGGACAACAGTGTTGCAGGAATGAAACCTGTTCATTGATTGTCGTCCAAGGACAAAAATGCAAGCTGATTCAGATTACCAATTTTTCTTTGGAACTCTCTGGTGTTAAAATAGGCTTGTTGGAATACTTCCTCGGAGCTGATTGTTTTTAATATCAATGACTCTCAAGCGAGGCAAGTGGCCAAATCTGTAAGGATGCCGCCACCATGGAATAAGTTGTTCTCGAGATTGAGCTCTCTGAAGAAGGACAAATTGGCCAAACACGGGGATCTTGTGCCCTGAAGTTGCAAATTAGGAAGAGTCAACACCCCAACCCTTTGCCTTTTTGAACTGCAAGGGACGCCAAACACAGAGCAAAAAAGTATTTTTGGCCCAATTATTGGCCAAAAAATGACTAGGACTTGTATTAAGATTTTGTAAATCTGATAAGAAAATGAGCTTCTCCATAATGTTACAAGTAGATTAATTTGTGTTTTGTATTTCCAATTATCAAAATTCAAAGTTATATAGCACCAAAACAAATAAATTTTTGAAAAGGATTAGTTGATAGTTGACAGTTGTTGGGTTGTGTTTCACAAAACAAAATAAAAGTGAGCCAAGTCAATAGGAGCCATTAGTTCAAATCAAGCTTATAAGGCTGTTACACGTAAAAAGAAAATAAAACGCAACACACGTTGAATAATTAGCACACCAAGGCATGGACGTATGCAATTCGAACCTGAGACCTACCGCTAAGGCACTAAAAAGTTAATTCATAAATCCACACGGAATTAGATGTGTTCATCCTCCGTCCAAACAAAGTACCACGTTGGTAGCTGAAAAGATTGGGAAGCTACATATAAGATGTAGGATCTCTTAACGCCTTTTTTTAATAAGCTCATTTTCTGTTCTGCATCTTAAGTCCAAAGAATACAGTAGTTCGTACAAGGAAATGAAAAGTGCTCAGTTTATCAAAAGAAGTTTATTGAATGCAAATGAAGAAGCTAATGAACCAAAAGCAAAATAGTGACGCTATAAACACCTGTATTAATTTCATTCTGATTTCTAATTTCAAGCTAGCACTCAAAACATAATTACAAATCGATAAAGAAAAATACGTTCAAAACACTCAAATGAAATTACAAACAATACATGACTCCAAGTAGTACTATGCGACGACTTTACTAAAGAAACAAAAAGCATCATATTAACTTGAACCTCAGAAAAGAACACCATCCGAATAGACACTGATCACTTCTATGTTTCCAGAAATGCGTTCTTGATTTTGTTAAGCCTCTTCACTACTTCTTTCATGGTCACTCTTGATTCTGGCGTTTCTTTTGTGTAGTCTAAACCCAATTCTATCATGGAGGCTATGCACATTTCACTTTTACTAGTGATTTGTTCTTCCTAAGAAAAAAAATTGGCATCCACAACGTCCATCATACTCCCTGAAAATGATTGTGTGATCCATTTCCTCAAGTTAAGATTTCCATTGCATATCTCTTCATCTGTCGACCTTCTTTTGGTCAAAACCTCCATCAACATGATGCCGTAGCTATAAACATCACCACTAGCAGACACTATTCCCTCCGAGCCATATTCTTAGAAAAGGATTGAAGAAAAGTTACTTAATTGAAATACTACAATAATTCCCTTTTTACTTCTACAACTTGGAGAGACTTAATAATGATAAGAGAAAATCAATGAGAGAAGATTTTTTATACTTGGTGCAATGTATCCAAGAGTGCCCAATGTCTCGGTATGTGCCACGGACTTACTTATGGCTAAAATTTTAGAGATGCCAAAATCACCAACATGAGCCACCATATCTTCATCCAAAAGAACGTTGGCTGGCTTTAAGTCGCAATGAACTATTGGAGTGACATGACCATGATGTAGATATTCAACTGCCATAGCTGCATCAAGTATTACCATGACTCTTTGATGAAGGTTCAAGTGGTGATCTTCTTTGTACAGCCAATTCTCAAGACTTCCATTGGGCATAAAATGCAGAACAAAGGCTCTTATATAGTCACTTAGAACATGTAGTAATCACCGGAACAAGATTTCTGTGTCTGACATTTCTCATCACTTTGCATTCAGTATCAAACCTCTCGCATACTTGCTCATTTCCAAATCCAGAACCTTAATGGCCACTACAGTTCCACTAGATATTGTGCCTCTGTACACAGAGCCAGAACCTCCCACACCAATTAAATTTGATTCATCAAAATTATTTGTTGCTCTTTGAATCTCGTGATAAGAAACTAATTGATGAGTCCTGATCACCGGTACCTTTTCAACCTCTTTGGATTTTCCTTTCTTCTGTCGTTTCATTATCCAAATTGAAACCAACAAGAATATCAGCAAGGATGAAATAACCACTGGACTAACAAATTTTAGCACAACCTCCTTAAGCTTTGATTGTTTTCCAGGATTAGTGACAGCACAAGCAGGAATTTCCAATATGTGCATTCTGCATAGACCTTTGTTCCCAAGAAATGATTGCAGAGTGGAATTTGCAAACACACCACCACTCGGTATTTCACCTTCTAAATCATTAAATGAAACATTAATGCTTTTAAGGTATGAGAGTTTTTCCAATGACTTAGGAATAGTACCTGACAATGCATTTGAAGACAAATCCAAGAATACCAAGCCTATCAAGTTGGCAAAGGATAAGGGAATTCGGCCAAAAAATGAATTGTTGGATAGGTCAATAGACTGCAGATTTTGGAGTTCCCCGAATGTGCTTGGTATCATTCCTGAAAAGTGGTTACTAGAAAGATGTAGTTCTACAATGGCTTTCAGTCCTCCAATATCTGATGGAACTTCTTCCTCTATTGAATTGTGTGACACGTCTAGATAGAGAAGACCACTCATATTCCAAAGGCTCAACAGAAATTTTGATGAAAGTTTATTAGAATCCAAATAAAGATGTAGCATGCTAAGATTCCTAAGCATTCTGGAATTAATCTAGGGAGCTCATGACCATTGAGAAATAATTGAACCAAATTAGATAAATGGCATACCGCCTCTGGAATATGTCCCTGCAATTTATTGTTCATTAGAGATAGCCCTTGGAGTTGTTTAAGCTTACCAATCTCTGGAGGAATACTTCCTGCCAAGTTGTTTTCTCTAAGGATTAGGGATGTAAGACCGCTCATGTTGCCTATACTTGTGGGAATCAGGCCGTTGATGAGTGCATCTGCTAAATAAATTTTTTCAATAGTAGATGAGAGATTCCCAATTGAATTGGGCAGAACGCCATTTAACGGATTGGAACCCACTTGTAGATATTGCAACATCCTACAGTCCGCCAAAGAATTGAAGAATAACAACTCAGGCTCTCTTGGTTCATTGGTAAGTTGATTATGATGTAGGAAGAGTGATCGCAACTCACGAAGATTTCCCAAATTAGTAGGAATAATTCCTGTCAGAAAGTTATTACTTAGCCCCAGTATCTGAAGCTTGGAAGCATTTGTTATGAATAATGGAATTTCCCCTTGAAGCTGATTGATTCCCAAGTCTAGTCCTTTAAGGTTCGGAAGATGAAGACCTGTAGTGGTTGGAATTCTCCCTGAGAGGTTATTGAAACTGAAACCAATCACTTCCAAAGAAGATATGTTGAAAATAGCCTCTGGAATTTCACCAATAAGATTAGAATTATTGTCAAAGGTTATTTGCCTCAAATTTGATAATTATTTGATAACATACTAAAATGTTGAATGTATTCTATTTGATCTCTTTTTCCTTTATTTATAATCTATGGTTTGTTCATCATTATTATTATGGTAACTCTTCCACTAGAAATTTGCTTGTGTGTGTATGTGTTTGTGTTATAAAAATCTGGGGAATACAAAATAATATTCTTCTAAAATATTGGTGTTCTGTACTTCTATTTAAGTGTGAATAGGTTAATAAACCACTAAAATATTTTCGTTTTGCAAGTTTAATACATAGACTACAAAACCCATGAACTATCATGAACTCATATTAAAATTTCATGGAGGAGGAATATGACATTTAACTTGAACATCAACCAAACAGGTTCAATTGAACCCCCTTGCACCTCTCTGTCTCCGATATCCGTACAAGAACATCTGATAATTTAGTTATGAAACTCGTAAAATAATAACAGTTT
Source organism: Solanum appendiculatum (assembly GCA_018342035.1). Classification (NCBI taxonomy): domain Eukaryota; kingdom Viridiplantae; phylum Streptophyta; class Magnoliopsida; order Solanales; family Solanaceae; genus Solanum; species Solanum appendiculatum. The sequence continues at coordinate 600,856 of JAGDQO010000489.1, read as the reverse complement.
AGGTATTTTTTAACCAATTCACTCTTCATTAATTTGTGTGTATGTGTGTTGTTTATATGACATAGTCTGAATTGATAAGAAATTTGACAAGGCAATGAAAACTTTTGAAATTTTTAGTCTTAAATATGTCATAATATCTGTATGACTATAATTTATTTATTTTCTCATTATAGATAAACTGAAATCTTTAAAGTTATTTATATATATATTATTTTTACAAACGTAATAATGAAATTAAATGGTTTTGATTTCCACAAACTTATTTGTGGGGGTATTTCACATTATTGAAATGTCATCACATTGAGGAATTGCGTAATCTATGGGGTAAGGAAATTATTGAGAAAAGTCAGTCAACTTAAATTATTAAAAATAAATTATAAAAAAAAAGGTTGCATTATATATATGGTTCAAACCCAAGTCAACGGGGGTCATGCAGTCCAAGACAAGTTTGGAAAAAATGCATGTTGCTTGACCTAAGTTACCATCACAACCCCACATGCATTTATCATCTTTGGACCAACTAACCCATTTTAAGTTGTATCCTAACACTCCTTTCCATCGAGGGGAGCCGTGGTGTAATATAATAAAATTGATTTCATGTGATCATCAGGAGATTACGAGTTCGAGTTGTGGAAACAACTTCATACAGAAATAAAGTAGGGTAAGACTACATACATACAATAGACCTTATGGCTTGGCTCTTCCTCGGGCCCCACGTATAATGAGAGCTTAATACGTCAGACTGTCCTTTTAATACTCCCTCCATTTTATATTAGTTGCCAAAGTTACACCATTATATATATAGCACCCTTTAACTTGGCCTCAACTAACATCTATGCCCTCACAAGTAGAAACTTAAACTTGTATAAAGTTCAACAAATAGATACATGCATCTTACATGGCAATTCACGTCCTACATGGCGTTCTATGTGTATTATGCCACGTAGGACGCATATGTCTACATATTCAATTGTATTCAAGTTTAAGTGTCTACTTGTGCACACCCAAAGTTGAAGGGCATATATTTTAGTTGAATCCAAGTTAAAGGACACATTTATGTATTATGCCAAAACAGAAAGAAAGAAAGAAATGGAAAAGGATAGTGGATCACTAACATGGAAAATAGTACTCCCTCTATTCCAAATTAACTAAATTTGTGAGACAATGCATATTTATTTTAAAAAAAACATTCAAGGACATACTTTAAATATTTCTTTCCACTATTGCCCTTTGTGAAATCATAAATATAACTTTGCAAGTAGTGCAATTTATCTCCTAGAAAATATCAAAGTTCATTAAATGAAAGGGCAAATATGGAAAAGAAATTTAAAAATCCATTTTGAATTTTGAACAATTCAATTATTTTGAACAATAAAAAAACTCCAAAATTTCAGTTAATATGAAATAGAGGGAGTAATTAGCTTATGAGCAAAATGAGAAAGTTGATATACCTTAGTGTACCTTGATTTTCCTGTCTAATTGATTTTCCACTTCTGCTTTGAATTTCAAAAACATGCTTTCAGCCTCATCTTTAGATTTAAAAGATATACCTTAGTGTATCTAGAAAAGTCATCAACAAAAGTAATGTAACACTTTTTTCCATCTTTGCTAATAGTGTTCTTGAAATCTACTAAATCTGAATGTATTAGTTCAAGTAATTCGATCTTTCTACTAATAACAGATTTGAAAGGTTTCTTGGCATGCTTTGCTTCTACACACAGAGGACGTTTAGAAAAATTATCAGTTTTTATCATAGGAATTAATTCCATTTTTCTAAGTCTTTTAATAGAAGCAATATTAACATGACCTAGTCTACCACCCACAAATTAATAGACTCAACAATATAAACAGAATTTGAAATATTTGCATTATTGACAATCTCTTGAACAATTCAGTACAAATACGCCTCCAGTAAGATATTCCTTCCCAACAAAGTCTCCTCCATGAGAAATAATTATTTTATCACCTTCAAAAATAAGTTTAAGGCCTACTTTGTTGAGAGGTGCTCTAAAAACTAAGTTTCTACGGCGGGAGAGAAAATATAAAGCATTGTTTAAGGCTAAATTTTTTCCAAAATTTAATTTAAATAAAATTTTTCCTTTACCCATTACAATAGCAGTAGTGGAGTTACCCATATAGACACACTCGCCATCAGTGGACTCCTCAAATTATTGGCACAGAAATGCCTTGAAGAGCTTGTGTCTAGCATCCAGTCATGTTAGCCACTATATTTGCCTCAACGACTACAACATCAATCACTTCATTATCCTCAGCAAGATGAGCTTGGACATCACTTTGTCCTTCCTGCTTTGAGTTCTGCCCTTTTCTTTGATAGCATTTGACAGCCTTGTGACCAAGTTTTTCACAGACAAAATAAAGACCCTTAAATTTTTGAATTTTGCTCTCCAGATTGTTAAAGTGATTTTTCTTCTTCATGTGTTCCTTTTTCAGGACTTTCTTTTGTTTGCCTTTGCATTTGTCTTTCACAACAGTACCAGAAGATCCCACAAGATTAGCTTTAGAGGAATTAAGAGAAAGTGCTTCCATCTTATCTTTGAGACGGTTTGCTTCTTCAATCCTCATATGACTAATAAGTTCTTGGAGAGTTTAAATTATTTTTCTTATGTTTTAATTGATTTCTATAATCACTCCAAGATGGTGGGAATTTTTCAAGCAAAATATTAGCCAGAAAAATCTCACACATATTCATGTCCTCATTGAGAACATCAGTAGTCAAATTCTCATATTCATGAACTTGTTCCATGATTGACTTATTGTCAACCATTTGAAATTTAATCCACTGACCGACAACATTTTTTTCCTGCATCATCAGTACCATTTCTTTTCCAAACTATCTCATATTTCCTTAGCAGATTTATAAGTAACAAATAAATCAAATAAAGGATTAGTCATATGATTTAGCAAATGTCCTCTTACAGTTCTGTTATCCTTTTCAAACTTCTTCTTAGCAGCATCATCAACAGCCACAACATTGCTAGAATCAGTACTAGTTTTAGAACATTTCATAGAAGGTTCGTTAAATAAAACATAATCAACTTCTAATTGTTCAAAGAAAATTAAAAAAAATTGTGATCAACGTTTAAAATTATTTCCATCCAAACGCTCAAGCTTTGACAAATCAGAAAAAATTTTGTTCAAAGAAATAGTCATTTATCAATATTATATGTAAGTAAATTCACTTTCAAATTGTTGGAAAAATTACTATAATATTGATATTGGACTAGAATTATAAAATATTAAATAACTTATCACAAACACTGTGTCGTGGTAAGCCACTTCCTTGATAGCGATTTCATCCTGACTCCGGTGCAAATCATTGTAGCCGGTCGCTCCCCAAGGTTCCACATTTACTCTCAAACACATGCACTCATGGCTGAACGTTTGGAGGTTGCCCAAAACCAATTGCACAAAACATATTCTATGAATAAGCTACGAAGAAAGGAGGAAAAAAAATTCTCTTCTTTTTGTTGGTGTTATAATGTTCACAAAAGACCATGCTTATATAGGATATTTCAAGAGGAGTTATTGTAAAGTGAAGAGTTATTTTTTTAGAAACGCACTATGAATGTTAATGGCATTAAAGACTATTACATCAGATTCTACATAAACTATTTTTTTGTTTTGGAATGGAAATGTTATTCTCTTTGTAACGTACTTTGCTTTTGTGTTCTTTGGATTACACAAAATGAATAAAGATATAATTAATTTTACAATTACGAGTTCGAGTTGTGGAAACAACTTTATGCAGAAATAACGTAGGATAAGACTACATATAATAGACCTTATGGCCTGGCTCTTCCTCAGGCCCCATGCATAATGAGAGCTTAATACGTCAGGCTGTCTTTTTAATACTCCCTCCATTTTATATAGGTTGCCAAAGTTACACCATTATATAGCACCCTTTAATTTGACCTCAACTGACATCTATGCCCTCACTAGTAGATACTTAAACTTGCATATAAAGTTAAATAAATAGATACATGCATCTTACATGTCAATTTATGTCCTACATGGCGTTCTACGTGTATTATGGCACGTAGGACGCATACGTCTACTTATTCAATTGTATTCAGGTTTAAGTGTCTACTTGTGCATACCCAAAATTGGAGGACATATATTTTAGCTGGATCTAAGTTAAAGGACATATTTATGTATTATGCCAAAAAAGAAAGAAAGAAAGAAATGGAAAAGTATAGTGGATCACTAACATGGAAAAAAGGTACTCCTTCTATTCCATATTAATTGAATTTGTGAGAGAATGCACATTTATTAAAAAAATATTCAAGGACATAATTTAAACATTTTTCCACTATTGCCCTTTGTGAAATCATAAATATAACTTTGCAAATAGTGCAATTTATCTCCTAGAAAATATCAAAGTTCATTAAATGAAAGGGAAAATATGAAAAAAAAAATTAAATATCCATCTTGAACTTTGAACAATTCAATTATATGAAGAAAAAAAACCCAAAAAATCAGCTAATATGAAATAGAGGGAGTAATTGGCTTATGAGCAAAATGAGAAAGTAGATTCCACAAAACAAAACAGAAGAAAAAAGCTTTTGGTATACATCTCTATATCTATTGCAATATCCACTATAAGTGCAGAATGATTAAACAATAAGATAAACTTAAATCGCACAAACCTGTTACGATCTAAAAATGGATGTGATGACACTCATTTTATTCCACCAAGACAAGTTAACCTAAAATTCAACTAATACGATAAATACGGAAGTAAAACAAGAAAAATAGACTAACACCATCTAATAAGGCATAATACATAAATATGCCCTTTAACTTGGCCTTAGCTTACATTTATGTCCTCCAACTTTGGGTGTGCACAAGTAGACACTTAAACTTGTATATTGTTGAACAAATAGACATATGCGTCCTACGTGGCATCCTACATGGCAATTTGAGTCCAACGTGGTATCTTATATGTATTATGCCATGTAGGACTCATGTGTCTACTTGTTCAACTTTATACAAGTTTAAGTGTCTACTTGTGAACATTCAAAGTTGAACGGCATACATGTGAAATGAGGCAAAGTTAAAGGGAACATTTATGTATTATGCCATCTAATAATGCGGAAAGCATAATCAACTCAAATAAAACACAAAAATCTGGTGTCACGTGTACAAGCCTATAAAGTATGACAATTGATTCGAAGAAAAATACAAGTCTTAAATGACATTGTTTCTAGAATAGAACAAGATCATAAATAAGGAGCAAGAGGATCCATTGAGATGAAAAACAACTACCTCATAAATCTCCATAGGAAGCCTTACACAAGAAGAGAGTAGAGAGTGTAAACTACACAAATATTGAAGCAAGGGGTGAGTACCAAATAACACGGTACTCAACAAGTAAACTCCTAAACACAAAGTCGAGTAATATAGAATACGAGTACTCCTACCACTCTAACTGAACCTCCACAACTACAACCTGCATAAAACCATCCCAACCTAACTGATCACAATTTACATAGCACATAGGTCAATAACAACATTCCAACAATTATAGATCAACAACACACGAGATCAAGTTCATCAATCACAAGTTCCACAGAAAGGCACTCACAAGTTCACAAATAATAAAGATATGCAATGCAATGAAATTCAATGCAAAGCATAGTGATGCATGTCTGACCTAGCGATACACACCCGTTATCTCTCAGTCCGAGACACATAAGGGACATATTTGTCCATGCATTCATCGCGGCGTGCGACACGACCCTCGATAATAGATTACATCATGGTGTACGACACGTCCCTCGAATCATAATATCTGTCGCGAGGTGTGACATATCCCTTGAAATGGTACATCCTCTTTAATTTCTTATTCTTCCTCAATTCACATAGCACTTGTCACAATCATGTCTCATAACCAATGCAAATGACATATTCACACAATTAATAAGGAGATGATCATTTTCATATTAATGCACAATTCACAACAACACAATCGTGATACAACATTATAATAAGATGTCTAAGGACTTTTGTAGGACACGAGTGTCATATACTATAAGTTTATAAAAATTGTACACTTGGCTACACGCGCAACACGCGTATTCAGAAACTAGTTTATAATCTACGGCTTGTTCATCGTTATTATTATGGTAAATCTTCCCTTAGAAACTTGTTTGTGCATTTTGATTACACAACAGTGAATCTGGAATCATATATAATATATTTTTCCATTCACTATAATTAATAACTGTTGTGAACATATAATATTCTTGAACAATTTTTATGTGTAATATGTAACTGAAAGATAAAGTAATCATAGCATTCGTTTAAGAGTGAATCATCATCATATCATATCATATATTACTAAAAGTGGGAAGGTTTTAAGTTCAAAGTTGAATTACCAAAATATCCTTCATTAATTTTTTAAATTAAAAATTCTTTTACTAACTTTTAAAATTAAATCAATGGTGACATTTAAACTTAGAAGAAATACATGATAAGATGTTACAACTTATCATTTTCCATTTCTTAATGATTTTGATTGTTAAACCTTTTAGCTTCTACCATTACACACATTCATTCACAACTTTTGGTCTTTATTTTTCTTATTGGATAGAAAATATTAATCCACTACACTTTGTGTTTCATCATCTTATAGTTCTTATGTAAGTTTTTATTTATTGGTCTTTATTTTTCTTATTGATTTGTTCCTTAGTTCATTTTTTATTTAAATGATCGTTGGAATATTTATGACGTTTCAAGAAACCTCAATCTTCATGTGATCATTAAGAAGAAAAAAGAACATTTGGGATTAAAATTTTGGAGTGATATTTCTTATTGGTAGAAATATAGTTCTAGCTTTACAAGTTGATGATCATCCAAAAAAAACTTTGTTGAAATTCAAGATCTGGGCAGAAAGTGAACGCTGAAAAAAGTTTTTTTATATGCACGTCAAAAATGCAGCTAGGAGTACTTCAGGGTTGAGCGATTTTTTTTATCAACAAGAGTTAGATTTATATAAATTTTATATAATAATAAGAGTCAAACGTGCAAGGCATGTTCCCAAAACTAGTATTGTTATAAGTGGGAAGATCCTAACCTCAAAGTTGGATTACCATTATACCCCTATACTATACTAAAATATCTAACTAATTAAATTTTAATAAAAATCTATACATAAATTTTAATGATAATCAATTAAAATGAAAAGTCACTATAGTTGGCTAAATTCCCTGCATGTGCCAAGCATTTAGTGTAATCTATTAACTTTTTTGGACATTAATATATCTATAGTTTTGTAGATGCTTTCATCTTTCAACTGAAAATTAGCTTGTAGACTTGGGTAACGAAGAGTCATATAGTATGTCTAAGAGCCAGTTAATTCTATAAATGTATCTGTATCTCAGTTTTCTTTTACCCAAATATTCCATTGCTTTGGTTTCTTGCTAGCTTCAATTCATATTCTTTAATTTCTTTTCCAATCCATTCAATTTCCCTTAAATTCTTATATAAAGTTTTAGATACAATTCTCCAGTTTAACTAATTTTCTTTTTCCTATTTAAGATGGATCATTACAAAAAATTAACATATTTCTTCAGTTACAAAAGAGAGATTTTGGTGATTTCCTTAAAAGAGATGTCGAGATGATGACAATATTAATTTTCATTGCATCTCACCTAATGTCTCTCATATTTTGTGCAAGTTTCTTGTATCTTTACTCATTATCAATTATTGTAATTTGGCTCTGAATCTCTCCGGTGAACTCCTCGATGTCACTTTCGCAGGCGAAATTGATATAGATAGTGTAGCTGATAATGGCGGATGAGTAGCCACAACCTCTGAATTATATACAAGAAGTGATTCTAAAGAAGAGGAAGAATGGGCAATTAGAAGGAAACTCCGACTGGAACAGAAAGTCAGAAAGATGAAATCTGAAATTTTTGTTGTGCAGTTTTGGTATGGGTTATTGTAAGACGGAACACGTAAAATCACTGCGAAAATCCTAGGTGCTATTCCTTTTGCTCTACCCATTCGTATATCTCATAAGCTTAGTAATTGATTTCTATTTATTTATGCTTAAAAAAAAATTTGTAATTTGTAATTACATCTTTATCGATCTATTTTTTTGTTGTCAGTAGACATGTAAATCAAAATTCAAAAAACAAATATTTATCACATGTTCGTTTTTCGTTCATAATATGTTTTGGTTTTTTGCCTAAAATATGCTATGAATTTTAATACTTTTTACCTATATCAGATAGGTTGTTAGAACAAGATTGTGTTTTTGAGTGTGAGTTATATGACTTTTCACGAGTTGCTTCATCTATTTCTGTTTGTAAATTCTTATTAGCCACTCTTGGTAAACATTTGATAATATCTTGATTTTTCATTCTTTTTTCATTTTCTATGAACGTATGGAAGAAAAATATTCTCTTCTTTTTCGGTTTACATGTTTTGGCATTTTTCTTTTATACCTTTGAGGATGTTAGCATCAGATTGATGCTTCAATTTTCCTTTTATACATCTTTAAGCATTCTTTTCTATAATTTTTTTCTCTATAATTTTGTGTAACTCATGGCACACATATCCTAATTTTATGTATTTCATTTTAAATTTAGTGTACCAATTAATTTGGGATACACATGCAACGCATATGTCCAAATACTAGTAGGTTAATAAACCACTAAACTATTTTTGTTTTGCAAGTTTCAAACATAAACTACAAAACTCATATTAAAACTTAATGGAGGAGGAAATATATGACGTTCAACGTGAACATCAACCAAACAGGTTCAATTGAAACCCCGTGAACTCCTCTGTCCCCACCATTGACATCAGTGGCGTATCTAGGATATTCACTAAGAGGTTCAAAAAATTAAATGTAGTGCTTGAGATTTGAACTTGGAATCTCAAGGTGAATTTTGAATTCCTTGAGCCAACCTTTAGTCTTGTTTTTAGAAAATTCAAAATCTATATATATACACATAAAAATTAAAAAGATCACCTTATATGCATACTGCAATTTTTTACTGAGGGGTATTGGGTAAACACCCTCCCGCCCACCTAGATCCCTTGCTGACATGTAGGAACACCCAATAATGTAGATATGAAACTCGCAAAGGAATGGTATGTAGTTTAGGGTAACCTGTTCACTCTTCATTTAATTTGTATGTATATGTGTGTTGTCTATATATATTATTAATAATTATACTCGCTCTGTTCTAGTTTGTATGACATAGTTTGCTTCAACAGGAAATTTGAGAAGGAATTAAAAACTTTGAAACTTTTAATCTTAAACATATCGTACACATATATATATATGTCATTTTAACTAAAATGAAATATTTAAAATCAAATCTTTTTTATATATGTGGTTGTGATTTCCACAAACTTTTATGTGATGTATTAGAACTTTATAAAGACCAAAACAACAAGAAGACAGGTGAATTGCGTAAAAACTGAGGGGTAAGGGAATTGATTGAGAAAAGTCAGTCAACTTGTATTATTGAAATCATTTTTTTAATTAAAAAGTTGCATTATTTATTATATGGTCCAGAACCAAGTCAACGGGAGGTCATGCAGTCTAAGACAAGTTTGGAAAAAAAGCATGTTGATTGACCTGTCCGGATTCATGATTTAAAGTTGATAAATTTTTACGATGACTTTAAATTAATATACAATAATAACTAGATTCATAGTTTTTTAATTATTTTTTCTTTATTATTATTTTTTAAAAGAATTGGATTCATAGTCAAATATTATAAATATTTTGTGAATTTCTCAATATAAATATAGAATTTGAACAAAAGCTATTGATATCACTTGAAGACATTCCATATAGGCTAGATCTGGCCCTAATCACATCACAACTTGCATTGATCATCTAATATTGCAATATCTAACACCTTTGGATGGTTGTTACCCGTTGTATTGTATTGTATCGTTAGTTTAGATACAATATTTGTTTTAATTGTTACTTAAATTTTATAGTAGCGCATTATTTAAATCCATTGTTAGGTAACGATGAAAATACCATATTGTGTAACGATCGATTTGGTGTGATCACGTCGTTAATTTAATAATATTTTCTTCTCATTTTGTCTTTTTACTTATTATTTAATAATTTTATTTTATCTTTTACCCTACTTTTTCATGGTAGCTCTACCTCATATCCTACTTTTCTCGTAGATTTATCATTCAAATTATGGATGTTCGACATTATGTAATGACAGATAACGATATAATCTATCGAAATAATGTATTTACTAAAATAATACAGTACGATACAATACATTATGAAACAATACGTAACAACCATCCAAACAGAGTGTAAGAGCGCGTCTTTTGACGATTGTATTCAAACAGTTGGTCTAGTCAGCTTCGAGGTATGTTTTGATAAATAGTTGGTGATAGTTCAGGTAGAAAACTAAAAAACCTGATAGTCCAGGCATGAAATGTCACACCCCGAGAAGGTACCCTAGGCTTGGCTGGCACTCGGAGACCATTGATGGTCCCAAGCGAACCACTTGGTCAGATCACTCATTTAATCACTCAGCGGAAGACTTAGATAAATCAGAGAAGACACTCAAGTGGGCTAACAATCAACAACTTAGTAAAAGGATACTTTAAACACTCAGTTCAAATCAACTCAACATCATAATTCAATAATGAAATTGTAGTTAAAAAAATAAACTCTGAAAGAATCATTCTAACTCAACTCTGACTCTGTCTAAGAAACCTCTAACTGACTCGTAAGAAGGTGCCGAGACAAGCTCACGGCTACCTCGAAATACTGAAAGTAAAGACTAAGGAGCACCTCCGAATGCAAAGAGGTCTCACCAAAACGTGGGGTGAAATCTGACCTTCAACGGTACGCCTGTTGAGGATCTCTCTCACCTGTGTCTGCATCATAAAACGATGCAGGCCAAATGGCGTCAGTACATGGAATGTACGAGTATGTAATAAAGCTAAAAATGAACTTACTCAAAGATACTCAACTCAACTCAACTCAAATGACTCAACTATGAGAAATAACTCAACACACTAAAGCATAAAATATATGTAAAACAATGCTTTAAAACATATGTGTATGTAAATGTAACTCAGTATAAAATATAATCTTTTACTCTTGGGGAGTTTCTCTAACCGACAACCATCACTTATGAGCTAGTGATGATACAACGCTTTGCACTGTCATTGCCGCAGCCGTCCAATACCTTGCCGGAGTAAGGGACGATCAACCTCGTTGGATCCACAATCAGTCAAAGTCCTCTTTTTGGGACTAGAGAAGCATAACCTCTATCCTACGCTGGCTACGTAGTTTATGGGGTTTGAGTTGTTATTTACTCTTACCCAAATCGGTGCTCAATACTACTCCCAAAAGACTCAATGTGCTCATATGCTCAATCAGATCAATTTACTTAAATCATTTCATCTAGTCTCATTGGACTCTCATCAAACTCAATCTCATCTCAATCATCAATTCTTTCATTTAAAACATGCTTTCAAACTCATTCATATCTCCTCAATACTCTATCTCAATCAATCATTTATACTCAAAATACTCATGTTCAAAATAATAAAAGTTTAAGAACCTTTCAGACTCAACTCGGACTCAACTCATTCTCATTCAAAAACGCTTTTAAGACTTACTCACATCTCATCAAACTCTTTTCTCGAAAACATCATTTATGTTCGATTCTATACTCATTAAGACTCTGAAAATCATGCATAGTTAATAATAATGCAAAAGCTTCGAAAAACTCATTCTTAAAATAATGCATCATAATGGATGACTCAAGACTTTCAAAACTCAAATGAATGCACTCATGGACGCTCATGTTCCCTCAAAACCTTTCTCTTACTCATAGCATAGAAAATACTCTTTATTCAATTAAAACAGTGCATTATAGGAAGCAATGTAGTAACGCAACTAGGGTTCATGTGAAACTAGGCATGAACACCGATTCGAGAATAAGACTCATATGGATAAACACAACCCCTATAAATAAACATGGAACTCAATTATGGAAATCATAACTCATTCGAAAACTCAATAGCATTAGGGTTAGAACTCAACTTAACTCTTTAATGATGGAATTGAGATGTAAGGTGCGTGAACGAACTCAGTCCAATGCTATGAATAGCCTTACATACCTGGGACGATGATTATCTAAGCAGAACTTGAAGGTCTTGCATGAAACTCTTGAAACCCTAGCTTTTCTCCTCTTCAATCTTGCCCTCAATAATTTTAAGTGTTAATGAGAGCAAAAGCATGTTGGGTACTGACAAGGGACTAATTTTAGTCCCAAAATGTCAAAACTGCCGAAATGACCTACGAGGTCACTTACGGCTCGTGGTTCGACCTACGGATCGTAGGTACCATCCATAGGTCTTAGGTCCTCAAAAATTGAATTTCTGTGAGACCTACCTACGGCTCGTTGTTCAAACTACGGACCGTTGGTCAGATCCATCATTCACAGACTCGGAATTCTGATATGACAGTCTTTGGTAAAATGGTCATTACCTTTTACTCCGAGCTCGGAAAAGGGCAAACTTGGTGGCGTTGGAAAGAGAACTCAACGACCTTTAATTTGATAGGTCATGGGTCACCTAATTCATTGTGTGCTCGGAGCTATATACTCATTTCAAGTTGACCCTTATATGATCTTATACGAAAACTTAATCAGTAGAGGATCTTTGAACTCAACTTAGTACTAGGGGTTCCTTATGACCCTAATTCACCTCTAATACACCTCAAATACTTAGGAATAAATATATACCATTAGAAGTCATTGAGTTTGGGCCTACGCATATGAACAATGGCTCAGGTCTTAGCTAGAAAAATTTTGGGGTGTTACATGAAACTCGCCAAAAAAATGATACTTCAGATGTGTTTTTTACCTTTTTCTCTTGTTTTTTTTGCTAAACCTATTTTAGCTTGAAACTCAACCATAATAACCAATGGGCGATGGTCCTATACTCATTCTAAGCTTACTAAAGTTATAACAGAGATGTTTATTGCTCGCTTATATAAATGTGACACTGTTTATGAAAAATCCTGCGGATAAAAATAGAAAGGAATTTGAGACATTTCTAGCGATCAAATTGTTATTCAACCAATAAATGATCATATATCTGTAGCATATATAGAAGGAAAATAACATCTAAAACATATTTTCAATCTATAACTATGATATCAAGGTGCTATTTCAATGAGATTGTTAGATTATTTTTGTTGCAATTTAACTCATGAATATAGCAGAAGCCTCACACTTACCGGTTCCATCCTGAATATAGCAGCTGCAAAATGAATGTCGTCGGGACTTAGCATCATCCTTAAAAATTTAGTATTCAAAACAAATAGTGTAGGAACTGTTTTTGCAATTTGCATTCTGAAATAAATTGTAAGAAACTGAAATAGGTTCACACTTTCCGAGTCCATCACATTCTGGTTTATTTGCATTCAAAACATAGCTACAAATAAAGATAGTGAAACTACTCAAATCTGAAATCACAAAATTCAACACTCTCAATTACAAATAGTACATGTCTCCAGGAAGTACAAACGACTAAAGAAACTAGATAAACAAAAAGCATCATATTATCTTGCAGCTCAGAAAAGAACATCATCGGAATATATGCTGATCACTTCTATGTTTCCAGAAATGTGTTGTTGATTTTGTTAAGCCTCTTCACTACATCTTTCATGGTTATTCTTGAATCTGGCATTTCCTTTGTGCAGTCTAAAGCCAGTTCTATCATGGAGGCTATGCACATTTCACTTTTACAAGTGATCTGCTCTTCCTCACAAAAAAGATTGGCATCAACAACGTCCATCATAGTCCCTGAAAATGATTGTGTTATCCATTTCCTCAAGTCAAGATTTTCATTGCATATCTCTTCATCTGTTGGCCTTCTTTTCGTCAAAACCTCCATCAACATGATGCCGTAGCTATAAACATCACCACTAGCAGACACTATTCCGTCCGAGCCATATTCTTAGAAAAGGATTGAAGAAAAGTTACTCAATTGAAATACAACAATAATTCTCTTTTTACTTCTAAAACTCGGAGAGGCTTAATTAGGATTAGAGAAAATCACTGAGAATAGATATTTTATACCTGGTGAAATGTATCCAAGAGTGCCCAATGTCTCAGTATGTGCCACGGACTTACTGACAGCTAAAATCTTAGAGATTCCAAAATCACCAACATGAGCCACCATATCTTCATCCAAAAGAACGTTGGCTGGCTTTAAGTCGCAATGAACTATTGAAGTGACATGACCATGATGTAGATATTCAACTGCCATAGCTGCATCAAGCATTACAGTGACTCTTTGATGAAGGTTCAAGTGGCGATCTTCTTTGTACAGCCAATTCTCAAGACTTCCATTAGGCATAAATTGCAGAACAAAGGCTCTTATATAGTAACTAGAACAAGTAGTAATCACTGAAACAAGATTTCTGTGTCTAACATTTCTCATCACTTCACATTCGGTATCAAACCTCTTGCATACTTGCTCATTTTCCAAATCCAGAACCTTAATGGCCACTGCAGTTCCACCAAACAATGTGCCTTTGTACACAGGGCCAGAGCTTCCCTCACCAATTAAATTGGATTCATCAAAATTATTTGTTGCTCGTTGAATCTCGTGATAAGAAACTAATTGATGAGTCCCAATCTCCGGTACCTTCTCCACATCTTTGGACTTCCCTTTCTTCTGTCGTTTCATTATCCAAATTGAAACAGTCAAGAATATCAGCAAGGATGAAATAACCACTGGAGTAACAATTTTTAGCAGAACCTCCTTAAGCTTTGATTGTTTTCCAGGATTAGTGATAGCACAAGCAGGAATCTCCAATATGCGTATTCCGCAAAGACCTTTGTTTCCGAGAAATGATTGTAGAGTGGAATTTACAAACACACCACCACTCGGTATTTCTCCTTCTAAATCATTAAATGAAACATTAATGCTTTTAAGGTATGAGAGTTTTTCCAATGACTTAGGAATAGTACCTGACAATGCATTTGAAGACAAATCCAAGAATACCAAGCTTATCAAGCTGGCAAAGGATAAGGGAATTCGGCCAAAAAATGAATTGTTGGATAGGTCAAGAGACTGCAGGTTTTGGAGTTCCCCCAATGTGCTTGGTATCATGCCTGAAAAGTGGTTACTAGAAAGATATAGTTCTACAATGGCTTTCAGTCCTCCAATATCTGATGGAACTTCTCCCTCTATTGAATTGTGTGACACGTCTAGATAGAGAAGACCACTCATCTTCCAAAGGCTCAACGGAAATTTTGATGAAAATCTATTAGAATCCAAATAAAGATGTTGTAGCATGCTAAGATTTCCTAAGCACTCTGGAATTAATCCAGAGAGATCATTAACTTGCAGATATAATTGAACCAAATTAGATAAATGGCATACCGCCTCTGGAATATGTCCCTGCAATTTATTGTTAAATAGAAATAGCCCTTGGAGTTGTTTAAGCTTACCAATCTCTGGAGGAATACTTCCTGCCAAGTTGTTTCCTCTAAGGATTAGGGATGTAAGACCGCTCATGTTGCCTATACTTGTGGGAATCAGGCCGTTGATGAGTGCATCTGCTAAATAAATTTTTTCAATAGTAGATGAGAGATTCCCAATTGAATTGGGCAGAACGCCATTTAACGGATTGGAACCCACTTCTAGATATTGCAACATCCTACAGTCCGCCAAAGAATTGAAGAATAACAACTCAGGCTCTCTTGGTTCATTGGTAAGTTGATTATGATGTAGGAAGAATGATCGCAACTCACGAAGATTTCCCAAATTAGTAGGAATAATTCCTGTCAGAAAGTTATTATTTAGCCCCAGTATCTGAAGCTTGGAAGCATTTGTTATGAACAATGGAATTTCCCCTTGAAGCTGATTGACTGACAAGTCTAGTACTTTAAGGTTTGGAAGATGAAGACCTGTAGTGGTTGGAATTCTCCCTGAGAGGTTATTGAAACTGAAACCAATCACTTCCAAAGAAGATATGTTGAAAATAGCCTCTGGAATTTCACCAATAAGATTAGAATTATTTTGAAAGGTTAATTGCCTCAAATTTGATAGCTTCCCTAATTCCGGAGGAATTTTCCCCACTATGTGATTGTTTCCACAATAAAGATTACGCAGAGTGGAAATATTTCCCAATGAAGTGGGAATAGTCCCTTTTATTGGATTATCACCAATATAAAACTCCTCGAGCTTGGATAAACAACCAATATTTCTGGGTATGTCTCCAGTTATGTTGTTGAAAGATATGGACAAAACTTTGAGCTCTGTGAGTTGGCATATGTTGGAAGGAATGCAACCAGAAATCTGGTTCATAGATATCCTTAGAAACTTCAGATTTGACAAAAAAATTCCTTCATCTAGCAAGAGAGGACCAGAAAGTCTATTGTATCGCATATGTATGGCAACTAGCGACGAGATATTAAACAGTGTTGCGGGAATGGAACCTGTTAATTGATTATCAGTCAAGGACAAAAATGCAAGCTGGCTCAGATTACCGACCTCCTTTGGAATGTTGCCGCTGACTCTATTCCCAGACAAATTGAAGTTCATCATTTTTGTGGCATTTCCAACAGAAGGAGGGATTATACCGGCGAGGCTATTGTTCCCGAGATTTAAGACTCTGAGTTCGGGTACATACCATGGCCCTCTCCACATTTCACCACTGAATTCATTGAAAGCCAATGAAATTACTTGAACTCTCCGGTGTTGAAATAGACTTGTTGGTATACTTCCGTTGAGCTGATTGTTTTGAATATCAATCACTCGCAAGCAAGGCATGTGGCCAAGTCCATAAGGGATGCCACCGCGGAAGCTGTTGTTCTCGAGATTGACAACACTGAGGAAGGACAAATTGGCCAAAAAGGGGGAAATTGTGCCTTGAAGTTGCAAATTAGGAAGAGTCAAGGCGACAACCCTTTGCCTTTTTGGAGTGCAAGTGACACCAAACCAAGAGCAAAAAGAAGTACTCTTGGTCCAATTATTGGCCAAAAAATGACTCGGACTCGTAACAAGATTTTGGAAAGCTAGTAGAGCTTGTTGGTCAGTCTCATTTGAGGAAGAAAGTGATATAGAAAATTGAATTAGAAAGAGAAGAATCAATAAGAGAATGTTCTTCTTCATGATGTTACTATATATGCACTTGGAATTAGATTGCTTTAAAGCTTGATGCCTTTGTTTTTCAGATTTATTATTCAATTATATAGCACCACTTATGTGTTTACTTGACCCAAGTCTTCACGGCATCAACAACCAATGTAATCTCACAAGTGCGAAGTCTTACCCTTAGCTTGGAAAGGTAGATATCACTATTTCCCAAGTCTTCACTGCAAATGTATGGAATGGTCCTTAAAATGACTCTATTTCCTATATAGTTCTGTTTCCTTTTCCAATAATTGAATAGTCTATAAAATGTTGTTGCAACGAACACATTTTGTAGAAATAAAATATAAATTATTTAAGTGTAGTTTTACTTTTAGATAAAAGTAAATTGGTTGTTAAACTTTTTTGAACAGACTAATAAAGGTGAATGTTTTGTGATTTCCACAACCTTTTATATCATCACATTGAGGAATACATTGGCCAACTTTATAAAGGCAAAAGCAAAAAGAAGACAGGTGAATTGATTGACAAAGAAGGAAGAAAGAAAAAAGTATATTCATATTATATGGTCAGTCAATTACGTGCATTATTTTATTAAGATAAAAAATATGGAAACATATGTATATATATTGTATGGTCCATAGCCACATCAATGGGAGTCCACGCATAAGTTCAGAAAAATGGCAAACAACATAAAATTCCACCAGTTTAGGAGTTACTTACATGTTTTTTCGCGAGATTTAGATATAATAATTCCTATCGTATTTTGGTCCCAAATACATGTATATGGCACGTCGAGATACATGTATCTCAACATACTCATAAGCAGATACATCTAATTACCCTAATTACATGTATCAAAATATGAAATGTAACTGAAACGTATCAATATAGGAGCAAATCACACGTTCTTCCTTGAATTTTTCAATTTCTTCTACAAGTTTAAGTGCCTACTTGTGTACACTTAAAATCTTTAGGAGCAAATCACAAGTAGGCACATCAATGGGAGTCCATGCATTCGTCCTACATGGCAATTTTGTGTCCTACGTGGCGTCCTACATGTATTATGCCATGTAGGACACGTGTGTCTACTTGTTTAATTTTATACAAGTTTAAGTGCTTACTTGTGCACACTCAAAGTTGGAGGCATAATTATCCGCTGAAGCCAAGTTAAGGGTCATGTTTATGTATTACGCCAAATTTTAACTCTGGTACATGTAAACTTTATTAGATACATGAAGTTTTAATTAGACATAGTAATTAAAAGGATAAAGTTGGTAAGTCTTGCATTGGAATCCAACGCATCAAAAACTAGTTGATATAGTTAGTTTTTACACTTAAAATCTTTGAATTTCAATTCCGTGATACTAAAATGCTAAAAGATGAAAATGCAATGAGTATTGATCATTAGGCCTGTAAAGTTCGGCCGGGCGGCCACAGAATCGGTCGACTAATTATCATAAATCTATGGAATAACACACATCAAAAACACTTAAAATCTTTAATTCTAATCTCGTAACATCGAAATATTGAAAAAGTAAATGCCATTAATGAAAATGCAGCAAGTATAGATCATTAGGCGTGTGGGGTCTGGCCTGGTCAAGTTTGGAGGCCAATGGAGTCAATCGACTAATTATCGAAGAATCAGTAGCAGAGGCGGATCTAGGATTTGGAGGTCGTGGGTGCCACATCGTTCAAGTAAGATAAACGGGTCGGTTGCTTTAATTTTGGGTTATAATTCTGGTTGTTGATCTTTTTCGATTTTATAAACAAATCGATCAAACATGCATGTTAGTAATATTTTCTTTTAGATATTCTGAGAATAGAGTAAACAATTCAATTTTTATTTCTTTTTAGGAATAGAAGCCTTATTCGCTGAAACTTTGAGGAAAAAAGAATTTTTTCACATTAAAATTTGATCTTGTATAAACCATCTAATAGTGTTAACTTAATATATTCATATTCCATTGACTTTATATGTTGTTGCAAATATATAGTAGAGAAAGAATAAAAATTTTAGTTTCAACCTAGTCATCTTACTTAGCAAGAACGTCGGTGAAGATCGAAAGAATCTTTAAATCAAAAGAACTCTAGTAATAATATTCATCATTTTTAAAACTTATATTTTTAAAAATTACTATTTAAATATATTCTTAATAATATTTATTTATGACGTTCATAATTTAGTACTCATTAATTGATAAAGAATAAATACATAACACTCATATCAAGAGATTAATAATTAGTGAAAGAGAAAGTTAAAAAAATTAAGAATTAATTACGGTGAAAAGGAGTCAATTTGAATCAATAAAGAATAATAAATAAATAAATAAGAAAGAATGCAAGAAAAAAAAACTAATGCCATTTACACATTAATGAAAAAGAAAAAAGAAAAAAAAAAGTCACAGCACATTCCAAAAATGAATGCTGGCAGCAAGTTTCGAACTCGCGATGCTCGGATGGAAAATTGTCTCCTGCGTCAACTGAACCATGAGTCATTTTGTTTAATGGGTGGCAAAGTTAATATATATTTATTTCTTATACATATATACATACATATACAAAGTTTTTTTCGAGATCACTGGGTGCCGCGGCACCCCCACCCGTACACATAGATCCGCCCCTGATCAGTGGACTAACATACATGAAAAATGCCTAAAATCCTATTTTCTGATGTTTCTCTGTATAATGATGTCCTTTCTTAATTAGCTCATTTCCTCTTCTGCAGGTAAAGTCCAAAGAATATAGTAATTGGGAAATGAAAAGTGCTCAATTCACTAAGGGCCTGTTTGGAAAGCCACCTGGTAATTGGAATTGGCGTAATTACTAGGGTAGTAATTACCAGCCTAGTAATTACACAGCCTAGTAATTACACTGACATGTTTGTTTGCCAGAGTGTAATTGTATTGTAACTACACATGTACTGTTTGGTTGCACAAGTGTAATCATAAGGTTATATTGAATTTTAAAAATAAAAATTAATTATTTAAAATTAAAAATTTATATTAGACAAATAAGAGCTTTTATAAATGATATTAAATTGAATATTTAAGATATATATTGTCTTTTGAAAATATATTAATTAATAAATATATGTTCTTAACTAATATTATAAAAAATAATTAATTCATATTTTTCAATTTAGTATATTTTAATTAAATTAGTTATAAAAACTAAAAGTACAAAATTTGTATGAACATCATGAAGTGCATGTTTGACAAAAAAAATAATAATATATATATAATGTCATAAAATTATAAAATATTTGACAAAAAGATAATCTATCAAGTCTAACTTTAAAAAAATAGCTTGCAATGTAAAATATCGAGTCTATACTCCTAAAACAAATGAAATTGAAAATACAACAACATAGGTTCTAAAGTCAAAACAAAAAATTTAACACAATACTCTTATGCCACATTTCAACATAACAAACATAAATATGATTTAAAAGAAAAGGAAAACATAAGTCCATAACTTTATTCAACAATGAATTCTACTTTAATTTAAAAATTAGAATACCAACAAAATTATACTAATGATTTTTTTAGATAATACGAAAAATTGCATGGAATCACATTAAGTAAAGATTCAGAATAAGAAGGAAATGAAATATAAATAATATAAAAAATATTTTTAGAAAATATTAGAATAATAAAAATAAAAAATACATTAAAATGAAAAAAATAAAAATAGAAAGAAAAGGAAGAAATTAAAAAGTAATCAGCTTGTAATTACACCATGTAATTACCAGTAATTCACAGCTTCTCCCGGTGAATTGGAGAGTGTAATTACACCCAATTACCTGCTGACCAGGTAATTACATGGCCAACCAAACAGGACACACAGTGTAATTACACCCAATTACATCAAATCCAATTACCAGGGTGGCTTTCCAAACAGGCCCTAATTGTTTATTTTTTCCCACACTATCACATTCAAAAGAAGTATATTGAAAGTACAAATGAAGAACCTAATGAAAAAAAAATAGTGCAGCTAAACACCTTTATTAATTTCATTCTGGTTTCTTTCAAGTATTCAAAACATAATCACAAATAGATAAAGTAAAATAGGTTCAAAACATTCAAATGAAATTACATGACTCCAACTAGTACTAAAGAAATCAGGTTAAAAAAAAACATCATATTAACTTGCACCTCAGAAAAGAACACCATCGGAATAGATACCGATCACTTCTATGTTTCCAGAAATGCGTTCTTGATTTTGTTAAGCCTCTTCACTACTTCTTTCATGGTCACTCTTGATTCTGGCGTTTCCTTTGTGCAGTCTAAACCCAATTCTATCATGGAGGCTATGCACATTTCACTTTTACTAGTGATTTGTTCTTCCTCAGAAAAGAGATTGGCATCCACAACGTCCATCATACTCCTTGAAAATGATTGTGTGATCCATTTCCTCAAGTCAAGATTTCCATTGCATATCTCTTCATCTGTTGGCCTTCTTTTCGTCAAAACCTCCATCAACATGATGCCGTAGCTATAAACATCACCACTAGTGGACACCATTCCCTCCGAGCCATATTCTTAAAAATAGATTGAAGAAAAGTTACTCAATTGAAATACAACAATAAATGAAGACATCGTTTTTTTACTTCTAGAATGCTTAATTTATGATAAGAGAAAATCAAAGAGAGTAGATTTTTTTTTTATACCTGGTGCAATGTATCCAAGACTGCCCAATGTCTCGGTATAAGCCATGGACTTGCTTATGGCTAAAATTTTAGAGATTCCAAAATCACCAACATGAGCCACCATATCTTCATCCAAAAGAACGTTAGCTGGCTTTAAGTTGCAATGAACTATCGGAGTGACATGACCATGATGTAGATATTCAACTGCCATAGCTGCATCAAGCATTACAGTGACTCTTTGATGAAGGTTCAAGTGGCGATCTTCTTTGTACAACCAATTCTCAAGACTTCCATTGGGCATAAATTGCAGAACAAAGGCTCTTATATAGTCACTAGAACATGTAGTGATCACTGGAACAAGATTTCTGTGTCTAACATTTCTCATCACTTCGCATTCGGTATCAAACCTCTTGCATACTTGCTCATTTTCCAAATCCAGAACCTTTATGGCCACTACAGTTCCACTAGATAAAATGCCTTTGTACACAGAGCCAGAGCTTCCCACACCAATTAAATTGGATTCATCAAAATTATTTGTTGCTCGTTGAATCTCGTGATAAGAAACTAATTGATGAGTTCCAATCTCCTGTACCTTTTCCACATCTTTGGACTTTCCTTTCTTTTGTCGTTTCATTATCCTAATTGAAACGAACAAGAATATCAGAAAGGATGAAATAACCACTGGAGTAACAATTTTTAGCACAACCTCCATAAGCTTTGATTGTTTTCTAGGATTTGTGCTAACACAAGCAGGAATCTCCAATATGTGCACTCCACATAGACCTTTGTTCCCAAGAAATGATTGCAGAGTGGAATTTGCAAACACACCACCACTCGGTATTTCACCTTCTAAATCATTAAATGAAACATTAATGCTTTCAAGGTATGAGAGTTTTTCCAATGACTTAGGAATACTACCTGACAATGCATTTAAAGACAAATTCAAGAATTCCAAGCTTATCAAGTTGGCAAATGATAATGGAATTTGGCCAAAAATTGAATTGTTGGATAGGTCAAGAGACTGCAGGTTTTGGAGTTCCCCAAATGTGCTTGGTATAATTCCTGAAAAGTGGTTACTGGAAAGATATAGTTCTACAATGGCTTTCAGTCCTCCAATATCTGATGGAACTTCTCCCTCAATTGAATTTCGTGACACGTCTAGATAGAGAAGATCACTCATTTTCCAAAGGCTCAAAGGAAACGTTGATGAAAATTTATTAGAACCCAAAGAAAACAGTTGTAGCACGCTAAGATTTCCTAAGCATTCTGGAATTAAACCAGAGAGCTCATTACCATATAGATTTAATAGATTCAAATTAGATAAATGACATATTGCCTCAAGAATATGTCCCTGCAATTTATTGTTTTGTAGATACAGCCCTTGGAGTTGTTTAAGCTTACCAATCTCAGAAGGAATACTTCCCGACAAGTTGTTTCCTTCAATTTGTAGGGATGTAAGACCACTCATGTTGCTTATACTTGTGGGGATGAGGCCTCTGATGTGTGCATCTCGTATATTAAAGATTTCAATAGTAGATGAAAGATTCCCAATAGAATTGGGCAGAGTGCGATTCAACTTATTGTTACCCACTTGTAGATATCGCAACATCCTACAGTCCGCCAAAGAATTGAAGAATCTCAACTCATGCTCTCTTGGTTCATTGGTAAGTTGATTAGTATTTAGGAGCAGTACTCGCAGCTCACGGAGATTCCCCAAATTGTTAGGAATAGTTCCTGTGAGAGTGTTATCATCTAGCGCCAACATCTCAAGCTTAGAAGCATTTGTTATGAACAATGGAATTTCCCCTTCCAGCTGATTGTGCCACAAGTGAAGTCCTTCAAGGTTTGGAAGATGAAGACCTGTAGTGGTTGGAATTCTCCCCGAGAGGTTATTGAAATTGAAATCAATTACTTCCAAAGAAGATATGTTGAAAATAGCCTCAAGAATTTCACCAATAAGATTAGAATTTTGGGCACAGGTTAATTGCCTCAGATTTGATAGCTTCCCTAATTCCGGAGGAATTCGCCCCACTATGCGATTGTTTCGACTATTAAGATTATGCAGAGTGGAAATATTTCCCAATGAAGTGGGAATAGTCCCTTTTATTGGATTTTCACCAATATAAAACTCCTCGAGCTTGGATAAACAACCAATATTTCTGGGTATGTCTCCAGTTATGTTGTTGAAAGATAAAGACAAAACTTTGAGCTCTGTGAGTTGGCATATGTTGGAAGGAATGCAACCAGAAATTTGGTTGAAAGATATCCTTAGAAACTTCAGATTTGACAAAAAATTTCCTTCATCTAGCAAGAGAGGACCAGAAAGTCTATTGTATCGCAGATGTATGACAACTAGCGACGAGATATTAAACAGTGTTCCGGGAATGGAACCTGTTAATTGATTATCAGTCAAGGACAAAAATGCAAGCTGGCTCAGATTACCGACCTCCTTTGGAATGTTGCCGCTGACTCTATTCCCAGACAAACTGAAGTTCATCATTTTTGTGGCATTTCCAACAGAAGGAGGGATTATACCGGTGAGGCTATTGTTCCCGAGATTTAAGACTCTGAGTTCGGGTACATACCATGGCCCTCTCCACATTTCACCGCTGAGTTCATTGAAAGCCAATGAAATTACTTGAACTCTCCGGTGTTGAAATAGACTTGTTGGTATACTTCCGTTGAGCTGATTGTTTTGAATATCGATCACTCGCAAGCAAGGCATGTGGCCAAGTCCATAAGGGATGCCACCGCGGAAGCTGTTGTTCTCGAGATTGAGAACACTAAGGAAGGACAAATTGGCCAAAGACGGGGAAATTGTGCCTTGAAGTTGCAAATTAGGAAGAGCCAAGGCCACAACCCTTTGCCTTTTGGAACTGCAAGTGACACCAAACCAAGAGCAAAAAGAAGTATTTTTTATCCAATTATTGACCAAAAAATGACTAGGACTTGTAACAAGATTTTGGAAAACTAGTAGAGCTTGCTGGTCAGTCTCATTTGAGGAAGCAAATGATTCAGAAAATTGAATTAGAAAGAGAAGAATCAATAAGACAATGTTCTTCTTCATGTTGTTACTATATATATGCACTTGGAAACAGATTGCTTGAAAGCTTGATTTGTCTTTTCAAATATATTATTCTATTATATAGCACCACTTATGTGTTGACTTTACAGAGCAATTGGTCTTTTCTCAAGCCTTCACTGCAAACGTATCCCCACATGTACTATCACATCAATCATACAAAACATTAATTTCTTTCGTATGGAATGGTCCTTAAATGAAAATCATTTGATAACATACTAAAATGTTGAATGAATTCTATTCGATCTCTTTTTCCTATATTTATAAGGGAACCCTATTTATAATCTATGGTTTGTTCATCATTATTATTAGGGTAACTCTTACACTAGAAATTTGCTTGTGTGTGTATATGTGTTTGTGTTATTAAAATCTGGGCAATACAAAATAATATTCTTCTAAAAAACAGTTGTGAACATATATATTATGAACTCATATTAAAACTTCATGGAGGAGGAATATGACGTTTAACGTGAACATCAACCAAACAGGTTCAATTGAACCCCCTTGCACCCCTCTGTCTCCGATATCCATACAAGAACATCCCATAGTTTAGTTATGAAACTCGTAAAATAATAACAATTTAGATTTTTTTTTAACAAATTCACTCTCCATTGAAATTGTGCGTATGTTTGTTGTTTATATGACATAGTCTGAATTGATAAGAAATTTGAGAAGGCAATGAAAACTTTTGAAATTTTTAGTCTTAAATATGTCATAATATCTGTATGACTATAATTTATTTATTTTCTCATTATAGATAAATTGAAATATTTAAAGTTAAATATATATATTATTTTTACAAATGTAATAATGAAATTAAATGGTTTTGATTTCCACAAACTTATTTGTGGGGGTATTTCACATTATTGAAATGTCATCACATTGAGGGTAAGGAAATTGATTGAGAAAAGTCAGTCAACTTAAATTATTAAAAATAAATTATAAAAAAAAAGGTTGCATTATATATTATATGGTACAAACCCAAGTCAAAGGGGGGTCATGCAGTCCAAGACAAGTTTGGAAAATATGCATGTTGCTTGACCTAAGTTACCATCACAACCCCACATGCATTTATCATCTTTGGACCAACTAACCCATTTTAAGTAGTATCCTAACACTCCTTTCCGTCGAGTCGAGGGGAGCCGTGGTGTAACTGATAAAATTGATTTCATGTGATCAGGAGATTACGAGTTCGAGTTGTGGAAACAACTTCATACAGAAATAAAGTAGGGTAAGACTACATGCATACAATAGACCTTATGGCCTGGCTCTTCCTCGGGCCCCTCGCATAATGAGAGCTTAATACGCCAGACTGTCCTTTTAATACTCCCTCCATTTTATATTAGTTGCCAAAGTTACACCATTATATAAATAGCACCCTTTAACTTGGCCTCAACTAACATCTATGCCCTCACAAGTAGAAACTTAAACTTGTATAAAGTTAAAACAAATAGATACATGCATCTTACATGGCAATTCACGTCCTACATAGAATTCTACGTGTATTATGCCACGTAGGACGCATATGTCTACATATTCAATTGTATTCAAGTTTAGTGTCTACTTGTGCACACCCAAAGTTGCAGGGCATATATTTTAGTTGAATCCAAGTTAAAGGACACATTTATATATGGCATAATACATAAACATGACCCTTAACTTGGCGTCAACTGGCAACTATGACCTTTAACTTTGGGTGTACACAAGTAGGTACTTTAACTTGTATAGAATTGAACAAGTAGACACACATGTCCTACATGGCATAATACACGTAGGACGCCACGTAGGACACAAAATTGCCATGTAGGTGCCATGTAAGACGAATGTGTCTATTTGTTCAATTTTATACAAGTTAAAGTGCCTACTTGTGCACACCCAAAGTTAAAGATCATAGTTGCCAGTTGATGCCAAGTTAATGGTCATGTTTATGTATTATGCCTTTATATATTATGCCAAAACAGAAAGAAAGAAAGAAATGGAAAAGGATAGTGGATCACTAACATGGAAAATAGTACTCCCTCTATTCCAAATTAACTAAATTTGTGAGACAATGCATATTTATTTTTAAAAAACATTCAAGGACATACTTTAAATATTTCTTTCCACTATTGCCTTTTGTGAAATCATAAATATAACTTTGCAAGTTGTGGAATTTATCTACTAGAAAATATCAAAGTTCATTAAATGAAAGGGCAAATATGGAATAAAAATCCATTTTGAATTTTGAACAATAAAAAAACTCCAAAAATTTCAATTAATATGAAATAGAGGGAGTAATTAGCTTATGAGCAAAATGAGAAAGTTGATATACCTTAGTGTATCTTGTTTTTCCTGTCTAATTGATTTTCCACTTCTGCTTTGAATTTCAAAAACATGCTTTTAGCCTCATCTTTAGACTTAAGAAGATATATCTTAGTGTATCTAGAAAAGTCATCAACAAAAGTGATGTAATACTTTTTTCCATCTTTGCTAACAGCGTTCTTGAAATCTACTAAATCTGAATGTATTAGTTCAAGTAATTCGGTCTTTCTACTAATAATAGATTTGAAAGGTTTCTTGGCATGCTTTGCTTCTACACACAGAGGACATTTAGAAAAATCATCATTTTTTATCATAGGAATTAATTCCATTTTTCTAAGTCTTTTAATAGAAGCAATATTAACATGACCTTGTCTACCATGCCACAAATTAATAGACTCAACAATATAAGCAGAATTTGAAATATTTGCATTATTGACAATCTCTTGAACAATCCAGTACAAATACGCCTCTAGTAAGATATTCCTTCCCAACAAAGTCTCCTCCATGAGAAATAATTATTTTATCAGCTTCAAAAATAAGTTTAAGGCCTACTTTGTTGAGAAGTTCTCTAAAAACTAAGTTTCTACGGAGGGATAGAATTAACATATAAAACATTGTTCAAGGCAAAAGTTTTTCAAAAATTTAATTTAAATAAATTTTTTCCTTTACCCATTACTATAGCAGTAGTGGAGTTACCCATATAGACACATTCACCATCGGTGGACTCCTCAAAGCCATGGAATAACTTCTTATTGACACAGAAATGCCTTGAAGCGCTTGTGTCTAGCATCCACTCATGTTAGCCACCATATTTGCCTCAACAACTACAACAACAATCACTTCATTATCCTCAGCAAGATGAGCTTGGACATCACTTTGTCCTTCCCGCTTTGAGTTCTGCCCTTTTCTTTGATAGCACTTGACAGGCTTGTGACCAAGTTTTCCACAGACAAAATAAGAACCCTTAAATTTTTGAATTTGGCTCTCCAGATTGTTAAAGTGATTTTTCTTCTTCATATGTTTCTTTTTCAGGACTTTCTTTTGTTTTCCTTTGAATTTGTCTTTCACAACAGTACCAGAAGATTCCACAAGATTAGCTTTAGAGGAATTAAGAGAAAGTGCTTCCATCTTATCTTTGAGACGGTTTGCTTCTTCAGTCCTCATATGACTTATAAGTTCTTGGAGAGTTTAAATTATTTTTCTTATGTTTTAATTGATTTCTATAATCACTCCAAGATGGTGGGAATTTTTCAAGCAAAATATTAGCCAGAAAAATCTCACACATAGTCATGTCCTCATTGAGAACATCAGCAGTAAAATTTCACGAACTTGTTCCATGATTGCCTTATTGTCAAGCGTTTGAAATTTAATCCACTGACCGACAACGTTTTTTTCCTGCATCATCATTATCATATTTCTTTTCCAAACAATCTCATATTTCCTTAGCAGATTTATAAGTAACAAATAAATCAAATAAAGGATTAGTCATATGATTTAGCAAATGTCTTATTACAGTTCTGTTATCTTTTTCAAACTTCTTCTTAGCAGCATCATCAACAGCCACAACATTGCTAGAATCAGTAGTAGTGTTAGAACATTTCATAGAAGGTTTGTTAAATAAAACATAATCAACTTCTAATTGTTCAAAGAAAATTAAAAGTTTTTGTGATCAACGTTTAAAATTATTTCCATCCAAAGGCTCAAGCTTTGACAAATAAGAAAAAGTTTTGTTCAAAGAAATAGTCATTTATCAATATAATATGTAAGTAAATTCACTTTCAAATTGTTAGAAAAAATTACTATAATATTGATATTGGACTAGAATTATAAAGTATTAAATAACTTATCACAAACACTGTGTCATGGTAAGCCACTTCCTTGATAGCGATTTCAGCCTGACTTCGGTGTAAATCATTGTAGCCGGTCGCTCCCCAAGGTTCCACATTTACTCTCAAATACATGCACTCATGGCTGAAAGTTTGGAGGTTGCCCAAAACCAATTGCGCAAAAAAATTCTATGAATAAGCTAAGAAGAAAGAGAGGGAAAAAATTTCTCTTCTTTTTGTTGGTGTTATAATGTTCACAAAAGACCATGCTTATATAGGATATTTCAAGAGGAGTTATTGTAAAGTGAAGAGTTAATTTTTTAGAAACGCATTGTGAATGTTAATGGCATTAAAGACTATTACATCACATTCTACATAAACTCTTTTTTTGTTTTGGAATGGAAATGTTATTTATCTTTGTAACGTACTTTGCTTTTGTGTTCTTTGGATTACACAAAATGAATAAAGATATAATTAATTTTACAATTACAAGTTCGAGCTGTGGAAACAACTTTATGAAGAAATAATGTAGGGTAAGACTACATATAATAGACCTTATGGCCTAGCTCTTCCTCAGGCCCCATGCATAATGAGAGCTTAATACATCAGGCTGTCTTTTTAATACTCCCTCCATTTTATATTAGTTGCCAAAGTTACACCATTATATAGCACCCTTTAATTTGACCTCAACTGACATCTATGCCCTCACTAGTAGACACTTAAACTTGAATAAAGTTAAACAAATAGATACATGCATCTTACATGTCAATTTATGTCCTGCATGGCGTTCTACGTGTATTATGCCACGTAGGACGCATATGTCTACTTATTCAATTGTATTCAGGTTTAAGTGTCTACTTGTTCACACCCAAAATTGGAGGACATATATTTTAGCTGGATCTAAGTTAAAGGACATATTTATGTATTATACCAAAAAAGAAAGAAAGAAAGAAATGGAAAAGGATAGTGGATCACTAACATCGAAAAAGGGTACTCCTTCTATTCCAAATTAATTGAATTTGTGAGACAATGCACATTTATTAAAAAATATTCAAGGACATAATTTAAACATTTTTCCACTATTGCCCTTTGTGAAATCATAAATATAACTTTGCAAATAGTGCAGTTTATCTCCTAGAAAATATCAAAGTTCATTAAATAAAAGGGAAAATATGAAAAAAAATAAATTAAATATCCATCTTGAACTTTGAACAATTCAATTATATGAAGAAAAAAAAACCCCCCAAAAAATCAGTTAATATGAAATAGAGGGAGTAATTAGCTTATGAGCAAAATGAGAAAGTTGATTCCACAAAACAAAACAGAAGAAAAAAGCTTTTGGTATACATCTCTATATCTATTGCAATATCCCTATAAGTGTAGAATGATTAAACAATAAGATAAACTTAAATTGCACCAACCTGTTACGATCTAAAAAGGGATGTGATGGCACTCATCTTATCCCACCAAGACAAGTTAGCCTAAAATCCAACTAATACGATAAATACGGAAGCAAAACAAGAAAAATAGACTAACACCATCTAATAAGGCATCATACATAAATATGCCCTTTAACTTATCCTTAGCTTACATTTATGTCCTCCAATTTTGGGTGTGCACAAGTAGACACTTAAACTTATATATTGTTGAACAAATAGACATACGCGTCCTGCGTGGCATCCTACATGGCAATTTGAGTCCTACGTGGTATCTTATGTGTATTATGCCATGTAGGACTCATGTGTCTAATTGTTCAACTTTATACAAGTTTAAGTGTCTACTTATTAACATTCAAAGTTGAAGGGCATATATGTGACATGAGGCCAAGTTAAAGGGCACATCTATGTATTATGCCATCTAATAATGCGGAAATCATAATCAACTCAAATAAAACACCAAAATCTGGTGTCACTTGTACACGCCTATAAAGTATTGCAATTGATTCGAAGAAAAATATAAGTCTCAATCTCAAATGACATTGTTTCTAGAATAGAACAAGATCATAAATAAGGAGCAAGAGGGTCCGTTGAGATAAAAAACAACTACCTCACAAATTTCCAGAGGAAGCCTTAGACAAGAAGAGAGTAGAGAGTGTAACCTAAACAAATATTGAAGCAAGAGGTGAGTACCAAACAACACGGTACTCAACAAGTAAACTCCTAAACACAAAGTCGAGTAATATAGAATACGAGTACTCCTACCACTCTAACTGAACCTCCAAAACTACAACCTGCATAAAACCATCCCAACCTAACATATCACAATTTACATAGCACACAGGTCAATAACAACACTCCAACAATTATAGATCAGCAACACACGAGATCAAGTTCATCAATCACATGTTCCACAGAAAGGCACTCACAAGTTCACAAATAATAAAGATATGCAATGCAATGAAATTCAATGCAAAGCATAGTGATGCATGTCTGACCTAGCGATACACACCCGTTATCTCTCAGTCCGAGACACATGAGGGACATATTTGTCCATGCATTCATCGTGGTGTGCGACACGACCCTTGATAATAGATTACATCATGGTGTACTACACGTTCCTCGAATTATAATATCCGTCGCGAGGTGTGACATATCCCCCGAAATGGTACATCCTCTTTAATTTCTTATTCTTCCTCAATTCACATAGCACTTGTCACAATCATGTCTCAGAACCAATGCAAATGACATATTCAGACAATTAATAAGGAGATGATCATTTTCATATCAATGCACAATTGACAACAACACAATCGTGATACAACATTATAATAAGATGTCTAAGGACTTTTGTAGGACATGAGTGTCATATACTATAAGTTTATAAAAATTGTACACTTGGCTACACGCACAACACACGTATTCAGAAACTAGTTTATAATCTACGGCTTGTTCATCGTTATTATTATGGTAAATCTTCCCTTAGAAACTTGTTTGTGCATTTTGATTACACAGCAGTGAATCTGAAATCATACATAATATATTTTTCCATTCACTATAATTAATAACTGTTGTGAACATATAATATTCTTGAACAATTTTTATGTGTAATATGTAACTGAAAGATAAAGTAATCATAGCATTCGCTTAAGAGTGAATCATCATCATCATATATCATATCATATCATATATCATCTATCATATCATATTATTATAAGTGGGAAGATCCTAACCTCAAAGTTGGATTACCATTATACCCCTATACTATATTAAAATATCTAACTAATTAAATTTTAATGATAATCTATACATAAATTTTAATGATAATCAATTAAAATGAAAAGTCACTATAGTTGGCTGAATTCCATGCATGTGCGAAGCATTTAGTGTAATCTATTAATTTTTTTGGACATTAATATTGTTTTGTAGATGCTTTCATCTTCCAACTGAAAATTAGTTTGTAGACTTGGGTAACGAAGAGTCACATAGTATGTTTAAGAGCCAGTTAATTCTATAAATGTATCTGTATCTCAGCTTTCTTTTACCCAAATATTCCAATGCTTTGGTTTCTTGCTAGCTTCAATATAATTCATATTCTTTAATTTCTTTTCCAATCCATTCAATTTCCCTTAAATTCTTATATAAAATTTTAGATACAATTCTCCAGTTTAACTAATTTTCTTTTTCCTATTTAAGATGGATAATTACAAAAAATTAACATATTTCTTCCGTTACAAAAGAGAGATTTTGGTGATTTCCTTAAAAGAGATGTCGAGATGATGACAATATTAGTTTTCATTGCATCTCGCCTAATGTCTCTCATATTTTGTGCAAGTTTCTTGTATCTTTACTCATTATCAATTATTGTAATTTGCTTCTGAATCTCTCCGGTGAACTCCTCGTTGTCACTTTCGCAGGCATAATTGATATAGATAGTGTAGCTGATTATGGCGGATGAGCAGCCACAACCTCTGAATTATATACAAGAAGTGATTCTAAAGAAGAGGAAGAATGGGCAATTAGAAGGAAACTACAACTGGAACAGAAAGTCAGAAAGATGAAATCTTAAATTTTTGTTGTGCAGTTTCGGTACGGAACACCTAAAATCACTATGAAAATCCTAGGTGCTATTCCTTTTGCTCTACCCATTCATGTATCTCATAAGCTTAGTAATTGATTGCTGTTTATTTATGCTTAAAAAAATTATTGTAATTTGTAATTACATCTTTATCGATCTATTTTTTTTCCTGTCAGTAGACATGTAAATCAAAATTCAAAAAACAAATATTTATCAAATGGTCATTTTTCGTTCATAATATGTGTTGATTTTTTGCCTACAATATGCTATGAATTTTAATGCTTTTTATCTATATTAGACAGGTTGTTAGAACAAGATTGTGTTTTTGAGTGTGAGTTATATGGCTTTTCACGAGTTGCTTCATCTATTTCTGTTTGTAAATTCTTATTAGCCACTCTTGGTAAACATTTGATAATATCTTGATTTTTCATTTTCTATGAACGTATGGAAGAAAAATATCCTCTTCTTTTTCGGTTTACATGTTTTGGCATTTTTCTTTTATACCTTTGAAGATGTTAGCATCAGATTGATGCTTCAATTTTCCTTTTATACATCTCTAAGCATCCTTTTCTATAATTTTGTGTAACTCATGGCACACATATCCTAATTTTATGTATTTCATTTTAAATTTAGCGTACCAATTAATTTGGGATACACATTGTAACATCTCGGATTTGAAAAAGGCTAAAAAGGAGAAATGAGAAAGGTCCACGAACCCAAAATGGACCATGGACCCTTCACGAGACCTTAGACGGCTCGTGGAGGGGACCACGGCCCGTATAGGGAATCGTGAAGGACTGCCCAAGGCAGCCAAGGTGAAGTCACTCACCACGAGCCACTAAACGTCCCGTGGTGCATTGTACGGCTCGTATAGTGGTCCGTACAATGTCATCCATCAGATTTTGAGTTTAGGATCAATTTCAAACGATCATATATTTTAGCACAAAATGAATTAGGTGGCCTATGACCTATCAAATTATAGGTCTTTAAGTCCTCTTTCCAACGCCACCAAGTTTGCTCTATTTGAAGTTTGGAGTAAAATGTTATGCCCGTTTTAGTGGAGCGTTGTTAGGCAGAGAAATCTTCACGATCCACTGTACGAGCAGTGAAGCATTGTACGACTCGTGGAGCCTGTCTTGAAGTCATTTCGGCAGCTTTAAGTCAGGGTCATATTGGTCTTTTCGCCTATGCGTTGGGCACTTAAACTATGTTGTTTCATGCCTAAATTACGTCATTTTACTCAGTTTAAGCCTAATAACCTAGTCAGAAACTACCTAGAACCCTCATTCTCCAAAATCATCCAAAAGGAAGAGAAAGAATCGGCAGTTTCTCCCAAGAACTAGCAGAAGCGTTCTTCAAGTTCAGCCCCTAAATCCAAAGAATTTCTCCATAGTTTTCATCACCAGGTATGTGAAATTTCACTAGTGGGTTCCTTTCACCCATTAAGTCCCTAGAATTCAGTCAGTTCTTTAATGTCTCATAAATTGTTCAACCTAGGGTTTCCATAATCTTGGATATTCATTGTGATTTTAGCTGCTACAGTTTTCATGACCTAAATACCATGTTTTCTTGGAAAATTTGCATAGTCTCATGTATAGAACTCAGAACGCTAGCTTGTATTAATTATCAGCATTTCATGAATTATACTTGCTAGACAGATCAGTCAGAAAATCATGCTCTAGTATTTGAATGCCATATCTTTCAGTATATTTATGTGCATTCCCAGATAGCATGTCAGTATTTTGAGCTACTTAATATATCAGTTGCATTTTAGCTTTGCATATTCAGTTGGGAGTAGACAGCACCGAGTTGGATGGGTTCAGCGTACCCACAAAGTCCCAGAACTACGTGCCAACGTAGGTTCATAATTCCCCTCTGTTGGGCATCAGTTTTAGTGATCACGCCACAGTCATGCCTTTATACCCTGGCAAGGGATATTGGGTCCTCTCGATGGGGCGTATACATCGGACTCCATGTTTAGCTCATGTGGTTTATGTCGGTTAACAGTTTCTCCCACAGTCATACTCTCATTGCATTGACCATATTATCAGCATTTACTTTCGTATACAGTTCAGCATGTTATCTTCATGATTAGTACTTGGTCATTGCATCTAGCCTAGTTTGCAGTTATACTTCAGTACATCCTTTTTCTATGTTCAGTTATACTGTTCAGTTTATATTGTTCAGTTTATATTATTCATCTTAGTATCTATATCCTGCATGCTCAGTACATTCAAAGTACTGACGCATACTTTTGCGCTACATCGTTTCATGATGTAGGTTCAGGCGCTCAACATCCAGACCGCGCTTAGCTCGATTTCCAATCTGTACTCAGCAGCTTCAGTGGTGAGTCCTCATAGTTCGAGGACATTTCTTTATGCTTTTAGTTTAGTCAACCTATTATCAGTCTTTTAGTATTATTAGAGTTAGCTGGGGACTTGTCCCAGCAGCTCATCAGTTTTAGAGGCTTCCAGACCTAGAGTCAGTATTCAGTTTTTGGGTCGTTCAACATTGAACTCAGTTATAATTTCAGTTGAACTCTTTTAGATTTACTCAGCTTTCAGTTATGCTTCCACTTACATAGAATTATTTTAGTATGCTTGTGATATGCCAGATTTATGGTTAGCTTGGGGTCACTTGTTACACTAAGCACCATGTTGCGCCTAGGGGGTAGTCTCGGGGCGTGACACACATGCAACGCACGTGTCCAAATATTAGTAGGTTAATAAACCACTAAACTATTTTTGTTTTGCAAGTTTCAAACATAAACTACAAAACTCATATTAAAACTTCATGGAGGAGGAACTATATGACGTTCAACGTGAACATCAACCAAGCAGATTCAATTGAAACCCCGTGAACTCCTCTGTCCCCACCATTGACATCAGTGGCGGATCTAGAATATTCACTAAGAGGTTCAAAAAATTAAATGTAGCGCTTGAGATTTGAACTTGGAATCTCGAGGTGAATTTTGAATTCCTTGAGCCAACCTTTAGTCTTGTTTTTAGGGGATTCAAAATCCATATATATATACATAAAAAATAAAAAGATCACCTTATATGCATACTGTAATTTTTTACTGAGGGGGTTTGGGTAAACACCCTCCCGCCCACCTAGATCCACCCTTGCTGACATGTAGGAACACCCAATAATGTAGATATGAAACTTGTAAAGGAATGGTATGTAGTTTAGGGTAACCTGTTCACTCTTCATTTAATTTGTATGTATATGTGTGTTGTCTATATATATCAATAATAATTATACTCGCTCTGTTCTAGTTTGTATGACATAGTTTGTTTCAACAGGAAATTTGAGAAGGAATTAAAAACTTTGAAACTTTTAATCTTAAACATATCGTACATATAGATATATGTGTCATTTTAACTAAAATGAAATATTTAAAATCAAATCTTTTTTATATATGTGGTTGTGATTTCCACAAACTTTTATGTGATGTATTAGAACTTTATAAAGACCAAAACAACAAGAAGACAGGTGAATTGCGTAAACTGAGGGGTAAGGGAATTGATTGAGAAAAGTCAGTCAACTTGTATTATTGAAATCATTTTTTTTAATTAAAAAAGTTGCATTATTTATTATATGGTGTAACGACCATATAATTAAAAAAGACCATATTGTGTAACGACCGATTTGGTGTGATCACATCGTTACCTTAATAATATTTTCTTCTCATTTTGTCTTTTTACTTATTATTTAATAATTCTATTTTATCTTTTACCCTACTTTTTCATGGTAGCTCTACCTCATATCCTACTTTTCTGGTAGATTTATCATTCAAATTATGGATGTTCGACATTATGTAACGACAGATAACGATATAATCTATCCAAACAATGTATTTACTAAAATAATATAGTACGATACAATATAACACAACACAATACAATACATTATGAAACAATATGCAACAACCATCCAAACAGAGTGTAAGAGCGTGTCTTTTGATGATTGTATTCAAACACTTGGTCTAGTCAGCTTCGAGGTATGTTTTGATAAATAGTTGGTGGTAGTTCAGGTAGGAAAGTAAGAAACCTGATAGTCCAGGCATGAAATGTCACACCCCGAAACGGTACCCTAGGCGTGGCTGGCACTCGAAGACCATTGCTGGTCCCAAGCGAACCACTTGGTCTGATCACTTATTCAATCACTTAGCGGAAGACTTAGATAAATCAGAGAAGACACTCAAGTGGGCTAACAATCAACAACTCAATAAAAGGATAGTTTAAACACTCAGTTCAAATCAACTCAACATCATAATTCAATAATGAAATTGTAGTTAAAAAAATAAACTCTGAAAGAATCATTCTAACTCAACTCTAACTCTGTCTATGAAGCCTCTAACTGACTCGTAAGAAGGTGCTGAGACAAGCCCACGGCTACCTCAAAATACTGAAAGTAAAGACTAAGGAGCACCTCCGAATGCAAAGAGGTCTCACCAAAATGCGGAGTGGAATCTAACCTTCAACGGTACGCCTGTTGAGGATCTCTATCACCTGTGTCTGCATCATAAAATGATGCAGGCCAAATGGCGTCAGTACATGAAACGTACGAGTATTTAATAAAGCTAAAAAGGAACTTACTCAAAGATACTCAACTCAACTCAAAGGACTCAACTCTGAGAAATAACTCAACACACTAAAGCATACAATATATGCAAAACAATGCTTTAAAAGATATGTATATGTAAATGCAACTCAGTGTATAAAATATAATCTTTTACTTTTGGGGAGTTTCTCTAACCGACAACCATCACTTAAGAGCTAGTGATGATACAACGCTTTGCACTGCCGTTGCCGCAGCCATCCAATACCTTGCCGGAGTAAGGTACGATCAACCTCGTTGGATCCATAATCAATCAAAGTCCTCTTTTTGGGACTAGAGAAGCATAGCCTCTATCCTACGCTTGCTACATAGTTTATGGGGTTTGAGTTGTTATTTACTCTTATCCAAATCGGTGCTCAATACTACTCCCAAAAGACTCAATGTGCTCAATCATGTCAATTTACTCGAATCACTTCATCTAGTCTCATTGGACTCTCATCAAACTCAATCTCATCTCAATCATCAATTCTTTCATTTAAAACATGCTTTCAAACTCATTCATATCTCCTCAATACTCTATCTCAATCAATCATTTATACTCAAAATACTCATGTTCAAAATAATAAAAGTTTAAGAACCTTTCAGACTCAACTCGGACTCTACTCATTCTCATTCAAAAACGCTTTTAAGATTTACTCACATCTCATCAAACTCTTTTTCCGAAAACATCATTTATGCTCGATTCTATACTCATTAAGACTCTGAAAATCATGCATAGTTAATAATAATGCAAAAGCTTCGAAAAACTCATTCTTAAAATAATGCATCATAATGGATGACTCAAGACTTTCAAAACTCAAATGAATGCACTCATGGATGCTCATGTTCCCTCAAAACCTTTCTCTTACTCATAGCATAAAAAAATACTCTTTATTCAATTAAAACAGTGCATTATAGGAAGCAATGTAGTAACGCAACTAGGGTTCATGTGAAACTAGGCATGAACAGCGATTCAAGAATAAGACTCATTGATCTGAGGCAAAAAATATATTTTCTTATCATTAATTGCCTCATATTTATTATTTATATTTGTCCTTTTTTAGCATGGATTTTATGGATTGTGCTAAATAGTGTATTTTATTTGTAGGATTAAATTGGTACAAAGTTGAAGAAATTTGGAGCTAAAATGAATTAATTATGAAAGATTGAAGAAGGAAAATCAAGCAGGCAGCTTAATGGATTAAATTGAATATTATATTAATATTTATATATATGGAAAGGTTGTGGCGGCAATGTCACGTAGGAATCCAATTCCTTTTGGTTTTGGATTCCTACCTTGTTTTGGACTCAATTATTTTATTCAGGGTTTTCTACATCTATAAATAGTCCATAGAAATAATTATTTGGGAAAAGCTACTTTTTGGTGATCAAGAGCAAGGGATTACAATTCATCTTTGGGTTCAATTCTCTATTTTTTTTCTTTAGGTTTGAATTTTATGAAATTTATTATTTTTGAGTTTATGAATATTATGTGTGGCTAAACGCCCTTGTTCTGGGGCTGTAGCTACGGGTTACTGTTGAACATCGAATTGCTTTGAATTGATTATTGGTTATCATATACATTACTTTTACATTCTTGTTTTAGTATTTCATGCTAGGCCACCATAGAAATAAATCTATTGTCTATTCTTGGACTCAAGAGATGAAGAGGTAGATAGACCACAGAATGTAAAGAGCTTGTTCTAACTTTGATTAGATTCGTGTTTAGGAGTGACGCCCGGACGAACACCTAGCTTGGTTACGAAACAGGATGAAATATAAATGCTCGCCAATTAGGACTGCCTATCCCCGCTCAACGATGTAGTTAGACAGCTAGTTGGAGTAGGCGATTAGAGGTCGAGAGATCATGATCATAATATTAACCCTGTAAATCAGTAATGTGATAACTAAAATTGATTCTTTGCATGAGATGTGATACATGAAACCCAAAGCATGCTGCAGCCCTGGAATTGTCCCTTAATTGATTAAAACACCAAAATTATAGTTATCCTTGTCAGTTAGTTTATTATTTAAATTGTTCGTAGTAGTAGTATTCAAAACCATATCGTTAATACTTTCTTTAAGTTGTAGATTTAATTGAATTGATATACATTGATCATAAGTCCCTTGGGTACGACAACCCGGTTCTAAAAGAGCC
Source organism: Solanum appendiculatum (assembly GCA_018342035.1). Lineage (NCBI taxonomy): Eukaryota > Viridiplantae > Streptophyta > Magnoliopsida > Solanales > Solanaceae > Solanum > Solanum appendiculatum. Next base: position 561,077 of record JAGDQO010000489.1, on the reverse strand, counting down.
ATTTATTACTTCTGCGACCACGTACACTTGCGTGTGCATTTGGGAGCAACACTCATATGGATAAACACAATCCCAATAAAAAAACATGGAACTCAATGATGGAAATCATAACTCATTCGAAAACTCAATAGCATTAGGGTTAGAACTAAACTTGACTCTTTAATGACAGAATTGAGATGTAGGGTGCGTGGACGGACTCAGTCCAATGCTATGAATAGCCTTACATAACTGGGATGATGATTATCTAAGTGGAACTTGAAGGTCTTGCATGAAACTCTTGAAACCCTAGTTTTTCTCCTCTTCAATCTTGCCCTCAATAATTCTAAGTGTTAATAGAGCAAAAGCATGTTGGGTACTGACAAGGGACTAATTTTAGTCCCAAAACGTCAGGTTTTTAATTATAAAAGGGTGGGAAAAGATGAAAATACCCCTCTTTAAAACTGCCGAAATGACCTACGAGGTCACCTACGGCTCGTGGTTTGACCTACGGACCGTAGGTACCATCCGTAGGTCTTGGGTCCTAGAAAATTGAATTTCTGAGCCTTTTTGACGACTTGGCAGAACCACCGACGAGACTTACCTACGGCTCGTCGTTCAAACGACGGACCGTTGGTCAGATCCGTCGTTCACAGACTCGGAATTCTGATATGACAGCCTTTGGTAAAATGGTCATAACCTTTTATTCCGAGCTTGACAAAAGGCAAACTTGGTGGCGTTGGAAAGAGGACTCAACGGCCTTTAATTTGATAGGTCATGGGCCACCTAATTCATTGTGTGCTAGGAGATATGCTCATTTGAAGTTGACCCTTATATGATCTTATACGAAAACTTAATCACTACAGGATCTTTGAACTCAACTTAGTACTAGAGGTTCCTTATGACCCTAATTCACCTCTAATACACTTCAAATGCTTAGGAATAAATATACACCATTAGAAGTCATTGAGTTTGGGCCTACGCATATGAACAATGGCTCGAGTCTTTGCTTGAAAAATTTTGGGTTGTTACATGAAACTCGCCAAAAAAATGATACTTCAGATGTGTTTTTTACCTTTATCTCTTGTTTTTTTTTGCTAAACCTATTTTAGCTTGAAACTCAACCATAATAACCAATGGGCAATGGGCCTATACTCATTCTAAGCTTACTAAAGTTATAACAGAGATGTTTATTGCTCGCTTATATAAATGTGACACTGTTTATGAAAAATCCTGCGGATAAAAATAGAAAGGAATTTGAGACATTTCTAGCGATCAAAGTGTTATTCAACCAATAAATGATCATATATCTGTAGCATATATAGAAGGAAAATAACATCTAAAACATATTTTCGACCTATAACTATGATATCAGGGTGCTATTTCAATGAGATTGTTAGATTATTTTTGTTGCAATTTAACTCATGAATATAGCAGAAGCCTCACACTTACCGGCTCCATCCAGAATATAGCAGCTGCAAAATGAATGTCGTCGGGACTTTGCATCATCCTTAAAAATTTAGAATTCAAAACAAATAGTGTAGGAACTGTTTTTGCAATTTGCATTCTGAAATAAATTGTAAGAAAGTGAAACAGGTTTACACTTTCCGGGTCCATCACATTCTGGTTTATTTGCATTCAAAACATAGCTACAAATAAAGAAAGTGAAACTACTCAAATCTGAAATCACAAAATGCAACACTCTCAAGTACAAATAGTACATGTCTCCAGGAAGTACGAACGACTAAAGAAACTAGGTAAACAAAAAGCATAATATTATCTTGCAGCTCAGAAAAGAACATCATCGGAACATATGCTGATCACTTCTATGTTTCCAGAAATGTGTTGTTGATTTTGTTAAGCCTCTTCACTACATCTTTCATGGTTATTCTTGAATCTGGCATTTCCTTTGTGCAGTCTAAAGCCAGTTCTATCATGGAGGCTATGCACATTTCACTTTTACAAGTGATCTGCTCTTCCTCACAAAAAAGATTGGCATCAACAACGTCCATCATAGTCCCTGAAAATGATTGTGTTATCCATTTCCTCAAGTCAAGATTTTCATTGCATATCTCTTCATCTGTTGGCCTTCTTTTCGTCAAAACCTCCATCAACATGATGCCGTAGCTATAAACATCACCACTAGCAGACACTATTCCCTCCGAGCCATATTCTTAGAAAAGGATTGAAGAAAAGTTACTCAATTGAAATACAACAATAATTCTCTTTTTACTTCTAAAACTTGGAGAGGCTTAATTAGGATTAGAGAAAATCAATGAGAATAGATATTTTATACCTGGTGAAATGTATCCAAGAGTGCCCAATGTCTCAGTATGTGCCACGGACTTACTGACAGCTAAAATCTTAGAGATTCCAAAATCACCAACATGAGCCACCATATCTTCATCCAAAAGAACGTTGGCTGGCTTTAAGTCGCAATGAACTATTGAAGTGACATGACCATGATGTAGATATTCAACTGCCATAGCTGCATCAAGCATTACAGTGACTCTTTGATGAAGGTTCAAGTGGCGATCTTCTTTGTACAGCCAATTCTCAAGACTTCCATTAGGCATAAATTGCAGAACAAAGGCTCTTATATAGTCACTAGAACAAGTAGTAATCACTGAAACAAGATTTCTGTGTCTAACATTTCTCATCACTTCACATTCGGTATCAAACCTCTTGCATACTTGCTCATTTTCCAAATCCAGAACCTTAATGGCCACTGCAGTTCCACCAAACAATGTGCCTTTGTACACAGAGCCAGAGCTTCCCTCGCCAATTAAATTGGATTCATCAAAATTATTTGTTGCTCGTTGAATCTCGTGATAAGAAACTAATTGATGAGTCCCAATCTCCGGTACCTTCTCCACATCTTTGGACTTCCCTTTCTTCTGTCGTTTCATTATCCAAATTGAAACAGTCAAGAATATCAGCAAGGATGAAATAACCACTGGAGTAACAATTTTTAGCAGAACCTCCTTAAGCTTTGATTGTTTTCCAGGATTAGTGACAGCACAAGCAGGAATCTCCAATATGCGCATTCCGCAAAGACCTTTGTTTCCGAGAAATGATTGTAGAGTGGAATTTACAAACACACCACCACTCGGTATTTCACCTTCTAAACCATTAAATGAAACATTAATGCTTTTAAGGTATGAGAGTTTTTCCAAAGACTTAGGAATAGTACCTGACAAGGCATTTAAAGACAAATCCAAGTATTCCAAGCTTATCAAGTTGGCAAAGGATAATGGAATTTTGCCAAAAAATGAATTGTTCGATAGGTCAAGATACTGCAGGTTTTGGAGTTCCCCGAATGTGCTTGGTATCATGCCTGAAAAGTGGTTACTGTAAATATATAGTTTTATAATGGCTTTCAGTCCTGCAATATCTGATGGAACTTCTCCCTCTATAGAATTTTGTGACACACTTAGATGGAGAAGACCACTCATTTTCCAAAGGTTCAAAGGAAATTTTGATGAAAATTTATTAGAACCCAAAAAAAGATGTTGTAGCATGCTAAGATTTCCTAAGCATTCTGGAATTAATCCAGAGAGCTCATTATTATTCAGAAATAAGTCAACCAAATCAGACAAATGACATACCGCTTCTGGAATATGTCCCTGCAACTTATTGTTAGATAGATACAGCCCTTGGAGTTGTTTAAGCTTACCAACATTAGAAGGAATACTTCCTGCCAAGTTGTTTTCTCTAAGGCTTAGATATGTAAGACCGCTCATGTTGCTTATGCTTGTGGGAATCAAGCCGTTGATGAGTGCATCTGCTATATACAAGTTTTGAGTAGATGAAAGATTCCCAATAGAATTGGGAAGAATGCCATACAACGGATTGTTACCCACTTGTAGATATTTCAACATCCTACAGTCCGCCAAAGAATTGAAGAATCGCAACTCATGCTCTGTTCGTTCATTGGTAAGTTGATTAGCATGTAGGAGCAGTATTTGCAGCTCACGAAGATTCCCCAAATTAGTAGGAATAGTTCCTGTCAGAAAGTTTTCTTCTAGCGACAGTATCTCAAGCTTGGAAGCATTTGTTATGAACAATGGAATTTCCCCTTTGATCTGATTGCCTGCCAAGGAAAGTCTTACAAGGTTCGGAAGATGCAGACCTGTAGTGGTTGGAATTCTCCCCGAGAGGTTATTGAAATTGAAATCAATCATTTCCAACGAAGATATATTGAAAATAGCCTCTGGAATTTGACCAATAAGATTAAAATTTTGGGGAAATTTTAATTGCCTTAAATTTGATAGCTTCCCTAATTCTGGAGGAATTTGCCCCTCCATGCGATTGTGGACACAATCAAGATATTGCAGAGTGGAAATATTTCCCAATGAAGTGGGAATAGTCCCTTTTATTGGATTTTCAGCAATATAAAACACCTCAAGCTTGGATAAACAACCAATATTTCTGGGTATGTCTCCAGTTATATTGTTGTAAGATATGGACAAAATTTTGAGCTCTGTGAGTTGACATATGTTGGAAGGAATGCAACCAGAAATTTGGTTGGAATGTATACTTAAACGCTCCAGATTTGATATAATTATTCCTTCATCAAGCAAGAAAGGACCAGAAAGGCTATTATTTCCCAGAGACAGGACAAGAAGCGACGAGATATTAAACAATGTTGGAGGAATGGAACCTGTTAATTGATTATTGTACAAGGACAAAAATGCAAGTTGACTCAGATTACCTACCTCCTTTGGAATGTTGCCGCTGACTCTATTCCCAGACAAACTGAAGTTCATCATTTTTGTGGCATTTCCAATAGAAGGAGGGATTATACCCGTGAGTCTATTGTTGGTGAGATCCAAGACTCTGAGTTCGGGTACATACCATGGCCCTCTCCACATTTCACCACTGAGTTCATTGAAAGCCAATGAAATTACTTGAACTCTCCGATTTTGAAATAGACTTGTTGGTATACTTCCGTTGAGCTGATTGTTTTGAATATCAATCACTCGCAAGCGAGGCAAGTGGCCAAGTCCATAAGGGATGCCCCCGCGGAAGCTGTTGTTCTCAAGATTGAGAACACTGAGGAAGGACAAATTGGCCAAAGACGGGGAAATTGTGCCTTGAAGTTGCAAATTAGGAAGAGCCAAGGCCACAACCCTTTGCCTTTTTGGAGTGCAAGTGACACCAAACCAAGAGCAAAAAGAAGTATTTTTGGTCCAATAATTGGCCAAAAAATTACTAGGACTTGTAATAAGATTTTGGAAAGCTAATAGAGCTTGCTGGTCAGTATCATTTGAGGAAGCAAATGATACAGAAAGTTGAATTAGAGAGAGAAGAATCAATAAGACAATGTTCTTTTTCATGCTGTTACTATGCACTTGGAAACAGATTGCTTCAAAGCTTGATTTGTTTTTCAAATGTATTATTACACCACTTATATATGTTGTTGACTTGACAGAGCAATTAGTATTTGCCCAAGTCTTCAAGATATCACTATTGCTCAAGTCCTCACTGCAAACGTATCCCCACATGTACTAGAAATTTGCTTGTGTGTGTATATGTGTTTGTGTTATTAAAATCTGGGGAATACAAAATAATATACTTCTAAAAAACAGTACTCATATTAAAACTTCAAGGAGGAGGAATATGACATTTAACGTGAACATCAACCAAACAGGTTCAATTGAACCCCCTTGCACCCCTATCCCTACAAGAACATCCAATAGTGTAGTTATGAAACTTGTAAAATAATAATAGTTTAGATTTATTTTTTTTAACCAATTCACTCTTCATTTAATTTGTGTGTATGTTTATTGTTTATATGACATAGTCTGAATTGATAAGAAATTTGACAAGGCAGTGAAAACTTTTGAAATTTTTAGTCTTAAATATGTCATAATATATGTATGACTATAATTTATTTATTTTTCTCATTATACATAAACTGACATATTTAAAGGTAAATATATATATTATTTTTACAAACGTAATAATGAAATTAAATGGTTTTGATTTCCACAAACTTATTTGTGGGGTTATTTCACATTATTGAAATGTCATCACATTGAGGGTAAGGAAATTGATTGAGAAAAGTCAGTCAACTTAAATTATTAAAAATAAATTATAAAAAAAAGGTTGCATTAAATATATGGGTCATGCAGTACAAGCAAGTTTGGAAAAAATGCATGTTGCTTGACCTAAGTTACCATCACAACCCCACATGCATTTATCATCTTTGAACCAACTAACCCATTTTAAGTTGTATCCTAACACTCCTTTCCGTCGAGTCGAGGGGAGCCGTGGTGTAACTGATAAAATTGATTTCATGTGATCAGGAGATTACGAGTTCGAGTTGTGGAAATAACTTCATGCAGAGATAAAGTAGGGTAAGAATACATACATACAATAGACCTTATGGTCTGGCTCTTCCTCAGGCACCACGCATAATGAGAGCTTAATACGCCAGACTGTCCTTTTAATACTCCCTAGATTTTATATTAGTTGTCAAAGTTACACCATTATATAGCACCCTTTAACTTAGCCTCAACTAACATATATGCCCTCACAATGTAGAAACTTAAACTTGTATAAAGTTAAACAAATAGATACATGCATCTTACATGACAATTCACGTCCTACATGGCGTTCTACGTGTATTATGCCACATAGGACGCATATGTCTACTTATTCAATTGTATTCAAGTTTAAGTGTCTACTTGTGCACACCCTAAGTTGGAGGGCATATATTTTAGTTGAATCCAAGTTAAAGGACACATTTATGTATTATGCCCAAAAACAAAGAGAAAACACATAAAGTGACCATTGAAGTTGTCTCAAATTTTTGAAAAGACACATTAACTTTGCGGGCGTCCTATTACCCCACAAAAGTATTGAATACCTTTGTAAAAGGACCATTTTGACCCATTTTCTCACCTGTGAATATGCGCGTGATGCTCACCCTTTTAATTAATTTAATTTAAATTAACTCGACACAAATCGTTTCAAAAAGAGAAAACTCTTTCTTTCTTTTGTTTTCCATTTCTTAGTTTGTCTCTTCGTTTTCTTCGATTAGAGCGATTGTTGAAGCTCATCTGCTTCAATTTCGACGTTTCTTGGTCAAAATTCTTGGAGGACTAGTTGAGTAAACAAGGAATTGAAGGTTAACTTTAGTGGTGACTTTATATCTTTTCTCAAAAACAAATAAAGAAAGAAATGGAAAAGGATAGTGGATCACTAACATGGAAAAATGATACTCTCTCTATTCCAAATTAACTGAATTTGTGAGACAATGCACATTTATTAAAAAAAACATTCAAGGACATAATTTAAATATTTCTTTCCACTGTTGCCCTTTGTGAAATCATAAATATAACTTTGTAAGTAGTGCAATTTATCTCCTAGAAAATATCAAAATTCATTTAATGAAAAGACAAATATGAAAAAAAAAAATGTAACGACCCTGAAGGCCATTTTTGGTAATTTTTGTAAAATGACCGTTTTACCCCTCCCGAGAGTTTCTCCGAGTCATGTTTGACTGATATCTGAAGTTAGTTTTGTGAAATTCTTGTTAATTAATGGTTTTTGGAAAGTTTTGAATTCTAAAGGCTTAAGTTGTCAAAAATGTGATTTTTGGGGTCATTCGGAGTTTCGGGTCTCGGATGGGGATTCCGTCTATTCCATCAGCTCCGGAATATGGAATTTGATATAGGAGAGTTGGCAAGATCAGATTTGGAGCTGTATCATGAATTTGAGGCCTTGAGTTGTAAAAATTATGAAATTTTGATGATAGAGTTGACTTTGGTCAACATTCGGAGATCGGATGCTCGGATTGGATTTTCGATGACTTTGTTGGATTCGGGGGATGATTTTAGGCTTAGGAGTGGCCTTGGTTGAATTTTTAGAGGTCCCGAGCTTGATTTGAGGTTTTGAGGCTTAAGTTAGTTTTGTTGTGCTTTATCGGGTTTCGGGTCAAGGACACCTCGAATTCGAATTCCGACAGTTCCATTGAGTCTGAAACGTCGAATTTAGTAGGGTAGCATATCTGGTTTGGGTGCACGGGGTCCCGAGGGTCCATTCAGAGACTTGTTGAAAGTGCTAATTTATGGTTTCTATATCTGGTGCACTTTAGCCTCCGCGTTCACGGAGAGTCACTGGACGCGTTCACGGAGGGTGACCTATTTGGTCTTCGCGTCTGCGGAGTGTTGGCGCGTTCGCGGAGAATGGCGCGAGTTGGTCTCCGTGTTCGCAGAGTGTTGTCTGCGTTCGTAGAGTACTGTTGTGTTGGTCTCCGCGTTCGCGGTCTTAGTGGTTGCGGAGGTCATTTTTGACCTGAAACAGTGTAAATTCGGGAAGTGTCCCATTTTCAACATTTTGAAGCTTGGGGGGCGATTTGAAAGAGGAATTTTCGTGAAAACCTTGTGGTAACTAATTTTAACTCTAAACCTTGACCCATTGATTCTATCCTGATTTCAATTTGAAAATTGAATTTTTTTAAAGTAGATTTTGGGGATTTTTGCATGAACTCTGAATGTTTGATCAAATGGTGATTGTGGACTGGTTTGAATTCCGTTTTCAAAATGATTTTCGCAAATGATTTCCTAAGGCTTTGAAGATTATTTCTATGTGAGAAATTCCAGATTCAAACCTTGTTTACAAAACCCGATTTTTGAGCCATTTGGACCTCTTTGCCCGATTTTCGTGTTCTTAGTGTTGTTGGTTATGAAATTTGATTGTGATTCATCATTTGATTAGATTGTGTTGCTTTGGATTGCTCTCGGAAGGGAAAAGCCCCAGGCATTGGTTGATTTCGATTTTGGTTAAGGCAAGTGGACTTCTAAAACTTTGTAAATCTTGTAATTTTTCGAATTCCTCCTCTTTGATTGTGTTGGGGAGTAATGGGATTGAGGAATGGGTTGAAGTCTTGTATGAATCAATCTAATCTAATTGGTGGGTTCAATAAAATTGACTTTGTGTGCTAAAGTAGTAGGCCAAAATGTGATGGACCGTGATCTTGATACTGTTGTGTAATTCGGAAAATGCTATGAAGATTTCGATGTGATTGCGAACTTGATGATTATGTCTTTTGATCATTGTGGATTATGGGACTAGACTTGAAATTCTTGCTTAGCGATTGATCCTACTTGTGATGAAAGAAGTAGTGAATTAGAGACTAGGCAAATGATCTTGTTGTAAATGATGTAATTGTTGATGTTGACATATTGTTGATAGTGTGACATGATTGACATTGATATGAATTGCGTTGTGACTGTGAACACTATCATTTTCTCATTATTTGTGTGAACATGCTTATGTGCATTGGTTCTGAAACACTATGATGAGACACTTTGATGATTATGCCGATGGAAAATAGTTTCGGCGAGTGATGATTATGCCAATGGAAAATGTTTCCGGCAATTGATGATTATACCGATGGAAAATGGTTCCGGCGGAAACATGGTCCATGTGTGGCCCCCATGGGTTCCGGTCTGAGATTCAGCGGATGTGTATCATAGGACAGACATGCATCACTCTACTTGACATTGCATTGCATTACATTGTCTCATTCTTGTCATTGTGGAGTTGTGTTTATGCCTTGTGACTCTGTAATGGATATATCTGATATTGTTGTGGCTTATTTGGCGATACTGTGGTGTTGTTGTGGATCCTTGTACCGTTTGAACTGTGAATTGGAGTATGTTAGGTTGGGCTGATTTTCTGTGCAGGTTGTAGTTATTGGAGGTTCTGTTGGAAGTCAGGGATTTGTGAATTTTATTAGATTTGCCTTGTTTTATTAGTCGATTTATTGGATACCGTGATATTTGGTATTCACCCTTGCTTCTACAGTTGTGTAGGTTCCGAGCCCGGACCGTGATATAGTTCTCTCTTCTTCTTACTCCGAGGCTTTTGAGGAGACTTGAGAGGTAGTTGTTCGATATTGGCGATCTCTCTTGACCTTTTTATTTTATGTCTTGTTCTATTTGAGATACAAAGACGTTGAGACTTGTATTTTTTGTTTCAATTCGGTATTAGTGGCTTGTACATGTGAGAACCAATCTTGAGAAGGATTGTTAAGTTTTGAAGTCTTCCACTTATTGTTTTCTCCTTGAATTTCTTATTTCCGCTTTGGTTTCGGTCTTGTTGGGTTTAGGCTGACTTGTCCTGATGGGATAGGACAAGTGCCATCACACCCGGTTTTGGGTCGTGACAAAAAAAATTAAATACCCATCTTAAACTTTAAACAATTTAATTATTTTAAACAATGAAATAACCCCAAAAATTCAGTTAATATGAGATAGAGGGAGTAATTGGCTTATGAGCAAAATGAGAAAAGTAGATTCCACAAAACAGAAGAAAAAATATTTTGGTCTATACATCTCTATATCTATTGCAATATCCACTATAAGTGCAGAATGATTAAACAATAAGATAACTTAAATTGCACCAACCATTTCAAAAAGTGTCACTCACACATATACTTTGTTTCCACAAAAATTTTGGGAGCATGGTTTGAGAGGGTGAAACAAACCCGAAATCTCAAAACAGATTCATAAACATTATATTTATTGATAGCCACATTATAATAACAGTACTTGAATTACAAAGAGAAGTACTGAAATAACAAGTAACTAAAAAAGAGATAAGAATGGGGATGAGAAGTTAAGACTCTAGAAAGAAGATGAGAGGAAAAGACAGTTTCTTCAATATATGCCTCCCTCTTCTGTCTAACCCCTAGTCCAATTTAGCCAATTGATAATTGGGCATGGATCCCAAATAAAACTCTCTAATATTTTACTCAGCCCAATAATTCCATCAAAATCAGTCTCATTCACAATTTCTAACACATAGGCCCGTACAAAGTTGACTTGATTCACAACAATACTCTCATCCTGAATAAGAACCTTGTCCTTAAGGTTCGGGTAGAACAATATTGATTTCATAACGGCAAACTAGTTAAGACCTGTATATGTGTTAAAAGTTGCTTTAACAAGTATTGTGTCTTGTTTGTCTTCCTGATCAATCCTTTGGAGGGAATATATCAATAGCCACTTGACTAAGGCAATATCAAACGTGACATTCTCATCAACACTTTTTTCAAATTCAAGCTTTGCACATGCTGGATAGAACCATGAAACAAGATTCTGAACATTGCTCACTTCATGAAATTCCTGATGGACAACTATATGACACATATTCCATTTGATTTTATTGTTACCATCCAAATTCCCAACCCATCTATATTTACTACATCACTCTGTAGTCCACCTTGCTAGAATAGGCTCATGCTTTTGTCTTACGATTTCAAATATTTGTTGGTGATCTAATTTCTGAGAATTTCAACATCGCACCACCCGCTTCTCAATTCTACCACCAACAAGATAAGATTCTCGTTGATCTCTTAAGTTGCTTTGCATTCACAAGAATATCTTGAGTTTGGGTGTGGAACAAAATGCCACTATTCAAATGGTTTTACTTCACAAGCTGCCGATGTATTCCAGGATCCCATACATGTGAAATTATACCATTTCCAACTAAATTGCTTCGAAAAACCTAACATTTAGGGTCATAACCATCACATTCAACAAGTTTAGGATGTATGTTCAAGGAAAAAATAATAAAGCAGCCAACATAGTCTCGACCATCATTAATAACTTTGCTCATAAGCTTGGCATAACTGAAAGTGGAAGGAATAGAAGGCATCACCTCCCAACATAGAGCAAGCCCGTAAAGGTAAGCAAATAACGATCATCCAAAGCTTTGCGAATATCAAAAATGGAAAGGTTACAGGGAGTAGATACTATAGAATTAATTCAGAATGATGGCTTATCTGCATTTGCAATCACAAATTCTATAGGTTTGTTTCTGATGGTAACAATTTCCTCTTCATCATTCTTGTCTTCATTTTTAACATCATCACCACAACTATTTACCGCACTAATTTTGGAGACAGAACTTACCAGATCATTAGGGGGAATGAAAATTTTAATAGGCTTGCTAGATGCACTGAGAGAATGTGCATCTTTGTACCTATCAGACGATTCACCTAATACCATACGCGCAATGGTATTGCTTTTGCATTCCGATTGTTCATCGTGATGTTGCGATAAAAGTGAGTTAGTTATGTTGCTCCATTGTGGATGGACATATGAGCGGCCTGGGAATAGTACATCTGACTCACGGAAGCTATCCTCATAACAATTTTGGTACTCAATCACATATGGTAACTGTCCGACATTAGCGAATCTCCCTCCCGTGGACTCGTATCCTTTTTGTTTAAATCGAATTCTCACCTTATCAGCGAAACGCGGCCAATCAAATTAATTGATTATTCCGAAATAGCCATTGGTACCATTTCAATGCTTCACCGTCAAGGTAGAATGACGCCACGTTAAGTTTCTGATCTTCCTCAATTTTATAGAAATTAAAATAATGCTCCACTTGGACTATCCAAGCCTCCGGATTCTTGCCTCTAAACTGCCATAATTTGGTGTTCGTAACTGTATTTTAGGGTTCAAAAGAGGTCATAGCCTTTTCCCCCAAAATCTCTAGCAACATCAAACGAAATTCAATGAGATCCTTACGGATAGAATCCTTCATCTCTTGTATTGAATCACGAATTGAATCATCAAAAGAAGCCTTGAGTACTCTATGGTCCTTCATTAGAGAGACCTCTGGATGAAAGCACCAATGAAACAAACCTGAATTCTCAATATAGATTCATAAACATTATATTCATTGATAGCCAAATTATAATAACAACACTTGAATTACAAAGAGAAGTATTGAAATAACAAGTAATTAAAATAGAGATAAGAATGGGGATGAGAAGTTAAGACTCTAGAAAGAAGATGAGAGGAAAAGACAATTTCTTCAATATACACCTCCCTCTTCTGTCTAACCCCTAGTCCCATTTAACCAATTGATAAGTGGGCCTAGATCCCAAATAAAACTCTTTAATATTTTACTCGGTGCAATAATTCCATCAAAATCAGTCTCATTCACAATTTCTAACACATAGGCCCGTACAAAGTCGACTTGATTCACAATAGAGGGAGACACAATTTTTCAAATTTAAAATTTGATTGTGGTTCAGTGAATTAAGGAGAAAAATCAGTAAAAAGATTATGAAGGGAGAGAAAATCTACTTTGTATAATTGGGGGAAATCGAAAATAGAGTAATGTATTTTGGATATACAAAACCAAAAGTGGCCCACGTAAATAGTAGGCATAATACATAAACATGACCCTTAACTTGGCGTCAGCTGTCAACTATGACCTTTAACTTTGGGTGTGCACAAGTAGGCACTTTAACTTGTATAAAATTGAACAAATAGACACATTCGTCTTACATGGCACCTACATGGCAATTTTGTGTCTTACGTGGCGTCCTACGTGTATTATGCCATGTAGGACATGTGTGTCTACTTGTTCAATTTTATACAAGTTAAAGTGCCTACTTGTGCACACCCAAAGTTAAAGGTCATAGTTGCCAGCTGACGCCAAGTTAAGGGTCATGTTTATGTATTATGCCTAAATAGTATTAAATGTTAGTGGTGAGTAATAATATTTTCTAACTGTAGATATATTAAATAACTAGATAAATTACCCGTGTTTCGCACGGGATTGAACTATTTTATTAAACTTACATATGATCATTCTGTAATATTTGTATTTTCGATATATACACTACATTGTCAAGGACATTTTCTCGTAAGGCAAAGCATTCCTCTGAAATCTTAAAGTGCTATATTTTTTTAATTTTCATTTTTGTTATACAAAAATTAGGCATAATACATAAACATGACCCTTAACTTGGCGTCAGCTGACAACTATGACCTTTAACTTTGGGTGTGCACAAGTAGGCACTTAAACTTGCATAGAATTGAACAAGTAGACACACATGTCCTACATGGCATAATACACGTAGGACGCCACGTAGGACACAAAATTGCCATGTAGGTGCCATGTAAGACGAATGTGTCTATCTATTCAATTTTATACAAGTTAAAGTGCCTACTTGTGCACACCCAAAGTTAAAGGTCATAGTTGCCAGCTGACGCCAAGTTAAGGGTTATGTTTATGTATTATGCCCAAAAATTATGAGTCATAGAGAGATTTTAAGTATAAGAAAGAAGTCTAAGAAATCTCTATGGAAATAGTTGGTCAAAAGTAACTAAATTTTCTAAATTCCAAGAAGTTATAAAGAACAACATCAGACGTTAAAGAAGAGACCAAAAAGCCTCGAACATCAACACTCCCATGGAAAGTGGAACATCACGTCCATACAAGAACATAATTAACTAAATTCAAATGGAGGACCTTCGAATCCTTTCTTATGAACCTCCATCAATCTCTTTTTTATTATAGTATGACGTATCATGCATATGTTAAAAATGACCCTAAAATTGTTAGTATCATAAAGGTTTTTCCTCATTGTCTCAGAATAGTCATTATTATTGCTTAGGTTTCATATCACTGGCCCCAACTTATTTGGAATTGAGCCATAGTAATTGTTATGGTTATAATATGCAGTTACAAAGAATTAATGCAATGATCAACCAAGCAGTAGGTCACATCTGAATGAAACTATTCACAATTGGATATTCTAAACCAAATTTTGATACATAACATATTAAAATCTCACAAAATAATTTTGTGAGCACTTGAACTCACAAATATCCACAAATAATAATAAAGACGACCTCACTTTCCTAACAATCAAGAAGAACAAGGCATGTTGCTTAACATATTTTTCAAAAAGATAGACTGTCGTGTTGTATCCAAGTTTACAGTTCACAAATTTAATTGAAAGAAGCCAAAAGAACGAGTTATCACTACAACAAAAATGATCTTTAACAGCAATTAATAGCTTAACTGCAGTTAAATATGTATTTTCATAGGCAATTAGTACTCTCTATAAATGTCTCTAAAGTCTATAGCGACATTGAATCTAATGACAATTAATTAATGTCGGTAAAGGCTCTATCACTCTTCGTTAATGTGCATATTTTTTGCCAATGAAAATTGTTTTTGTTATAGTGTATTTTGGGTATCTGTTAATTTCAAGAAAACTCGATCTCTTATTATGCCCAAAAAGAAGAGAGGAAGAAATATGGCAAATTAGTCAACTTGTGATAAAAGAAGTGGACTAATTGTCTCTATACTAATATTCTAGGAAGAGTGTAATGACATGCAAAATGTTTGTACCTAAGATAAAACAATCACAATAATATACTAACTGTGGCAAGCAAGAGAGCAATCTGATTGGTTCTTTTAACAAACTTCACCATTGGTTTCGTATTAGCTATCACATATTTTTTGTTGTGTGCTATCAAATATAGCACAGCCCACAAGCCATTTTTTCAAAAAGTATATGAAGAAACCTGTAGAAAGGGTTCAATCATCCTTATTGGATTTTTTACAGAGTTCAAAAAAAGTCACCAAAATAGCAAAAAGAAATTGCAATAGTTGCATGAATCACTATGACTTACAGTAAAAGATTAAGCTTCATGAAATAGGAGAAAGAAAACTTTGATGAATGAAACACACTTCTTAAGAAACTTAATTAATGTATTTGAAAATTTGACTCCCCTAAAGCAGGAAAAAACCTACAAATAATAGTGGCAGAAATAGAAGTTTTGTTTACTAAAGAACCAAATGTAATGAATTCAACCATTCCAGCAGCGTTATGAGTTGTGGACTGAGAGGTGCAAGCTGTATAAAGGTAAAAAAGAGAAGATCAATTTTCAATCATCCTTGCTGAAATTTTTAACATAGTTCAAAAAAAGTCACCAAAATAGCAAAAAGAAATTGTAATAGTTACATGAATCACTATGACTTACAGTAAAGATTAAGCTTCATGAAATAGGAGGAAGAAAACTTTGAGGAATGAAACACACTTCATAAGAAGCTTAATTAATGTATTTGAATTTGGCTCCCCTATAGCGGAAAAAAACCTACAAATAATAGTGGTAGAAATAGAAGTTTTGTTTACTAAATGAACCAAATGTAATGGATTCAACCCAGCAGCGTTATGAGTTGTGGACTCAGAGGTGCAAGAGTTGTAATGTCGCATTACAATTGAAATCAATTTTCTTTGTTTATTCTTTCTTCTTTTGGTGCCATGGAATTAAGTGTTGGGTTTTAAAAGGTGTGAATGAAAAATGAAGAGGTTTGACTTTTGTGAAAAGTTGTGACTTTTATGAAGAGTTCTGACTTTTCTAAAGAGTTGTGATTTTTATGAAAAGTTGTGATTTTTTTCGTAAGGTTGTGAATTTCAAGAAGGGTTAAATAAGAATCATGATCTGTGAGGGCGCCACATAGGTGGGTCCACTGTTGTAAAAAGGCGCAACGTTTATGAAGAGCGGCAAGAATGGTAACACAATGAACGGGAGAAGCGGTTGTTGAAGGTTGAAGTGGCATTCCTATTGCAGGGGGGAAGAACAGTTTTAGAAATAAATAAATAAAAAGAGAATCCTTGCTTCTGATGGCGCCACGTCACCGGGTTGAGGGTTCTCTTATATATATATATATGATATATGATTAAGTAGTATATGTTTGCTTAATCGCATAATTTTTTCTTAATTTATTAAATAGTTTATAACATTTAAATTTAATGTAGGGGTAAAACCGTAATCTAACTTTTGCTTAGTTAACAAATATTTTCTTTATATTTTTAATAGAAGAAAAAATCAAAAAATAAAGTTTAAGTAAAACAACAAAGTATTCTACATGAAATAATAAAAACTCATTAAAAGTTCACATAATGAATCTAGACAAATTTTAGTAAGTATAAATCTGGACACCTCTGAAATATTAAATTCACTTTTTCTAAGAAAGGCATAATTGTGGATACTAGGTTGAACCAATAATTTTTTTTCCAGGTTCTCTATATATAGAAAAAATATATATAGTAAATTCTCTGAATATTTGATTATGAACACAATTATTATTTGAGGAAAAAAAATTATTTATAGAAATCAGTGAATGAAATAAGACAGTATTATTTAAAAACCTAGGAACTAGAGGGGAGAGTATTGAGCATTTTAAGGGTCTAGCTCGCTGATATAAAAAAACAAAAGATTCAATCCAGTCATAACTCAGCACAACTCAGCGTCATGGTATGGTTTAATACAAAAGAAGTGATAGTTCAAGTTAAAAAAACGAAACAATAAATATGTGAGATATGAAACTCAAGAAAACGTGATAATTAATCAAATGTGTTTTTGTAATTAACTCCAAAAATTTATTATTTGGAGGGAAAAAAAAATTAAAGTAGTAAATAAAGGAAATCAAATAGAGGGGGGAAATAAAATGATAATGAAGAAAGAAATTAAAGTGATAGCTACATCTGCAAAATTAAGTCTTAATTTGGAGGTTTTGGTGAGATATTTTAAGCAAAAATACACATCAATACCTACTACCAAGACAATTGCCCTTAATGTTGTCTAATTAGTCCATTGGTAAAGATTTAACCCTTGTCATTAGTGCACATATTCAATTACATTAATTATCAACAAAAACATCATTAAATTCTATCACTATCAAATCTTAATGGTTTGTAACAGGTCAAATATGAAGAGAAAAAAAAGGGCGCCAGATTCTCAAAGTATGTCGTATTAACAGAAGTCTGAAGAAGGGAGACTATAGTCTATAATTCAAATATTAATGGCTGCTTCCAAATAAATCAATTTGAAATTACAAAAATTGAACTGAATCGAAATTATTTTACTTCGTTTTCCATTATTATTATTACCAAACTGAAAATCAAAAAATTGAACTGAACAATCGAACTGCCCACCTCTAGTCGTATATAAGGCATATCACTTGAGCAAACAACAAAATGATTATTTACTAGACATTTCTGAAAATTTGGAATTTAGCTACTTTGTTTGGATGCATGGTTACGTATTGTTTTATACAGGGGCGGACCCACGTTGTTGAGAGTGGGTTCAATTGAACCCACTTCGTTTCGAATTTTACCGTATATATAAGGAAAATTATTGTGAAATTCAATATAACCAATAACTTGAACCCACATGATACAAACCTTTGTTGTGGAGCGATGGTTCAGGGGGTTCAAATCCACGCTGGATATGCAGGTTCTAATCCCCCCTATAGCATTTCATGCTCATTTCTTGTGAAAAAGAATTAGCAGCGCAACATTATTTTTTTAATAGCAGCGAGGCATCAATATTTATACTTACTATATTTAAATATTTATATTAGTAGCTAGCTCATAAATTACTATATTTATATTTTTTTTATTTTTTTTTATATTTCACCTTGTATATTTTGTTTTTTAATTACCCAAATTCAATAAATTTATATAATCTTGTTACTTTTAACAAACATTTATTTTTTTGTTAATTGAATTTTGATACTGTCTTTCATAGATTTTTGCTAAAACATGCAACTACTTTCGTTGAAATTATGTATAGTTTGTTCGTTTGCTTTGATTTAGTTAAAATAAACGTAAATAATTTTTTTTGTAAATTTTCAATTTTTTTCTCTACTTCATTAAATAGAAAAAGTGTTGAGTTGTAAGAAAAAAAGTTAGATTATTAATAAAAAATGAACAAATAAAACAGAACAAGCAATCATATGTTGGGCTCGACACATTACACTATTGACTATCGCTATCGATTGCTACTTACTAATTGAACCCACTTCTACAAAATGCTGGGTCCGCCACTGGTTTTATAATATATCGTATTATATTATATCGTATCGTATTGTATTGTATTGTATTGTTTTAATGAATACAGCGTTTGGATAGATTGTATCGATCTCCATCGTTATATAATATCATACATCCATAATTTGAATGATAAACCTACAAGAAAAATAAGATACAGGATAGAGCTACAATGAAAAGGTAGGATAAAAGATGAAATATGATTATTCAATAATAAATAAAGAAAAAAGAGAAGAAAATATCAAGGTAACGATGCGATCACACCAAATCAGTCATTACATAAATTGAGTTTTTTCGTCGTTACCTAACGATAAATTTAAATGATACGATACAATAGAATTTAAGTAACAACCATAACAAACATTGTATTTAAATTAACAATACAATACAATAAAACAGGTAACAACCATCCAAACAATTATATTTCTTTTTTAAACCATTCTAGAAAATTATTTCTTTTCTAATTTTGAAAATAATTTAAACGTCACACTTTCATTATTTCTTAATTAATTTGTTCTTATTCATATAAGAATTGTTTAATTTATATGTCAACGCAGATTAATTAATATAATGAATTCCTAATTAAACAAGAAAAAGAAGTACTTAAGGCATCAATAATGGAGTGGTATATACGTAATATAAAAAATAAAAAAAAAAGAGAAAAAGATGGAAGAAATTATTAGAAGAAATTCCTTATCATAACTTACCTACTTAAAGCTAATTATCAAAAGATATTATTAAATAAAAATTATAGAAACTTTACAACTGGGAATTTCATTACATAAATGTAGCAAAGAACCCCACTAATTTTATCATATAACTTTTAGAACTATAAAATATTGTAATTTCATTAAGTAATTAATGTAGAAAAGAAAAATCATTTGCCAATCAGGACATGTTTGAATATTTCTAATCTTATTGCTCTTTTTTTTCTTTTCTTTTCTTCATTTTAAGTATTAGAATTAATAATTGTTTTGAACATTAAGATCACATTATTTTTTTTAATATATACATATGTACTTTATATTTACACCAAACCATTACATATGCTAAATACAAGGCTAGATTAGTAGCTAAAGGATTCCTTCAAGAATATTGAGTCGAACCCCTTTCCTTACAGAGTCAAAATTTAAAATTTATGAAATTTAAACTTATAATAATTTGTTTTAGTCATTAAGTTCACAATTAAATATTTAATAAATCTCCTAATACAAATATATTAAAGGGCTAAGCAAGAGCTATCAGATTCATTTGAATCCAAACTTAATATCGTAGTTCCGCCTATATTTATAGCGTAGTCTTTTATCACCTAACTATGATTAATTTAGCATACATTTTAATCTAATTTATTATGTAATCATAGTAAAATATATTAATTTGATGTAAATATTAAGTGCACATAATTTTTTATTTTTTATTTTTTTTGTGTTGCACTCTTTTTTCCTTTTCAAACTGTTTTAATATGCGTTAATATAGAGTTGAAGATTTTTCAGAAACAGTCGATCTATCTTCACAAAGTAAAGATAAGATATGCATGCACTCTATTTTATCGAGATGTCACTTCCGTGATTACACTAAATACATCGTTGTTTGTTGTACTTTTTATTTCCTCACCAAAACATTTGATCATGTACAACTTGAATAATTCCATTTGACAAGTGTCATCCAACTATCAGAAGCTTTATATATAATTAGCATCAACTAGAGAAGTATTAGTACATGGTTTAATTTTTTTCTTTGCTCTTATCTTCAATTACATTTAGTCATTCATACTTAAAAGCAACAAAGTTTGTTTATGTACTTTAAAGCAAACTTAGTTTAAATCCCCTTTTTCAATTGTTCGTCATCAACATCTCATTTTCTTTGAATTTTATCAATGATTTCAAGATTTTAAGGAGTGCTTAACGCTCAAGCAATTTAATTTCTTCTTAATCTAAAGTGGAAGGAGCTTTCCATCAATATTTAGAGATTATGTTTGGAAAATATCACATCAATTCCTAAGTATATTTCAAATAGCTAATTATATTATAGTTGTACATATTTATCTCTGTTCTTTATTAATTACATCATGATGTGATGGGATGGATGAGATCCCTTCATCCTTCAACAAAGGTAGTAAGTTCGAGCTTCGAAAATGGAGAAAATTTAGGTAGGAAACATTTCCCCTTAAATGAGCTCTACTTGACAAGGATTAGTCGGGCCAATGGGTTCAAGGTACCAGATGGTGGATTCGAGCCTTGGGAATGAAAATATGTCTTGTTGGAGAATGTTTCCCCCTTAAATGAACCATAATTGGTGCGATATGAATTAGGAGGGCCAATGAGTTCGATTCCTTGGCATGAAGAAATTTATGGTAAAGAGCAGTTTCATCTTTAAATGAGTCCTACGACATGTAAATTTGAATTAATCGGACATGTGGATTTCGACTATTTGATGGTGGATTTAAGCTCCATAAATGAAGAAACTTTTAATAGAGAGTATTTCCTACTTGAATGAACCCTTTAGAGTATCAATCTGAATTAGTCGAGCTAACGAATTCCAAATATCATATAAGTAAGGCAAAAAAAAATTATAAGAATCTCTTTCCCTAAAAGAAAAAGGGGGGCAGGGGCAAAATAGAAAAATAAAAAGAGCTTTATTATTATTTTAATAAAATGAAACTTGATTACCTAACACCCTTTTTCTGCTTAAGGAAAGCTTCAAAAGTTGAAGTCCAGATAAGTGTAGGACAACTTAGCCTTTATTCCCTAGCATTTTGTCTTGTTTAATTCTGTTCCACTAAAAACAAATTTCAAGAATATGTTACAGCTAAACCATACAAATTAATATGCATAAAAAAAGTGTGTGAAGCATATAGAGATATTGTTCCATATAATCATTACTATCTTTTTCAAAGTTGAGTAGTTAAACTAGGAAAAAGAATGAGGAATTGAAATATTATATAGTAGTCTTTCAAAAGATAAAGTTGTCAGCCCGGTGCACTAAGCTTTCGTATACATGTGATTCAAAAAAAAGTTAGACTACAAATGTGTATTGTATCCAATCTTTTTTTATATTTCTGCGAGAGGTTATTTCCACAATTTGAACGCAATGACCTCTTGGTCACATAACAACTACTTTATCAGTTACGCTAGGCTCATACAACAGTCTTTCACTAAAAACTTAAAAAAGATAATATTAAAAATAACTAAGTTGGTTTTGATTTGTTTTTTTCTAAGGTTTGCTTAACAAGAAGGGAAGTCCATTCTCTTAATTCAACTCAATTTGTTTCTTTATATAAGTAATGGACACTTCAAATAGCTACAATTACAAAGTCTTATAAGCATCTTATTTCTTTCTTTAGTACCTTTTAAGTTTCAAGAATTATACTATAGTTTGAAGTCATAGAAAAAAAAATGTCAGGCTTTTATGAAGTTTGTGGTGAGGAACTTTTTCATGTTCATCCTGATCCTGTTATCTTGGAACTCAATAATTTGCAGAACCAACTCAAAGGTTAAAAACTATTTTTAGTTTTCATTTTCTGTTGTGCTTCTTGATTGTAATGCTAAGTTAGTTGGTGTTTTCCTATTGCCATGAAAGTTTTGTGTATTTAACCTGGTGCACTAAGCTTCCGCTAGGCGAGGGTACGTAGCCTTACCTTGCATTTTTCACAAGAGGTTATTTCCGCGGCTTGAACCTGTGACAACCTGATTACATGTCGGTAACTTTTATACCTTTGTATCAAGGCTCCCCATCATGCTTCATATGAAGCGGATAGTAAAAAGTTGTTGCCATGTGACTAGGAGGCTACAGGTTCAAGCCGTGAAAACAACATCTGTCAAAAATGCAAGGTAAGGCTGCTTACATAGACATATTCTGGTTCGGCCTTTCCTCAGACCCCATGCATAGCAGGAGCTTGGTGGACCGAGCCTCCCTTTTTTGTCTTTTCTCAATATCTAACATGTTTAATTGATGAATTTTTTTTAATTATTATTACTTTCATAGTTGGATTGATTTGGACATACGATCAATAACAATAGTTGCTAGAGGAGTTAAACAACTCTGCCTAAGATGTTAAACAGAAGCTTTACATCATCCTGTTTACCAAAAAACTTTCATATTTAGATAAGTGGAAACAAGTTTGATCTCTTTTGATTCTTGTGAAACAAAGGGACAAGCTTTCTGTTAGTACCTATGTTGTTCAAACTCTCCAAATATGTTGCCGTATACGTGTCAAGTCCTCAAAAGATGCACTACTTTTGAAGAATCTGACATGTACCTAGCGTTAGTTTTGAAAAGTCCGAGTAACATAGGTTGGTGGAACTTTCAGTCAGCAAGAAAAAACAAATGAAAACTTAAGAATTCAAGAATTTAGTATATTCTAAGTTTGTTCTGATTCTGTCTGTCCAGCTTGTGTTAAAATAGGCCAAATAATAATCTGCTGATAAAATTCAGGTAGTCCTTGTTAGGATTACACCGAAATTATCTTAGCGATTAGGTATGATGATGACATGACATGAGCTTAAATGACCGACCTCAACTTGTTTGGGACTGAAACATAGTTGTTGTTGTTGATTAGGTAACGTTGCATTTTCGTATAATCATCAGATAGTTTTTTTGGCTTAAAGACTAGCTAAAGTCCTGATTTCAGGCTGTAGTATATCATTTTTTGGTAACTGGCTTTTCTGAAGCTTCGACATATATATGTGCATGCCTGTGACATGCTACGTATGGATATAAGCGCGATATTTAGATTTTAACTATAGAATTTCAATTCTTGATGTGAATTTCATCAGAGAAGGATCGAGAACTTGGAGCAGCGGTAAGTGAAATTAAGGCTCTGAAAGCATCTGAAGTCCTCAAAGACAAGGCTCTTGAAGAGGTACTCTCAACTCAATTGGATTTTCTATTTTGCATACATTTGGTTGTTATACTTCAGCTATTATATAGTATGATAATGAAACTCTGATTTCTCACAGCTCGGAAATGAATTTCAAAGATTGGAAGGAAAGCTGAAAATTGGCGAAAATGTTGTTGAACAAAAGGTATGTCATTTCATCGTTCGTGTAAAAGGTAATGCTATTCAAAAGCAATCACTTCATTACTGATCAAAAAGGGCGTGTCAAAATGCAGAATCTTGATATCAAACGACTTGTTAACGAGAAGAAAGAAGCACTGGCTGCACAATATGCTGCTGAAGCAACTCTTAGAAGAGTATACGCAGATCAGAAAGACGATGATGCTCCTCCTCTCGAGTCTATTATTGCTCCCCTCGAGGCAGAGATTAAGATGTACAAGAATGAGGTACTTAAAAAATGATAAAAACTCATTCCAAGTTCCTTGGCAATCATTAACTTGTTTTCTTTGGCAAATTCTTTAGATTGCAGCATTACAGGAGGATACAAGGTCATTGGAAAGACACACGAGGTCTAAAGAAGCCGCGTTGCTTGAAGCAGAACGGATTCTAAAAAGTTCTTTAGAAAGAGCATTAATAGTAGAGGAGATTCAAAATCAGAACTTAGAGCTTAGAAGACAGATTGAAATCTTCCAGGTAGGAGCTTCAACCGGAAAATTACAATAGACGGTGGATTCCCTTAGCTTTTTCGTGTGTTTCCTTCATCACATTTTGAATCCCCTAGTGAAAATTCTGGCTATGGTATTCCTCTCAATGCAGGAGGAGAACAAAATACTTGATAAGACGAACCGTCAAAAGATTCTTGAGGTGGAAAAGCTTAGCCAAACTATTATAGAGCTTGAGGAGGCAATTCTTGCTGGAGGAGCAGCAGCTAATACACTTCGTGACTACAAACGACGAATTTCTGAATTACAAGTACAGAAATTTCTAGACACATATTTAATAATGCTACTAGACGTACGACTATGTTATATGTAGATCATAAGACCTGAGGTTTTCTGGATCTTGTAGGAGGAAAAGAGGACATTGGAAAGAGAACTATCAAGAGTTAAGGTTTCAGCTAACCGAGTAGCAACTGTCGTGGCAAACAAGTGGAAAGATGAAAATGATAAAGTTATGCCTGTAAAACAATGGCTAGAAGAAAGAAGGCTGTTGCAGGTCACTTAAGCAAGATATTGCGCGACTTAAGGAGACGTTTGGACATAGAACTTCAACATTTTTTCAAGTGAAATGAATGTCCAAACAGAACTTCTACTTCAAAAAACTCCTTTTTTCCAAATTTCAACCAAGTCTATGTCCAAACGCCTACTAAATAAGTAATACTTATAACTCATCAGTTAGACTTATTGAAATACTTTTTACCTATGTGTTATAGGCAGAGATGCAACGATTGAGAGACAAATTAAGCATATCAGAGAGAACAGCCAAGGTAGAAGCACAACTCAAGGTGAGCTTTTCAATTGTCATACACTACGCGATTCTTGAAACTAACTTAATGTGTTTTCTACTCATCCGGTAAATTTTTTGCCATAGGATAAGCTAAAACTGAGACTCAAAACACTCGAAGAAGGCCTGAAGCAAACGTTCAATCCTAATGGATCCACAAAACCTCAAAAGACTAAACACTATCTGGGAAACAGCTTGGTAAAAAAGAGTTTATGGACTTCTCGAAATAAGATCATAGGTAGTGTTGGAAAGGAAAATGCAGAAATGAAGGAGAATTCTATTGTGGATATAAACAACAAAGAAATCATAGACGCGCATAAGATCAAGAATCGAGGAGGTGATCAGGATGAAAATAAGACTAATGGATGCAGCCAGAGAGATAACGATGATATAGTATCTGGTTTTTTGTATGACAAGCTACAGAAAGAAGTAATCTGTTTGAGGAAATTTTGTGAGACAAAAGAGTCTGCTTTGTATACTAAAGATGAAGAAATTAAGGTGAAGTATTACCATAAAACAGAAGTCCTTACACACGTTTATCGTCTTCTTTTTATCATTTTTTTCAATCTGCTTGATGTTTACAGATGCTAACAAAGAAGATTGAGACATTGTCGAAAGCTATAGAAGTTGAAGCAAGAAAACGAAAAGTGAAGCAACAAGGTCAGTGTATCTTTTATCATCTTTTTTGCTATGTTGCTCGGATCCTCCAAAAATGCCACTAGATGTGTGTCAGATCATCCAAACATTTAGTATATTTGGAAGATCTAACAAGGCTAGGCAATATTTTTGAAGGATCCGAGCAATATTACTTTTTTGTACACTATCATTAGACCATACTAATTTTGAAGATGGTCTATATTTGAATTAGGGTCATGAGAACATCTTGAAGATTCACGTAAAAAAAGGGCAGCTCGGTGCACTAAGCTCCTGCTATGCGCAGGGCTTGGTGAATCTTGAAGATTCATGTAATGGAAGAAAAAGTGAAACTACTCTCTTGGTTTTCATCCGTCTGATTCTTGCATTTCTTGTATATATATACAAAGAATGATTAGTGATTGATCAAAGGAATAAAGATTCAATTTATTTGTAATGTGTAAAGTGAGTGATTAACTCTGTCACAACTGGAGTGTAATAATTGTTTTGTTTTTGCTTCTTATTTGTATAGTTATTCTTAGCTTTAGATTCAAATGAGTAAGAAAAATTGGAAGTTTGATCTTTTTTTTTTTGGTGATACACAACTCTTAATATAATTTTATGCCAAGGAATAGAACTCTTAACCCTTATGTCATTATATTAAAGTTGACACTTGTGCCCCAGCTCGGTGCACTAAGCTTCCACTATGTGCAAGATCTGGGAAGGGTCGGACCACAAGGGTTTATTATACGTAATCTTACCCTGCAATTTCTACAAGAAGCTGCACAACTAAAGATGAGCCTTCTTTCAAAGAGACGCGAACACTCAAACACGCTGGCAAGGCGCACAATAAAAAAAGTCATAATAATACATAGATGGGATAGACTTTGTCCTCAACTAACAACTAAATACTCCAACTTTGAAAATGCACATCTAGACACCTCAACTCATCCTCACTGTTTCTCGTGGATATACCCAAGCTGACGTAACATACAAATTTTGAAGGTGTCTAGATGATCATTTTGTAAGTTAGCACATAAATCATTATGCTTCTACAAAGACATATTTACATAGGAGTGTTCCATTTATGGATTTCTCCCTTTCCAAAATATAATGTGAAGAAATACTAGTCAACGTTGCACCTATATTGGTGGGGGGAGAAAGCTCTCATCTTCTTTTTATAACAACTCTACACCTCAAACTAGTAAAATTTGGAAATATTAGGATTGACCATGGTCAAATATGTGTCTAGACAACCCCGATTGGAGATTTGAACATTCCAACATGTTCGTATCACCAAGGTATGTGATGGGATGGATCAGATCCCTTCACTTTAACCAAAGGTCTCAAATTTCAACCCTAGAGATGAAGAAACTCCTGATATTTTGACACTGAGACGTAGTTGTTGTTGTTACAATTCCGGAATAGTGTCTAAAGAAGGCTTCCATCTTTTACAAGATTCACTTACTCTTAAAGATTGATCAATTGGAATTTGTCCAAATTGAAGCTCTTTAACATTATTCACAAGCACTTCTAATTGTTGCTTTGATAGCACAATCTTGATTCTTTGACTACTCTTGCAATTATCATTCTTGTCATTTGATAAACATCTAGGTGAATGACATTGTTGATGAATTATTTGTTGAATAACATAATATTGCATCTCGTTTTCATCACATCTAATCAATTTTTGATCATTGGATAAATCATTTTCTTGATTATTCAAAGATGGAGATAGTAATAATGTATCAATACAATTTCCCATGATTAATTGCATGAAAATTGAAAAAAAAAATTGAGTTATTTTACAAAGGACTATCTATATTTATAGTGATGACATAATGATAAAATAATATTCAAACGTGCAGGCCACCTTCAAGTAAAAGCAACTTTAAGTTAATAAAATTGTGCAACCATGCATATTTTAATTTCAAGAATAAGAAAGAATGAATTATGTTATTATATGGAAATGGAATAAAGAGCTCATAAAGAAGCACTTCTGCTATTCAAAGGCATTCCGGAGGTAGTGACAGAATCAGAATTTTCACTAAAGTGAACCAAATATCAAATATAAAAAAGTAAATATATGAATAAGTCAATATATATACGTAAAAGATTTATTTAACTTTTTACCTATTTATACACAATTCCAGCGAAGGGTTGTCAATCAACAATCATTGGAGGCTGAGTCGAATACAAAATTTAATTTAATGAGTTTAATTTTTAAGATTTTTAACATTGAACATATTCAACTAATATTTGTTAAATTTTAGTAAAATTTAACATTGTAGCAGGGGGCAGGGGCGGACCTAAAGGTTGCCGAGGGAGTTCACCCGAACCCCTCGGCAAAAAATTACGTTGTATATTTAAGATATTTTAAGAATTTTTATGTCTATATATTGATTTTGAACCTCTTAAATGTAAGATTTAGACACTATTCTTTGTTTTCGAACCCCCTTAATGGAAATCTTGGATCCACCACTGATTGTAGTATTAAAAATATTGAGTTCTATTAACTTTTGCCAAGTAGAAGTAGTACTCCCTCCGTTTCATTTTACAGCTTGTTTCTTATATAAAAAATAGATATTTTAATTTATTTGTCCATTTTAACAAATCAAAGGAGGTTTTTTTTTTCTTCATATTACCCGTAGTATTAAACAGCATTAAGGTTAATTTAGTAATATACACCCTCCGTAGGCTCTCCTCATCCTTCTTTAGCTCTCTTCATGACTCTAACTCAAAATCTTAATGTTGGAAGTGAGAGATGTTTATCATCCGAGCAACTTCATCTAATTAAAGACTTCTTAAGGATGTATCAGTCATTAGGTCAACAAGAGCCAAGTAATATAAAACAGATAAAGTAATAGTACATGTATATAATGTATATTATACTCTAATAATTACCCTAACCAAAGTCAGAGGCCTGAATATTCTCTGAATATTATACCTAATGAGAACATGAAAATTCAAAGGTCAATTCAATGTCGGTGCTAAAGATGAGGGGGACACACACAAAAAATAGCATTATCCACACTAAGGTTGATCTTTTCTTCCTATGATAAAATAGATGTGAAGTCAGAATTTTAATTATATTTATATTAAATTCATTATAATTAAAAATTATGAGTTAAATTTAATATTTATAGAAAAATAAAGAAAGTAGACAAACTTAAGAGTAAAATCGTACTCGCACCTATTGATCAAGTGTCGTACATTTTTCAAATTCGATCCATGATCAAAATTCTTGATTCCGCCACTAACAGAATAAATCATAGACTAACGAGTAAAACGACAATAGAAACAACATAGGTACATGTATGGAGAACAAAGTGGAAAATAAAAAATAATCAAAGATATATTATACCACAAAGTATTATTTTAAAAAGGACAATGATTAATGAAGTGATTTTCTTTAATCAAATTGTATAATCAATTACTACTATATAATTATAAGACAGCTCACCATCCATCTGGTTACCTACTTATTATTCTTTATGCACTTTTTATTATTAAAATAAAACTATATACCTTGTATACATCGAATTTGGTACTATTATTAATGAAAACAAATAATATAGAAAATAAACATCCATATGGAGCCCAAAACTTTGTTCTGGACTCTTTTAGAAGCCCAATAAAGAAGTACTAAGTAGGCCACCCACAATGATTTGGGTCACATTACATAATTGTGCATCCTTGACCATTTTCTTCATTATAGTAATCATTGTAACCCTTTCCATAGCTAGATGGGCCTGGCCCGGGCCCATATCCATACGAGTAGTTACCGTAGTATGGGGCGGGCTGTGGGAGTACCGGTGTTCCGTAATACTGATAACACGGGCCACCGGTATAATGGCATTGCCCACAGCCGCAACCAGGCATTGCCTGAGGGTATCCGTGGACTGGTGGCATCATCATCATTGGTTCAGATATCCATGGGGTTGCCACCATTGCGGATGTAGGACCGTCCTTGGGCTTTTCGGGATCTTTTTGTTTGTCCTTGGGCTTATCAATTACAGTAGGCTTTTCTTGTCCTTTGGGCTTCTCAGGCTCTTTCGCTTTGTCCTTGGGCTTTTCGGGCTCCTTTGCTTTTTCCTTAGTCTTTTCAGGCTCCTTGGGCTTTTCAAAGGTGACAACCTTAGGTTTCTTCTCTGGTTCTTTGGGCTTTCCATCATCTTTGGGCTTTTCGGGCCCTTTGATTTTTTCGGGCTTCGCGGGCTCTTTGATCTCAATGCTCTTAATTGCTTTTCCTCCTTTACAACACAATTTGTCGCGAATTCTTTCAGGACTACAACAAACTACAAGGATGGTGATAGTATTGGCCTTCTCATCATAACACTGATCTCGTACCTCTACAATTCAAATCGTTTACACATCAAATACACAAATATTACAAAACCTAAGTAAATTCTTTGATATTATAATCTTGAAAATAAGACAGGCGATAGGAAAACTAAAGAAAAAAGAGACTCACGACGCATTTTGCAGAGAATTTTCTTGGCCTTCTTGTAGCAGCAGGGACACTGAAGATCAACCTTTAGCACCATTGTAGTTGTCTATTGAGAATAAATTGTAAGGTTATTTCATTATTGGTAAAAAAAAAAAAATGTTTAAAACTTGAAATTGTTGTGTTATACATGTCCATTCGAACTTATCTAGATGATATTTGGCTAGATATAGAATTTAAATCGAAGAAAAGATAAAATTTTAAATTTTGTGACTTAAATATTTATGTCGCTATATAAAATCATCTCATTATAACATCAAGTTAAAATTATTCTTCAATAAGAATTACTACCAAAAAATATCCTTAAACATTCGAAACAAAATAACTTTGCCCTATGTTTCATTTTTGAAACAAGAATATACTTATATCGTTAGTCAAGTAGTTCAAAAATACCCTCTATACAAATCAAGTACCTCAAAAATTCTCTTTCTCACTAACAATTGATTCAATACATAAAACAAGGGAGAAATAGTCAATTTTACCTTTGAACTATCGAAATTGAACAATCATATCATATATATTAAAAAAGTAATACTTTCTAAACAGATTAAAAAGAAAATAATATCACATAAAATTAAGACGGAGGGAGTAAACATTACCTTCTCTTTGTGATCACCACCCATGGCTAAGAATTGAAACTAGAAATTAATTCCTTGTGATATTTGAGAAGAAGAGAGAATGAAGGATGAAAAAAAAAGTGTGACATTAATAGTATGAAAAAAGGGAAAAGATATAAGTGAGTGATGTGAAGTTAGGAGAAGAATTTGTTGAAATTCATGGCATTGATTTGATTTGTCTGGTGGCTAGGTAGCTAGTTGTTGATTGCTGACTATATACTCTTTGTTAGCATGTGCTGGATTTGATTGTCACACCTCACCTTTCCATTTTTTCTTTCTTTTTTTCAAACCTGATCATTAGAGTAGTATATTTAATAGTTGTAGGTAGGACTGTTCAAAACTGAATCGAAATCAATAATTCGAATCGAAGAAAAAGTTATTGATTTATTGATAATATGTTATTGGTTTAGCTGTTTTGATAACGATTTTGATTTTTTATTATCAGGTTATCAGTTCCTAACGGTTTAAGGTTTTTTCTTAATAATTTAACTGATAATACGATCGTAAATTAAATAATTTTATTGAAACCATTTAGAGTTTATTAGTTTCATACTTTTATTTCAGGTTGTCTCAGACTTTTGGTTGTTCTACAATGTGACAATGTTTGCTTTTGAGCAAAATGCAATCTGTCAACTCATGTACATGGTTCATTTGGCTTGTCATCTTGTTTCTAAATGATTTTCAAAGATTTTTTTGTGTCAAATTTTAACGGTTAAATCGATAAATGAACCTATAACGATCAATAACCGAAAAGTCAATATCTTAAGGATTTTATAATAATTTAGCATGTCTACAAATTGATAAGTCGAGCCAATAATCTTTAAAATTGAATCAAACCGATCGATACGTACCCCTAATAGTAGGGGTAGGACGGAGCTTGGTAGGATCGAGGGATTCAGATGAAACTTTTAATGAAAAATTATATTATTTATATCTGATTGAAATCATATTTTTATGTATATATAGTAGATGTTAAACTCCTTTGACTTCTTTCAGTATTTTTTTAAAAACTGTTTTTTAAATTACCTTAATAAAAATTATGATTCCGCCTTCAAGTATGAATACTAGTTAGGGATAATCACTTCTATACTAGGCACTTACGTGTTGGTAGTTGATTAACTTATGGGCACTTTATTTGACCATGTCCACCGCTTCAGATACCGAATAATTTTATCTATCAAAGTTTAAATCGAACTAAAGAAATAATCATGTTTTTGTTTTTTGAGATTTAAATTAGGTAAACTTTTACCGATATATATTTTCATCAAATTGACTTGAGAAAAGTTGTAACTTATAATATTTTTCGTATAATTTTTAAATATTTAACTATTAACAGTAAAATACTGAATTGATCTAATTCAATTCAACTTTAAAAATCAGCAAAATTAATTTTCAAAAAGTAAAACATGACAACTAAAATGAGGCTGATGGAATAGTTATATTTTGCTTTTATTTAAATGACGAATCAATGATGAATTATAAAAAGTTATTTGACAATAAATTAGTAACGAATTTTACTGCTAATTATTATTATTATTATTATTATTATTATTATTAGTATTATTATTATTATTATTATTATTATAATAATAATAATATAAGAAAAGTAAATAATAGAGTAGGAAGTGGTTTTAGTTGGGTTAGTGCAATAATGAATATGTACCCCACATGGCAGGGATGCTTAACCCATGTTATTTGTTCACTAGTTTCTTTTCTTACAATATTATATTAAGTCCCTTAATCATAAAAATTTGAATAAAATAATATGATTCTACAAAGATTTTCAATATTTTATTTATCATTTTTTTCTAAAATAAATTATATAACTAAAATAATATTTGTGATTATAAAATAAACCCAATTCCAATATTTACTTTGATGAGTGGAATTTAACCTGTTATAAAAGGTTGTTTGCTTCTTTTTTTCATTGTTATTAGATATTAGCCTTTATTTATTAGCTATCAATATCAATTTCACCTATTATAGATAGTTACGTTTTAAATGATACGTAAAAAAGTACTTACACGTTCACAACGTACATGACAAAATACTTGGCTAAAAAACTGAATGACTAAGGATAGGAAGTAGACAATCAACGTAAAATATCATTTATGAAAGAAAAAAATTCTTTCTTCTTACTATAAAAGTCATTTTTCTGATCCGTAAAAAAAAACATTTTCTCAAGAAAAAAATATTTATAAAAATATTTTTTAAAAAAAATTAACTATTTTTTTCCCTCCTTCATAAATTCCAAAAAAAAATGTCATTCTCATCTCCATCCTGGAACACCAAAGAATCTTCTAGTGGTTTTTATTGGTTTAAATTGTGATAGAAATTATATGTGACCATGGGGAGTTTCAATATTAGACTTTTCTTCCATATTTATGATAATAACCCTAGAGAAATGATTAGGACATTTGGGCCCCTATTGTTTAGCCATTCAAACACTTGGAAAGTCCAAATTCTAGACCCCTATTGATACAAATTTTGTATTATTAAATAATCAATGGAAAGTCTGTAGGGATTGATAGGGACCTAGTTTATAATCAGCGACAGAATTAAAAAATTTTAAAACGATATAATAAAATGTAGAAAAATTATACCTGCAATAAAAGGTATTCAATCGGACCCCTTTCTTATTTTTAGTTTCAGATGAAGGTAGATATATATACTAGTAATTTCTTAAAATAAATTAACTTTTATGCACTGATAATATTTTTTTTTTATTTGATCAAGTTAAAGTGATTTATGATAACATGTAATTACTTAATCTATACCAACCACATGACTTTTTTAGTTATGGACATTCCTTATCTTATTGCTAACTAAAGAAAAAATAAATGGTAAAACGTTATTATAGGTCACTCAAATAACGTGGTGGTTGACTTTTTTTCGTATAATTTTTTTTGTATTTTATATTTAGTGATTTGATTAATTCAAATTCACATCACCTAAGTATAATCTCATGAGTAGGATGATTTGGGGAGGATGGTGATTGGTGTGTGTGTGCCGATTTTATGTCTATCTTGTGAAGGTAGAGATGTTGTTTCCAATAAACTCTCTGTTCAAATGAAGTACATATCAAGACAAAATTCAAAAAGAAATCGATAATGAAGAAGCCATGTTGAAAATAATAGAGAAAGAACAATAACAATAAACAATAGTTTAATTATTCAATAATCAAAACGTTTCCTACAAAAAAAAAGTCTCTATTTACATTAGGGCTGTTCAAAATTGAACCAAAACCGATAATTCGAACCGAAAAAAGTTATTGATTTATTAGTAATGGGTTATTGGTTTAGCGGTTTTGATAACAGATTTGATTTTTTTTGTTATTGGATTATCGGTTCTTAACGGTTTGAGGTTTTTTCTTAACGGGTTAACCGATAACCCGATAGTAAATTAAATAATTATATTTTTATCATTTTGTATATAAAGTCTTTGACTTAGAGTTTAGTTTCCTACTTTTATTTTTAGCTGTCTCAAACTCTTGGGTATTCTACAACGTAAAAGTGTTTGCTTTTTAGCAAGATGTAATTTATGAACTCATGTGCATGGTTCATTTGGTTTGTCGCCTTGTTTAATTTCTAAGTGATTTTTAATGACTTTTTTTGTGTCAAATCTTAATGGTTAAACTGATAACCGAACCAATAACGATCAATAACCGATAAACCAATAATCGATAAATCAATATCTTAATGGTTCTTTAACGGTTTAACATCTCTACAAACCGATAAGTGATAACCAATAAATCAAACCGATAAACTTCAAAATCGAACCGAACCGACTGATATGCCGCCCTAATTTACATATTCAAATTCGAGATGTCCGATTAAATGTTGGAAGACCAATCCCACCCCCACCCCCAGTCCCCACAACCTCCTTTTCACCAAATGAGCCAATTTCAGTAGTTGGAATAAAAAAAAGAACTAATAAATCATCGCACCTAACAAATAAAACAAACTTAATTAAAGACGTATTTCTGTCATAGGTGAAGAATAATTGAAATGCATGAAATAACGCACGTAATTCATTTGGAAAATAGCATATTTAAATTTTATTTTTTGTTTTTCATTCGTCGTTGAGTATCTATTATAGTGCCAAATTAATTTAAATTTACATTAAAAAAATTCACCTTAGAAAATAATATACTACTTAAGGCGACTTCATATTCAAAACAATTGAACTCGAGATCTAGAAAAAATATTCACAACTCCATCATAATCTTTAAGTGGTTAAACTAGACTATTTTAATACCTACTTTGAATTTAATTTTTAAATCATAGAGATGAAAAGTACCATATATATTTAAAGAATTAATCAAATAAATGATCTATCAAAGATCCTTGAAAGGACAACAACCTAATAAATAATTAAAGTGAATTTTAAAAAGTACTACATAAAATATTGTTAACAAGGTGTATGAATTTTTTTTTTTCACCCTTTTTGGTTGGCAATGTACTTTAAATTTTGTTTATGCATTTCTGTTACTTAATATTTGGTTTGTAGTTTATTATAAAAATTATTTAAATTCTATGGGCCTATTCATAATATATCACTAAAAAAACAAAAATAACAATATATACTTCGTGTAAGTATAAACACAGATATTATCTCTTTTTTTCTGATAGAACCTCGACTGAAAAAGGAATATTAATTGAATCATGAAGAAAATTTGGCAATTAACCAAACAACAAGATACAAAGCAAATACATATCCGTAAAAAAAAAAATAACATTGAAAATAAATAAATAAAGAAAATATTTATTAGACCATTTTTCTTAAATTTGGTCCAATTTGTGTGTGTAATATTTGACTAATAATTTAATTTTTTCTGTCGGTGCGTCTGCATCTAAAATTACAATTTCCCCTTTTCTTTCTTTTTTTCTTTTTGTTTTTATTTTCATTTATCAACCCTACTTCAATGATTGCTACATGACCATAAATTTTCACTTATTGTTTTAATTATCAAAATCTTGAACTAAAATACTAAAACAAATAATAATTAAAATTTTCTATGAACTTCGTGGCCAAATTATAATGTTCATAACTAATAAAATTTTATGATACCTCATCGTTGATCCGTCACTAAATAAAATTAAAGATGAATTTTAGTATTTAGTTATGAAATTTATATGTCGCTAATGCATATTTTTTATATAATAACCATGAGAATTGTAGTTTTAATGTCTCATTTCCAATATAATTTATTATCTTTTAGGATCAGCTATTGTTAATCATCTTGAGAAGCTATTATTTTACCAACTAACTAATTAGACACAAACTCTCTTTTTAGTCTTATAATTCTCGTTGTGCTCCTCCAACTACCATCCATTTCAGTTGTCGTCTGCCTCGCGATTCTTACGATTTACTCATTCGTCTCCTACTAAAAACATCACTTTCCGACCAACTTACATGTGTTAAACATATCGACAATATTGTGCATCTTGAGCTAGGATCAATTTTTTCATGAGATTTATAATTACAATTTCTTTTTACCCCTTTTGCTTCGTATTTAAAAAACTAAAAGTCACCGAATCTACAAGTAATCAGAAGTAAAATAATTATGATGATCAATAAAGTAAAAAGGTATTTCATAATTAATAATTGTTCTTGGAAAGGTTGGTAGGGAAATGGGCCAATATTTTTTTTTCCAACCAAATCCCTTTGCTTGGAAACAAAGGAAAGATAAATGAGGGAAACTTGAAAAAGATATAAGGTAAAATGAGTAAAAACATTAAAAAAGATTTAAATTATACAAATTTGTTTTATTAAAAAGATTTAGAACATATTTTGAAGGTCACATTATATTATATTGTAATTAAATGTGGATGTAATTGAATGTAACAACATATATAGAATTGGGTGTAACAAAAGGGAAATAGAATTAATAGATATATTCATAAGAATGGTCTAAGATTTCGAAAAGATAAAGATGCAAAGAATAAAGAGATAAGTCTTTGAATAACCAAGATGAAATAGAAATTCAAACTCTTTTATCTCCGTTGTCACAATGTATTTTTTTAAAAAAAAAAAATTCTCATTATGAAGTTGATCTCTGGTTCTCTATTGACCCACCTAATCAACATTACTATGTAAATATATTTGTATAAGTGAAATAAAATATACAAAGTAAATAAATTGGATCAAAATAGAGATTTCGTACTACAACCTCTTTCTTGAAAAGAAACTATTTCTGATAAGGCGAATAAAGACTCATCTTCTTTCATATCATATGTGTCAGAAGCATCAAATGATGTTTTATGAGGTGGGGGAATCCTAATCCAATGCCCTAAGCTCTTTGGTGGAGGAACTTTGGGACATTAATTCTTAAGGTAATGCCTAAGTGCCTTAGCTAATAGAGACCGGAGTAGCTCTAGAATTATGTGTACAAGCTCATAATAAAAAATATTATCTTTGTTTAAAAAGGTTATGAAATTATTTGTCAAGTAACAAATATACCCCAAAATTAGATATGAGATTATTCGTCAAGCTAACAAATATACCCCAAAACTAGGTGTTGCTTGTGAGGTATGAAAAGAGATTGCATTAATTTTGCAGAGTTGTGGACGTTTTGTACAAGAAAAAATATTAGACATTAGCAGATAAATTAGCAAAAAATAAAGAAGCATTAATACTCTTCAATTCTCAAGGGTAAAGAGGGAATTTTACTGTAATTTATACTATGAAAACAAAATAAATTATATTTGTGTAACCAAACTCAACATAATAAATTCTACTATAATTATATTATGAAAATCAAATGAATTATTGTAATTACTATATTTTATAATTATATTAGGGTAGTAGCACAATTTAGTAAGTACACCTTAGCTTCCAAATAGGAAAAAATATCTACTTTCCAAATTGGTGGGCAAATGCTATTGGTCTGACAATCACTATACCATGTGATGGCAGGCCCATTAGGACCATATACATAGCCCATAATAGGGGAGACACAAAGATAAGAAAGTGACTTGTCCAATTTTTATTGCCCAATATCAAGATTTTGCATATGATTTCCCACTTTATTTAACCATATTTAATTGGACACAGTGTAAAATGTTAATTTACCTTATATATTAGTGAGTAATAAAAGGAGTATTTAAATAATGGCATACTACATTTTATGTGTCCTTTAATTTAGCCTTAATTGATATTTATATATATCCTTCGACTTTTGGTATATATAAATAGATACTTAAACTTATATAAAACTAAACAAGTAGTGTCACGAATATCAACCAATAAGTTCCATCGGACCAGCATTGTCTGTAAAATAAACTACAAAAGCATTAATTTAACTAACTTGACACATTGTCCGTAGGTTAAAGAGCATCTAACGCAAACCAACGTTTCATATCTTCAATTCAATTACTTAAAGAAAAAATGAAACAAATACTATACTGACAATATAATACTGCGACAATATCTCTTCTTTTCTTTGTCCCCTTAAAAACTCCTAGCTAGTGTCTTGATTCACGACATCAACCGATATAATTTCCACTAGATCAACACCGTATATAAAATAAACTAAAAAACAATTCAATATCTATGATATGTCGTAGATCTATTAACTTGGCGCATTGTCCATAGATTAAAGAACATTCTACGTAAATCAACCTTTCATATCTTTAATTGTGAGGTCCATCCCATGTTTTATTAGTCAATTTTTGCTTCTACAACAAAGATATTCAATTGCTACAACCAATTGTTAAAAAGGAATAGTTATAACAAAAGTTGAAAAGTTTATAGATTTGGTGGTTGGC
Source organism: Solanum appendiculatum (assembly GCA_018342035.1). Lineage (NCBI taxonomy): Eukaryota > Viridiplantae > Streptophyta > Magnoliopsida > Solanales > Solanaceae > Solanum > Solanum appendiculatum. The sequence goes on along the minus strand of JAGDQO010000489.1, from coordinate 522,565 downwards.
AAATTGGTAGGATTTGCGACCTTTGTTGAAATTTGTTACATTTGCCTATGTCATTAGTGACATAGGCATGGTTTTCTCTTCCTATAAATAGGGAGCTTTTGCTCATTTGTTAAACACACCAAGATAGAGAAAAAAATCATTTTGAGAGCAAAGTGAGATATACCATAGACTATATAAGAAAATAGTCTGTGAAGAAAAATAGAGTGCGAGCGATATTTTTAGTAATGTAGTAAATCAAAAGAGTGTTATTCCTTTTGAGTGTGTAGTAGTCACTTTGAGTGTTGTACTCGTGACTATACAGTGTAAAAACTCCTTGCTATAGTAATATCAGTTGCTCTTCTTGGCCCGTGGTTTTTCCCTTATTTAGAAGGGTTTCCACGTAAAATCCTTGGTGTCATTATTTTCCCATTTTATTTCCACTATTTTGACCATATATATTTTTGTGTCAGTCCGCATTTTTCCAACAAACTGGTATCAGAGCCAAGGTTTTATCTGAGTATGCTCTGTGGTTGCAGCATAGTCTGAACTTCCACATCAGAAAAGATTTACTTTGATTTGCAATAGCTATATTTTTTAGGGAAAACGATGGAAGCCAACACAAGTAGACTGGTTACTTTGAATGGTGTTAATTATGTCATTTGGAAGGGGAAAATGGAATATTTGTTTTATGTTAAGAATTTTTATCAACCAGTCTTTACCACTATAAAGCCTGAAAATAAAACAGACGAAGAGTTGAATCTGTTGCACAGACAAGTTTTTGGATTCATAAGGCAATAGGTTGACGATAATGTGTTGAACCATATTTCTAGGGAGACACATGCTCGAACCCTATGGGAGCATCTTGAAAGTTTGTATGCTCGGAAGACTAGTAACAATAAAATGTTCTTAATAAAGCAGATGCTGAGTTTAAAGTATCATAATGGTTCTCCGATAACAGATCATCTTAATAATTTTCAGGGGATCATGAACCAGTTATCTGCTATGGGCATCAAATTTGATGAAGAAATTCAAGGCTTGCTTCTACTTAGTTCCCTACCAGACTCTTGGGAAACATTTAGAACTTCATTATCAAATTCTGCTCCGGATGGTGTGATCTCTATGGATTCCGCCAAGAGTAGTGTCTTGAACGAAGAGATGAGAAGAAAATCTCAAGGTTCTTCTTCGTCGGATGTCCTAATAACTAGCTCCAAGGGGAGAAACAAAACTCGTAGTTCTCAAAATAGAGAACATAATAGGAGCAAGTCCAGAGGCAGACTTAAGGATATTGAGTACTATCATTGTGGCATGAAAGGGCACACAAAGAAGTTTTGCCGAAAGTTGAAGAGGGAAAACAAAGACAAAGAGGAAAATAAAGAAGATGGCAATGAAAATTGCCTAGCCACCGTTACCACCGAAGATCTTGTTACCGTCCTTGATGCGGATCTGATAAATATTGCTTGTGATGAGTCAAGCTGGGTTGTGGACACTGGTGCCGCATCTCACGTGACATCAAGGAAGGATTTTTTCTCTTCCTATACTCCTGGTGATTTTGGAACCTTGAGTATGGGTAATGAGGTTGTATCAAAGGTGGTTTGTATTGGTACAATTTATTTGGAAACTAGTGTTGGAACTAAACTAGTTTTGAACAATGTAAAGCATGCACATGATGTTCGTCTGCACCTAATTCTGTTGGTGTTTTGGATGATGAAGGATATGTTAGTACTAACGGTGATGGAAAGTGGAAACTCATTAGGGTTCCTTGGTTGTGGCTCGTGGTAACAAACGTCGTGGTCTATACTGGACTACGGCTTCTACTTGTGTTGATATGGTGAATGCAGTTGAGAACGATATCTCTTCAACGTTATGGCACAAGAGGCTTAGCCACATCAGTGAGAAAGGACTTAATGTTCTAGCCAAAAAGAAATTATTGTCAGCTTTCCAAAGTGCTAAATTAGAAAAGTGTGAGCACTGTTTGGCTGGAAAACAAAATAGAGTTTCCTTTAAGTCCAACCTTCCTTCAAGGAAGACAAAGTTGCTTGAGTTGGTGCACTCTGATTTATGCGGTCCAATGAGGACAAGGACATTAGGTGGTGCACTCTACTTTGTCACCTTTATTGATGATTGCTCGAGAAAACTTTGGGTCAATGTCTTGAAGACTAAAGACCAAGAGTTAGGTGTCTTTAAGAGGTTTCAGGCTTCAGTTGAAAGAGAAACTGAAAAGAAACTTAAATGTATTCGTACTAACAACGGTGGTGAATATTGTGGACCGTTTGACCAATATTGTAAACATCAAGGTATTAGACACCAGAAGACTCCTCCTAAGACTCCTCTGCTTAATGGTTTGGCTGAGAGAATGAACAGGACCTTGATGGAAAGAGTTAGATGTTTTCTTTATGAAGCAAAGTTGCCGAACTCATTTTGGGGTGAGGCTTTGTTGACCACTGCACATGTTATTAATCTGTCTCCTACTTTTACTTTGCAAAGTGATGTTCCAAATAGAGTTTGGTACGGAAAGGATGTTTCCTATGACCATTTGAGAGTATTTGGTTGCAAAGTTTTTGTACATGTGCCAAAAGACGAGAGGTCAAAATTAGATGCCAAGACAAGGCATTGCATCTTCATTGGATATGGCCTTGATGAATTTGGTTACAGGCTATATGATCCAATTGAGAAGAAACTTGTGAGAAGCCGTGATATTGTTTTCATGGAGAATCAAACCATTGAAGATATTGACAAAGCGGAGAAGCTAGAATCTTCAAGTTTTGATGGCATAATTTATCGTGATGAAGTTCCTCACACAAGTGTGCATGATGTTGTTGGGCTTGATGACCATGGTGACGCCCAGAATCATTTCTCGGAACAACACGTTGATGTTGATAATAACAATGATGTTGTTATTGATGATCTTTCTGCTCATAAAGTTGTGGACGAATCAAATATCCCGCTTAGGAGGTCCACAAGACAGCGGGTTCCTTTCTCTCGTTATTCACCAAATGAGTATGTGCTACTCACTGACGGGGGAGAACCTCAATGTTATGAGGAGGCTATGGAAGATGAGCACAAAGATCAATTGATTGAAGCCATGCAAGATGAGATGAAGTCTCTGCATGAGAACCACACTTATGAGCTGGTGAAATTGCCTAAAGGCATGAGAACTTTGAAGAACAAGTGGGTATTCAAAGTTAAAGTTGAAGAACACAACTTGAAGCCTAGATACAAAGCTAGATTGGTTGTTAAGGGATTTGGTCAAAGGAAAGGTATTGACTTTGACGAAATATTTTCTCCTGTCGTGAAAATGTCCTCCATACGTACAGTTCTAGGTTTGACTTCTAGTCTTAATTTAGAGATTGAGCAGATGGATGTGAAGACGGCTTTCCTTCACGATGACATAGAAGAAGAGATTTATATGGAACAACCTGAGGGCTTCAAAGTAAATGATAAAGTAAATTTTGTGTGCAAACTCAGGAAGAGTCTCTATGGCCTAAAGCAAGCTCCTAGACAGTGGTACAAAAAGTTTGAATCTGTCATGGGGGTGCAAGGCTATAAGAAGACTTTCTCAGATCACTGTGTATTTGTACAAAAAAATTCTGACAATGATTTTATCATCCTCTTGCTATATGTGGATGATATGTTGATTGTGGGCAAGAATACTTCCAAGATTGACGAGTTGAAGAAAGAATTGTGTAAGTCTTTTGCTATGAAAGACTTGGGTCATGCCAAGCAAACTATGGGCATGAGAATCACTCGTCTTAGAGATGAAAGGAAGATTCACTTGTCTCAGAAGAAGTACATTTAACGTGTACTGGAGCGCTCGCTTCAATATGAAGAGTGCTAAGCCTGTTAGCACACCTCTTGCTAGTCATATGAAGTTGAGCAAGAAGATGTGTCCTACAGCTAAGGAGGAAAAAGAGAGCATGGCCAAAGTTCCATATTCCTCCTTCGTCGGAAGTCTAATGTATGCAATGGTATGCACTGGACCTGATATTGCTCACGCAGTTGGTGTTGTCAGCAGATTTCTAGACAATCCCGAAAAAGAACATTGGGAAGCTGTGAAATGGATACTCAGGTATCTTAGAGGAAGCTCAGATAAATTCTTGTGTTTTGGAGCATTAAGTCCAATCTTGAAGGGCTATACAGATGCTGATATGGCAGGTGACCTTGATAACAGAAAATTCACTACTGGATATTTGATTACTTTTTCAGGGGGAGCTATATCATGGCAGTCGAAGCTGCAGAAGTGTGTTGCACTATCTACAACTGAAGCTGAGTATATTGAGGCTACTAAAGCCGGCAAGGAGATGATATGGCTCAAGCGATTTCTTCAAGAACTTGGATTGCAACAAATGGAGTATGTTGTCTATTGTGACAGCCAGAGTGCAATAGACTTAAGCAAGAACTCCATGTACCATGCAAGGACAAGACACATCGATGTCAGATATCATTGGATTCGTGAGCAAGTGGAGAATGAATCACTTCATGTTAAAAAGATTCACAAAAGTGAAAATCCTGCGGATATGTTGACCAAGGTGATACCGAAAGACAAGTTTGAGTTATGCAATGAACTTGTCGGTATGAGCTCTCTCTAAAGAAGATGAAGAGACCTCTTTCCGGTGAATAGGACTGGAGGGGGAGATTTGTGAGGTCCATCCCATGTTTTATTAGTCAATTTTTGCTTCTACAACAAAGATATTCAATTGTTACAAGCAATTGTTAAAAAGGAATAGTTATAGCAAAAGTTGAAAAGTTTATAGATTTTTTGGTTGACAAATTGGTAGGATTTGCAACCTTTGTTGAAATTTGTTACATTTGCCTATGTCACATGATTTTCTCTTCCTATAATTGGGGAGCTTTTGCTCATTTGTTAAACACACCAAGACAGAGAGAAAAATCATTTTGAGAGCAAAGTGAAATATACCATAGACTATATAAGAAAATAGTCTATGAAGAAAAATAGAATGTGAGCGATATTTTTAGTAATGTGGTAAATCAAGAGAATCTTATTCCTTTTGAGTGTGTAGTAGTCACTTTGAGTGTTGTACTCGTGACTATACAGTGTAAAAATTACTTGCTATAGTAATATCAGTTGCTCCTCTTGGCCCGTGATTTTTCCCTTATTTAGAAGGATTTCCACGTAAAATTCTTGGTGTCATTATTTTTCCATTTTATTTCCACTATTTTGACCATATATATTTTTGTATCAGTCCGCGTTTTTCCAACATTAATTCCATTATTTAAAGAAAAAATGAAATAAATACGGAGTACACAACAAGTCTGCCAACAATATCGATCTCCTTTTCTTTGTCCTCTTGAAAACTCCTACCTAACATACGCGATTATAAATTGATAAGTCCCATCGAACCAACATTATAGTAAAATAAACTACAAAAACAATTATTCAAACACCTATCTGTACTGAATCTACTAACTTGACGCATTGTCCATAGATTAAAGAGCATTCAAAGTAAATCGACCTTTCATATCTTCAATTTCATTATCTTAAGAAAAAAAATGGAATTCAAATTCAAACACCTTAATTATAGAATTACAAATTTTTTAAATGGAATTTTTAGGATACATAACATATCCAAAAGATCAGCAGTAGTAGTTATTATACCTACTAGTCAAAATCAATAGGGAGAAAAACATGGTGTTTACTCCCTCTCTTGGCTTACTTTTTTTTTTAATCCGTCTAAAAAAAATGATATATTTCTATATTAAGTAATAATTTAATTTGAAAATATCCATTTTACTCTTAATGAAATGATCTATAGCCACATAAATATCTATCATTCATTTTAGACTATACTTTTTAAAAGTCTTTCTTTTTTTCTTAAATTTCGTGTCGAATCAAACCACCTCACATAAATATTGACTGGTTTGTACATGACCAAAAATAAATAAATAGGACTGACAGCAAATATTGTAAAGGACAAATTATGAGAAGCTGAGTCAGCAAAAATGACCACTGTACTATTTGTCTCTGTATTATATCCTGCAATTAATAAACAATTGTGCGGGTGTGTTCGATACGGAGAAAAATATTTTTCACAAAAATATTATTTTAGAAAAACAAGTATTTTTTTCGTTTTATTTTATATGATATTATTTGATTTGATATATATGATGTTTAAGAAAAAAAATGAAGATTTTTTAAACTTATAGTCTAAAACAATCCTTAAATATTTGTGTGGATATAAATTCTTATTATTTCTACTCTTTTTGGGAAGGACTAAAAAGAAAATGTAACACATAAAATGAGATAGAGGGAGTAAATGTTTTTACGTATTTGTATATAATATAGATAAATATTATAAAAGGTGGAGTAGGAATATTGTGAGGGTGATAAGGTGGGCTATGGAGTAGAGGCGGGACGATACAATCAATGTAAAATACCATTTCAAAACATTGTTTTTCCTACTTCTGTTAAGGAAAACATTTTCTTATAGAAATTGAATAACGTTTACTCGAAAACATTTTCCTCCATACCAAATACGTACAGTACCTTGTATCATTTTCATTTTCTATGGGTGAATAGTTCTGCGCATGAAGTATTTATATCAAATCAATTCAGGTTACCCTGGTCAAGTAATATAATAAAGAAGTACACATTAATTTAAGATAATTAAGTGATAATTATATATATTCAAATATATATTATGCATCTATTGATTTAATACAAATACTCGATACGGATAAAATTTTACTCTTTTAAATAAATGTACCTATCTCTCTCTATATATATCTATATATCTAGAGAGTGTACTTTTAAAGAAGGAAAAAAGAATAGCTTTTCATTTACTTTTTTTTACATTTAAAATCAACATTTTGTTGAAGCTTTTTAACTACATGGGTGAGTATGTTCAAACACATATTCTACAATCTATAATTCAACTAAATTTTATTTTCATTAGTTTTATAGTTTTTAACGTAAACAATTCAAGATTTGAATTTTATGAATTTTAGTTCGCGATAAGTACAAAATTCATTATTTGTATTTCTTTAGTATTTTGGTAACGTATATAAAAGTTGAGTCAAAATTACTGAATTCAGACAAATTTCATAATAGATACACCAAATCTATCCTTGACTATTTGTCTCTCTCTATATATATAGCTAGAGTATTTTTAAAGAAGGAAAAAAGGGGAGGGACTTTTCATTTACTTTAATTTGTTTAATTGAAAATCAAGAGTTTGTTGGAGCTTTTTTTACTACATGGCTGAGGTATGTTCAAACACTAAAAAAAAAACATTCAACAATTCATAAATCAATCTAATTTTGTTTTGTTTTGTTTCATATTATATACAGTTTGTCAATGGAGAGTATTGATAGTGTATAAGAATCTTGTCTATACTGATTAGCATGTGTGATATATTCAAGATTTGAATTTTATGAGTTCGAGTTTCAAATCTATCATTCTTGAAGTTGTTAAAGTGAATTTTTTGTAACAAGAATACAAAATTTGAACTTTTATGATTTCGTGTTTGAAATCTTTTATTTTTCTACTTGCTAATTTAGTGATTTTTTTTTTGCAAGAATCTTGTACTTTAATAGCAAAGACGAATGCAAGATTTGAACTTTTATAATTTCAAGTTTGAAATTTACTATTTATACTTGTTTAGTGGGTTTTATAACAAGAATGTTGTACGATGATAACAAAGATTTATTCAAGATTCAAACTTTATGAGACAAAATTCATGATTTGTATATATCATAACACGTATATAGAAATTGAACCAAAATTACTGAATTCAGATGAACTCCGTAACATAAACACTCTACATTGTCCTTTTGATGAAGAATCTATATATGTATACTTTTAATTAATTCCCATTTTAATTTTATTTATTGTGTGATTTTGATAGGAAAAAGAGAACAAAGGGGAGGAGGTAAAAAAGGAGGAGGAAAAGAAAGAAGAAGAGAAGAAAGTAGAGGAAAAAAAAGAAGATGAAATTCAAGAAATTGTGCTCAAAGTTGATATGCATTGTGAAGCTTGTGCAAGAAAAGTTGCAAGATCCCTCAAAGGTTTTCAAGGTATTTAATTTATTTCCTTAATTAATAATTCCCTTTTTAATTAAATAATTACCTATAATGAGTGAATTAGTTAAATGACATTAGTAGTTTAGAAAAATGTTCAGATGTATCCCTAATAATATTCAAAATTGTTCAAGTAAGATGTTATATGTTACGCCTTTGGTTTATTTATATTCTAGTCGTTAGCAAATTGTATCGGAGATACCCATGCTAATAACATACCTCTATTGTGAAATGAATGAACTTCACGTGTTTTCAAAAAAGAGATTTAAATTTATCTTTTAACTTTTAATCATGATTTAAAATTATCTTTAAATCAAAACAAGACCATTCTGTAATCGCAACGAAAGAGAAAGCTGCTCAATTTCAAATAGCATAGTGTCAAATTTGACCCTTTTTGTGATGATATAAAATTTAACTATATGGTCAGTAAATATAAGTTAAATTCTTATTTTTTTTAAAATAATTTAAAATATTCTTTCTCATTAAAGAATACACTATATATTGAGACTTCATTAATTTATTCTATGGTCTCCTATCTCATTATCACGTTTTTCAATTCAACTATTCACTAATAAATTCTTGAACAATGCACACAATAAACAATGCTTAACATATAAAACAAAACACAAAAAAGGACAGTATGATACTCCCTCCATTCCATATTCTTATTAAAAATAGTTGTCAAATATTAGTTGTCCACCTTATTAAATTAAGAAAATATTAATTAAATTTTTCCTATATTACCCCTGAAAATTAATTCTTTTTAAAAGTATTTATATTTATTTGTAAAATTTTCAAGAAGAGGTGAATTAGTAAAATTATCTTCTTATTTGTGATTTCTTAATATGCGTGTAAATAAAATAATGATCAACTAATATAAAATGGAAGGAATACATAAAATATTCTGCATTAATAGAATTCATAGAAGGCCGTGCCCCAAAAAATGTATGATCCATACTATCTATCCTATTATAATCATTAGTGACTGCTTCCACAAAGCTTATGTTCGTATTGAAAAAGACACATTCAACTTTAATTTATTATAATATTATACTATCTTTTCTTTTTGTATCATATGGTAAAAAAAAAAAGAAGATTTTTGAGCATAATTTTTTTAATTTTTTTTTTGTTTATGGTAAATGAATAGGAGTGGAGGAAGTAAAGGCAGATTCTAAGGCTAGCAAAGTGGTGATAAAAGGGAAAAATGCAGATCCTCTCAAAGTGTGTGAAAGAATTAAAAAAAAAAGTGGTAGAAAAGTTGAATTGATTTCACCTTTGCCAAAGCCACCAGAAGAAAATAAAAAAGAAGAGGAAAAAAAAGAGGAGCTGCCCAAAGTTGAAGAGAAGAAAGATGAGGTAAAGTTATTTTCGTGTAATCTAATATATTCTGAGTTCGAGTCATGAAATTAGCTATTGAGAGATACTTGCGGCAAGATAAATTGACTAACATTATCCTGATAAAGGATATGTTTTTTCTCTGAATTTTGTGTGTATGACGTACTTCGTGCATCAAAATATCCTAATTAATCACTAGTCGTTACATATCATCCCATCTTTACAATTTAAGTTGCTTGAATTCTTCAGAATGTTGATGAGTGTGTCGAGTCTTCCACAAATACTAATATTTTTTAATATGACAATATTAAATATATTTATTTTATTTTTAATCTTACTTTGTCGAATCAATCCTACTATTTCTGATTCTAGGGTTTCCACACTTGGGGAAAAAAACTTGAGGTCTGTCGTCTAAATTATCGGTCCGGTACTAGATGAACCCTTCCTAGGGTAAGATAATATACTAAATAATTACTATTTGATTATATTTTTGAAGAATTCGATACAAATATTTTACATTTGTGAATAATTCAAAGAAAGTATGTGGTGCATTATTTTTTCCTTTTAGTGAAAAGGGAATTAATAGAGCAGCCACAGCTTATGACTGTTGTTTCCTTGCTGACAATGAAAGCAACATAACATATAGTTTTTACAGTAAAAAGTTTAGCAAAAAAGACAAGTCTCTGAGCAACCCACTTGCGGGGTAAAAGGGGGGTGGGGTGGGGGTTGAAGGGCACACTATACAATGTGTGGTGTAGATAGAGTGACAGAGATAGGATTTTCGCTCGAAAAATTTATCATCTATTATATATACACGTAAAATAAAATAAAAGTTAAATTTATCTACATTATGTTTTTTGGCAAGGAGGTTTGGATGAACATTCTCGATCCTCCTATGTCTTTAACATATCATACTTTGAAGACGTATGAACTTGAAGTACACGTAATATTTGTGTGTCTATAAAAATTTATCATTACAAATAAAATAATTTTTTTTGTAAAATTTAAATTATTTTTGTAAAATTCAAAATTTGTTTGAATGAAGTGTAAGTGGGCTACTCTGCCCTACTGCAGTATAGTAAAATCTTGAAATGGGGCCTATAAGGGATTCACGACACTGACATTTCAATATTTTTGTAGTATTCTGATATAATATATAGTTACGTACAATATTATAAAAATAACAATCCCAATACAACAACTTACAACTTGTTTGGATGGTGTTACCTATAGAAAATTATGATATTATATTATATCGTATTATAATATTTTGATGAATAAGATATAATTATCGAGTTGAGATGAGGTTAAATGTAGTAAACATACTTGGAAAATGATGATATATTATATGATCAACTTTAAGTTATAACTAACAAAGATCTTGACCTTTATTGGCTTTAAAGGAGAAGGAGTTTACGCTTGCAGATTTAAAATTTTGGATTCGTCTCTAAATGGAACGATGTTTTTAAGGGGATTGATGGGTCCGATTTTTCTAGCATTCATGTCATCAGGATTAGGCTTAAATAAAGAAACATGATCCGTTAGGATTCATATAGCAAACTAACCCCTAACAACATGATTCATTTCAATAGAGACGCGATCTAATGGCTCCACCCCTGAGCCGATCCCTAACTTATTTGGGATTGAGATGTATAATTGTTGTTGTTACATTTTAGTTGATCTGTCTTGCCAATTTGTCTATAGACACTTTTCATTCTTTTTGAACGAATAATGCTTTAGTCCTATAGTTTCTCTGTTATTTCTTTATTTCGTAATATAGCTAGTCACTCAGTACGTGAATTAACGCGGAAAATGTCATATGTTTTTCACATAATCGACAGCCTCCTCCGGTCATAACAGTGAAGATGACAGTTCAGATGCATTGTGATGCTTGTGCACAAGTACTGCAGAAACGAATCCGAAAAATTCAAGGTACATATCATATGATTTCCATATTTTTCAATTTGAAATGTGTTATCGCGCATTATTGTAATGAACTTGTTGGTTGACAGCTAACGTAAAACTAGTCAATTCATATTGAATCCTTACATACGTAACCAGAGGCGTATCTAAGGGGGGTCACCGGGTTCACGTGAACCCATGCTCCCCTCTCGAGATCATATATAATAGTGTTATATTTTTAAAAAAATATTGAAATATAGATGTGTGAACCCATACTCGGAGTATCATATTATGTGACGATGATTGGGTGCACCTCTCTATGTGAGGTTAGAAATCTGAATCTTATATATGTATAGATATATCCGATCAAATTTACATCTTAGATCCACCTTTTTACAATAGTGCACCCCTCATCTCGAAATTCTGGATACGCCTCAGTTAATGTAACAAACTTGCAAATACACATATCAAATACATTATGGTAACAAACTTGTATGCTAACAGTCAACGTAAAACTAGTCAATTCATGACGAACTTGCAAATATACATATATCAAACATGTTATTGTGCATTAGTATAACAAACTTGTATGTTGACAATCAACGTAAAACTAGTCCTTTCATGTTGAATCCTTACATATGTAACAACTTTGCAAATGCACATATCCATTATATTATTTTGCATTATTATAACCAACTTTTTATGCTGACAGTCAGCGTAAAACTAGTCAATTCATGTTGAATCCTCACTTTGTAACGAACTTGCAACAGGTGTTGAATCTGTAATGACAGACCTAGCAAACAATCAAGTTGTTGTAAAAGGTGTCGTTGATCCAGAGAAGTTAGTGAACGACGTGTACAAGAGGACAGGGAAGCAAGCTATAGTAGAGAAGGAAGAAGAGGTAAAAAAGGAAGAAGAGAAGAAAGAAGAAGAGAAAAAAGAAGAAAAGAAAGAAAATGAAGAAGAAAAAGGCAAAGAGGAAGATGATAAGACAACAATAGATATCAAGAAAAATGAATATATGTATCAAAGGGACAACATTTTCATGGAGTATGCTAATTACCCCCATCAGATTTTCAGTGATGAGAATCCTAATGCTTGTTCTATCATGTAACCTTTTCGGTTACTCAGTATCATCAGTGGCGGAATCAGGAATTCTGACAAGGGAATTCAGGAAATTTCATTGCATGTAGTGTTGTTATTGTTCTTTATGTTTGATTTTCGATATGTTCTAGTCTAGTATATGCTAATAAAGATTTAGTAAATTGTCTATTTGAGAGATTTTTCTCAAACATCTTTTTAATAATTTTGGTGTTTTGGTTATAAGTTGTTGAACAAGATGTACATACTTTTGTGCTTATGAGTTTTGAACTTGCCAATAATCCCAAAAATATCCTTATGTAAATACATGATCAAACATAAGCTATTTAGTTGTTCGAATCGTACCTATTACAACCTCTAGTGAATCGAGAAATAGGTTTGATTATCTATTTTTTTTAATATATATATATCAGGCATTGCATTCTCCGGATAATTTAAATCGTTGTAGATCTCCCAGTGTCAGTTGGTACAGAGTAGTAGTTTGTTATACAGCGCAGCAAATACTCTATATTCAGGACCACTATTTCATCATATTTGCAAATTGTAACCATTAAAAGATTGAAAGGTTGTAAAGTTCACTTCCAAGAAGATTATGTTTGTATATATTTGTCCTCACCTCTAGGATTGTAATCTTTGGATTCGACCCGAATCGCACCCCGAGAAGTGTGATGTAATTAATACAAGTATAAGTGACTATTTCCACAACTAGAATCGTAACCTATAGGTCACACAAAGATAATTACGAAGTACAAAATTTGCCTTTGAACTTTGTGGAAAAAGTATTTAACTTTGCGTTCCGTAAAAAGTTTAGCTCGTCCATATTCTCGTCGTATTTTAGCTCGAAATTCTTAACCACTTAGGTTAACAGAGGCGTATCCAGGATTTCGAGATGAAGGGTGCACTATTATAAAAAGGTAGATCTAAGATGTAAATTTGATCGGATATATCTATACATATATAAGATTCAGATTTCTAACCTCACTTAGAGAGGTGCACCAAATCATCGTCACATAATATGATACTCCGAGTATGGGTTCACACATCTATATTTCAATATTTTTTAAAAAATATAACACTATTATATATGATCTCGAGAGGGGAGCATGGGTTCACGTGAACCCGGTGACCCCCCCCCCCCCTCCTAGATACGCCCCTGCTTAGGTAGCCCCGTGTACTAAGCTTCCGCTATGCACAGAGTCGAAGAACGAGCCCGACCACAAGGGTCTATCATACACAACCTTACCCTGCATTTCCGCAAGAGGCTATTTCCACAATTCGAACTCAATGACCTCCTGGTTACATGACAACAACTTTACTAATTACGTCAAGGCTCCCCTTCAAGGTATTCTTTAACATTTCTTTGACATGTCTATATTCATGTAAATATATGCTTTATGAGCACATACAAGAACTAAAATACAATAGCAAAACTGGACTGTATACAGCAAAGAAAATGAGCATATAATAAAGAAATGCAGTAGGAATAATGATAGTAATTACATGAGCCTTTCCTAAGCTTTATAGATACATGCCAAGGGGAGAACAATACAAGAAAAAAAAAAGTAAAATGATCACTCTTCGTCGGATTCAAGGCCTGGTACGAACTCCAAACTCACGTCGAATACCACTGGGCTATTAGGAGCCACTCTTGGCCTTCCCGGAGCCGATGTCAGACCTTTTGGAAATGCCAACTATTCAACAGAAATATGTATAAGAGACTTAGTCTGATAAAAAGTTTTCATTAATCTTGGACGATTTCAAGTCAATTGCCAAGAATGCAGTAAAGCGTGAATGTAAAATAGATTGAACGTAAGCTATTGCATATATGAAAAGTTCAAGTTCACGATCCCCCGCCCAAAGTATTATGCCATCCTCAAGGATAAAGGTACAGAAAACTCAAGGCTTTGAAAGATTGCAGCCTTGCAGGCAACTAGAGATATTTTCTTTCTTTCCTTTAGCAAATAAGAAACTGAGGCGTTGTTTGGTAGAGTATATAAGAATAGTACTGAATAGGTTGTATAAGTAATGATAAAATTAGTTATGCTGAGATTATTTCTTATAACCTATACAACAAGAATTATTGACAAAAACTCTTATATTCAAATTGATTTAACAATGAATTAATAACGACATGGACAAAGCAATCTAAAGTGAATATTCATTGAAACGAAGTATGATATTAAGTGAAGGAAAGGGACATTTTGGGAAAAAGGCCCGTGTTTGGTTGATGTATTAAGGGCAGTTCTATCTTTTACGTTGTTTATCTATGTATTAATAACTCTTGTCTTGCTAATACCATTATTTGCTATGTATTAGTTATACACCCTATACTACACAGGGTGAAAATCCTAACAAACAAAGAATTAAATAATACCACAGCTAATACATGTATTATTTTTTCTAGTACATTCTTTCAAACAACCCTTAAAGGGGCTATATCTAAACCTGTCAATCCCACAAAGAAGCATTTACCCCTGCTTAATGGTTTGATTATTATCTTTTTCTCTTTTGCCTTGCATCTGTAGAATGAGAAATTCAGAAGGCAGAGAACTTACAGATCCAGGTACATAGAGTCGACGTAGTCCTCCAACTTTCATGCTCAGGATCCCTTCATCCAGTCCTTTGATTACCTACTCTAGCCATTGAAATTAGTTAGTCACATATGAACTAGCCAAACTATGAAAGCTAATTCTTCACCTGCTATTACTGTTATTGAAATCGTGAAATCACAAATTTTCATTAACATGTACTAAAGCTTACCTGGTCAGCACCTACACGGAAAATGTAAGGTCGACCTTTCTCCAGGGAGCTGTTAATTTAGAAATCAAGAAATCTTGCGAGAGTTAGACGTTTGAAGGAACACTGAATCATAAACGTCATTTATCCTAAAATGCAATATAAGGACTGCATGTGTGTTTTGAGGAATCAGACTTCTTTAAGGAGAAATGGCAAGTTTTCTTATAAGGTTACATGTATGAACATTACGAGAAAACAAAAAGAATAACTTCTGCAGCTTCTATTTCATGTAACACGCACAGAACCTAAAGAAGAAATTGTAACAAAAATATTTACAAGGAAAATCTTCCTCTCTTTTCTTCTGGAGGCTATATATTCATTTATTTTACAATTTGTCTTTTTGTTTTTCTTCCGAGTATCATTATGCTATATGGCTGTCTATCAGTACATAACATGCCTCCTTATAAAAATGTCATGCTACACGAACAGATACAATGTGTATGGGTTGATCACACTATAACATCATCGCCTTACCGTAAGAAGGCATATAACATTCATATGCTTCAACGGATGCAATTTCCAAATGACCAAAAAAGGCAAAGCTAGTATACAATTTTGTAAAATATTCAACAAACCAATCAGAGTACAATCAGTGTAATGACCTGTCAAAAATTTGTCCCGAGGGAATCATGGCAACATAATTTGCAGCCACCTGTCATCACGAAACAAAATTTGACTGATCAAATAATTAATCGAATAATTTGAACACGAAAGAAGGAGCCATATAGCTTTTGTGACACATGATAATTTAAGGACCTCTCTCTCCCTCCGTCCCTCCCTCTTTCTAACTCTCTCTGTGGAGGTACAAGGAAAACCTTAAATAATGATGCATTGCTTTGAGTAAGAAACTCTTTTTTCTAATTTTTTGCATGTCTTTTTCTCGGAAGCAGCCTTTCTACCTCTATGAGTTAATAGTAAGGGCTACATACACTCTACCCTCCCCAGACCACACTTGTGGGATTTCACTGGGTATGTTGTTGTTGTTGTCCTTTTCTCCTCGATTCCCTTCAACTAATTCGCGATAAAAGACAACTTCATGATTTGAGAAGATGAAGCAGATTTTACCATTAATTGCCAAATGGGTAAGGTAACATGCTAGTTTTGGTGAAGAAGAAAGTTCATCGCACTGTACTTCGTCCTTCACTTTTACATAAGAATCGAAGTATTAGAAATCAGGATACATACCTGGAAACCAACAGGGGGACTAGGGCCTCGACCAACTTTGATGTCCTTATACTGCAAGCCTGACTCGGTTGTTACCATAGGAACCTTCATTTATGAGTTCTACTATTAGTGGGGTTCTCAGGTTTTCTATGCTAAAGGATATGCTTGTGAATCTTTTGCATCATGTAACCTTTGACTATACGTAGCAATCACATACAACATCCTAAGTTGATGGATATTCTATTAAACTTCATATGTAAACTATGATTGTATTATTTCAAGTAAATGATGAGTTCTATATAGATACCAACTAGAAATATCTCTGAGAAAGATGATAGTAATGAAGCTATTTCAGTTCATATGTTAGACCAATTTGGGTCTTGTTATCATTTGTCAGCTAAGTGTCTGAAAAAGACTACCTAAATAAAATGGCACTCCTAATTCATGCTAAATCGCAACCTCATTGATGCAAGAAGCTTCAGATCATAGCAGTCGGAATATCAACTTTTGCAAATCTATGCATGCATATAGCATTTGTATGTCCAAGTAAATGGATTTCAAATCACTAAATCTAAACAGAGCGTTAAGAATTCAGTATTCATCATATACTATTAAAAGAAATTGGGAAACATATAAAACCGTTCAATAGGGACAAGTGAGGCTTGCTCAAGTGGTTGAACATCTCCAATCAACTAGTAGGTTGAGGGTTCAAGTCATGCTGGAGGGTAAGAGGGAACACTATTGATCCCCTTTAAAGAAGGAAAAAAAAACGTTCAGTAGGAACATATACTGGATTTGGAAGTGTGGACTTACACTTGCCATGTGCAGGTAAAAAAATGGGATGTATCTGTGGCCTAAGACAGAATGGGATAACATGTAACCTGAATGTGTGTGATTATCTATTTTAGATGTCTTTGCAAAAGGCACATAATCTCCTACCATTCCAGAATAGGGATTAATTCTTGCAGGATCTTAACAAGGATACTCAAAAACTAAGGACCTGCTCAATAAGTGAAGTCATAAACTCTGACGCAAGAAAGCTGAAAATTATTCATAGTGGTTATAATTTGTCAACAATCTCCGTGAATGTGAAAGTGCAATAACTTTTTTTAGATTAGAAACCAAATGCAACACGAAGAACTTCTCTTGAAATTTGCATTAGTCTGGCAGATGAATATCACTAAATGAGTAAATAAAAACCATGCATCACATTGAATTTTTAAGGCAACAATCAATTTCCTCACAAGATTCTTTATTAAATAGTTCAAATCCGTCCCTTTTATATTACACAATTTTTATTTTGTGAGATCCCAAGCACTTAACATCATTCCACTCATAATAATACCTTATACATTTTCCACAACTTTCAAGAGTTCAAAGTCATTTAACCGTTCAAATTTTAAACTTTGATTATGACGGTAGCTCTATTCAAGTAAGTTTTCAGTCACTGCCTTAGAGCAAACTTCATTCCTGCATGTTCACCTCCACACACTATAATAGGTAAAATTCGATTGGCGTTCAACCAAACTGATGGTTTTTTCCATGACTATGTATCCCATACAACCCAATAAACTGAAAATCCATAACCCCAATTGCTCTATAAGGTATATTAAAAGATTAACATATAAAATTGCTCATTCACTCAAATGTTGTTATAATAGTTATGATATGTTTGCTCGGACCTCCAAAAATACTGCAACACCCATGTCGGATCCTAAAAAATGTACAGCTTTTGGAGAATCCCATCACACACGTGGAGGTATGTTTGAAGAATCCAAGCAACATAGGACTTATGATGGAAGGAGTACAAAATTGCCCATAACTACGCCTCCCTCTGCTCCATTTTATTTCACACTATTTCTTTATTAGTTCTTTTCAAAACGAATGACACCTACCCAAGAGTATGATCTAGTGGTCAATGAAGTGGATCGAAAACCATGAGGTTTCAGGTTCAAATCCCAAGAGAGACAAAAAACACTAGGTGATTTCTTCTCATCTATCTATCCTATAGTCTTGATGGACAAAGTTACCTAGTACCTGCTATTGGTTTGAGGTGGTACATATCCCGTGGAACTAGTCGAGATACACAAAAGCTGACTCGAACGCCACGGTTATTAACATTAAAAAGCTGATACACAAAAGCTGACTCGAACGCCATAGTTATTAACATTCAAAAAGAAACGAACACTACCTATCCTAATTTAACTTCCTACGTCTCATTTTCACCTAACATGCTTAGTAACATGCTTTTACAGCCACACATATCTCACCTCATATTTAAGGTCACA
This sequence comes from Solanum appendiculatum, assembly GCA_018342035.1. Lineage (NCBI taxonomy): Eukaryota > Viridiplantae > Streptophyta > Magnoliopsida > Solanales > Solanaceae > Solanum > Solanum appendiculatum. The sequence goes on along the minus strand of JAGDQO010000489.1, from coordinate 503,966 downwards.
CGTTTCAAAAGTCGATCTTTCTTTCTTAAACTCCTGCTCAATCAAACTACAACATATAAACTGAAACGAAGGAAGTAAATAAATGAAAACAAGTATTCAGAGTTTAAAAAAAATGAGAGGGAGCTAAATAACCTCACCATACATTTTCAAGCTCTTTCTCACACGTAGCATCACAAAGTTTTGGTTTTTCCTCTGGTGGCAATCCAGCTGCCTCAGCATAACAAGAACCCACCAAAAAACTTGTAACCCCACAAAACCCCAACCCCATTACCAAATCTCTGCGCTTAGTTGTATTGTACTTTTCAGCTTCTTCAACAGTACCCATCAAACTCTCTTGTGCCCACAATCTTAAACCCCATTTCCTAGTAAACCCATTTCCAATTTGGGCTTTTCTGTTTGATTGATGATGATTCTTGAACAAATTTACAGAAAAGGCTGGAGCTTTACATTCAAGAACACAATATGTAAACCAAATGAGTACAAAATTGAATATGAAAAAAAAGGAAAAAAATATTTTTTTTCAAGATTTAATGGAGCTTACTGAGTGGAAGTAGAAGAGATGTTGATGCCATTGTTGTGATAATCCTAACTTTGGATTTTTCAGCAATGTGTTGTCATGAATTTTTGCTAGTTAAAGAATGAGTGAGTGGATAATGAAATAAAAGATGTGGCTTTTTATATGGGCTGTTTTTGAAGAGGTAAATTGATGTTATGTTAAATACAGTTTGGTCCATAAAGTTTGGCCTCAATGGAGGTAAGCCCCACTTTGTCGAGGGTCCTTCGGAAATAAGCTTTCACTACCTTAGTGATGTATTCCTAAACTCAATCTTTTCCAGACCTCCAATTGTGAGACTTCATTGGATATGTTATCATTATTGTTACCGATTACCCCCATTTTGGGATTACCAAATAAGAGAAACCAATATATCATACAAAATCTAGAGAACTAAGGGGTTGTTTGGTGTGAAGTATAATACCAAATAGTCCTGGGATTAAATTAAAGTGTCACTTAATTTATTGTTTGGTTGGCAAGTCCGGGATAACTTATCCCGAAATTAATAATTAGTACCAGGATAAGTTATCCCTCCCCTTGGGTGGTATAGTAATCCCGGAATAACTTATTCTGGGATAAAACAAGTAAATGACTAAAATATCCCTTTATACCTTTTTTATACATCACTTTTCAAATTCATGAAGAGTATTTTTGTAATCAAATAAATTGTTCTTAAAATTTATTATTTTGAATACAACAAACCAAACACTCAATAAAAAATAATCTTAGCATAACTTATCCTATCATAACTAATCCTATCAATTATCATAATTTATCCCATCATAACTTGAATTCAAATCAAACGACTCCTAAATAAGATGATTAATAAGTCATAATGAAAATGATCATAATTTTAAAGTATTAAATCATGTTAAAATAAGTACATGATTAAATATTAAAGAAAAATTAAAATTAGGTTATGTATTTTAAATGTCTAAATCAGCGTAAAATTAAAGAAAAAATATTCAACATTATTGTCATTCTTAGTGTTAAATTAATTCTTTTGTTAGCATTAGTATTACTGAAAATGGTCATATTTGCTCTTGTACTCTTAGAAAAGGGTTATATTTACCCTCCGTTATACTTTTTGATTATACTTGCCCTTACCCTTTAGCCTTTCCGTTGTTAAGTTCTACATCACTCCTTTTATTATCCTACGTGGCACTTACAGAGATATAATCTTCTCTAATTTAATTATTATACCTCACCCCCAATATTATAACCACTTTACATAGAAATTGATTTTAAAAAGCATACGGTGATGCAAATTAAAACCAAATCGGATTGATTTGATCTCAATTTGACTTTTTTTAATTAAAACCAAATCAATTCAAGTATAGTTGGATTTATTTTAAAATTGTAATTTATTCTAAGCTTATTGTTTGCAAGACTTAAAAAATACTCACTTTTAACAAAATGAAAGGACTAAGAATGCTCAAAATTACATTCAAAAGGTACTATATTAAATCTCCTCAAACATAAAAGGGTCATTTTGTCATTTTTCTCTTTTATCTTTCAGTCCCCCCTTTTCAATGAAAAACGAAACGAAATCTGGGTACCCCAAAAGAAGAGTAGACATTACAGTGGTAAGCGATCTATAGAGAGAGTTGAAGGAAGAAGATGATAAGTGTAGGGAAGATCAAACAGTACTCAAATGTTCTTGAGAGACCCCTCAGCAAAGGCAAACAAGAGGTACTTCTGATTTCTCTTTTTTTTTTTTTGAAGAAAAATAACTCAAATTTGTGTTCTAAATCATCTTAGTAGTTCAAGAATGAAGAAAAAAAGGGGTTGTTTTTCACTATAGATCCTAATAATAGTGACCCATGTTACCAATTTTAGATATTTCTAGCTAGAGGGTGTTGGTGGGTTTGGGGATATACTTTAGAGATCAGTGATTGAGGCTAAAGCTTAACTCAATTTTGTGTTCTAAATTATCTTAGTTGTTCAAGGAGAAAAGGGGTTCTTTTTCACTATTGATCCTAGTAACATTGACCCATGTTACCAATTTTAAATCTTTTTAGCTAGAGGGTGTTGGTGGGGGTGGGGGTGGGAGTGGTGGTATACTTTGCAGACCTGAGATTAGTGATTGAGGTCCTTTGCAGGTCAGTTTGAGTGCTTTTGCTTTCTTGTTTTCGGAGCTTGTTCAGTACAATCAGACCCAAGTGGACAACATTACTGAATTAGAGCGAAGGTGATTTTCAAGAACTCTATTTTTTTGTTTATTTGCCCTTGTATTGCTGAATTATGAGGATTCTTTATGAAATGAACTTAAATGAAAAATTGGGTATTGGTATAGTCGAACCCTGACTTTTTTGACACTGAGTTGTAGTTGTAGTTGATGTTGCCCTTGTATTGCTGAAATTAGAGGGAAGTGACTTGGATGCCTGTGGAACTTAGAGAATTACTAGTACTGGATTGGGCCTGAGTAGGGTGAAATGGTTATGGAAGATTCATACACTAACTATTTTGGAGGGGAGGCTTAGTTGATTGATGGATCATTTTACATTAGTGTTGCTCTAAGTATGGAGATGCTTTTTGTTGTTCTTATTCCAACTATATCTTCTTTGTGCTTAAGAGTCTTTTCCAATGGTGTCATGTCAATATAGGAAGGTGGCCGAGTTGGTTTAGCAGGTTAGAAACCCAAATGGAGGTTAGAAACCCTTTGCATGTTTTGTCGGTCGAGCTCATCACTCAAGTCTTGCCTAGTGCGGTTTACCTCTCTGTGTGTTTGCGGGCGATTACACTGGAGTGGAGTTTACCCTGTGCGCACCCAAAGGGTAGTGGCTGCGGGTTCCCTTGTCATTAAAAGAAATTAGGGAAACAATTAAGGCATCTCCATTCTCCATATTAGTAGTGTCAGATGAAAGGAATGATCACCTTGGGGTAAGGTTTAGCTATTTTTAACTGCTTGTATGCAATGGTTGATACTTTTACATCCATTTTCTCGGAATCTTCCCTTACCAAAAGGAATGAAATTGCTATTTTTGCTGACCTATACTTGTGGAAAGAAATGTTTGTCTGAACATTTAATGCTAATAGTAGACATTAAGAAAGGGGATTGAATATCAGTCTAACTGAACTACCAAAGGATAAGCAGTATCTTCCGTGAACTTGAGCTTAGATTTTTCTGCCCTTTTAAGTTGGATGTAGTTTTTTTTTTTTTTTTGAGACAAAGATAACTTAAGTTTGATGTAGTTTTTTGCAGTAAGATTTTGCTGTTGCCACAAATTTCTGTGTATTTGTGAACCGTGAATGCATTCTTGTAGATGTTAATGATTTTCTGGAAAACAGGTTAGAGGATGCTGGCTATGCTGTAGGAGCTCGGATTTTAGAGCTTCTCTGCCATAGGGAAAAGGTATGGAGCTTCAATGCAATTGCCACCGTAATGTTCTTCTTTTAACTTCTTCACTTAGAGCAACCTCATATCTGGATGCTAGGTATCTTTTGTTGTCAAACCAGAAAACCTTGATTACATAATTTTCTGGGCCGGTTCTTTCCATTTAATCTATGTCCATTACATAGAAATCTATGCTTCAAGTATGTTCACTTACTGTAATTTTAAGCATAATCATGTTTGCATCTTCAAAATGTTCCTGAAGACTGAAATGCGAAATGTTTTTCAACCATAATCGTTTGAATTTGACACTTTAGACTGGGAAACTATAGAGGAGAATATGACGACTACCTGTAAACTTAGCCACATCCTTAACATCAGTCATTCCCCAATAAAGAGTTCAGAATTTGGGCAAACTCAAGAATAGACTGGGAGAGGAGCTATTTGTACTTAGGCTAATCCTTACTATGTGAAGAATGCAATACTACATAAAATCATATGAAGTTACTTTCAATAATTTAAGCAAGCAAATTGTGATGGTCATTTGTAGAACTATTTGACAAGTTTTATTTTCAAAGTTGACGTAATTGTTCTAAAATCTTCATAATGCTGCAGGGAAACAGAAGGGAGACACGACTACTGGGTATATTATCATTTGTGCATAGCACAGTATGGAAGGTTTTGTTTGGGAAGGTCAACTTCTTTTTCTTCTTTCTGTCTTCCCCTTTTTTGCTTAAACACCTTTCAAATCTCTTTGATTATACTAATTGTTTTCTTGGGGAACTGCACATCATCTTTCTCTTGTTTATTGGTGATTGTATTGATTTTTGGTTTTATGACGTGGGGGTGGGAATGACTGGAAACTTTTTCAGTGCAAAAGGAGAGGAAAATGATCATTTGACAAGATTCAGTACTTACACTTCTAGGAGCTATCTTTGCCCATGTTTTAAAGTAACTCACTTAGCTAGTAGCAAGCATGGAAAATTTAAGCCTATATTCTATCACTTCCTCAACTGCCTAGGATGTACTACACATAGCATGTGAATGTTGCGGTCCATCTTTTCTTCATTTTAGTTCTATTTGATGGAATATCAATAGGTTCTGTGGATTTGATGCTTTGTGGTAATTCGATATGCTGGTGAGTTTTTGGTTAGGGGATCTTCAGTATGCTATGAGAGAAATTGCACATGAATGATGTCGCAAGAATGAAAAACGTCTTTATAATGAAAGCATAATGGAGTTGATCTTCTGGTCATAGTTCTTTTCCAGTTACCTCAAATTAAGAACCTCTCTGCCACAATTTTAATCATGCGTGAAACTGTTACGTACTTCATATTATCTCTTAATTTGTTCTGAAGTTCATCGCCACATGTATCTACTTCCTGATTACAAGAGATATACCATTTTGTTAAAAACTAACAATTGGTTTCAGAATACCTGCATGTTGATAAGAAGCAAGTGTTTTTCCTTTCGTGTGTGTACAGGTCAGATGTTTCCTACCATTCACAGTCTCACACTAACACAACATTTCACATATTTTTTTCCGTTACGACCTAGACCATCTAGAATAATTCCTTTACAGTGCTTTAGTTCAGTTTGTTATTCTTAGAATCTGTTTTAGGTCCCTATGATCGTGATATAAGTCTCTCTGTCTCTTGATTAAGTAATTCATAGTTTGCAAGAGTAATTCATCGTTTTGTCTGACTATTTTAAAGCTTTTCTCAATTGTTTCTTCAATGGCTTGCTCTTTCGGATTGAGTGGCATCAAGCTCCTCTAGCGTAATTTTTGCCTTTAGTGACCAATCAAGTTATTCTGCCTGTGAATTTGTTTAGGATTGGATTAGGTGAAACATTTTGGCTTTTGTATACCAGGTTGCTGACTCTCTTGAGAAAGGCACTGAACATGAAGATGAATATATGATTAGTGAGAAGGAGCTCCTTGTCAACAGGTGATCTGGACTGAAGCCATTATAAATGCTTCCGATTATCTACTTCCTGAACTAACTCTTGTATTTCATTTTGGGATAATTTGCATTTGAATTTTAGATTCATTTCAATTCCAAAAGATATGGGTGCTTTCAACTGTGGAGCTTTTGTTGCGGGTATTGTAAGGGTAAGAACATTATCGGCTTTGCTTTGTCTACCATTCCTGAGAGCTATAATTTATTTTATTTTTTCTTCTCGAAGGGAGTCCTGGAAAATGCAGGTTTTCCAGCGGTAGTGACAGCTCATTTTGTCCCTGTGGAGGGGCAGCACCGACCACGGACAACAATTTTGATAAAATTTGCTGAAGAGGTAAATCAGTTTTATTTGATCTTTCTGTTTAACTATATACTAGTTGGTTGCTCTACTGAGTTTTTTAAGTGCCACCGACTCAATTGGCTACTTCTTCCGGCTCATTTTATGTAAACCTGTTTGATTGGGCGCCGAGCTTAAGAAAGAAAGAAAGCCTTTTAGAACTCATGGCTGTAAAATCATGTCACATGAAATGAGACAAATTGAGTATTTCTTTACATGACGACAATGTTAGATTGTTAGTCATCTCAGCATTGAAGATGCAGAACTCCTATGTCTTCCTTCACACTACCCCCCTACCCCACCCACCCCAAAAGAAAAATAAAAGAAGGGTATGATTGCGCTTTTGGTCCCTCAATTATTGATAAATTCTGAATTCGGTCCTCGTAATAGTTGGCTAAGCACATTTAACCTTAACTAATAAAAATGTCTTTAGTCCCTCTATATTAAAATACGTATATTTTGATTATCTTAGAATTGCATTACGCTCAAATATGGAGAAATAATACAAATTTAACATAACACATCGTTAATTAAACGGTTTAGCACTTAAATAACTCATTAAAATCAGAAAGATTCATATGTAGAGGATCAAAACTCCACATATCAATAAACTGAAAGTTAAATGGCTTAACAAGAATCAAGAAATTATCGATATTTAAAGGACTAAAAGTGCAACCCCCGGCGCACAAAAAGAAAAAGCAAAAAAATACTATGACTACCATAGTGCACTGAGTAAATTTATCTTTGACAATATCTTTCTTGGAAAAGCTTACGAGTGCTTCAATACTGATGCTACCTACTGTTTGTACAGGTACTAAGAAGGGAAGCCACACTAGGTTGATGTTTATTTGTCATTATATTTGGTGCAAAATGCTTGAACAACATTATGATGAGATGACAAATGAAAGATCCTTTGATTGTTCAACTCATCTTAGGTTCATGTCAATCCTCAGATCATACAATTGCCAGTTGTGACAATATTTTCTATAGTACTATAGTTGACTTGTTCAACGCGTCTTAGGTTTACCGCGATAAATTGTATCAAAACATCAAGCATTTACTTTTTTGGTGTAAAATATTTGCATTTTGTAAGGTGATTTCTGGAAATTTCATGTTGTTGACGAGCTACGAATAGAAAGTTATTTGAGACTTGTTTGAGTTGGAGAGCTCAGTGTTCTTTCTATGGGAGGTTTCTGGACTAATCTGGATTCGCATCTCGAGTTCACTTTGGGGACAAATACTCCCTACTAAAGGTAACCCCATTCCGGGCTCAACATCGATAGCTTTTGTTGTGGATAAAGGAGTATTTGTGGTGGTTGATGTTATCTTAGCTTTGTGAAATTTTGCCTCATCCCCCCTCCCCTCCTATTAATAGTTAGTAATCGCTTAGTTTCTTATTCTTCAATATGTGGTACTATCTGCAGTCTCATTTGCTTTATATTTTGCTATCATATTTGCATTGCTTCCAAACTTTTCTTTTGAGTCGAAGGTCCATCAGAAACCTCTTTGACCCACATAAGTAGGAATAAAGTCTGCGTTTTATTATTTCCAAACCCATTTGTAGCATTACACTAGGTATGTTGTAGAAAATGCAAAAGAAATTTTAGCTTACATGTTCAGATTGCAAAAAAAGTTGTTACTAATAATTGATTTATCTAATTAAGTGATTTATGATCATATTTAGTTTAAGGGTTTTGAAAGATACATATTTCAGAAAGGAAAAAAAGTGTGAATACAAATTAAAGTCCTATTTGTTGTCTTAATTTGTCTATATTGTATTTTATTAATATTCCTAGTTACATATGCCTTATATTTTCAAACCTAAACACGTAACGCCATCGTAAACTAGATATTCAGGATTGTGATAGGATATCTCCATTCTTAATTAGATTTTAGAGTCCGAGTTCTGGAAATGAAAAAAATTATGGTAGGAGCTCCTTAAATAAGTCACATGTGGTGCAAATCTAAATTAGTGGTCGAGCCGTATCCAAGAGTGTGGTCTAGTGGTCAATGAAGTGATTGAGAATTCTGAAGTCTTTGGTTCAAATCTAAGCAGAGACAAAAAATATTAGGTGATTCTTTCCATCTGTTCTAGCCTTAGTAGACAGAGTTATCTGGTACATGTTGCTAGTGGGAGGTGGCAAGTATTCCGTGGAATTAGTCGAGGTGCGCAGAAGTTGGTCCGTGCGCCACTGTCATCAAAAATAAAATAAAATAAGTGGTCGAACCTTAAAAAGGATTCAAAATAGGAAAAATTGTGCATTATAGCAAACTATTAATTCAAAATAAATGTTATAGCTATATTTTCATTTAATTCTAATTTGTAGCAAACAAAATAATCTCGCTCGCCACTCTGGAATCTCGCTCGCCCTCTCTCTCGCTCGCCTCTCTCACTTTATACAAGCACAAATGTATAAATTGTGTTTGTGTTTGTATAAAGCGAGAGAGAACTGTATATACAAATACAAATACAAATACATATATTTTCTTCCTATACACTTATAGTTATACAAATACAGATCTTCCCCTGCTCAGTTCTCTTTTGCCTTTCTCTATTTCTCGCTTTATACAAACACAAATTATACAAATTACAATGTATAATTTGTGTTGTATAAGGTGATCGAGAGAGAGATTTGATATACAAATGTTTTAATTCGATTCAATTGTATACAAATTCAAAATTTATGCAGCTATACAAACACAATCATTGATACATATACATAGTAGTTACATATATACAATTATCTAACCGATATACATATACAATCGCTGGGCTTTTATACAAAACGAGATGCTTGCCTGTGATTTATACAACATAATTTGCTATGGAGCGCAGCTAGTAAAACTGTAGCTGTAGAGCGCTAATATGATTTTTATGTCTGCTAAATCTAAAATTTACTCTTCAAAATATGAAGAACTCAAGAGGACTTAACATCTACTATATATAAATAAAAAATAACTTTAAAATTGTATATATACGATGTTATTTTTCATTGAATGAGGTTTAATTGAACCTCCTTGCACCCATGTCGCTTCGCCCTGATCTCACTATGAATATCAAATATCAGATGAAAAGTTTAACAAAAAAATGACAATGACATATAGGAAGATCAATTGGATGAGGATTATAAGGAGCAAGTTCCAAGTTCCACACCAACCAGAAGATAGCAACTTTACAAGTTAAAGGGGAAGACTGGTTTCCTCATAATCATATGTGAATTAAATTTGTTGTTTTGGCACTTACTTATTACTGCTACTTTGGTCACAATAATCGAGGATATTTTGAATTTAACCATTCAATTTCAATTGGATTAATTGGAAAAGTAACTACAATATTTTACTTTGACTTCTTTTATTTCTCTTTTTCGAGTATTTATCGAAAATAACTTTAAGATTTATCTTATGAAATTATACTCGATATAATATTACTGTTGTACTCATTATATGCATAGTCAACCACATTTCTATCTTATTAGAGAGGTTAGGCTATTCATCCCTCTTGCAGTCTCGCTCATGTAAATTGCTATGTATTACTAATATACGCGATAAGGGTTCTGCCTAAACGTCTACTATAGAGGTGACTTTTGACCCCAAAAAAAAGAAAGTGATACTCTATATATATCCTCTTTAAACAAATTTTTGATTAAAATTATTGAATTATATCGAATCGTACCTACTAGTTTGGTTACATGAATATAATGGAGTATATTGAATTGGCAGCAACATTCAGTTTCAATTGGATTGGGAACTAGCTAGTACTACGACTACTATATACATAAAAGGCCAAATTTAATTTCATCAATTGCATTGAGAAAGAAAAAAAAAGTTACTTCTTCTCTTTTAATTTGTTTGTTCGTATATGATATGTTTAAAATTACAAAACTAAATGACATTTTAGTATATTTAACATATATCTTTTTAAGACGATAAATTTTAAAAAATTTCTTTACTTTTTAAATTTTACGTCAAATCAAAATATGACAAACAAATTAAAACGGAGCGAAAATATAAAGTAAAATTAGTCAATTTGTTATTGCATGGTGTGCCGGTCAATGCTGCACATATTTGCCCAACTGATGAACTCTATTTTCTTACCAACGTATTACCTCTTCTTGTTCATCACGCCCTCCAGCCACGCGGCTACAATCTTTTTTCTACTTTCTTTCCGACCGTTGTTTGGTGCGATGGATAAGGAATAATAATTTCGAGATAATATACAGAGTTATTGGAGGTACTGGTTATAAATGTTAATCTCGATATTATTTATCATATCATTTGTACTAGTGGATAAAGTTACTAATTACATATATATATAGTGGGATAACTAATCCTATAATACTACCGATGTCTGTTCATATTACTAAACTTTTATATATTTTACTTGTGAAATTTAGAAATTCAGGAGAGTTTATTATATTTTTTTCTCTTTTACTCCTAATACTAAATAAAGAAGTATTCAAAATACCTCTAAACTCGATACGTATTATTAGTTTCATTTTTGAACTATTGACAGCCTTAAAAACACTGATGTACTTGACTATCTGAACTTAAATATATCCCCGATCTTTCAACATGAGTGAAATACATTACTAAATTCTCGCAAAGTTTAGAGGTGTTTTCAACACTTCTCTCTCGGCTTTTTATTAAGAGTTTCGAGCTCCTACAAGAGTTTGAAACCACTTACTATGTCATATGGCAGATCGGGTGTGTGTCTAAGTTTAGTTACTCCAGTAGAGGAGTGTTTTTAAGACTATCAATAATTCAGAAACGAAACTAATAATTTGCGCCAAGTTCAAGAGTGTTTTCAATACTTTTGTCAATATATTAAATAACCACATATAGTTCCAAAGCATCATTAATAAAGTTAATTTAGTGAAAATACACATCACATTAAAGCTTTATTAAAAAGTGTATCAGATCGACATAAGTCAATTAATATAAAATAGAAGGAATATATCTCAATTCATAAGATAACTTTATCTATCTCATCCCGAATACCAAACAATCCCTAATTGTATCTTCTATATAAATGACCATTACTTTCTTATTCACTTTCCAACCTACATAAACTAGCATTCTTCTCTTATTTTCTTAGTAGTGAAAAAAACAAAAAGATATATAGCTAAGGTATAGAGAAATGGATCTTGGAGGAGGCAATGGTAGTGGGGGTTTTCATGGCTATGGCAGGCTCCCACAAACAACTTCCTCTGGTACGAGTGGTTATTTCATCTAAAAGTATTAAATAATTTTTTTATGATATTTGAAATGTATCTTTTTTTCTTTTTAATTGATCTCAACACATACACCTCTTATGTTGAATCCTAATCGATTTGACTGTTCTAATATCATGCTAAAGTATGCAAATATCTCACATAAAAGATTCGAAGGAACACCCTTCTATTTTTCTTAATTATGCTTCATACATTTGAAAAGAAAAAAATTTCATGAATATTACTTATTTATCCTCATGTTCAGTCGTGGAGCCACATGTATTTAAGGGTATCTTCATCCAAAAATTATAGTATAGTTAGATAAAATTGAAGAAAAAGATAAATAAAAAACAAGTGAATATATGCATGTAAATTCCTGACCCCCAACTGTATACATATTTGTTCTCTGCCCTATGTTTACATATGGCACTCTATCATGCTTCTCTTAATTATATAATTGTGAGAAAAAGAAAAAGAAAGAAAATACTCCACACCACATTTGTTTTTTAATGTTTGGTAGATAAATATAAAAATTTATTAGGGTGTGGGTGGGGGTTGGATAGGAGACAGTCACTTATGAAATTTATTTTACACAGACTCACTAGAAAAGTTGATTTTCCTACTTTTTTAAGAAATTAAATTTTTTAGATAAAAAAATTTCAAAATATTTTGGCCAATTAAACATGAGAAAAGGAAAAACATGAAGATAAAAAAGGGTTGAAGCTGTAAACATATGTCATAATTTTTTTTCTACTAATGTAATTTAACCTAGTGGATTAAATCACTTATTTTATTTTCTAGATTAATTATTGTATTTGCTATAAATAATTTTTTATTATTGTATGTAACTTATATTTTTTTTAAAAACAGTCAACACAATTTGTAAGTGGATTGATATTCCTTTTAAAAAAGGACAAAGAGAGTAGAAAATATCTTTTAACTAGCTATTGTGAGATGGATAAGATTTTTTATTTAAAAATCTCTGAGTTTAAACTTTTTTAAAAAAAGAAGCAAATCCCAGTAAGGAGTACTTCTTTTTATGAGTGTAAGAGTTTCAAAGTGAGTATCGAATACCGAGTAAAAATGGGGGAAATGTTGATTTTGAAACCCCTAACATATGAAACGTTTTTTGAGTCAATATTTACACTATGATTTTGTCTTGTGGCTTTTTAAAAATACTGGAGTTTTTATAACAGAAATTGTCTAGGGCTTTCTTCTGGTGTCTTGTGAGTTTCTGTCTTTATGTGTGCACGGTGTAACATATAACCTAGAATCTAATTTGGTGGTTACATTTGAATCTTTTCGTGGGGTATGATGTAGACAGTCTATTCTAATGCAAACATTAGTGATTGTTTTCATTGACTCTCGTGTCATATAGGATTTGGGGAAGGATTCGAGCCCAAAGGGTATGATGTAGACAGGCTATTCTAATGTAAACATTAGTGATTGTTTTCACGACTCTCGTGTCATATAGGGTTTGGGGAAGGATCAGAGCACAAAGGGTATGATGTAGACAATTTATTCTAATGCAAACATTAGTTACTGCTTTCACGAGTCAAATTTATGACCTATAAATCACAAGGAGATAACTTTTACGCAATCAAGAAGGTATTAATTTTATTTTTATTTCCTATGAGTATATTTAGTAGGTATTGTAACTGTTTCTTTGAAAGGTATTTGAGATGCAAAATCAAAATTTCTATACTTTTTATACCTATAAACTTAGAAGACGTAAATTTAATTCTGAGTAATTAATCAAAATTCTTTTTAGTTTTTAGGAGTAAGTAATTTATTAAAAGGTGTGTTAAATGATAAAATATCAAATAATATGAATCAGAGGAAGTATATATACACCATTAATGATGTAAAATGAAGCATACCTCTGTAAAATAACAAGTCAATTTTATGAGTTTATGTTATATACCTCATTGTTGTAAAGGATTTTTCACTCATTAGATAACATGTTTATTTGTTATAACATGTAATCTACTTTATTAGTTATGAATTAATGACAAATTACCAAAAAAAATATCATATTAGCGATGAATTTCGTATAATATAGCTAATTATTCTTAAATTATTTACTTCGCTTTAATGCTTAGTCTTATGCTATAAATTGTCTAATGTTTTCATTTCTCTTCTAGATGGCATTGCCACAATCAACCAAGCCATTCCCACAACCAACCACAACAACAACGCCTCAGTCCCAGACGACTCTGAATGCACCGTCCGTGAGCAAGACCGTTTCATGCCAATAGCTAATGTGATTCGAATCATGCGAAAAACCCTACCTCCACATGCCAAGATATCGGACGATGCGAAAGAGACCATTCAGGAATGCGTGTCCGAGTTCATCAGCTTCATCACGGGGGAAGCTAACGACCGTTGCCAGCGGGAGCAACGCAAAACTATCACGGCCGAGGACGTGCTCTGGGCCATGAGCAAGCTAGGGTTCGATGACTACATCGAGCCCTTGACTCTGCACCTGCACCGCTATCGCGAGTGCGATGGCGGTGACCGCGGCTCCATCAGAGGGGAGCCGCTCATGCTGATGAAACCGCGGGGTACTATGATTGACCCCGTGGCTTCAACTAGCATTGCCAACAACATGGGACCTATTAATTATTCATTGCCACCTAATTTCACAATGGCTCATCATCATCATGGCTACTTTGCTTATGCACACATGAGTAATGACAATGTTGCTTCAAATTCTCAAGCTAATCATGATGAGGCAAATAATGATGAATCATTTGGAGAGCACAAGGAGTAAAATTTAAGAGTACTAGGAAAAAATATTGTATTAGTATCTTTTAATCTCTGTCTTAATTTTATCTTTGTATGAACTATTTTACTATTTGAAATTGCGCTTTTTTCTATTTTAAGGTGATTTTCAATATAATCGGTTTATTTCTTAATCAGAAGTATACTTATGTTGTGTTTCATACCAAAAATAATAATATAAAAATGTGTTTTTTAAAAAATAAGTCATTTTTAGGTGTTTGTTTGACGAAATATTTTTTGCCAAAAAAAGAAAACGATATGTTCTTCAATCCTCCTATCTAATGCGTCTATTTTGTTGTTGACATTTTTAGACTCCCTCTATATAGTATTTTTTTGTTGCAAAATTTGTTGCTATTTTTTAATGATTGTTATTTTAATGTATGTGCACTGAGTATCTCTATTTTGTATAAGTATATATTTTAAAATTTTATATTAGTTAGTGAGATATTTTAAAAAAAATTCACAGTAAGTTATAATAAATAATAAATAGATAAGTTGAATTTGGTCCAAAAAAAAAAAAAGGAAAGGAAAGGAGTGTTGTAATGACTAGGGTCCAAAAAATGTTCACACTAATGTAGAAATGAGTTCACATTTAGTATATTTAAATTAATATTAGATTCGAGTTCATATTATATGAACTTTAAAAAAATATAATAATTTCATTAACAAATGTTAGGCTATGGCAGAATGAATAAAATGACTACATTTCTAATTAGAGATTTCGAATTCATTTTAAATATAGATTCTGTATTAGCAAGCACTTTTTAAATAAAGGAGTCTTACACTGGACATTGCTTGTCCTTTATATTAATCTTACGTGATGTGAATTTGAATTAGTCAACACCTCAATGCAATGGTTTTTCCTTATACCTTATAAAGTACAAACTTAAATTTGAATTTAGTGGCGGAACCAGAAATTTTTTTATTAAGGGTGTTCAAGAATAATGGTGTGTGGCCGTCCAAATAAAACAAAAAAACATAGAGCTATTTGGGGTTCAAACCCGAAACTTCTTCATTCAAATGAACACCCATTACCACTATGCCAAAGCAATAATTTTTTGTTAATGATGTCCAACTTTAAATATATATCCTTTAAAACAAGAATTTGATATATATATATACAACGTAATTTTTCGACGAAGACTGTCCAACTGGACACCCTAGGTAGCTATAGCTACGCCCCTGCTTGAATTAATCAGAAATTCAAATACACGTACTAAACATAGAATCAATATATATTTATAAAGCTGAAAATAAGCATTACTATTTATCAATTTTCTCATAATTTTGAATTTTTTTAAATTTTGCTGTTCAAAAATCTTTTAAAAATTAACGTCTTTCCTCATTATTAACATTTACTATATTTAGCTTTTCCTTCCAAAAAAATTTGTGTAATGGACAATTAAATTATAACTTCAGCCCACATAGCATCAGTTACTTTTGATGCTATTAATCACCAATAATTAATTGCCATCATTCCTATGCTTATCCATGCTCTATTTTTTTTCCGTATAAATATACTACTCCTTATACATTTGCTTTGGAGGTCTCAGGTAAGTTTTTTCCTCTTTTATTCTATTTATTTTCTTCTTTTTATTTATTCTTGATGCTTGATTTTTAAAGTATATATGTTATCATCATCTATAACATGCTAATTAATATAGAACTTTTTGATATGAAGAGGTAAGTTAAAACTTTTTTTTTTATCAATGTCATTGTTATTTAAGTTTTTGTAAGATTTTATTTTAATTTTTGTGATTTAAGTGTAATTCTTTTGAAGTCGTTAATTTACATGAATACGTTTATCTCTCTCTTTTTATAAATTTATATATAATATTAAGGTTACGCATAGACAAAGTGATGCAATACTTTTCATGATCATTTTTTCTTCTTTATTTAATTTTTTTTCATTTTTAATTTATTATTGTAATAAAAAATGTAATGAAAATGTTTAAAGGAAAATGAGCATTCATATCTACATTTAATATAAATCTTAGATAATTTAAAATTATAAAAAAGAAAAATGACGTGACACCTCTTTTTGGCCGAGAATCATATTTATTTTTCTAATTTTTATGACAATTGTTCTTATTTATTAATTATTATTCTACAAAACTAAATGTGTTATATATATATATATATATAAGAATTTTTATGACAATTTTTCTGTTTATATGATTTATTAGAAAACATAAAAGATATTATCTGTAACCTTAAATTTGCAAGAAAATATATGGGTCATTTATTGCGTTACTTATTATTTTGCCCCTATTACTTCTTCTACCTCGTAACATCCTCACAATTCTCTTTTTATTTTACGTTTTAATTCTTTTTCATTGATAATTGTAATTACCTTAACAAATGTCAAGAAACTTTTCAAGACTTGTATAAGTCCACACTTCAAATCACATATCGCAATTGCAAGATTTAAATATGTGTGCGTGATTTTGCTCAATTCAATTAATATAAGAGATTGTTATTTTTATTTTATTTATCAAAAGACATAAAGAGGTTTTTAGTGTTTAAAATATCAATATCACTATACGTGGTTAATTTTTGTATTCAACAAAGTTTGTATGATTTCTAACGCTTTCGAATAAGCCAACGAGAATCTGATGAAAAAATGCATTGCTTCAACGCCTTTCAAAAATATTATTATTTCGATCGATGATACTCTAAACTAATTAATAATGGCATTAACGTTACGTGCGGCTAAAAATGAAAAGGAAGTGGAAGAAAGAATACTCAAGAAGAGTTGTTTCAATATCTTTCATATATAATTTACAAGGCACAATAATGAATATTATCAAATATAAGAGAAAAATAATAATTAATGGTAATAGGAGACTGGAGATGGTGAATTTGAGTAGAAAAAGAAAAAAGAAGAAGAAGATAGATAGATTTGATTTATTATTTTTTTTATATATATTTTTCAATTTTATAAAAGAAAGGTAAATGAAAAGGATAAACTAATTTATTAGACATACATCAATACCATATATACTAATTTTACCTCTACTTTTAAGTAATTACATGTATTACCATTTTTAATATTTTATACCATATATTATTGAAGATACAATTAATATTCATATCCCTTAAAACTAGGATTGATTAATTATCTTTACATTTAAACTCCAAAATTAGTGTTTTAATTAAAAATAAATATCTTTCTCTCAGAGAGTATGAGTTAGGGTAAAACTCTAACTCTTCTTCTTCCTCTTCCCTTGATCAGTCGAAATTTAGTGAGAAGAAACATGTTCAACAGTTTGTCAACACACACATCAAATTCTTAACCTTTGATTTTCTCATTCTCAAACCAATCCCCCATGAATCCACCATTTTTTATCTCAAGGGGAGACACCTCTCGCTTGCAGAGACAATGTGTATCGTTGTAAGCAGAGATTTCAAGGCTAATAGATTTATCAAATTCGACATTAACGATGGTACCGGTTGCATACCTTGTATACTATGGATCAACCAAGACACTTCACGTCACTTTTCCCGTCAAATCTAGGCACAGTGAGCAACACCAATGAATCAAAAGGTGAAGCAAATACTACCGCAATGAGATGCCCTGACCAGCCATGAACGTAATCGAAAAGTTTCAATAAGCGGAGTTTCACACATGTATTTGACACATCATTGATGTATTTGATACATTATTGAGATATGGTTATATGTATCTAGTTTTTATCACTGTATCTTATTAAGTGTATGTAACTAATGAATATATTGGAGATTTATGTATTATTGAAAATTTACGCATGTATTTATACAATTTGTTCTGTCATATATCCGAGTCTTGTCATATGTATATGGTCTTCTATCATGTATCTTAATATTATCATATATATTTGTTATGTTATTACAATATATCTAACTATTTTCGTATTTATTTGAAATAAATGTTTTTTGATATAACGTATGAATTTGATACTTTATATATCAAATTATACATATAAAAGATACATAAAATAATATTAGCTCATATAAATAGATACATGAAATTAATATTAGATCATATAAATAGATACATGAAATTAATACTAGATACTTCTATGATACATATGAATGTACTTGTATGATACTCATATATATTTATATTAGATACATCAAATTAAGATACATTAGATTTTCAGATACATCCATTAATTATCCATGTATTTTGAAAATCATCAACTACTCCTCTAATTAAGGAAATTAGTTACAACCAATTAATTTAAATAAATAAAATATGTATTTGATTTTAAAATTCGACAGATACATATATCTCGCGGATTCAGACTCATATATCCTAAGCACGAAATATGGTAGAGAAAATAATATTTGACGCTATCAAAAATTTTAATTATTAAGACCTAAACTAGTGGAATTTATATAGTTTGCCCAAATGAAAAGGCAAAAGTTGATGAAGAGTGGTGGGTACTAAAGAAGTCATGGAAAGGAGGAGGAAAAAAGGAAGTAAATATATTTTTTATACTATGTGATGTGATAACATGAGGTGATAGAAAACACGGTAGCATAAAGATGAGACTATAAGACAAGTTGAGACGAATATTTGTATAGCAGTCATTCTTTTTAAATTTTAAATTTAAAAAATATATATGAAAGCATTAAATATGAAATTTTTAATGAAAGAAAATAAAATTAAATACTTATTTTTAAATTTACAAAGGAAAGCTATGTTTCCAATTTGATATTTATATGCACGTTAAGAGATCAATTTTTCTTTAAATTTTCGTAACATTTTAAAAGTGATGAAAAATTAGAGGAAAGTAAGTGTTACTTATAAATTAAATCAAAACTCGAAATTTAATATATAAATTAGAGACTAAAATATTTTTATTATTTTCAAATTGCATGTTATGAAATATTATTTTAAAAACTTATTACCGTGCGAAGCGCGGCTAAATTCACTAGTGGTAGACTAAAATTAAAAACAAAGCATACAAGTTTTTTTTTCTTCTTTTAATAACATTATTTCCTTATTATAATCCGTTTTATAAAAAGGAGCTATAATGTATAAATTAAAATAAGTACCTATTATAGACATATAATGACACCACACAACCCACTAATTTCTAAAGCCCCATTTTGAGCTGTCCTTTCTAGGGTCTTTGGCTTTTTGCAAAAAACCTAAGCAGAGATCAGAGCAAGAGAATCTTTTGCTTTTTGGGAATTTAACACATTTGGGTCTGATTCAAGTGAGTTAAAAATGTGTTCTTCATCTTTTTTCTGTTTTTTTTAAAAGATTTTTTGTAATATTTGGGGTTTTCTTGATTTGATTTAAAATATGTTCTTTTTTGTTCTTTTCTGATATTTTAGTGATTTTTTGAGATTTTAGTCATCTGGGGTTGCTTCATTTGCAGTAAAGATTCAATTTTTATTCTGTTTTGCTGCTTTTTAAGGTTTCTACTTACTATTCAGTTACACACTGTTAGTGAAGTTCTCTTTATTTGAGCTGAATTGTAAGGTATTATGTACTATGTTTTAGCTGTCTGAGTTCTAGCAAGAAGTAGTGTCTGCTTCATGTGACTTAAATAAGTTGCACGTTTGATTTGACACGAAGTTTAAGAAAGAAACAAATAATTCTGAAATTTGTGGTCTAAAATACGCATTTGGCCATTTTCATTTCATTAGAGGTAAAATGTGATTTTTAAATTAAAGTTGTTTCTAACTATAGAAATGTGACATTTTTTTTGGCACGGATTAGAAGGGAAAGCGTGTCATGTAAATTGGGACACTGAGAGTATTTAGTAGGATGTTGCTATTGGAGTTGTGTGTCTAACTGAATTACAAGGCGTATGTGATTTGTTCTATTTTTTGTGATACCAATGAGTAAACCATTGAGTGGGAGGCTACTTTATCAATCAATTTCTTACGTTTTGTCATATCAATTTTGCTGTTTATTACCAATATTGCCTAATTTATCTATCATGAAATGTGTGACATTGCATAATATTTAGAGGTAGTTTCATGGACTGCTTAAGAATATGGTCGAATTCTGTCATGTAGTTTTATAAGCAAAAGTGCCACCTACGGACTCTTCAAAAATAATGTCGCGCATGTGGCATTTTTGGAGGATCCAACAGGTGTACGGCAACATTTCTGGATGGTCTGAACAACATAGATTATAACAGAACGTGCCCTCCTACACCCGTCTTCAAGTCAAGTATTTCTATATCCTCGAATATGTTTTGGCTTCTGTTTTTAACAAGTTTAAGTCCTTGTGAGATGCAGTTTTGGTACTGTTTTCGGAGTTCGTGACATTGCAGTAGTGGATAATGGGAGACAAATTAGGACAGATAAAAGTGACTGTTGTAAAAGGAAGACGTTTGGTGATTCGGGACTTCAAGACAAGTGATCCTTATGTTGTTCTCAAGCTTGGTAATCAGGTAGCTTTATGTTTCCCCCTTCTGTTTCTTCCTTAATTTCAAATTGCTTGGAAAGAATTATACTAATATTATCTTTTATGTTGTATGTCACCTCAGAAGCTTTGTTGCGATTTGTGGTTTTATCCTTTCACTTTGCATGAGAGTTTTGAAATTGCTTTTCGTGAGCTGACATCTTGATATTACATTTTGCTGTTATACCAGACTGCCAAAACCAAAGTCATAAATAGCTGCCTTAATCCTGTTTGGAATGAAGAATTCTGTTTCTCTATCTCTGAGCCAGCTGAGGTTCTCAAATTGGTATTTGCTTTTACCTCTAAACTTTTGTTTTATCATCTCTCATGTTCCACCTCTACGTTCCAATTTTAATGACTCGATTTTTGTCCGATGACGTTACATTATTTTGGACTTCTGCTGGTGTTGTTACGCTGCATGTTTTGATATGTTTGAACTTGAAGATCGGATAAAAGGTGCTCTGAAGTTCTAGCACCCTTGCTTGTCAAACAGCTATATCTCCCATATCTTAAAAAGTGCATTGGACAAACAGGAAAATAGATAAATCCAGTGAAATAGATTATTAGGGGAAAAAAGGACAGCCCGGTGCACTAAACTCCTCCACAAGGGTCCATTGTAACTAGCCTTACCTTGCATTTCTGCAAGAGGTTGTTTCCACGGCTCGAACCCGTGACCTGAAATAGTTTATCAGGAAACAGAAATGATGAAACATTCATCTAAGAAAACAGAAATCTTTAGTGGTATGAGTATATGTAGACTCAAGAAATGAAGAAAAGAAATTATGAAGCTTCTGAAAAGAGTAGTTTTACCCCATTCGTATCTTGTGGGAAACAACCATAAGTTAAAAATTTTAAGTCAAATGTCTAGGAAGAAAATCAGAATGTCGTTAACGTCCAACTCTTCAATCTTATGCAGTCCACATAGAGATAAAGAAAAGAAAAAGAGGAACAATCTGATGACGATATATATATTGTATTACATATTGAAAGGAGTGATAGTTAAGGCTATTTAAAGCCGTCATTTTGCTGAAATGACATTAAATCGTAGTTCCTTGAGTACATTTTATTTTGAATAATTTCTGTGAAATTCATTCCTTGTCATTGATACGCAATTGTAACAGGAAGTGTTTGATAAAGACCATTTTAAAGCAGACGACGAAATGGGAAATGCTCATCTCAGTCTTCAGCCTTTGGTTGCAGCTGCTAGATTGAGAAAGATTCTCGGAGTTGCTTCCGAGGGGACAACATTAAGGAAGGTTATCCCGAATAAAGACAACTGCCTAACAATCGATAGCAGCATTAGTTGGGTGAATGGTGAAGTTGTGCAAGATGTTTGGTTAAGGCTTTGTGATGTGGAGTCTGGGGACATAGAGTTGAAGATCAAATTGAGCGACCTTTCCTGTGCTGTTCCCTCCACTTAGAATGGTTATCAGTGACATCGATGCATGTCTCGTTTGAGCTATATACGTCTTGTTGTAGGTGGAAAAAGACGTCTAGTACAAGAAGTGCCTATGTTTGGAATTTTTCGGTTGGATCTCAAACAAATGATATTTGTAGATTTTGATCAAGTATGTGTATAATCCAAATTGGAGTGATTTTGAAGTGGAAGGGGGATTTTTGTAGTATCTGGTCTTATCAGTTTAATATTCGATACACATCTTCATTTCCCTTTTTTTTTAGATTTCACCTTTTTTGCTTCCTTTGGTGACTCGAACTAACAACCTTCGGGTTGGTAGAGTGGTTACAATCTGAACAACCCCTCTTGTCCACATCTTCATTTTCCACTTCCCTTCACACTCATCTAAATTTTCCATGTGTTCATGTTAAAGTTTTATCAACATGCAAATTGCAATACCTGCCACCAAATATATTTAATTCATTTAAAAGTTGTTACAGGGGTAAATAAACATCCGTGTAATTAAAGTGCTAAAGTAAGTTTTATTGTCAAGTTTAAGGGTGATTTGATGTATTTTTTCATATATTTATGACTAAATGTGACAAAATTAGCCCATGAAATCATAATTGCTCTAAGTTTGGGCTGATTATTGACCTAAATATTTATGGAGTACTTACGGAGAATGTCATCCCATAAACTTTATTTACCATCTATTTAGCCCAACTTATACAAATTTTTAAAAACTGATTGTTTGGCCATATTATTTATCAGAAAAATGCCAGATGCCGCCTTTCTCCTCTTCTTTTTTGTCCTCCCTCCTCCTTCTTTGTTGCTTTCTCTTTTTTTTTTTTTTTAAAAAAAATTCAACTTATTGCAAACGTGAATCGTTTTGAACAAATTATATATCAAAAGATTCGAAATGTCGAGAGTATCTCACATCTTAAATTTGGGACTGTTTAGAGGATATTTTGAGTTGGTTGGGATAAGTATATTTCTTGTATAGTTAACTTATATTCAGTTTTTTGAGTGTATCATAATATACCAACAGTGTATAGCTCACGTATAAGTAAATTATATTTTTTAAATATATCATAACGTATATTCAATATTTTTTGAATGTATCAATGTATATTCAGTATATAGTGCAGGTATATTTTCTATCATTTTGAGATGTAAATCATTGGCCGCAGACAATCGGACCGAGTCGGGTCGAATTTGCCGCCATCTTCTTCTAGGCCCCAAAGCATTTCGAATCTCTTCCTACGCCAATGGCGACGGTGACGAAACTGAACCTGAAGGCGGAGACCGGCGACTGCCATCGCCGTGAGGCGGAGCAGAGTGAAGCTCCGGCGGAAATAAGCGATTCTAGAACAAAAAGAGTAGTTGAATTAGGAAATGGAAGCCAAGTATTATACATGTCTAGGTTCCTAAATTACGATCAGTCATGGGATTATTTAGAATACCTAAACAAAAATATACCATGGAATCGTCCAACGATTCGCGTCTTTGGTCGATCTTGTGTCCAGGTACTCATTTTTCTCTGCCTTTCTTCTTCAATTTTACTCTGTTTGTATTTCTGTATGTGAATAGTCTGGTGTAATGTTTTAAGAGGTAAAATGGACACTAAAGTCTCATGCTTTATACTTTCTACTGTATGTCTTGTATGTCGCATAGATTTCTTCCACCTGCGGAGCTAGGACACCCAAGGTGTGAGAGGTTGGCTATAGTAGTGCTGAGCTGAGGTAGAGGTAGGTTAAAAGAGTATTGCAGAGTGGTGATTACATAGGAGATGGAACACGTGCAACTTATGGAGGAAATGATGCTAGATAGGAGGTTATGGAGGTCAAGGATTAGGGCAGAAAGTTCGTAGATAGATTTCTTCCACGGAGCTAGGAGGCCCAAGGTGTGAGAGGTTGACTATAGTATTGTTGAGGAGAGGTGTAGGTTGAAAAAGTATTGAAAAGAGGTGATTATATAGGACATGGCTCACGTGCAACTTACCGAGGACATGACACTAGATAAGAGGTTTATGGAGGTCGAGGATTGGAGTAGAAGGTTAGTAGATAGTCAAGCGTAGTCTAGGTATTGTTATTATTACTTTCTTATTATCTTACTCTTCTATTTTAGTATTACGTGTTGTTTCCTTTGCTTTGGTTATCATATTTGTTGCTATTGCTCTTTTCTTCATTATTTGCATACCTGATTAAATATGCTTTACTTGAGCTGGGGGTCTATTGAAAATAAGTTCTCTACCTCACAAGGCAGGGGTAAGACCGCTCTGACTCTACTTGTGGGATTACATTGGGTATGTTGTTGTTGTATGTAGTAGATCTTAACTTCTTCGTGTGTTTACTTATTTATGTTTTGAATCCTCTTAGTGAAATCCTGGCTGCACTATCTTGCATACTTTTAAGTTTTAGATAGGCTGCTTTGTATTTCCTTGTCTGACTATAATCGTACAGCTTTGATGTAGTTTTATGTGACGTACTGTTTTCTTCTTTTTTGAGGGGCTAGTCCCATGATAAGTAAAATGTTTCCACTTTGATCTTTTAGAACAGGGGTGAATCTTAGAGTCCGCCGCCAAAAGGGCAAAAAAATTGAGCCAAAATTTCAAAAGGGCAACAAAAAAATAGTTTGAAACCAAAAGGGCAACATTTAAACAGAAGAGGGAAACAGAGTTAAAAAAAGGACTTAAAGGCGCAGGGCTAAAATAGTCTTATAAGGCACAGCAGGTACATGGACTTACAAGTCAAAGCCGTCGCTGCGCCTTGCTCCTATATTTTAAAAAAATTAATTATTTGGGCACGTGCTAAGTTATCTAGCTAGCTGTTTTAGTACAAGTTTTATTTACTGCATGATGATTGAAGTTAGACTCTTGGGCTTTCTTAATTATAAATCTTTATTAATCGATTCATCATATGATAAGTTAATGTTAATTATAACTAGTAGAAATTAATATATCGAGCTAGTTGGAGTATTAGATTACAAGGGTTTAGGAGTTTGGAATGATTTTGTGTTGTTCCACCCATCACTTTAATTTTGGAAATTTTTTCTCAACATGAAATAACTTCTCTAATGAAAAGAGGGAACAAGCACCACACAAAAAATGATTTTTTAGGGCAAATAATTAACAATAATAGCTTAATTGCCGCTAAATATATTTTCTTTTAGAGGCAATTAACACTCTTTATTAATATACATATTTATTATCGCTAAAAGTTATTTTTATTGTAGTGAAATTCTACGAGTAATATTCCAAGTTCATTGTCTTTGAACCTCACCCGCCCAACATCCTTAATCTCCACCACCATTTGACCATCCACCCCACACCATCCCCAAACCTCCACTCCCTACTCCATCCCGTCTATATAGTGTTTTGTTAGATTATAAATAAATTTTTTTGGGATAAATTTTTTTTACTTTCTTATCAAATAATAATTTTTTGGTTTATGAATATTTTATATGAATGTTTTATGAGGGTTCAACTTTTCTCTTACATCTTGTAACAAATTAATTAGCCAGCCAATACCCAAAATCATCCGCTGCATTCTAGTGAATAATCTCCATATAAACTTTAATTAGGACAGCCTATATTTTTTATTTTTTAAAAATATAGGAGCAAGGCGCAGCTCCCCATGCGACTTGCAAGGCGCAGCGACATATGTGACTTGTAAGTCTATGTACCTGCTGCGCCTTACAAGGCTATTTTAGCCCTGCGCCTTTCAGCCCTATTTTTAACTCCGTTTCCCCTTCCGTTTAAATGTTGCCCTTTTGGTTTCAAACTATTTTTTTGTTGCCCTTTTGGAATTTTGACTCAATTTTTTTGCCCTTTTGGCTCCAGACTCTGAATCTTAGGCAAGTTGACAAGTACATGTGGTTCAATCTGTTCTCCAAATGTGATCCCTACACTGTTATGCTGACTGCTGCGCGTATTGTAGATTCATGGATAATTACTTTAGAAAATCAACTATATATGTTGCATTTGGGTTGAGAATTTGATTGAGATTGGTAGTTTTCAAATTCCACTGTGCAAATATAGGGGATAGATTGATATAGTTTATCTGAAATTCACGAACTACCATTACATAGATCTCTAATGCCACCTGAACGAGAGGGTTTGGAATGGATCAAGGGTGATAATTCAAACCTATAGTTACTAGAAAGAGCAACAGAGGAATTTACTAATCATTCGCTCCCATGTAGCTTATTCTCCAAAGAAATTTGTTGGGGTGGTGGTTGTGGCAAAACCATAGTAAGTTCGTTATAAAGAAAAGGTTTTTTTCCCTTTGGAGATGGAAATAATGCTTTTTTTCTCTTCCAAACTTAGAAGCTTCGACTGGGTGGAAAGCAACACACACAACCGTAAAGTTTGAACGCTAAAGCTGGATGCATTTTTATTCTCTTATATTGGAGCGCTTCTGCACTGACTTGTTTTTGAGAAATGAGAAAGCCCATGGACAAAGATGCTGTTCAAATTCTGAGTCTGTATTGTTAGGATTTTAAGGGCAGTTTTGTTCGTCTGCCCATGACTGACTATTCAAGTTCAAAATGTTGTTATGTTCTCTTTTAGTATGTGAATAGGTTAGTCTGTGCTCATGACGGGCCGTTCACAGTGAAAGTGATAATATTGTTCCTTTACTCCCCTTTGGTGTGTTATTTCTTAGCTTTGTTTGTCTGGCGCATGAATGATCATCCAAGTTGAAAATGCTGTTGCTTTACTCTCTCTCTCTCTTAGTATGTTAGTTTCCCCTTTGCTAATATGAATGCTAAATATTACATGTCATAACAATCTGATACCACGTGTTCCTATGGGGAAAAACAGATTGACAATCGTAATATTTCCACAGCCCAGAGACAGTTGTTATGTGGCAAGTGAAGGATTACCACAACTAGTTTACAGTGGATACCAGCCTCATGCATATTCTTGGGATGAATTTCCACCGCTTAAGGATATTCTGGATGCTGTAAGCTCGCTCTTCTTCAACCTCTCAAGTTCTAGATCCCGGTGATCAAGCTAGTTGTCTTTCTTATACCAACAGTGTTGCACTTTAGGTCCATAAAGCTCTTCCAGGAAGTCGTTTCAACAGCTTATTACTGAATAGGTATAAGGGAGGCGATGACTATGTAGGTTGGCATGCTGATGATGAGAAACTTTATGGACCAACTCCAGAAATTGCTTCTCTTTCCTTTGGATGTGAACGTGAATTCTTGTTGAAAAAGAAACCAGATAAAACATCCCGAGGTACATGATTAGTGTTAATATTGATTCTGTAATATCTTTTTATTTGTTAAATGAGGTGCGAGTATAGCAGACCTTCCGTTCAGTTACATATTGAGGTTAGATTTCTCAGATCCCTCAACTAATAGTTATGAGTCACCTTTGTTCTTGTTTCCAATTTCTTTCAACAAAAAAGGTGACTTTCGGAGATAATAACTAACTATTGGTTAAGCGACTATCTAACAAATCAACTTTTACATTTTGCAAATGACAATGCTGATTCCATGAAAGTCGTATTTATCACTTCCTCTTCCGTTTGTTATTCATTGCACTAGGTAAAAACACCAGTGGTGAACCTCCCAGAAAGCGATTGAAGAAGGACGCCTTTCCAGACAAACACTCGTTTGTCCTAAAACATGGTTCATTGCTGGTAATGAGAGGTTATACTCAACGGGATTGGCTTCATTCAGTGCCTAAACGCGTAAAGGCAGATTCATTACGGATTAATCTCACCTTCAGGCTTGTTCTTTGAACAATCAATGACTATCAATGCATTTCTTCATTGTTTATACCTTGGGGTTGGAAATCTTATGCAGTGCACTTAGCAACAAAAGGAAGGAGATTTTGAGCCTGTGCTTGATGAAAATTGCTCATATGTTCAGATAATGCAAAGTTTCAGAGAAGGTAATCAATCAGTTAGCACTGATTTCTATGTTTCTATGCTATAAACTATGAATGATTTCTATGTTTCTATGCTATGAACTATGAATGATTTCTATGTTTCTTTGCTATGAATATGAATGATTGCTATGTTTCTATGCTATGAAATATGAATGATTTCTATGTTTCTATGCTATGAACTATGAATGATTTCTATGTTTCTTTGCTATGAATATGAATGATTTCTATGTTTCTATGCTATGAAATATGAATGATTTCTATGTTTCTTTGCTATGAACTATGAATGATTTCTATATTTCTTTGCTATGAACTATGAATGATTTCTATGTTTCTATGGTATGAACTTGAATGATTTCTATGTTTCTATGGTATGCACTATGAGGGTACGTTTCAGGAAGATCCTAATCTGAGATTCCAAATCTGAAAATTCATTTATATACAAGAAACCCAATAAACAAAATGTATCATATTTTAGATTAAATTGAACAAAGATTAATATACAAGAAACCCAATAAACAAAATGTATCATATTTTAGATTAAATTGAACAAATAGGCAGAATTAAGAGATCGGGTAAGACACAAGAGGCGGCTTTAGCTGCATCGTCCTTAGATAACATTTCAACAAGAGCATAACGGTAACGTTTCTTCTTAGATCTCGAACTCATGATTACATGTTCAACCTCACCAAAATTACTGAATAAGTCTTTCAATCTTTGGTAAGTATAGTCTTCACCGTTTTTACCCCAAGATACCTTAAGCACCTTTTCCTTGTCAACACACATGTCTGATGACTCTTTCTTTGAAAGCAATATTTCACGAATTCTAGCAATTTCGCCTACAAGTTTCATAGCAATTCGTTCCTCCTCTTCTAATCGAGCCAAATTAATATCAGGTACAAAAATATTCTCTGACATCATCTTTCTACGCTTTGAATCATCAAATAACTTCCTTTTCTTCTCTTGTTGTCGTTGTAATTGGATCATCTCATCAAATAACTTCCTCTTTTTCTCATCCTTAAGAATGTCGTAAGAATACTTGAGTTTTTGAAAGTTTAAGTTAGCATTAATTGGATCATCGGGTCTCTTGTCTGGATGCAATTCTAATGCTTTCTTTCGATACGCTTTCGATATGTCGATTTCAGAAAGCTTTGCTCCTTCCTCACCGGATGGTAAATCCAAAGCACTATAATGATCAACTTCAATATCCATTCAAGAACCCTAATTTCTAAATATTAGGGGGACTCATAAACAGACTTGTTCTATTTATTGGTCTCCAATTAATATTTCTTAATCCTAATATATTAGGAATTCTATACTAACTTGGATAGCCTATTATGTTTTGGGCAATAATTTTTAATTTTAACTTTTAAAAATCAAATATTTATATTTTTTTAATTATAAATTGAGAAGTTACTTATTTCTCAATTTTTATTTTATTTTTTTACAAAATAAGCAAAAACATGCCGTTACTTCCTTGAATTGGTAAAAATCACAGTTTACATATTTTATTCTACATAGTTATTTAGGGGGGAAAAAAAGAAGCAAAAACGTGCAGTTACTTAACTTATAGAATCAAGTTGCCCTGAAATTAGTAAAAATCACTGTCTACATATTTTCTTCTATATTATTATTAATACTGTATTAGAAAAAAATAATACAAAAAATTTTCTCTCCAATCTTCTACGCAACTCACGGTTTTTTTTTTCTCTTTTCAATTTGAAAATTGTACAATTTAAATCCCTCTTTTCCTGATTTTCTCTGTGTAAACGATAAAATTTTGAGCCGAGAAAAATAAATAATCAAGACAGGAAAATTGGAGTAATAAAATATAATACTCTATTTGATTTTAAAATGTAGTGCGTGTTACAATCTCTATAAATCCTCTTATTCTTCTTTTCAAATATAAATTCAAGGGCCTTTGAGCCTGATTTTGAATTTGACGAATTTGATCGTTGACTTGTGAATTTGATCTAGACTTGTACTTGAATTCAAGGACTTTTGAGCTTGTTCTTGAATCTAGTGATCTTAAATTTTTATTTTGTTACGTTTTTATATAGGTGTTTTTCTAAATCTTAATTATTACTTACGGTTTTAAGATTCAAATTTCGACAATTATTTACAGTTTTAAAATTCAAATTTGGCAGTTACCTTGGTTTGCCAGAAATGCAAATTTTGATAGATATCTTTTTAAATATCTAATAAATAACTATTTACTAAAAAAATCTAATTTAAATTTGATCATTTAGAATTTTAAAGATATAAAATTAGCTCAGACATGCTACATTTTTTTTTATGAGATAGAGAGAGAAAAAAACACTTCTAAAGTATTGCAAACTCATATAGATAATAGGGTGAGCATGTTCTGCATTTTTAATTATTTCTTTTCAATTAATTCTTTACAAATACAGGTTGATATTGTGTATTTACTTTATTATTATATAATTTTGAACAATGTAAGAATTTTCACTATTAAAATATAAGTTAAAAAATATTTTAAACTAAGAAATATATCAATAGTTAATAAAATTTAAGTGACCGTAATCTATACTTGTATATATTTTGTATAAGGATGAATATGATCTAACAATCATATATGTTAGGTTAATTCAAATCACAAAATTTTTGTATCATATGCCATTATATCAATTATCGATAAATATCAAACAATAAAAAATTATTATATCATATTAGGAAAAAGTAGGTATAAGGAGAAATTAAAATTCTAGATACTTTGACGCTATTTATATTTTTAATTCAATTTAAAATTTAAAAATAAAATAAAGGAGAAGAATCCTTAGTGGCTTAGGATTAATAATACTGATAAAGTTTATTAAAAAAAATTATTTTTAGATCTTATGACAAAATAATGAAAAAAAAATCTATTTATACTGAGAGGAAATTTTAAAATTTGAGATATTCACTGTATATCATGTTTCTCTTAATTAATTGTGAAAAAAAATGCTCCACACCACAATTGTTTTTTCTTTAAAACTGTTTTTTTTTCCTAAAAAAAAGTAATTTTTTTTTGTGTTTCGTAAGTAAATAGAAAATTTATTAGGGTGAGGTAGAAAGGGGGTGGGTGCCTTGGTGGGGGTTGGATAGGAGACAATCACAGTAAAATGTTACTTTTGAAATTTATTTCGTATTCTCTCACTAGAAAAGTTCATTTTTTCCTAATTTTTAAGAAATTAATTTTTTAAATTAAAAAAATCGATCAATTAAACATGATAAAATGAAAAAACTTGAAGATAAAAAGGAAATAAGTTGTAAACATTTGTCATATAAATTTTTTTTCTACTAATGTAATTTAATCTAGTGGATTATATTACTTATTTTATTTTCTAGATTAATTATCGTATTTGCTATAAATAATTATTTATTATTGTGTGTAACTGATATTCTAAAATGAATCAACACTATTTGTAAGTCGATCGATATTCCTTTTTAAAAAAAAGGATAAAAAAGAGTAAAAAATACCTTTCAACCGCAAGCGATCTTTTATTTAGAAATCTTGAGTTTAAACCTTTTTAAAAAATAAAAAAATAAAATCTCAGTAAGGAATACTTCTTTTTATGAGTGTAAGAGTTTCAAAGTGAGTATCGAATATCGAGTAAAAAATAGGAAAATTTTGATTTTGAAACCATTAACATATGAAACCTTTTTTCTTTTTCTTTTTGTAGTTTTTGGGTCATTATTCACACGATGATTTTGTCTTGTGGGTCGTTTGGTAGCTGATTTATTATTCATGTATTAATTTTATATCATATTTGGTTTTCAAATAGGACAAAAGTTATGCATATATTTATTTTATACAACGTTTGGTTCGTAAATTTTCAAATATTGTATAAAAGTTATTCATGTATTAACATTATATCATGTTTGGTTGGTAGGTTTCCAAATGTTATATAAAAATTATTCATGTATTAATTTTTTTACGGTGTTTGGTAGCGTTTTTTTGAAATCCTATCTAATTAATACTTACATAAATTATGAGGGAATCTATGTAAAATTTATACTCGATATAAAGTGGAATAAGTTATGCGGGTATTAGTTATACATGTGTAATATAAATTATACATTTACCCCAATCAATTTACTTTTTAAATGTATATTAATTTACAACAAATCAAATAATTATTATATGTAAAAGAAGCGCGATCAAAGGATTTTTTTTATCTCGTTAATTGCTTAGTTACTTTTAATTTCTTGTTAATTATTTTCTTTGGCGGTAAGGCAGTGGTTGTTAATTATTTTCTTGTTAATTTAATTATTTCTTTGCTATGCACTGTCAATATATGTATTAATTTATTTTTAGTTATTTGGTATTTACTTTAATTCAAATTAGTTAATTTCTTAATCCTATTCAATATAAATTATTTAATTGCTAGTTATTTGTTATTTACTTTATTATTTTTAGCTATTGATAAAATTTATTTAATTTTAATTTAGATAGTTGTTTATTTTAATAGGTATAATATTTATTAGCTCACTAAATATTTTTGGAAATAAAAATAAGAATCAGCTTACTAATATATTGTAATATCTACATAATTAATACATGTATAACTAATACTCGCATAATTAATACTCATATTATTAATACCTGCATATATTCGTATATCTAATACCCACATTATTAGTATCCGCATAACTAATACCACATTACTATACATACCTAACTTTATCCACCTACCAAACAACCCCAAATTGTCTAAGGCTTTCTTCTGGTCTCTTGTGAGTTGCTGTCATTATGTGTTATATCTCATGTTATATAGGGACTAGGGTCTAGATGAAGATCAGATCTTAAAGGTTGTGACGTAGACAATATATTTTAATAAGGTTAGTGGTTGCTTTCACGTCTCAAACATATACCTATAAATCTCAAGGAAATAACTTTGTGGTTGCTCCGAGACCTTCTCTTCATACTTCCAAGTGTACTACTCCCTCCGTCCCATATTATTCGATCATTATACTAAAAATAGTTGGTCCATATTAGTTGTCCACCTTACTAAATCAAGAAAATATTAATTAAATTTGTTCTATATTACCCTTGCAATTAATTCTTTTTGAAAGTAATATTCACATTTGTTTGTAAAATTCGCAAGGAGTTTTTTAAGGGGTAAATTAGTGTAATTATCTTCTTATTTATGATTTCTTAAACACCCTACAAAATGAAACGTGATCAAAGTAATAGGGAATACTAACTAACCAATTAATACACACTATTAACATTAGTTGGAATTAATTTTAATTAGTTATATATACACTTCCATAGGTCCATATTATTTAGTGTTTTTAACCCCTTTTTTTTTTGGTCCAAATTAAGCGTTAATTTACATAATCGAGAAGCTGTTAATTTTAGTTTTATTCCCTATGAATATATTAAATAGGTATTTTCACTATTTCTTTGAAAGGTATGTGATAATGCACATCAAATCTCTCATGAGTAATTAATCAAAATTCTTTTTCTGTTGTTAGGAGTAAGTAATTTATTAAAGGTGAGTCAATGGCAAAACCATCAAATAATATGATTAGGAAGAAGTATATACACCAACGATGTAAAATGAAGTGTACCTTGTAAAATAACAAGTAAATTTCATGAGTTTATATTATATATGTCATTGTTGTAAAAGATTTTTTATACCAATTTGATGACATGTTTACTTGTTATAGCATGCAATTTATTAGTGACGAATTCCCAGAAGAATCATATTTGCGATGAATTTCGTATAGTATTGCTAATTATTCTTAAATTATTTACCTCACTTTAAACGCTTAGTCTTATACCAAAATTGTCTAATGTTTCATTTCTCTTCAAGATGGCATTGCCAAACTCAACCAAGTCATTCGCACAACCAACCACAACAACAATAACAATGCCTCAGTCCCAGATGACTCTAAATGCACTGTCCGCGAGCAAGACCATTTCATGTCGATAGCCAATGTGATCCGAATCATGCGAAAAACCTGTTAGGACCGAAATAATTAGGTTGTCATGCGGAAGCTAGCAAAGCAAACCTCGAAAAACCATGAGTAAGAAGACAAACGAAAAATATACCAAAAGACACAAAGATTTAACGTGTGAACCCATATTCGGAGCACCTTTTTACAATAGTGCACCCCTCGTCTCGAAATTCACAATGGCTCATCATCATCATCATGGCTACTTTGCTTATGCACACATGAGTAATGACAATATTTGGTTCAAATTCTCAAGTTAATCATGATGAGGCAAATAATATTGAATCATTTGAAGAACGTAAGGAGTAAAATTCAATAAAACCAAAAAAAAAAAAAATTGTTTAATTTTAGTATCTTTTAATTTATGTTTTTATTTTATCTTTGTACTAGATGAATATGGCACGCGCAGAGCTTGGGCCAACATTTTATATTTTCAAGTAAGGTTACCTAAAGTCTTCTATAATAAAGGGTGTGAAGAGGCCCCAAGCAGAACTATAGTAGTAACATGTACAACATTAATGTTAAAAGTTACAACTACACAAACGAAGAAAAGAAACCACATATATCTAGTAATGCTATTGCAAGGCTATTTACTTATATCTAGAAATATCTTCTGCTTGAAATATCAAATAATGAAATATCATGAGCATCAAAGTCGATATCAAAATTAAAGTAATCGGGAAAAGTTACCTTTCTTGATAAAGAAATAGAAAAGCTTCTTATAAGTTTACCAAGGAACTGAATAATTCATTCTTACCTTGGTTAATATGAGCATACAACATATATCATCATAAGTTCATTCTTGTCTCAGTTTCAAGCAGATCATGAATTCAAATTCAAATGGCAACATAGTGGTATTGTCTCCCCCTAAGGGTCAAGGAGAGAAGGACAATGCGAGAAACCAAATTTAGTGTTATTTATCATGTCTAAACGCTAATACAAATGTCGAAAAATGTGAATACAGAGCTAAAATGCCGTGAAGCGAAAGGTGATTTACTTGGGAAATTGGCCAATTGTTGTCAACTGGTATCAGTACAACCACGAATCTCTTGTTTTCTTGGATCTCTTTTTAAATTTCTTTTTCAATCTCATCTCATCCTTGCAGAATGCTTCACTGAAAAATTATAAAGGAAATAAAAACATATGTTATGACGAATGATGACTCCTCCATATCGTTGGGATTACGCTATAATTTGAGTGTATAACTTAATATACTTTCTTTATCTATCAAAAAGCATAATAGAAGAACTTGAAAATTCCTCCCAGTGTTAAAGAAGCTCCCCTGCAGTCATTTTTAAAACATTATTTCATAACTACAATCTTCTAGCCAATAATCAATTCGTGTAAAATACAACAGGGAAGTTCCAAAACCAAATTTGTGTTACTATAAAGAATGTAGTAACTCTACTCTCGTGTCATGAAGCATGCTTTCTGGATTGTAAGCCCAAAGAGCAGTTCCCTATAATGATCAGCCGAGTCACGATTAACTAAATTACTCTTTGTAGTAATACTTCATACTTCATTGCTATATATATATTATACACCACATGGTAAAATATTTTTTCAACTAAATAAATTTGATGTATATTAGTCTTTCCTTTCCTTCAACGTCACAGTTCACCAGATGTAAAGTTACACAATCACACAAAGATTCAACCTTTATTTAATCCATTATACAAGAACATTCATGTACACAATATTGTACTCATGACCTTTTTAGAGAAACACATGAAAGATTTTATCTTTGTATATCATCCTTCTCACTGTCCCTATATTAGTGGCATATAGTTTACACAAACGGTGGCATTTTCTACTTCTTTCTTCTGCCTATATATGCTTCTAAGTTCATTTCTTGAAAAAGTTCAGTTTTTTTCTTGTTCTTCTTTTTGTTTAAGAAAGTAAAAAAGATTTTTGAATCTTGTGGTCTTAATCATGTCACGTGGAAAGTTGAAACTATGGAGTTGCCAAAAAAGGAAAGAGACATTTTGTTTTAAACGGAATAAAAAGTTAAGTAAGACAAACTAATTGAAACGAAGGGAGTAACTTACAGGGGTCATCTTTGGGTACAATGAATGAACTAATACTCAGTCAGCTAATTTAGGCCTGTACAATGGAAGATCTTCCCCAAGCAAAAGTGATTTTAAGACAGCATCATACACAAGCAAATGGCCACCATCAGGAACTTCATGATACCGAATCCAAGGAAGCATTTGCGATTCGTATTTTTGTAATTGAACCGGAACGAACATGTCCTCGTAACCTTACCATATGTGAACAGAGCTTTCGTTTTGTGGGTACGGGTTACTTAGCTCCAGTGGATCAAAAACCCATTTGCTAAATGCCACAATAAAGTCATGATGAAGGGAGTCAAATACCCTCCGTTTCCTTATCCCGTCTGTCAATAGAAGTAAAATCTGTCACAAACCAGAAATCCGAATAGTTCCTACACTACTATACATTAGTATGGAATCGAATCCCCCTGAGATATTTCTTTTTTCTGGAGATATACTACTGAGTTAACTTGAATAAGTATAATTGACCAAATTTGCATTAAGAAAGTTGGTTTAGGGTGTACATTATTTCCTTTTCTCTGTTTGGGCATCGCTGACGAAGTTTACCTGAGTGAACAATTGATATCCGTCTGTATTCTTCAAGATAGCAGAGTCTTTGTCACAAAAAAATGTAGCTGATGGGAACATTTTTTGAGTGAAGCACCAATGTAATAGCCTGTGAGCAAAAGCTTAAACCGGCAGAGTTTGTTTCCTGTAATCATCCCTGGTGAGATCATCAGGTAGCGAGCGCCATTTGCAATTGGTAAACGGGACGATTAAAGCCACTCGTGCAAGCCTGCAGCAGCATATTTTTCAATCCTAACCAATTAACAAGCAAAAACAGAAAGCTGAAAATCTCTCAAGAAAGTTTTCTTATACTTTTGAGGAATGTGTTTGATGCAGCAAATTACTCATGCACAGATAATGCACACTTTCAGAGAAGGTAATCAATCAGTAGCTGATTTCTTAGCTATGAACTATGAAGGTACGTTTCAGTATACAACCTTTTTAGACCCTTACCAACACAAGATACTGATCTCAGATTCCAAATCTGAAAACTATAACTAAAATAAGCATACACAATCTTGTATTCTTAAAAAGATTCAACCTTTATTCATGT
Organism: Solanum appendiculatum; assembly: GCA_018342035.1. NCBI lineage: Eukaryota > Viridiplantae > Streptophyta > Magnoliopsida > Solanales > Solanaceae > Solanum > Solanum appendiculatum. The sequence goes on along the minus strand of JAGDQO010000489.1, from coordinate 466,951 downwards.
ACCCATTAAGCAAAATGAAGCATACTCTTGTATCTTTATTGTGACACTACTATTTAAACCATTGATATTCATGTACCCAATAAGCAAAATGAAGCATACACAATATTGTATTCTTATAAAGATTCAACCTTTATTTAAACCATTACTATACAAAAACATTCATGTACACAATCTTGAATCGTACAGATTCAATGACATCAAAGAGGAGCTACCAGAAGAGAATCGATACTTACAAGCTTTGATCTTCAACCTCAACCAAAACCCTTTTTTTTCACTTTCCTAAATGATTGTCGGATCAAGACATTAGTGTGTTCTTTTGTTTATTGTTTTTTGACTTATCAATAAAATGGGCCGGGCCCAACATAATAATTCATGGGAAAATTATACGTATAAGAAAACATATATTAGTTAATTAGTTAATATAGCTACAGTTTGTCTTAATTACAATTTGTGATCTACTTTTAGCTATAATTATGCGGCTTCGTTTTTTAGTTTTGTATAATTTGCATGTTTGTATAATTCGGAATTTGTATAATGTAATTTTGTATAATATAATTTGTATAATTGTTTAAAGTTCAGATGTTTGTGTTTGTATAAATTCATTAATTCGAGTTTATACAAAAATAGGTGAATTATACAAACGTACCCGTGAATTATACAAACCTGCGAAATATACAAACTCGTGAATTATATAAACGAGGCAGCTTAAACAGTAGCTACAACTCGTAAATATGCAAACTATAGCTATGGAGCATAATTAAGTTTATTATAGTGGCTATTTGCGAAAGTTTCCCATAATTCATCACTATCACAATAGTCAATGGGAAAATTTTCAAAATGTCAATATTTTGACATTTAATAGGACCCATTAGCCACACTTTCAATATTTATTTTAAATGTCAATATTTTAGTTTGTTATGTATCTGATTTATGCATTTTTATTTGTTTGATTTGCAAGAATACAATTATTTAATAACAGAAAAGAGAAAATCAGGTGAGAGAATATTTTTAAAAAAAAGGGACATATCACTTAAAATTCTCATCCGTTATAATTTCAAAGAAATCCCCTTTCTCATTCGATTGGATCAACAGTTTCAATCTTCATTTTTCTCCTTTATCAAGATCTTAATCATGGATGGTGAAATTAAGAACATCAAGAAGTGGAACATATTGTATCCAATTTATATAAAGTCAAAAAAGATGATAGCGGAAGGAAGAAGAATTTGTGAGACGTGGTGGAAATAATACAATCTGTCAAGGAGGATACAATATTCTAAAAAAATACAAATTGACTGTGAAAGAAATAGGGATACAAGATTCTAGAAAAAAAATAGCATATACAGTGGAAATAATATAATCTGTTGAAGAAAGATACAATATTCTAAAAAAAAAATCAAATTGACAATGAAAAAAATATGATACATATATGTATAAGAAATACAAATCCATTTGGCATACCTATTGGAATGACTACAAACTAAAAAAAATACAAAATAAAAGAAACACAATTGACAAACAAAAATTAATATGAATACAATTTTCGCAACATTCTTCTCTGACTCTCTCTTTCTTCTTCTTCTTCTTCTTCATCATCTGCCATGTTCCTTTTTTATGATTTTTTGTTTACCAAATCCAAATCCGAATCCGTATTCATTTGTGCATTAGTAACCCAATAAGCAAAATTCAAAATTATTAAATATGAACGTATAAAAAATCAACGAAAATTCTGAAATACATAAAAGAGTGAAATCTCACAAAATACTTGGTGAATATGAAAACAAACTCACAAAAAAATTGAACAATACTGTTTAAAAGACGGAAAATTCGAAATATAAAATACTTGGTGAATATAAAAATAAAATCACAAGAAATCTCACAAAATACTTGTTGACTTCGAATTTACCTTTATTAATGGGTGAAAAATCTTTTGAATTAATTGTGAGATTTCTTGAACAAAGTGTAGGAAATTTGAAGAGTTGATTTTCTTAAACAAGAAAAGGAGATAACAATGGTGCAAAAGAGGAGAGAGAAAGGAGTGATTTGGGTCAAACCGAAAGAGGGGTAAGTGGGTAATGGTGCTATTTTTTTTTAATTTTGTACGTGATAGTGGAGTAAAAGAAGGGTCCAATGTGGGCCTAATTTGAGAAATAAAAGGAAAGGAAATTAATTATATTAGGATACAATTTATTTTCTAAAATATTGACATAATGACATTTTAAATAATTATTTTAAAGTGTAGATGTTTTTAATAATTATGTTAGGGATTGTGACTAGTTTGCTAATTTTTCAAATAGTGAGGTGATCTTTGGAAGATTAAAAGAAAAAAAAATTCAAATATATACGGTCAACAAATATAGTCATATTTTTATTTGTATAAAAAATCTTCAAATATCATACAAAGTAAACACAGATTATTGATACACTCAAAAAATTGAATATAGATTACCTACATATGAATTATACACTGAGTATACAATACGATACACTTAAAAAATTGATTATAGCTTAACTATACATATGAATCTTCCACTAAGGACTAGCCCTCTTCCTATACAAGCCCTTCATATGGGCAACTTTGTACCATGTGAAATTTACGTGGCACTTATATAGCGTGACAACGTGACGAATCGTCACACTTTCGTACATTTTTATTATATATTGGATCTGAAGTTTAAAAAAGGAATAAAGATTTTAGGAATATTTGTATATTAACTATGTTATAATACTTGATTTGGAAATTCCGGTATGTCACAATATTTACGTGGTATGAAACTTATTATATTAAGGATAAATCCAAAAATGCTAGTCAAATTGATTCCAAATTTAGAAGAAAATGATATCCTATATCCATTCAGTAAAAGATACCATCTATAAAGATCTCCTATTTAATTTTTGCACAACAAAAAGTATTATCAGATTTCAAAACAGAAAGATCTAACCTAAAATTTTCACTCAATTAAACACGTTTAGCATATTCTCACACAAAAAACAAGATCACAATAATTGATGATATTGAGTCTAAAAATTACTTTATCTTATTTCATGGCTGATTTTGATTTGATACAATTTAAAAAAAATAAAAAATACTGGCTTAATATCATTCGTTAAAAATTTGATCATTTATGTCATTTTCATTTGAGATAATGTTATGCTATTATTTGTTAACTGAAATGGCGTAGATGAGCCTTTTCTCAAAGTTCAATGGCATATTTGAGCCTTTTTTTCCTTTAAAAATGATTTAAATAATGACGTGACCGAATCATAATTAACCACGTGTAAAAAATGATTTTGCAAAATTGGATCCGTTTTCAATTAATACATAATGACATGGATTAACCTTTTCTCAAACAGAAATAGCATAGATGAACCAAACTTTTAACAAATAACATAGATGAGTCTTTTCTCAAAGTTCGATGACATATTTGAACCTTTTCTTTTTTCTTAAACACTTCACCTGAAAAATATAAAATCAAAGTACTGCTAAAAAGTTTAAAAAGCCACTCCTTTTTAAACTAATCAAAAAAAAGTAGAACAAACAAATTAAAACGATAACGATGAGTGTATATAACTAAAATAACATTTAGAAATAAAAAATAAAAAACATTTAGAAATGATCATAAAACTAAATCTTTTCAAATTTTAAAAGAAATATTCCTTTTTAAAATAAATTAGTTAGGAAATGTAACATTTATTTTAGGAAAGGAGATATTCAAATTTAATTTCGAGATTTCATTTTGCAATCCTTTACAATATATTTTTTTTAATTTTACGTTTTATTCATAAAAAAGGAATTCATTTTTTCGATATAAGATTATATGGCACGGAATTTTATGCAGCTCTATAAATACACAACCCAAAATCTCCCCAAAAAATTTGATTTGAACCTTCCAAAAAATCAAACTTTTTGTGAAAATCTTGTTTAGTGTAAAGCTTTGATCCCTTAGAAAATTTGTTACTGATCGTAGCTATTTCTTCTGTTGTTACTTTGTTTTGGTTCAAAATAAGTTGAATTGGGTCCAACTCATTTTTGGTTCTTGATTGATCATTTTGGGAGAAATCTAATGGCAAAAATGGTTCAAGATTCCATTAAACCTCTAGGTAATTCTTTCTTTTTTCATTTTTCTCTCCTGGGGTTTTCATAAATTTCATAGTTGATAAGTTTTTTTTTGGTTTGGCGATAGGGGAAGGGGAAGGGTATTTGGGGAGGGGTTTACAAGTTGAGGAATCAAACCATCACGGTGGAAGTGAAAGTTCACGTAGTCAACTAACTGAGCTACTAAGATTTCGCTTAGTGAGTTAACTCATCTGAATTGGGATAAAAGGGGGTAGTTTGGTGCCATTAGTGTTTGCTTGGTTAGAATTCTGAATACATATATGTAAGCTGTGATTATTTTTTTATTTGTCTAGACATGCTTAATTCGACAATTTACTGGTATTGGTGTAGTACTAAACAATATGATCATAAAGATACGATTCTTTTTATAACTATGGTGTCGAGGTACCTACTACCTTCCACCAATACAGGTATTGATTAACTCTGTCCACCAAGCTTGGACAGTTGGGAATAAATCACCTAGTGTTTTTGCCTTGCTAGGGACTTGAGACCTCATGATTCTCAATTGAATACTAGGCCACACCTTGGGTGCCGTAAAGATCTGATTTTTAACATCAAATATTTTTTGTTTTGGGATTTGCCTCATGATGGTATCGATTAACTCTATCCACCAAACTTGAACAATTGAGAATAAATCACCTAGTGTTTTTGCCTTAGTAGGGACTTGAGACCTCATGACTCAAGCCACTTCATTGACTACTAGGCCATTCCTTGGGTGATTTGATTTTTAACATTGAATATTTTTAGTTTTGGGATTTGCCTCATATAGATACCGTTTAACTCTATCTACCAAACTTGAACAGTTGAAAATAAATCATCTAGTGTTTCATGATCCTCAATTCATTTCGTTGACTACTAGGTCACACCTTGAGTGCTGTAAAGATCTGATTTTTAACACCAAATATTTTTTGTTTTGGGATTTGCCTCATATATGTATAACAAAATGCTTGAAATTCCAGATGTATGTATTGTGGGTGTTGCTCGAACGCCTATGGGTGGTTTCCTTGGTTCTCTCTCGTCTTTGTCTGCTACAGAGCTTGGTTCTGCAGCAATCCGAGGTAAGAATAATAGACAGCTAACTTTTCCATTTGTTATCTGATGTCCATTTACTTAGTTGGTTTTGTTGATAACCTTCTGATATGTCTGTTACGACTGTAGCTGCTCTTAAGAGAGCAAATGTAGACCCATTCCTTGTTCAAGAGGTCTTCTTTGGAAATGTTCTCAGTGCTAACTTAGGTCAAGCCCCTGCTAGACAGGCTGCCTTAGGAGCTGGGATACCTAATTCAGTGATTTGCACGACCATTAACAAAGTGTGTTCTTCAGGACTTAAAGGTAGGATCTGCATCTATACATTTCGATTATTTCTATCATGTTTTTTGCCCACTTTTTCCTGATATATTTATGTTTGTTGTAGCAACAATGATTGCAGCACAGACTATACAATCAGGAGCCAATGATATCGTTGTGACTGGTGGCATGGAAAGCATGTCTAATGTACCAAAATACCTAGCTCAAGCAAGGTCTGATTTTTTATTCTAATGATTGTATGTATCTGGAAAATAATAAAACGGAAACTGCCACTTCCCAAGAAACAAGAATAAAAAAGAAAAGAGAGCGGAAGCCCAGGAAACGTTAGTGTTTTTCTGTCTTTCTTCCATCAAGAATGTTAAAATCCTCAATCTATTGTGGCTGCAAAGCTGTCCTTGCAAGACAATCTTCCTTACATGAAAATGAGAAATCAAGCTTTAGTTTTTGGTTCTCTGGGAAATTTTGCATGTATTATAGTTTGCAATGCCTCAAAGTGAAATAGGCAATTTTGGTGGAAGACACTATACCATTGCATTCACATTTTTTTGCATTATATCTGTGTATTAGGCTGTTTCTTGATATTCTAGATTGGATCTTACAAGTGGCAACTCATAATCCTCTGAAAGAACTTTGTTTCTCTGATTGTCGGAAGATAATGTCCTTTGAGGATTTTTCTCTTTCCTCCCTTTCTTTGTCTGCTTTGAGGAAGCTCTATTTTGAGGATGACTACCACTTAGAATTTGTTCAAATATAACTTACAGTAAAAACCATTTTCCATAGTCATTTCTGATATTACCTATTTCGATAGAAAGGGGTCCCGGCTTGGGCATGACACTGTAGTGGATGGCATGCTAAAAGATGGACTCTGGGATGTCTATAATGATTTCGGCATGGGCGTCTGTGCAGAACTATGTGCTGATCAGTATAAAATTACAAGAGAAGAGCAGGTAATATCTGCTACTACCTCAAGTTTTTAAGATTTCTCTCTTTGTCTATGAACCATGTTAAAAGATTGCAGTCAGCATTCCTCTCTCTTTCTGCCTGTTGACCTTTTGCTTTTGTCCGATGTCCATGCGTTGGTATTTTTGACTTGGAAATCACTTGTCACCTGTCCCTTCGACTGCTTGATAAAATCTCTCCACCATTTTGTGTAGGATTTTACTTTTTAGTATATTTTTGTATGTGTAGTTTTTCCCAAATCAATGAAGTTATTGTTTTAACATAAAAAGGTTTCTCTACCCCTCAAAAGGACAAGCTGTGAAATTCTTGTTATTAACTTCTTTCTTGTGGGGGGTTCTTGCTTCCTGTTTTCTTACATCTCCTTCTGTAGGAAGTAGCTACATGTTCAATGTAAAGCTTAGAGCTGTTTTGTTTTCTGGAAACAAGGCCTGAAAATTTCTGAAAATGAACATACTTTTCAACATGGCTGTCTATTGAATTTACTAGTGGTGTCACATTTTTATATAGGATTCTTATGCTATTCAAAGCTTTGAGCGAGGAATTGCTGCACAACGTAGTGGTGCATTTGCATGGGAAATAGTTCCGGTGAGATTTTACAGTCTTTTCTTAGGTATAAAATGATGCTTCAGAAAGTTGAGAGTTTAAAATAAACTTTTGATGTTCATGCAGGTAGAAATTTCTGGTGGAAGAGGAAGACCAACTAGCATTGTCGATAAAGATGAAGGTTTAATAAAGGTGAATCAGATTGGTTAACAAACTGATGTATTGTACTTGAGATTTATGTATTTGTTTTGGTTTCCGTGTGAGATCATCTTTTGGTATATCAATCTTTTTTATGATCTTCTTTACCTTTTATATTATCCTTTACTCTTACTTTACCCCTTAATGTGGGGAACTTCACCTAACTTTTTTATATGAAAATTGCTGAGCAATCTCTTGCCTAATATTCTATCTTGTGCTGTAAATTAATGCTTCAACGTGCGATTTATCTGTCTCTCAGTGTCATTCATAATTGTTCTTTGTCCATTTTAATCTAATTCCAATCAGTTATACTCTTGGGCGGCAGCAGACAATGGTAATTTTCACTCGTGATTTTCTTCCCCGCCACAGTGTCAAACACATAAAACTTGATTTCCCTGTTTCTCTCATACATTCTTGATAAATTCTATCTGTCCATGCTTGGCAAGTTCTGAATTGAATGATCCCTTGATCTGCCAAGTTGCTTATTTTACCTATCAACACGTTGAACCTTGTCTCATTGTTGTTTACTAGTTTGATGCCTCCAAACTAAGAAAGCTTAGACCAAGTTTCAAGGAGAATGGAGGTTCTGTTACTGCAGGCAATGCTTCCATTATAAGGTATTCTATGTCTGTCTCTTTTTTCTCTGCCTTAGCACACGTGCATGCGCCCAGGCAGACACATTTCTTTTGATTCGGTATATTTCATGACACAGTTCTGTGTTTAGCGCTGCTTGATGTAGAATGTAGACTCATTTGCTTTATTTTGATCTCTTGTATTCTGTAACTCTAGTGATGGGGCTGCAGCATTAGTTCTGGTGAGTGGACAAAAGGCACTTGAACTTGGATTGCAAGTAATCGGTAGGATCAGAGGATTTGCAGATGCAGCTCAGGTAGAAGAATTTCTTTTGTTGTCTTGAGTTTTACAACTTACCCCGACTTGTCTAACAAGATTTATTGGGCAGGCGCCTGAGTTATTTCCAACAGCTCCAGCTCTTGCTATACCAAAAGCAATTAAGAATTCTGGCCTTGAGTCATCTCAGATTGATTATTATGAAATAAACGAAGCGTTCTCCGTAAGGATCTGTACTATGCCTTCCGACTCTATATTTTTCTCGCTTGACTGTAATTTATCATGTTTCCTTTGCAGGTCGTGGCTCTGGCCAACCAAAGACTGCTCAATCTTAATTCGGTTAGTCTCCCATTGCTGTGCACATTGGATGCTTACATAGTGAAATATTGTGGCAAATTTAATTTGATAAAAAAAAATTGATATCTAATCAATTCATCCAATTCCTGTCCTGTCTCTTTCTCAATCCCGGTATAATTATGTTCTCTGGTCACAGGGAAAACTAAATGCACACGGTGGAGCTGTGTCATTGGGACATCCTTTAGGGTGCAGTGGAGCTAGGATTCTTGTAACTCTTTTAGGGGTATGTTGGCCACTTCTTCCTGTAGCTATTAATCTTAAGCAATTAGACTTGGTGTAACTGATAAAGTTGCTGTTATTTGACCAGGAGGTCACGGGTTTGAGCTGTGGAAACAGCCTCTTGCAGAAATGCAGGGTAAGGCTGCATACAACGAACCCTTGTGGTCTGGCCCTTCCCCGGACCCCGTGCATCCCTGTGCATAGCGGCTTAGTGCATGGGACTTCCCTTTTAGTTAGACTTTCATATTCTGCTAGTGATTGATTTGATATGATATGGCCATATTCTGTACATGGATATTGATAGATTGTTTTCGTAATGGACAACTCAATAGTATCTGCAGAAAGTTGCTGCTTTTGATTTGTCTCACACAAGTGTAACTATGGTTCAGGTATTGAAGCAAAAGAATGCGAAGTTTGGTGTTGCCGGAGTCTGTAACGGGGGAGGAGGAGCATCTGCCCTCGTTGTAGAGCTCATGTAAGCCTTTTCTTTTGTGAATTTCAAGATTTATTCACTATTCTACCGCTTAAAATTTCTCAGACAGCTTTGTTTTCTCTATTTTTCGTCCTTTTGGATAGCTAGCTCGATCCCTTCTGATTGAGAAAATTTGGCGATATTTCCTGAAAACATCAGTGAATTCTATCTGAAACAGCCTCTCTACCTCTAAGGTAGGGATAAGGTCTGCATACACTCAACCCTCTTGAGACCCATTACGTTGGGTACATCATTGTTGTATCACTGAATTCAAAAGGGCTCGGGTTTAAGTCGCTCTGAACGTTCATAGAGCCTGAACTGCAACTGACTGGCTGCAATGAACTCCATATAAGGATTGCATTTGATACAAAGTAGTGTCATTTCTAACTACATTGTGTTTGCATCTTTCAGGCCTGTAGGGATGGTGGCGCGTTCGTCGCTTTGAAACTGGAAAAACTTCTTTGCACTATCCGCGCCAACAGTACCAAGACGTCTAAATCTTTTACTTGATTGTCGAAAACATAAGCAATGGTCTATAAAGGTTCAACTTTTATACACCGACAGTAATAACGTTTTATACAATAATAGTGTTTTTCAACTTTCTTATAGCCTGTTATCTGCTTTATTTTCTGTGTTACCAATCAAGGCTTATTATAGAAAGTTATTTCCTGTATTTCACTAACTATAGTGTCTGATAAATAAAAAATACACTAAATCTCTGCGAAATAAATATAAATGTGAGTTCCGAATAGGTTGATTTTTTATTTTTTGTGGTGAGGAGTTTTAATAGCTCTTTTGATCCTTCAATGCATAGTAAATTCTGATTTCGATCCTCATAATATATGATATAACATAATTAACTTTCAATTAATAAAAATGTATGTTTTTATCCGCTTATTATAGACATGTTATATTTTGACCATTTCGAAATTATAGTACCATCAAATATTGACTAATAGCACAAACTTAACATAACGAATGGTCAATTAAATGGTGGAACAATTCATTATTATGGTAAATTTATGAATATTCAAAAGGAAAGGAATCAAAAATGTAAATTTTTATTAATTAAATCTATATATATTTAGTTAAATATTACAAGAACTAAAATTAGAATTTTTGAAGAAAGGGTGTTTTAAAAAAGTTAAAGGATCTCTTATTGTTAAGACAAAATTGATAATATTACATGAAATTTTTATATAATTATTTTCTTCTATTCAAATTGTAACTAATTATTTTGAGTCTTCGATTTTTCCTTTAACATACATTTGGATGATGGGGAATAATCGTCGTGTAATTACCAACATATTCTTCGCGCTTATTCCGTGAAAACCTCTAAAAGCTTTTGGAAAACGAATGTTTTATCACCGAAAACAGAAAAAATGAAATCACAAACATTTTGGACCTCATTTGTTACACAAATGTTAGAAAATATTCATATCTCATCTTAATTTTCTTTCATTCTATTCATATCCTTTGATCATTTTCTTGCAAATAGAAAAGGAAAAAAAAAAAAGGAAAATTGCTATTTCTTGAGAATTGGAATACACAAATGCAATGAGTTGATAGCCATGGAGATCACAATTTCTGGAATCCTTGGCTTCTCTTTTATGAATAACAAGTGAGTTTTCTTTTAATATTTTCGGGCGTATAATCTGCGATAAATGTTAATTAAGCACATATAATATCTCTCAATTTATTTGAGATTGAGACGTATAATCTTTTCGAATTCAAGAAAAAGATCATAGAGTTTTTATGCATGAAGTGACGGAGACACCCTTTTTAAAAAGGTGTCATTAGGCATAACTTCAAAATTTCATATTTGTGTGTCAATTATTGATTATTGTGTCAGATAGGCTATCTATATCACACGCTTTTGGAGTGCAATCATTCCCTAGCCCCTGCATGAACATTGGATGATTCGTGCACATGTCTACCCTTTTTCTCATAAAATAATTTTTGTATATATAATTATAAACAACAAATCAACACCGTTTTAAAGTGATAAAAAGTAAATTGATTTGAGACGGGAAGTAAGGTCTTAAAAATCAACATACTCCTAGATTCAAATTCATTTACATGCAAAATTGTGATAATATGCCAACATCGCTTACATAAAATTCTACGTGCGTTATTGCATACATGCATATTTCTTGTCCTTCTATTTATGTTACTATTTGTTGTTTTTTGTACCTCGATTATCGTATCATTTTGTTGTAGTTTTTGTTCTGTTACTATCCATTGTTTTGTTATTATCTGTTGTTTCGTGTTCTACCCTTAGTTCTTTTTGGGATTGTTTTGGACTGTTTTTCCTTAAACCGAGGGTCTATCGGAAATAACCTAAGGGTAAGGTTTGCGTACACTCTACCGTCCTCAGACCCCATTTTGTAGGACTACACTACATATATTATTGCTACTTTTCCCTAAAAACAATAGAATCTCATAATCTTGAAATGTGTATTATTTTATGCAGGACGTTATTATAGACATCATATTATAAAACCACCACAACAACAAACAAGAAAAGAATGTTTGGGTTCAGTATAAGAACAGGTAGGCAAAATGCCTCAGGTTCACCAAGTTCAAAAACAGGATCTCCATCATCTGTTGGTTCACCAAAAACAGCAGGAAGTACAGGTTCACCAAAGGCAGAAGTTGGTGAAATTGACACAAGAGCACCTTTTCAATCTGTTAGAGCTGCTGTTAGTTTGTTTGGTGATACTGGTTCTTCACCTCAGGCTAAACCAACCATAAAAAGATCAAAAACAATTGAAGAGGTATGGTAACCGGTCGAATTCAATATCTAGAGTCAGTAGATTTAAAATGAACATGATCTAAATAGAGTATTATTGACATTAGAGCATAGTAGTGGCGGAGCCAGAAATTTATACACGATGGGAGTCGATAAAATATTAGAATGTTCATATTTGGGATTAACACAATTTTTGAACCCCTTTATCGATATGTCGAGGACATTCAACAGTTTATATATAATCAAGAAAATTCATGTTTGTCGTATGTGAGATGTACAATTTTTCGATGAAAGAGATTTGATTGAACCCCTTACCTAAACCTAGCTCCACCCTAGGAAATGTGTAGTGGACATAATAATAAGAACCTAAAGGTTGCTCTCATTAAATTTAAATTCTGAATCCGCCTTTGTATGTTAGTATATTTTAATGTTTGTACATAGTTTATGCCAAAGCAATAGGTTCAATCTATACTGTCCGAACTTTCCAAAAATGTTGACACACCCGTGTCAGATCCTTAAAAAAGGCACTACTTTTGGAGGATGGGACATGCACCTAACGACATTTTTGAAGAGTCCGAGCGGCGTAGGGTTCAATTAGCATATACTAACAACTTTATTTTCTTCTCCTCAGAGGGTGTTAGAGAAGGAAAGTAGGCTTCATTTGGCCCTAAGAGAACTAGATGGCTTCAAAGAACAGATAAGAAGTACAGAGACAACAAAAACTCATGCTCTTCGAGATCTCGAAAAGGCTAAAAGAACACTCCAAGAACTCACAGGAAAGCTCGAGACACTATGCGAAACGAAGCAAGCAGCTATTGAGGCAACAGAGATAGCAAAGGCTCGAGCCATTGAGCTCGAAGAACAGAAATCAAATAAGCCTCCAGTAGGCACTGATGCTTGGAAACAAAATGTTGAAGCTGAAAGAGAACAATATCGAACATCTTCAGGGGAACTAAATTCCGCGAAACAAGAGCTTACAAACCTCCGTCAGGACTTTGATGCAGCCCTGACAGCTAAATTGGCCGCGTTTCAAGAAGCTGCAGATGCACAGCACAACGCGGCCATCAATAGAGAGAGGCTAGGTAAGCTCTCGAAAGAAGTCACTACATTACGCGAAACATTAGGACAAGTAAAAGTTGCATCTTTCCAAGCACAAGACGAGCACGAAAAGCTTATTGAAGATAAAGAAGTTCACTTACATTCACTCAAAACAGCAAAAGAAGAAGCTGAAGAGAAAATCAGGGCCCTCAAAGAGGACCCTGACTCTCAACTAGTAACAGAAAACCTCGTTGAGAAACTCGAGGTAACCAACGAGGCAATCCATGTCTTACAAGAACAACTCAATAAAGTCCGAGCCCTGGATTTAGACGCTTATAACAAAGCAAATGAAGAGCTCAATGCTACAAAGAATGCATTGAAAGAGATAGTCGCGGAGGAAAGTTCCCTCCGTGGCATCGTTGAATCCCTCAAACAAGAAGCAGAACGTGTAAAAGGTGAACTCAATGAGCTCAATAAGAAAGCAGAGGAAACAGAGTCCCTAGTCGAAAACTTAAAATTAGAGCTCGAAAACAGCAAGAAAGATCTCGAAACAAGCATTTCAGCTAAAACACAAGCTGAAGGAGATTCAAATGATTTACCTTCAAGAATCCAACAGTTAACTTCCGAGGTGAATCAATACACAAAAGAAGCAAACGAGATGAAGAAAAACACAGAGTTACTCAAACAAGACGCAAAAACATCACAAGAAGCCACTAAAGAAACAGAGGAAAAGCTAAAAATCGCGCTAAAAGAGGCTGAAGAAGCAAAAGCAGCAGAGAAACTTGCAGATGAAAAGATACACAATCAATCAAAAAACAACAAAACAGACAATTCCACTGATGATAACAACGACGAAAAACGTTCATCATCAGAATCATCTAATGGGAAGATAAGACTATCAATTGATGAATTCGAGGCATTAAAACGAAAAGTAGAGGGAATCAAGAATGATGCTGACATAAAAGTAGCAACTGTCATGGCACAAGTTGAAACCATCAATGCCAATGAAAAACAAGCCAACGAAAAACTCGAGAAGTTATTGAAAGAGAAAGAAGATATCAAAACCGCGACACAAGAAGCATTGAAAACAACAGAAATGGCAGAAGCAGCAAAATTGGTTGTAGAAGGAGAATTGCAGAAATGGAGAATAAAGGAACAAGAAGAGGAAGAAGTTGGAGAATCATCTAATGGAAATGTTGAAGAGACATAGAAGAGAAAATTTGTATAAAAAAAATAAGAACTATAGTATAAATATGGGAAATTTTTATTTAATTTGGTGTAATGTTTGTGTATGTATATGATTTTATTTTTTCATTTTTATTATTGAAGACATTCAAATGTGCAGAAAGTGTATGAATGTCTATAATTACAAAGCAAAAAAAAATAAAAATGTTCCTCTTGGTACATTTTTGGAGGATCCGACATTGGTGCGGCAATATTTTTGAAGAGTCCGAGCAACTTAGGTGTCATGTATTGTATCGTGTTTTTAGATGCTAAAATTATACAAGTCCAATTAATTTCTTGATTATCAACATTAATAATCATTACCTCTCGAGAAATACAGAGTGAGGTTGTGAATAAATGAGTAAGAGACTCAATGTCATAGAGTTTCACTTTTGGTATATTTGAAACTACATGTCAATTGCTATTTTCAATTATAGAGCTACACCTCAATTGATGGAAAGGGTAAGTAACTCGCACTCAAAACGTATGGTCTAATGATCAATGAAATGATTCTGAACATTGAGATCATGGAACACAAAACATAAGTGAATTTCTTTTCATCGGTCTAAATCTTGATGTAGGCAGTTACGTGGTATCTTGGTATGCATAATTACACGATACTTGTGGTGGTGGAGGTAAAAGGTATGAGGTAGCCAATGGTAGTTGCAACGCCATCCTTGATTACATTGTATGGATAAATTTAAAAATATTTTGTATATATTATTATATATGTTGAATACCCTTGATATCTTGGCGTATTTGACTTTTGTATATATGAATTCCTTTAATGAAAATAGTAGCTTCATCACTATCGAATATGAAATAATTGAAATACACACATAACGTAATCACCATTATTAAAGATTATTAAAGTATTAGTGCTTGTTATGCATTGCATTAATATCGATAATTAATGTGCCATTGTTTTGAATTTCAGTGCGAATATTACGAATATTCATCGAACTTATTGTCAATAGGTCATTTTGATGAGTTCCCTTTTAAATATTTCAGTCAAGATAAGTATATACTAGTAATATATTAGCACTGCGACTCTCATACAGGTTTCAACTAATCTCACTTATTACATCAAATATACTCCCTTCGTCTCAATTTACATGACAGTGTTTAAATTTCGAAAGTCAGCGAAGTTTTTCTTTGATCGTGATTTTTTCATATGCACTTTTCACGTATATGTTAGAATCACGATCAAAATTAAAAAGTTTAACTCTCAAAATTCGAACTATGACATATAAATTAGGACGGAGAAAATATAATATAATATTGTAAGTAATTAAAATGCATTGACTTTGGACAATTTCATTAGTTGAAGGCGCTAAGATGCTGGTACGTATATTCGCATATTCTTGTAAAAGTCTCTATTAGAAAATAACATCTCAACATTTAATAAATATAATATATATATATATATAATTTACTCATAACATCATTCATAATAATTTGATCTATTAAAATGAATGAACAAATAAATACTTCATTGGTCTCTTTTTTAGGGTAAAATGAGAACGTTGAAATTAGGACATTCTAAATATAAAAATGTGAAGTTGTTTATAAACAAATTAAAAAGAGAAGTGAGGCAAAAAGGAAGTATCAATGAAGTACATTTTTACATGATAAGTAGTGACATCATATTGAGTGGGTGGAGGCAGGATTTCTATCGAGGGATTCAAAGAGTAACAAAAATGAACACGCAAAAAAACAAAGAAAATTAAACATCTAATATATAATATGTAAAAATAAAACTTTATATACATTGTATAATTTGTTGGTTAGTGGGGCTCAGATAAACCTACTTCCATCCCTTAGCTTCACCCATTATCACATTAAGAGCCACCTATTTTTAGGACGAAGGTACATTATAATCTATAGGTTCAGTCAAACTCAGTAATTTCGACTCAAATTTTATGTATATGTTAACAAAAATCTATTCTGTATGCAACAACAGCATACCCCAAGATTGTACATATCTTGCCTTTATCTTTACGGGATGAAGAGGTTATCTTTGATAGATCCTTGGGTCAAAGGAATGTAATTGACGCAAGAAAATTTTCGATTTGTATATACATAAAAATCTATTATGTACGCATGAATATTAAATTCTGAATTCCATAAAATTTAATTCTTGAATCCGCTTCTAACTTATAATTCCAAAAGAAGAGTTATTTTATAGTTGCTAGCTTACATCACTAGTTTTATCTTCTATATAAAAATGTCTCACTTGGTAACAACTTTTTCCTACACTTGTCTAAGTTTTCCAAACAACTTAAATCTTTTGGAAGCAAATAAGAAAGGACAAACACAAAGTGAGTCATCATCATTAATCCCCTCTTTGGATTTTGATAATATTAAGGTTGATCATCATCATCTTGATTTTTCATTAATTTTCAAGAAGAAAAAAAACAATGAAAGGAATCAATGACAACAATTTGATCAATGAAATTGAAGAAGAAGAGGAGGGGAATTTTTATAATTCTACAAGTGATTTGTTTGAAATTGATCATCATCATGGTGGTGAAGTTGAAGGAAGTTTGTTTTCCTTTGACTTTCACAATCATGAGGAACATGATGTTGTTTATGTTGTTATTTGGAACAAGAATGTTAGCCAAGAGGAATCAAGCATGGATGCTTTGCTTTGGACTCTCAATCATGTTGTGACTAATACAAATTCTACCATTGTTTTCCTCATTCATATCTTTCCTCAAACCAACTTCATTCCCACTCCTTGTAAGTTCTCTCTCTCACACACACACAAAAAAAGATGCATAAGAAAAAAAATATTTAATTTTTGGTTTCATTACTCCTGTTATTTTCTTGAGTCAAGGGTGTATCAGAAACAACCTCTATTATCTTCCAAAGTAAGGATAAAATCTGGGTACATACTATCTTTTTCAGACCCCACTTGTGAAACTACACTGAATATGTTGTTGTAGTTCTAGTCTAATGGTTTAGTTGTAGGAGGGCCTCTTTGATTAAGGGGATACTTTGTTCGTTCATATATTCAACCTTGTTGCTTTTTATTATTTTTAAATAAAAATAATAATCATAATATAATTTTACTTGTAATTATCTTAATTTTACCTTCTATTATATTATGAGGTCATTCATCCCCTGGTTGTTTAGGGTATAGTCTTGTAGTTGTCCTTGATTGTAAAAGAGTTCTAACTTCAGCACGAACTGAGTGAATTCAATGTGTCAATATATACTTCTCTAAAGATAAGAGTATGAATAGTATCCAAATTATAACGGATGATAAAATTAAGATATTGTTTTGAATACTCTTGATTATTTTACTTTCTTATTATTTGAATTTAGATCTTATTTAGTTTGTTATAAAGACACAATTATTTGAAACTTATTTTGTGATGAAACAACACAGTGGGAATGATGCCAATAGGGCAAGTGAATGAAGAACAGAAAGAGAACTACATGACTAAAGAAAGAAGCAAGAGGAGGCAGTTCCTTCAAAAGTTTGTTGACATTTGCTCTGCTTCCAAGGTGCACATACTGATCACTCTTCATCGGAAAATTATGTTACGTATATACGTCAAATATTACTTTTTATACATATATTAATCTTGTATTTTAGTTATCACACTATTTTATTGTTGTTACGGTTTCCTTTTTAGTTGTTACATTTTCTTCACTATCGTTCTGAGGGTCCTCCGGAAACAACCTCTCTACCTCCACGTGGTAGGGGTAAGGTTTGCATACACTCTACCCTCCCAGACCCCACTTCTGAAATTTCACTGAGTATGTTGTTGTCGTATACATATATATAAATCTTAAACACTCTCAAATGAGTGAAGGTGTCTACTTGCATGTCCTATATCTCTAAGGCTATATGATATATATGTCATTTTCAACAGGTTAAAATGGACACTATACTTATTGAGAGTGACATGGAAGCCAAATCTATACTGAATCTCATTCCCATCTGCAACATAAGAAAGTTGATTCTTGGTACTTCTAAAGCCAATCTCAAGTATGAGCAAAAGAACACTTTTTAACTTCTACTCTACTTCTCCATCAGTTTTCAGCTGTCGTCTTCTTAATCTTGTTTCATGAATTCCTCTGATAGGAAAATGAAGTCAAGAAGAGGGAACGGAACGACGGATGAGATATTACAAAATGCACCAGAGTACTGTGAGGTTAAGATCATATGTGAAGGCAAGGAAGTTGTTGAGCTGCAGATGTTTGAATCACCTTCTCTCCGATACTCCGGTGGCAGCCCAAAGTCCATTGAAGGCCAGATCCAAAATCAGAATCAAGAAGTCCAGAATGATCAATCCATTGGATGTGGAGGATGTTTCAGAGCCAAGGTCATGTCTTAGATATCATATAGCTCATAGTGTCCTACCTCAAGGACTTGAAGGATGTAAATTTATATCAGCAAATAACTGGTTTTCACAAGAATCTCCCCTCTTCATCATACCAGATATTACATGTTACTTTTGACAGTTATTGTACATACAAAAAGTAATAACACAACAACATACCAAATGTAATCCCACGAGTTGGGTCAGAGGAGGGTAGAGTGTATGCAAACCTTACCCCTACCTCGTAAAGATAGAGAGATTGTCTCTGATAGACCCTCTCAGCTATAAAGAAGTAAATCTTTGCTTTACCATTCCATGGACAAGGAATAATAAGTGGGCTGAAAATACTGATGTTATTGCCTGATATATGAGGAATGACAATGACAAGGAAAAGCAAAAAAAGAGAACTCCCTCCTTTACTTCTAAAAGAGCCAAAAAGCAAATATTACACAGGAGAAAGTAAAATGTAGCAAAATTCACTGTGGTCTAAATGTCTGGGAAATACACCGACATCCAAAAGTATGGTTGTCGCATAACTTAAAGATAAGATTGAATCTAAACTTTCTCACACTGTACTGTACCTTTGGGATGGAATACAAATTCTAGGCAGCAACGAAAAGCAATATACATTGAGCAATCATCTTGCTTAACTTGGTCATTTGGCCAAAAACAGTTTCCTGTTCATGGCAATGCCATCTCACCTAAAGCCACACACTGATTTTGAGTAATCCAATTGCATACTTCTAACACCTTGTACTTCAAGAAACTCACCTTTTACCGTTTAGACATCCTTGTAAATATGGAGACTGATAATGGGAGGCAGCTCTAGCTTGAAGCACGTACAAATTCACAAATAATAAGGTCTGACACTGTTATGGACAGTGACAACAGGACCCTGTGCATATACCATTATCCCTGAATTCAGGATTTGCTGTCCACCAATTCATAAAAATTACCATTCGGGCTGATAATTACTAGAAGAAATCAAATTCGAGGTAGTTATCAGAACCATTTTGGCTGGGAGTTACTGCTGCTGGAACAGTCTTTTGATTTGTAGATGGTGCTGGGACTGGTAGTCTCTCAAATTCAACCGGTTTAGGCACCTCGGGAGGGCTAGCACAGCGTATTAGTGCCCAATTAACCCCTTCAAAGAAAGGGTGTTGTTTTATCTCAGTTGCCCCTCTTTTGTATGCCAATCTGTTCTGTGGTTCTTTTATGAGCAAACCTCTAATCAGATCCCTTGCTGCAAAACTAACAACTGGTGATTCTGGAAATCTAAGAGGTTGCCCGACTACATTGAATAATGTAGCTCGGTTACCAGATCCTTTAAATGGAGTTTTACCAAACAAGAGTTCGTAGAGAAAGATCCCAAAAGTCCACCAATCTACTGCACTTCCATGACCTTCACCTTTGATAATCTCTGGTGCCAAGTATTCATGAGTTCCCACAAATGACGTAGAGCGAGCACTAGTAGGTTCTGCCATGAGCTCTGGTAATGGCCTAACTTGGTTACCTACGTCATTTTTGGGTTTCCGATCCTTCTTGGACTTGGTGGAAAAGATGCGGCGAGAGAAGCACGTTGTAGGAACGACACATGATGGTTGAATGCAGGAAGGCTCAATGCACGCCGGCTGGACACAGTATCCAGAGTTCTTCCTGAGAGGCTCCAACTTCAGGGAAGATGTATTGACCAGCGTTGGGCTAAAAGAACAACAAAGTGACAGGTCAAAGTCTGAAAGCATTATATGTCCATCTTCTCTAACAAGGACATTCTCAGGCTTAAGGTCGCGGTAGATAATCCCAAGCATATGGAGATACTCTAGAGCTAGAAGGACCTCAGCAACATAAAATCTGAAAAGAGAGGAAGTTAATCGTCAGTAAATAGATCACGTCAATAAAATGCTTCAACAACAACATACCCAGAGTAGTCCACAAGTGGGGTCTGGGGAGGGTATTGTGTACACAGCCTTACCCCTACCTTGTTAAGGTAGAGAGGCTATTTCCGAAGGACCCTCGGCCCAAGTAGCGCATATAATAAAACAATATGAAAAGGAAATACAGTAGATCATATTTTGTTGCATAACTATAATTCTAATTGGACCACGGGACAATTGTTTGCTGAAGGGAACATTAAAAATTCATTTCTAATCTCTAAAATGAAACCTTGGAATATGCAAACCGGAATATGGGGACATAGTAATACGCTCCTACAATAATCAAAAACAAAATGCAAGTCCCACTTACATAATTCAGCATTAAGCAGTTGTTTATTAGATCCAAATACTGTTATGCCAGAGAGTTAAAACCATGAATTGCTTCTCAACCAAGTCAGCTAATACTATGCAACAATAAAGATGAAAGTTATAATGAAATTGATTTCGCAAAGAAAAAACTTCTGTGACACAGAAGATGTCCAAGAAAAGGGGCAAGGATCCACCAAACTCTATAAAGGGAAAAGGAGAGGAATTTTGGTAACTTGGTGGAGAAACAAAAAGAATATGAAAATTTTGAACGCGAAAAATAACTGATATCACACACAATGGACCTTATTACTCGACAAATGCAAATTCAGAACAGACATTCTCAAAGTGAAGGATGCTCCTAGAAGCATGGAAATAGGCTTCCAACAAAATTTAAAGGCCTTGTGCGACGTCACTAGTCCAGAAGCATAAGGTTCAAGTGCATTTGACAACATAAATATGCACTTCCAAGTAAGAAGGACAGCTAGACTGTTTTGTTGCAACAGCCTTCTCAATTGTGGATCTTCTATTGAAATTACAAAAACAATGATCTTGTAGAAAGCAGTAAAATAACATGGAACTCAGAAAGTATCAATAAGAAAAATCATATTCCAAAGACTGGAAAGAAGTTATACTTCACTGCTTGTTCAGAAAAATGTTTCCCTGGCTGTCTCTGCCTAAGAGTATGCAGATCCCCTCCAGGACAGAATTCCATGACCAAACATGAAAACTTATCAGTCTCGAAGTGGCTGTAGAGAGAGGGAAGAAAAGGATGATCAAGGGATGATAAAATTTCTCTCTCTGTCTGAGCACGAAGAAGCTTCTTGCGGCTGGCTAAAGATGCTTTATCCATGACTTTCATAGCAAAGTAACACTTGGTTCCACTCAGTTCAGCCAAGTAAACACTTCCAATATCTCCACAACCCAACCTTTTCAGCAGTCTGAAATGGCTCAAACCTACGCTACCATCTTTAGATCGGACAGCTTGGATAGCTTCCCATCTCACGTCATTTGTTTTGTGGGGTTTGTTTACACTGCTGCTAAAACTGCTAAAGGTGCTTTCATCACTCACATCAGTGCTGGTGCTTCCTCTACACATGCTGCTCTTTCCACTCTCAACAAGATCAGCATGATCACTTATCTTGCCACTTCCACTATTTTTGGCTAGACTACTAGTACCATCGCTGACTTTTGCAGAAACTGAACTGCTCTTGTCACTAGTTTGGTCAGATGTTTTCTTTTCTTGATCGGTAGAAGACTCAAGTGAGCTTCTAGTTCCATTAACTTCACGATTCCCAGGTGTTGACACATTCTGAATATCAGTGGGAGCATTTTTAGATTTATCAATTGACAGATCATTAGACCCCCTTTGATACTTCTTATCATTCCGGATCCCGTCCACATCATGTGTTGTAATTTTGCCAGATTCTGTCAATTTATCAGAAAGAGCAAGGCTGAGTTCATTCATTTTTGACACCTGTGTAAGAAAAGAGCTAGAGTCATTTGTCTCTGCTGTCTGTCGAGCTCCGACAGATTTTTGTTTCGGTTCAAGGGGAGCTCTAGCACCAAAATTCGAAGCCATCAGTGACACAATAATACAGATGAATAAGTTACAAAGGACAGCACGTTTTTCCGTCAGCCATTCCAATTGCGATCATCTTGCTACAAGATTTACAGATGTACCTCGCCAATCTGCCAACAAGACAAAAAATTACCCATTAAAATGAGAATTACAAGGTCTAAACATTGGTTCAGATAATCTCTTCTTGGAGATGATTCAATGTGTTACTGTCAAGTTGTCAACAGAAAAACATGTGTATATATCAAAACGGAGGAAATAGCATTTCACTTGACCAACAACAATAACAACTACATCTCAGTCCCAAACAAGTCAGGGTTGACTATTCGAATCCTCACTATTCCATTTAACCATTTCACTTGAGTTGAGTCGTCTTTTGGACGGAGATAGGCGACAAAAGGCGACAAGGGTCTGCGGCAAGGCGCTTGCCTTTTTGAAGTGCAGTGCCAATTCATACCAAAAAAATTAAAATATTTAATTGCATAAATGAATAATCAAAATTTGAATAGCAATAACATATTAGCAAATATTTCAATCAAAAACTGAAAATAGATTGTAGATACTAAAAGTCTAGATCTTGAATGAGAAAAAAAAGTATAAGTCAAAATAGAGAGGAAAAAACAGAGGTAGAAGTAACTTTGAAGTCCGAAGACTAAACAAGAAGGAAAAAGAAAGAGAGGAAGAAGAAATATGTATTGGTTGGATTTTGGAGTCGCCAGAAAAGTTGGCTGGTCGACGGAGAAGTCTAGTCAAGTAGACTGGTTGGAGTCGCAATCTAAGAGTGCAACTGTGCAAATTTGGACCGAAAACCTTATTTTTAAGAAAATACAAAAGAAGACGCCTTTCTGGCCTTTTTTGCCTCTCGTCTTTGTTGCCTTGGCATCGCCTTTTGAAGATCGTCTCGTCACAAAGCTTAAAGGCGATGAAGGGTTGCCTCGCCTCACCATTGGCGACGAGGCGATCACCTTTCTTAAGCTCTGATCAGATAAGCACTGGATCATACCCCACAGCAGGGAATCAACTAAAGTGCTGCTTAGGGTTCATTTGGTAGGATGTATTATAAAATCTAATACATGTATTAGTCATGTTATTATTTAATCCTCTGTTTCGAAGGATTTTCAGTCTATGTGGTGTATAACTAATACATAGCAAACCATGGTATTAATAATACAAGGGCTATTAATACATGAATAAGCATGGTTGAAGACAGAACTGCCCTTAATACACCAAACCAACCAGCAGATAAGAAGTAATCCCAATAATCCAAGTATAACTAATTCCGACATAACTAATCTCACCATTACTAATCTCATCATTACGAACACACCCTATTGAGTACTATTCTTAAAACACACTACCAAACAACCCCTTAGAATATAATTATCCCTGCTGCAAAACAAATCAAAAACTCAAACCCTGGGACTATGTACAAGATCTACTTCTCTATTAGCCTCAAGCAAATTTGCATGTAGAACCTTATAGACTCTATTTAAGACTGAAAAAACTGATAGCTAAAAACAGATATCAATAAATTGAACACCAGAACTTTCCATTTAAAACACAGATTACATTATTTTAAAGCTTATACAACACCATACATGGACTTCATATCCATAAAAGAAGCAGAAAAAGAAACATGAAGAAAAGAAAAAGGGAAAAAAACATATGTTTAACAAGAAACCCACACATAAAAAGTAAATCAAGACTTAGACAGCAACCCATAACTTAACAGAAGAAATTAGATTCATCAGACACAACACAGAGAACATGATTAAGGGTTAATTAATTAAAAATCAGATCTTGATCAAGATTAAATTTTTCAGCAAAACCCATATCAGATCTTTAATGAAAACAACAACCCAAGTGCCAAAACTGAATCTTGAAGCAACCCCATGTAGATTACAAGAACAAAATGAAGTACCTGAATTACCCTTGTAAACCCAAATTGAAGATTTAGCTTTAGCAGTGGAAAAAAAGGGTACAGAAGAGAAACAATTGCTCTTTGTATACTCCTCCAGATTAGTACAGTTAGCAGCAGCTTAGAGTGAGAAAGAAGAGAAAATGAGAGATGCTTTGGGCTATCAGGCAAATGAGGAAGAAAGAGGGGTCAACAAATGCTAAAGCAAAAACTACTTTTTTTTTTACTTTTTTAATGAAGGGACTTATTTAATTTTTATTAGGATATAAAAATAAAATAAATAAAATTTGGGTTATGTGTAATTATTGTATGATTAACTTACAATAATGAGCATTTGTGAATAAGCACAAAAGAAATTCTAAAATTTGAGTCAAAGTATAAGCTCATACAGGCGAAGTCAAGATTGAAAGCTTGTGGCTTCAAAATTTTTAGACCTTTTTAAGTTAGTTAGTTTTAAATTAATATTTTTAATACAAATATAATATTTTGATCAAAATTATTAAGTTTGGTTGAATCTGTATCTCGAAGACTAACTCCACCATAATAGAGCATATTATAACTCAAATGAAAATTCACCGACAAATTTAAGTTTCCGTATTTATTTATTTTTATTGAAGAAGGGAATTATTTTTTTAAAAAAATGTTGTCGATGATGGAATTTGATCCCTACATTTTAGATGTGTATTAGATAAATTTCATTTTAGTGTAATCGCCTACAAGTCATACTAAAGAGGTAAATTATATGTACTAGGTAAGCCTTGTACAATGAGCTTAATTGAAAAAATATGTAGAAAATTTTGAACCTACAACCTCTATTTTGGAGATCATCTTGCTCAACTAACTTGTCATTCGATAAAATTGAAACGATAAAGAGAAGATTAGCGACACGCTCAAATAAAAAAATGATAATTATTTAATTTTTATTTAGATGTTGGGTTATGTGCAATTTTATGTGTGTATGTGTGTGAGCGTGTGATTCGATATTTGCATTAATATTCTTTTGTAAAAATGGGTCCAAACTCCAAAATCCAAGTCAGTTTCTTTGCTGTCTGCCATGCCCATTGACATCAATTTGGCCTACCCTTCAAAATATACTCCCTCCGTCTATTTTTACTTATTCACTATATTATTTTTAGATGTCTAATAATATTTATGCAGCTTATAAAATCAATAAATAATTTATCATTTTATATCTATTTTATTCTTGTTATTAAATATTAATATTCATTTTTAATATTTAAATGACTTATATTTAATAAAGATGATTTGATAAAAATTACTTTTATCATTTATTATTTCTTAATTCATGTGTCAAATCAATCGTGCACAGTTAATTTTTGGATATGATATATATGTGCTTTTCAACAAAATTTGGTACTAGTACTAGTGTACTACTTTGACTCATTATAGGTGTTTTTTTTTCAACCATTAATGAAAATGCAACTAATACTTTTTGAAAAAATAATGAACTAACACATGAAAAATACGTTAAATCTTATATTCATATTTGGTGACATCGAAACACTGAATAAAGAAATGTTATGAACAAAAATTCAAGGATTACTGCTCACTAGGGTTGTAAGGTCCGACCTAGACAAATTTAAATTCAACAGAGTCTGATAATTGATTTTCGATATACTAATAAATCAACACACATGAAAAACGTTTAAAATCTTGAATTTCTATTTTGTAATATTAAAACACTTAAAAAAACGTCATTAATAAAATACAACTAGTGGTGGTCATCAAGCCTATGAGGCTCATTAATTATAGCTAAATTTGAAAAGCAACAGAGTCGGTCGACTAATTTTTTAGTGAAATATCTTGAATTCACCTAAAATCGACTTGCTTAAAATATATATTAAAATATATGATCAATCACTAGTTATTAAAATCATCAAAAATATTTTTTTCTTCTCACCAAACATATCCATTATTGTTTGAATTAATCAGAACTCAAAACATATACGCAAAACTCCATAGACCTTTTAGTAGGTAAATGAAAGAGAAATTAATAGGATTTAAATTTCTGGTAAATGTCACAAAGCTGTCGATATTGCAATAATTAAATATGTCTGGTTTTGATTTGCTATTATCCATGAATTTCCTCAACTGTGTTTGTACACATTCTTAAAGACTGCGTAGATGTGTTAGGCTTTATAATTACCTTGTCAATATCACTTTTATAAATGTCTTGATCAAAACTAAATAAATGTGGTCCTTTTTGTACAATTATATTTTGCCAGAATTTTCCAGCACCACTTAATTATTATTCATTAAAAATAAATAAAATAATTTGTTCAAAATTTTTAAAAAACTATCATTTTTTTTTTATAAGACGAGGAAAGTGAAGTTGAGATGATTCGGACATGTGAAGGGGATGTGTCAGTTAGAAGGCATAATAGATTAGTTGTAGCAGAAGTTAAGATCGAAATGTATAGAAAGTTATATTGGAAAGGAACTGAGGAAGAGAGGGGAGAGGGTGATCACACAAAACTTGACACAACTTCAGTTTATATTGGAGACATGACCCTAGATAAAATGATATATATAAAGGTTGAGGATTATGATAAGAGGTTCATAAGTGGTTGTGTGTTGTCGCACAGTCGTGGGAGAGATAGGAGCTAGCCTCCTCCTTCTTCTTAATGTTAATAGTTTTTTGGAAATGGAGGCTGGATTCGATCCCAAATCTCCCACATGGAAGACCTACCTCCCAACCACTCAACATGCCCTAGTTTCTTATTTTTCTATGTATGTTACTATTTATTGCTTCGTCTACTTTGCATTTTATTATTTAATTGTTTTATTTTTCTCGTAATCATGTTTTAAAAATGAATTCAATTTGCTAAAACGATTAATGGATGAGAAGAGAGGTAGGTATGATTAATTATTTGATACATCATCTCAACAATATTTAATTAGGAACATCGTACACTATTTAATATTAGTGTGTGTTTGTTGTCAGTTGCACTTATGTTGTCAACATTTTCGATTAGATTGAATTTGAGCAAGTCAAAAATAGATTGAGTTAATAAAATGATGAATTATTGATTTGATCAATCGTAAGTCCTCCACTTTTGTCACAACTAAGTCGTAAAATAACCACTTTGACTAGTGAATATATTACTTTCTCCGATCGGTTAAATGCGTAACTTGCCCAGGTTTATATACTATTGTATCTTATATTGGATGGACCTTAACATAAACACTAACTTTGAGATGATACCATTGGCCCTATAAGTTATAAGATTCATGGCCCAATGAAATTAGTTCTATAAAATTAAGCTTTAAATTACTCATAGCTAATAGAATTTTTTATAAAGGAAAATAGTCATTATAGCAAATTATTAATTCAAAATAGATGTTATAGCTACAGTTTCATTTAATTCCAATTCGTAGCAAACACATTGCCATTCTCGCCTCTCTCCCCTTAATCTCGCTCGTCACTCTCATTCTCTCTCTCGCCTCTCTCACTTTTATACACACACAAATGTATAAATTGTGTTTGTGTTTGTATAAAGCGAGAGAGACTGTATATACAAATACAAATACATATCTCTCTGTCCTATACACTGTTGACACCCAATTTTGGCCTAACATTTTTCAAAATTCATAACTTTTATGTTTTATTCATTAAATTGTTCAAAATACATTTTTATAATTTTAAATAAATCTATCAATAGTTATTCTTATTTTTCAAAATATTAAGATTTTTATTAGTTTATTTTGAATTTTAGTTAATTTTGGTTATATTATTTTCACCACAATCAGTTGTGAATATTGTATCAGTTTTATTAAATTACAATTTTCTGTTGAATTACATTTTTTGCATGCCATTGGTTTTATTCGTGACATTTGTTAATATTAATTTTTATTTGTTATTTTTCATTTTGATATTTTGCGCAATCTAGAAATTACAAACACAAATGTTATAAAGCGAGAGAGATTAGATTTTGCCCTGCCCAGTTCTCTTTTGTCTATCTCTCTCTCTCGCCTTATACAAACATAAATGTATAATTTGTGTTTGTATAAAGAGAGAGATTGGATATACAATACAAATGTTTTAACTCGACTCAATTGTATACGAATTCAAATTATATGTAGATATACAAATACAAATACAATACTAATTGATACATATACATATATACAATTATTTTGACATATATACATATGTATAATCCGAAATATATACATATACAATTCGCCTCTCTCACTCGCCTCTCTCCACTCTCTCCTAGTCTCGCTCACCTCTCTCCTCCCTCTCCAAGTCTCGCTCGCCAGATATACAAATACATATGTATATCAGTTACATTTATACATTATTTTGACATATATACATATACAATTCGCCTCTCTCCACTCTCAGCCCTCTCTCTCCCAGTCTCGCTCGCCACTCTCCTCCCTATAACATGTAGCTACGAATCGTAATTATCAAACTATAGCTATGGAGTATAATTAAAATATTTTGAGTGGCTATATGTGAAAGTTCCTCTTCTTTTTTTTATACCTTTTGAGTATTCTTTGATTTGTATAACTTTGGGCTTTAGAATTAGAATAGTGAAGGTGAGTTATGAATTATGATAAAGAATTGCACGTGAACATCAAAAGATTCATTACATACCAAAGGCGGATCTAGAAGGTTACATGAGGTTCAACAGAAATTAGTACATTTATAAATCCGAATATAGAATCAGAACCTAGTTACTAACGACTGATATAAATGGATATCTTAGAATTTAAAATTCATAAAGTTCGTCAAATCCTATTCCGCCTTTCATTGCATATTTGCATGCATGACCTTTACTATGCCCTCCAACTATTGCTCCTCCTCGTCCTCCCCGTCCTCGTCCTCGTCCTCCTAGTCCGAACACGGAAGGTACAAGCATAACCAACACTAGTGTAAGAGCAACAATAATTACCATAACATTAATTTTTAGAAACAAGACTTTGTCTATTTTTCTTCATCGTAAATATATGAGTACTCTAGTGATGCATATAATCACTTGTGAGATAAAATAGCAAATCTCAACATGGTTATATATGAAGTATAAAACTCTCATATACTATGAGATTATTTTTTAAAAAAGGTAAAACTTTTACTAAATTTGACTTTTCTTTGGAGTGTACATAAAAAAGTTACTGTATATTGGCTTTTTCTTTTTCAGATAGGAAAATGTTTGCGTATTTCCATAAACAAAAAATCATCTCCATTTTAGTAGAACTATAGATATCCATCATGAAATAAATTTTGGAAAATAGAGTTTTAAGTGAAAAAAAAATACGAAAATGTATTAAGATACATCAATATAAAGCGTTTCCTAACAAAAACGAATTCATAATTGAAATTACATGAATTGTCCTTAAAATGAGTTGGTTTTTATTTTTTGCCCTTAAACTAGCATGGTCGTTAATTTTTGCTATTTGGCAATTGGGCTTATGTGTATAGTAGAACATAAGTTCTTTAGAAACTGATCACTAAAATCATGCCAGGCATATATTATGGGAATATTATGGTACAAAAATATATATTTATGTCCCGCGATTGTACATATATAAATTAAAGTGAGAATTCAAGTTTTAACTTAAAATGTTTGCAATTAATTTTTCTCTACACCAATATGCATTCAGGGCTCAAGATATCATCGACAGAGTCAAATATAGCGTATAATTTATTGGTTTATCTGGACACAATAATTTTGACTTGAATCTTTCTATATATAGCTAAAAATACACCGAATAAGTGCAAATATTAGGTTTGGACCCAAAATATCATATGGTCTCTGTTAAAATTAATCTTGTTCTCAAACTCATAATATTCAAATCTTAAATTTGGTTCTTATAAGTTATAACCTTGTTTTGAGTAGGTAGTTATCTTTTTTAAAGCATTTCACACTTGGAAAATAATAAATGTTAAAATTACTACGTATATGAAATTATATATTAATGTTGTCGAACTAACTTGCACTAGTACTACTAAATCTTACGACTCGAATTATATATACATATATAAAAAATATATACTACATAAACATATAATACGATCGACAAAATCCATTATTTAGATTGATCAAAAGGTTAAAAAAAGTTGATATTATTACATGTATACCTTTTTGAATTTTCCTTTGCATACATATAACTCGGGCAGAAAAGTAATATATTCAGTTAAACCTACTGAACTTGCTATAGATTCACTTCTGCATATGATAAATTAATTGACTTGAATTCATTGATTTGTCTCTAGCTTTATACTCAAAACTCGTCTTAGATCCACCCTTACATACAATAAATCACGTATATTCTGAACCCACTAGCTAGAGATCATAAATTTGCCTCCAACTTATATACTTACATCCAATAAAAGGCAACAAGGAGATGAATAAAGAGACTGTTTGAAGCAAGGTTAGAGTAAGATGAAGCACTTGAATATTGGTGTTTCTTATTAGGATCGCCACCAGTTCTCCGCCTTTTGAATCCCCGGGAACTTCCTCCTCCTCCGCGTCCTCCTCCTATGCCGCCTTTAATCGCCGCCGTTGACGGTATAAATACGGATGACATTAGTATATATACAAGAAAAAACTTAACAAATACCATAATAGTATAGGTTCTTGAAAACAAGCTAATTTCTCTATTGGACTTAAAATTATTAACACATTGAAGGAAAACTAATTAATGAACATATATATACATATATATATATATATAATTACATGCCTATCTATGATGCATTGCACTTGAGAAAACAAAATAATAATGTAAGGTTAAAGGTGAGATGAAAAGGAATAGACAAATCAAACAGCAAAATCTTAGCTGCCCAACTATATTATATTATATTATATTATATTATACTCTTGCTATTGATATTTGTGCGGATCACCCTAGTGCTTTCTGGAGTAGAAAAAAACATATTGTTACTCTTCCTTATGAAGATGATTTTTCTGAGAATGATATTCCTACCAAGTCTCGACCTTGCCAAATGAATGCCGAATTGGTATATTATATTATATTATATTATGGCTAAAGAAA
The DNA here is from genome assembly GCA_018342035.1 of Solanum appendiculatum. NCBI lineage: Eukaryota > Viridiplantae > Streptophyta > Magnoliopsida > Solanales > Solanaceae > Solanum > Solanum appendiculatum. Next base: position 435,820 of record JAGDQO010000489.1, on the reverse strand, counting down.
ACACTACACATAATGTTTGTTTTTAACGCCACTCTCCACCCTTAATAATAAATTTCGGATTTTTGAGTTCGAGTACTTTCTCAATTCTTGTTTTGCTTTACTTGAGTCGAGAGTGTCTTTCAGAAATGGTCTATATCTACCTTCATGAGATAGGAATAAAGTTTGCCTACACTCAATTATGCATCTCTGAATTCTACTTGTAAAATTACACTGAATATATTATTATTGTTATTGTTATTATTATTGGAGCACAAACTGCACAATTCCTACTTAATTGAACCATATACATATCATAAATCTAAATTAGTCGATCTATAGTGAGCTTCGAATATTAGATGGTTTCATTTATAATTATCATATATTCAATTTTTTTCATATTCTTAAGGGAAAAACTTATCAATTCACCATGTTTGATTATTTTTTTTAAAAAAAAATCTCATGAGAAAATACTTAATGCGTATTGTATTTGATTTTTACTGATCATATATGATTGGATTTATGTGATCTCTTCATCATTTACCATATATCTTAGAAGACATCTAATCTAATAAGAGGCATTTTTCGCTTAATTAGACCTTGTATATAGCGTGAATCTAAATTAATTTGCTTTTCATATAGGACACGTTACTAATTAAAATTGAAGTACTATTTTTTTTAAAAAAAGTTTTCTTTTAGGCTGTGGAACTTTAAAACTTTGAAGAAATGAATAGACAACTTTAGGGTAAGTGGATGTATTATTATTGCATCACATGCAATAGAAAGCAATTTATAACGTGCATATGATTAATTAGCTTTGCAATAATAATATTACTAAGTTGAAAACTATTTGTCTGAAATGTGTGTAACACAAGGAATATAAGTAAACATTATTGGATAAAAAAAAACATATTCTTCTCCTAAAACGTGCGGCCTTGTAGTGAAATGTCTAATAGTATTTTAACCCAAAAAAAGGGGAAAATTGTGCATTATAGCAAACTATTAATTCAAATTAAATGATATAGCTATAGTTTCATTTAATTATAGCTATATCATTTAATTGTATTTCACAGCCAGTGTTTGCCATTCTCGCCTCTCTCGCATTAATCTCGCTCGCCACTCTCAGGACTCTCGCTCGTCTCTCTCGCTTTTTATACAAACACAAATGTATAAATTGTGTTTGTATAAAGCGAGAGAGAATTGTATATACAAATACAAATACATATCTTTTCGTCCTATACACTTATAATTATACAAATATAGATTTTCCCCTGCCCAGTTTTCTTTTGCCTTTCTCTCTTTCTCGCTTTATACAAACACAAGTTGTACAAATTACAATGTATAATTTGTGTTGTATAAAGTGAGCGAGAGAGAGAGATTTGATATACAAATGTTTTAATTCGATTCAATTGTATACAAATTCAAATTTTATACAGATATACAAACACAATCATTGATACATATACATAGCAGTTACATATATACAATTATCTAACCGATATACATATACAATCGCTGCGCTTTTATACAAAACGAGAGTCTGCCAGCGATTTATAGAACTAAGAGTTTGTTATGGAGCACAAATAGCAAAACTGTAGCTATAGAGCGCCAATATAATTTTTATGTTTGCTAAACCTAAAATTTCCTTTAAAAAAAAGTCTAATAGTATTATACTCTTTCAATTTTAAGTTATGAAAATGTAGTTGACTGGATATGAAATTTAAGTTTAAAAAGAAAGATTTTTCAGAGTTATGAATTTACACATATTATAATATTTGTGTAGCTATAAAACTTTTATAACTTATAATTTTAAACATGTCAAGATGACAAGACAAATGTAACATTGCAACAATACATGAATCCACCACTTCAAATAAAAAATAAATTTATATGTAAAAATTAGCAAAATTGCAATAAATTATAGGTCTGAAGACATAATTTTAGAGGTATAATGTATCAAATACGAAAAGTCTTCAAAATTAAACATATAAATTAAATTTCGAATCAGCCTTTGCATTGTTACACATTTCATTTTTCGAGAGTCAAATAGTTTAAGTTTGATTGAGAATATGCTCATGGAATTTTCAAATTTTTTAAAATGAAATTTATATATTTGTAAACTACGTAAAAAGTACAATAAGTCACAATAATTGACAATTCGAAATATTAAAAAAATATTTTAAAAAATTACGATCAAAGATAGACTTGTTTGAATCTCTAAATCTGAAATGTGTCACATAAATTGAGACTTTTGTATGGCGTCAATGCTTCTCAATAGTTCTCATTAAAGGTAAATGAGAAATAATGTTAAGTTTAATATGGTAACCTAAAAATTATTGTAACAATCTGCTTTATTAGAAAACACTTTATTTCTCAAGATATTTTTAAAAAAAACATAAATTTAAATTTAATTGAATCTCAATATAAATACGGACATCGAGCGAAAAACAGCAATATATAGTAACACTCTACAATAATGAATCTAAATCGCACTTATCACTTATAAGAAAATACATATATAACACATGGTTATTCTATTAATATCATGATTTTAACTTCCATATGTTTAAACAATGATAATGAACAAAAGATTTATACTTTATACAATCGAAATACTCAATTAATTATCTACATCAATATTTTTTTTTTAAAGAAAAAATATTACAACACCATTAACATAGTCCATACAATCATTAATCATGAGCAAAAGAATAATACCTAAAGTACTATCCAGTGCACAATACCTCCCGCGTTAGTGAAAAATTTAGAAAAAAGGGCGATCATCTTGCTAAAACAATAATAATAAAAGAGAGAGATTGAAAAACTCTAAATTCGGCGTGAATTATTAGTTTCATCTCCAAATTACTGATAGCTTTAAAAACATTTATTTACTTGACTAACTGAACTTAAACACACTCTCGATCTTGTAACATAAGTGAAATACACTCCTAATTTTTCATCAAGTTTAGAGATATTTTCAACACTTCGCAAGACTTATTATTAGTTTCATACTTCTATAGCCAAGTAGAATGGTGATTTTAAGCATATCAATAATTCAAGACGAAACTAATAATTTATATCAAATTCGAATATTTTCAATACTGCTTCTCTAATAATAATAACTACAATAGGAGTATTACAAAACTCTTTTTTTTTTATAAATTCAATTTTTAAGAAATTAAAAAAAATGAAAAGTAAGCAAAAAAGGACGTGGCAATACAAGAGCAGTACCCTAATGAATTAGATGCACTGTTCCTCGCCGTATGACCACCGTGAGGTATCGGCCGCCACCCAACGCCGCCGCGACGGTCTCTGTTTTTTGAGCCTTTGCTAGATCTTCCACCGCCGCCTCCCCTTCCTCCGCCGCCGGAGCTTCCACTGCCACCTTTAGAGACGGCTGAGGTTAGGAGAAGACAAATTATAGAAAGCAATAAGATAATTTTGAATAACTTCTTCATTTAGGCAAAATTGAATTTTATGAAATTTGGAAAAAAAAATTTAGATCTTAATTTGATTGTGGGCTATATATATTTATAGATGATAGGTGGCAAAATAATAAAAGTACAACACATTTTGTAGTTAATTTGGCCTAGTCTTTTTACGTATAAAAGCGATGCAAGTAACTTTATGTATATTAAAGGCATAACCAGGTGTGCGGGTTCGAGCCCAAGGTATGGTGAAAATCATGTTGGGAATGTCATCTGTTAGGGTTTTACCCTATTAAAAAAATTATATTTGAATTTTATTTTTTTTTGTTAAAGGAAAGTGAAAACATTATCATAATTGTTTTTACTTTTAATTGAATATTCCTATTCTCATAGGTCATATCATATAATAATATATGTTTCTTTTAATATAGTTTTATGTGTCATCTAATTTATCGTCATATGATTTGCAATTGTAAGTTTCTGTATGACGTCCTAATCATTTTCGAACTCAACACCACCTTTAAATGGACCTTATAGTGTGCGATTCAAATTTAATCAAGACTCCAATGTGAATCCTAAACATCGGGTGAAAAATAAAATAAAAATAAAAATATTAAAGGCATATGAAAAAAATATATATATAAATATGCTCTTTAATTTGGCTTTAGCTGATATTTGTGTCCTCCAATTTTGAATATGTATAAGTAGACTCTTAAACTTATACAAAGTTGAACGAGTAGACACAAACATCCTACGTGACATAATACATGTAGGACGTCAGGTAGGACCACAAATTGTCATGTACGATGTGTGTGTCTACTTATTCAATTATATACAAGTTTAAGTGCCAATAAAGAATACTCAAACCTTGCTTCACCTTTCAGAGTAAACACCTCAATTTTGGATATGCACATCTAGACATATTAACTTGTTTTTTTATTGTGGCAGTTGAACATTTTAACTTATAAAATTATTACGTAGATATTTTTAAAATTTATGTGTCACATCAACATCGAATATTACGGAACACAATAAAAATAAATTGAAGTATTTAAATACCAATTGAGATCAAGTTAAAGTGTTTAAATGTTCACTCTCAAATATTTTGTGTTACACGTTACACAATTGAGAATTTTTTTAATAAAATGGCTAATCAATCAAACGAAAAGATGACAAGAATACAAATTTAAGACTACATGGGGAGCACTAAACTAAACATAGCAACTAGTCATAATATAAATTAAGGGGTCGTTTGATTCGTGCTCTAAGTTATTTTAGGATTATAGTTCTGAAATTATAATCGTTCAACTAATTTATCATATTTAAAATATGCAATAAAATAATATCAAATTTAATGTGATAAGATAGGATATCCAGAATTAAGTCTATACTTTGTTTACCAAACAAACCCCTTGGGATTATCATTTCATAAAGTTTTGAGATATTTCAGTTTGACTTCTATTTTAAAATAAATTTTTGTTCGAACTTTATGGATTGAAGTTTGAAATTTTATCATCGCAAATTTGATTTATTTAAGTTCAATTTTATTTATTTATTTATACTTGTTTAATGAAATAGATCCGCTCCTTGAGCTGAGCGGAGGAAAGGTGTTCAATTGAGTCCCCCTAACGAAAAATTATATTTCTATAAATACGACTTTTTTCAATTATATATAAACGATTGAATCTTCTCATCCAAAGTAATTTTCAAGTATGTAATGATAAAGATGGTTCAAAAGCTTTCCTTAATTTAAACAAAGTTGAATACTACAACACCAGCATCAACATATTCAGTAGCACAAGTAGAATCTGAGAGGGTAGGATGTATGCAGACAATATATAGTATAAAGATCCTTACGCACAAACACTAAGTTAGTCAAAAGAAGTAGTGTCCACCCCAGACATCTGCAACGTCCTCCTTTGATATTCTAATACGGGAAAACTAAAAGACTGACCCATTCGGTACCATTTCTTCATCAGGGCTTAAACCTCAGTAATCAACTTATACATAATAAGTAATTTGTTATCCTCTAATTTGATTGATTAAACAATGGGCAGGCAGCTTTGCTGTTTGCAAAGAATGCTAAACATAACATACCACCTTCAAATATCAATCTAAATGTACTTGAGAATGTCAGCTATAGAATTGGTATAGTATTCTGGTTTAACTTCTTTGGATAAATCTTGATAATTTGATTCATTTGTTACACCTGCAAATCATAGAAGCAAGGACGATTTCTTGTTTAGCGTAGATATTATTGGAAATTGAATCGACTACTTTAAAACAAGTCGGGAAAAGGGTCAACTTTGCTCTTGTACTATTGAAAATTGTTCAACTTTACCCTCCATTTGACTTCTCGTCTAATATTGCCTTTGTCTCTAGGAAAAAAATCTTGTTTTTGGCCCTGACCTCTAACGGAGATCCAACATGGATATGTGGAGTTCACTCATTTCATGTTGGAGCTCCATTAAAGGCAAGGGCAAATATGAGACGATTTGCTAATGAGAAGGGCATGAATTGACCAAAAAGTGTAATGGAAGGCAAAACTGAACAATTTCGGATAGTACTAGAGCTAATTTGAACCTTTTCCAAAATAAACGAGGAAATGGAGAGGATTCGTAGACCTGAAAATACAAGGAGAGTTCTACACCCGGCATTTTGTCCAAACAGAATATCAGTGTCCAATCTGTCACCCACCATGCACATCCTGGATGTAGTGATGTTATACCTGTTGAATGAGAAATGGCACCAATATTAAGTTTTCAAAGAATCATGCAACTCTGAAACTACCATGACGTTTACTCAATGCTAGTGCTTTTTCAAACGTATCGTTTATAACTAGCTTTCTTAAATAGGTTGATTAAGCTGCATATAACTTTCTTACTTCTGCAATAGAAAATCCATCAGAAAAGTTGATGGCTTCCCAACTGTAATAGGCTCTTTTTGGGTTGTCCCGCATATTGCAGCAACCATACATCCCGCACCTATGGTCACAAGCAAAAAGATCATTAGTCAAGTAGCACACTTTTGCAGAATACTCAAATGTGAAATCAATCTTTACTGGTCGTGATGAAAATGCACTAAAGGTGATATTTACCAGGCCACTCTTGAAGATCAGTTAAATGTCCCACTGCATCACGATTGGTCGCAATGAAAAGGCAACCAGGATTCTCACGAATGCAGAGAGTTCCATACCTACCCACAGCCACCAACAATGCCATTTCAAGGATCAGTTTAGCAAATAGCAAAGATGCCAGATATGAATAACTTGTCTTTCAGTTAAATGTCCCACTGCATCACGATTGGTCGCAATGAAAAGGCAACCAGGATTCTCACGAATGCAGAGAGTTCCATACCTACCCACAGCCACCAACAATGCCATTTCAAGGATCAGTTTAGCAAATAGCAAAGATGCCAGATATGAATAACTTGTCTTTCAGCTTTGCTTGAAGTACATATGTGAAAAAATGTTTTCCGATTTTCAGAAATTATTAGGAAACAGCATTCTTTCGTACATTTAGTTTAACAAACTCTCTAGATGACAAAAGACTATTCTCTAAGTGAAGCTACAATTCAAGTTCATCAAAAAGGCAGGCCTTATAAGAGACGAGATATACTGTAGCTTATAAAAGTTGATATATTGGTCAAGTCCAACGATAACAGCTCCAACCTGAAAATAGAAATAGCATAGTTTGTGCTCAGTATACAATCATCGAGAAGAAGCCCACATTAGTTATAGAGAATGGTGTACTTTACATTCTTATCATGCTCAAAGAGACAATCTGATTTCAGTTCAATATTCTTCTTTCCATCTGCCTGCAAGAATGTCCGAATTCAGCTGCAAAACGTAAAATCTATGCAGCAGCCAAACCTCCCGGGGAAGGGGGGGGGGGGTGCCCCACAGCATTCAACTTACTAAGAATATGAGAGTAAAGAGGATCACATACCGGGCCACCTAGTGCTGTAAAGCCAGCTTGCTCCAGTTCTTCCAGTATGCCTTCCTCGCCTATTACATAAACCTGCCAAATCAAGTTCAGGTCTAACCTTTAGATGAGCTGGGACAATAAGTGAGAAGTTAGAGGATAACACATATGCTTCGACATGACCTCATTGTGGAATGCTTTTTGGGAAATAAATGAAGACATAAAACAAGCTGCAAAATAAAATTTTGGGACAATGGAAAGAATTTGCATTCAGCTGCACACAGCCCACCATCTCCAATTACGATGGAAGCAAGTGAAATGAGAAAATTGGAAATCAATTGAAATTTAAAAAAGAAACAAGCAGACTAATCAAGTTTTGGACTTTTGAGAATAGAAACGACAAGACTACAATCCCTCACTATAAAAGATACGACATGCTTTCGTATGCAAACAATGAACAACAAACTCAGAAAATCTCATATATTGACATATGTAGAAAGTGATTTAAGTAAAATGGAAAACCCTTAGCACATTGGCAACACAATACTACATGATCCTTGGGATCTCAACTTTGCCACTTACTGGTGATGCTACGTGTAGTTTAATGGTGTTAACTAAAGGCACTGGATTCTTCCAGTGTATATTAGGAGATTTAGCTTAAAAAGTCTAAAATCCACTAAAAAGGTTTAGCTCATAATCACAATGCCTTTCCGTTTTTATTCCCAAAGTTGTACAACAACAATGACAACAACATACCAAGTGGACTCCCACAAGTGGGGTTAATAAAGAAAAGAAGTGTTTAGTTTGGAATTTGGTCTCTAAATTGTGTGAGGCAACAAATATAGTTGCCCACTGTTGCCACTTGGAGCCAAAATAGAAACCTTCAGTCATCAACAGGACTAAATCTCTTTGAATTAAACAGTCTGCATGTGATTTGTTTAGCAAGCAAATTTGTCGTTCAGAAAACTTCTATCCTAATCATCCAACTATATTCCTTGCACAACTAGAATACTACTTACTCAGAACTCAGATCAGCAAGTTTCAAAGTCTCCCATTGAGATCAACTATGTAGTCATCTACGCCTATACAATCCAGTCATATACATCATCTAAGACAGATTTCCCATTCTTAAATTGCACACTTTCCCAACAGTTTGTTTCCTTCCCATCCCAAGTAACAAAATCAAGGGGGGAAAACGAAAGAGACTTTGAACCGACATGATAACTGACCTTCTTTTCTCTTGGAAAGTCATTTACTTTCAGATACATTGCTGCAGCAAATGAGGACGAGAATATCTCATCCTGCAGAAACAATGAGAGTTTAGTTTTAAAAAGAATTGATGAAATGTAGTTTTGGTATTTGCAGTACTAATAAAAACTAGAGTGTAAAACCTCATTAACAGGAATTCCAAGGGAATGGAACTTCTTAGCATATTGCTTTCTTGATTTTGTTGAGTTGTTTGTTACAAATACCAGCTTCTTACCCTGCATATTAACATCGTCTCAATCTCAATATACATCATACACAGCCAGCTATATGAGCATACGAAATCCACATGAAAGTGACAACTTTGCTAAGGGCAAATGCATCTCAAGATAGATACACACACCTACTACTTGAATTAATCATTGGAAAGCTTATAACTTTTGGCTGTTATGCATTTGCATCTCAATTCACATCTATATTACCATACAAAATCCACAGAAAGTAAAAACTTTGCTGAGGGCATATACATCTTGCTACACACACACACACACCTAGTACATGAACCGTCCACATGAAAGCTTATAACTTTTGGCTGTTCTGCATTTGCGTCTCAATTCACATTTATATGAGCGTACAAAATCAACGTGAAGGTAACTACTTTGCTCAGGGCATATGCATCTCGATACACACACACACACCTAGAAAATGAACCATCTGCAGGAAAGCTTATAACTTTTGGTTGCTCTGCATTTGCATCTCAATTCACATTTATGTACACCCAGAGTCATGGATAGCCATGTTCACAAGAAAGCAGAACAAAGGTAAAACCAAAATTTAAGCTAGCGTTTGGCCATAGATTTTGGATCAAATTTTGAAGATTTATCTTCAATTATTTGTTTGGCCATGAAATTTGATTAGATTTTCTCTTCAAACATTTTCAAGTTCCCAAACCAGTTTTTGGGACTTCCACTCACAAAACTTCAAATTTTTTCCAAGTAAAATGCATATCCAAACACAACTTCAAGTTCCAACAATCACAACTTCAAAAGATATATTTGAATTATGTATATGCATCCGCCACGTAAGCAGATAACTTTCAATTTTACCTAATTATAGCACAACAAACTTGCCTTTAAAAGATAAAAACTATTTGAGTTTAGGAACAAAACAGGTCCAAACAGATAGTGTTTCCAACAAGACCAACAACAAAACCAGTTTAGTCCCATAAGTGGGGTCTAGGAAGGGTAGAGTGTATGCAAACCTTACCCCTACCTCGAGGAGGTAGAGAGGTTGTTTCTGAAAAAACCAACAAACCCAGGGACCCCATTAACCTTCCTCTTGTATCCCTTTATCAAAAAATTCACTAAATAGCAAACCAAAAAAAAAAAGGAAATATTTATAGAAAAAGAAAGAATAGGAAATACATGAGAGCGAAGCAAATCGAGTGTCTCAGGGACTCCATCAATCAATTTCTCCCCCTTCCATATCACACCTACAAAAAGTTCAGAATAAAAATTCTTAAAAATGGAAAAAAAAAAGAACTTTTACAAATTACATGATATAACAACAACAATATATAGCCGCCGTAATCCTACAAGTGGGTCTGGACGTAGACATTACCTCTACCTTGAGAGGCAGAGAGGTTGTGTACTATGGACCCTCGAGACAAAATTACTTGATAATAACCGCAACAACATGTAATCACACAAGTACTATTTGGGGTGGGTAGAGTGTATGCATACTTTACCCGGCTTGATTTCTTAGATGGTCACTCAACTAATGCTATTATCTGAAAAAGTCACTTTTTTCTCGATTTCAATTTTCTTCAACAAAAAACCTAACTTTCAAAGATAATAACTATTAGCCGAGTGACAATCTGAGAAATCAACTCAACTTTACCACTACTTTGGGAGGTAGATAAACTGTTAACTATTATCTCAAAAAGTTACTTTTTTTCTCGATTTCAATTTTCTTCAACAAAGAACCTAACTTTCTAAGGTAATAACTATTAGCCGAGTGACAATGTGAGAAATCAACTCAACTTTACCCCTACTTTGGGAGGTAGATAAACTGTTAGCTATTATCTCAAAAAGAACCTTACTTTCTAAGATAATAACTATTAGCCAAGTGACAATCTGTGAAATCAACTCAACTTTACCCCTACTTTGGGAGGTAGATACACTGTTAGCTATTATCTCAAAAAGTCACCTTTTTCCTCCATTTTCATTTTCTTCAACAAAGAAACTAACTTTCTAAGATAATAACTATTAGCCGAGTGACAATATGAGAAATCAACTCAACTTTACCCCTACTTTGGGAGGTGGATAAATTGTTAGCTATTATCTCAAAAAGTCACTTTTTTTCTCGATTTCAATTTTCTTCGACAAAGAACCTAACTTTCTAAGATAATAACTATTAGCCGAGTGACAATTTGAGAAATCAACTCAACTCTACCCCTACTTTGGGAGGTAGATAAATTGTTAGCTATTATCTCAAAAAGTCACTTTTTTACTCGATTACAATTTTCTTCAACAAAGAATCTAACTTTCTAAGATAATAACTATTAGCCGAGTGACAATTTGAGAAATCAACTTTACTTTACCTCTAGAGAGGTAGATAAACTGTTAGCTATTATCTCAAAAATCACCTTTTTTTCTCAATTTCAATTTTATTCAACAAAGAACCTAACTTTCTAAGATAATACCTATTAGCCAAGTGACAATCTGAGAAATCAACTCAACTTTACCCCTACTTTGGGAGGTAGATAAATTGTTAGCTATTATCTCAAAAAGTCACTTTTTTTCTGGATTTCAATTTTCTTCAACAAAGAACATAACTTTCAAAGATAATAACTATTAGCCGAGTGACAATCTGAGAAATCAACTCAACTTTACCCCTACTTTGGGAGTTAGAGAAACTATTTCCGATAGACGTAAGATAAAAAAAATTACATGATACGAAAAGGAATAATACGAATTTGGGGTTTTCTTACCATCGCAATCGAAGAGAAAGGCATCAACAGAATTGAGAAGCTCCTTAGCATTCTCAACGGACAATGATTTTGAGATTTTTCCATTCATTCTTGCCCTTTGAATCAAAAACACCAAAAACTCAAAATATTATTCTTGAAATTACCAAAAATTGCAAAAAAAAATAATTAAAATTAAAATTGAAATCAATGAATAATAATAGGATTTGGAATATTATTGGCGTAGAAATAACACTATCTGAATTCTGAATAAAATAGTGCCAACAAGAAAAAAGTGAAATATTCTCACTGAAAAAATATTCGAATTTATATAGTTTTAAATTGGAAGGTGGATAGCTAACATTATTTTATTCCTCAAATACAACGTGTAAAATTAGAAGAAAAATAAAATAGTATTTGCACTTACATCTAAGATCTAAAATGATCTACTAGAGGATTGCTCCGATGATAAATAGTATGGTGAATTTGAGTTATCAAGAGAGTAAAAAGACGTGAGCTCATAGAAAACGATAAAAAAAAAAAAAATTAAAAATCACACTTGTGAGAAGGTTCAAATAGCATGATTAAAAATAATAGTTTGTTTGAGTTAGTTGATTAAACGTAATTATAACGGTTGAAAAGCATTTTTATGTGTAAACTAATTTAGCTAAAATTAAGGGGGGTTATTCGTAATTTAGTTATAGTATACGGATGTAAATGACAATAATATCAATAATAATATATAAGTGTATATAATACTATAAGTCGGGGGTTGGAGAGAGTGGTGTTTACGTAGTTTTACCCCAGGCTATGAAGATAGATAGATTGTTTCTGATAGGTTAATGTTCAGGTAAAACATATCAAAATCAAGTATGAAAAAGAAATACAGTAATGAAAAAGTTAGAAATAAATTATAAGAAGAGAACAATAAAAATAATAAATAATGTGATAATCGAAACCAAAAAAACACAATATAATAATAAAATTGAAAAATAAGATATTTGTATAAGTTGTTAGTATAGGAGCATAAGTGATTGATTTTAAAACACAATTTATTCGTAATTAAGGCCTCATTTATCTGCATTTAATGAAGGTCATAAATCTTAAACATTCAGATCTCAGTCATTAAATATGTTTGTCTTCAAGGTCTGAATCTTAATCATTAAGTGTGTTTCAAAGTCTTAATGTCATTAGATGTCTATTTAATATTTTCTATAAAGATCACAGTTTACCGCTACTCCATCTACTTTAACTCATAACTATCACCACCTACCGTCTATAACCACCATCTCAGGTTACTATAACCACCACCCTCCGCCCAACCACAATCGATACTACTATCATCAATCACCAAAACCAATTGTCACCATCATTTGCCATTATTTACAATTATCGCCACCAACCATTATTACATTCACTAAACACTATCAACAATTATCACCATTAATCAACATTATATATCGCTAATCATCATTGTCACTCACCACCGTCATTAGCTATTAATATTATTTCACTGCTAATTATTAGTCATCACCACCAACAACCATGGTTAATCACTACTGCTAACCACTAAACTATATGATACTACTCAGAATAACCACCATCAATCAATATCATCCCAAAATGACACACACAATCACCATCATTAGTCATCACTACTATCAATTGTCATATAAAAAAATTAAAATATTTTATTACTATAATATTAGATCAATTTATTATTTTATTTGAATTTTATATTTATTATTTTTTAAAATAAAACCTATTTTCATACATTCAGATGTTGAGAAATAAACCTTTTAAGTTTTAATTATTTAGTGTTCACATCTTAATGTAATATCTTAATGTTCAGATGTGTATATATTCAAATTCAAACTTCTAAATCTTAATATTTAGATGTCCATTCAGATTCAGACATATTAATCTTAATAAAAACAAATGAAATCTAAATCATAATATAACAATTATTGTATAATTAACCCAAAATATTATTCTAAGTAATTTTGGATTTATGTGAATACAAAATGAGTCACAGGGGGTCCAATGTTTTAACAAATACAGAATTTTCTTTTCGATTATATTGGGTAATGATAAAAATGGAAGAGACTAACAAAATAATAAAAATAAACACATTTATTAGTGTTTGGTTACCAAACTATAATTGATGATTGTGCATTAATAAGTTTGGTCCATTGACACTCAAATATTAGCTAGTTTTTGATTTTAACTAATTCAAATTCATATCGAGTAGATTTAATGAAAAGTAAAAGTTTTTTTATTAAATTCTTTTTATTTTTATATTTCAAATCCAAAAATCTTAATTAAAAATGAAGAAATCTTGATTCATTCACCATATTCTTTTGAAGATGATCATTAAGTTTGAATAAGTGATTTTGATCCATTTTTCAATTGATTCTTTGTTTTTAGTTACAAAACTTCTACTTTTAAAATAAAGTTAAATTAAATACATATTCAAATATAATTTTAACTCCTAAATACTTTTTTTTTTCTAATATTATATTTTATATATCCAAACACCTACGTTACATCAAATCAATGTAGTGGACCTCTTGTAAGACACTGATTGAAAATTAGTAATTGTACAAAGTATTTGCTACAAATGTAACCAACACAATTATTTTTTTATTTTATTCGTCTAAAATTATTTATCGTGATTTTTAAAATTGTTGTGCTAGATTATTTATCATGTTAAAAATTCAGAATAAAATTAATTATTTTTTTATTTTATCCTTAAGGATAGGTATTTTTAAAGATTATAAGCATATGAAGACTTATAAATAAAGTAAATATTCAAAAATGAAATAAATATCTTAAGATATAAATTTAGTATTTGTTTTTAAAGACGTGCGAAAGAAAAATACTATAAATTATTTAAAACTGAGAGAATATTATTTTTAGTCCAAGCTTTTGAAATAGTGTTAGGTGCAATATTCCAAACTCCTATGACTAGTACTAGTACTAATATTCAAGAAATTAATGAAAACTTTTACATTAATTTTCTCTATTTATTTCATTGTTAATTGTCATTAGGATTGTCTAATGTGTCAAAAGCTACTTACACTAGACCAAAAATCATTGGCAAGTGTGTTTTTTTTGTATTTAACGACGATCGTTATTCTTGTATTTCTTAAATAAAAATGTTTTTCTTAAGTCGAAAGTCTATTGAAAATTATCTCTCTCCCTCAACAAGATAGAAATAAGGTCAACGTACCTTTCATCCTTCCTCAAAACTCTATTTATAAAATTACGCTGAGTATATTAAATATTTTTAAATAAAAAAAATGAGTACCCAAAAAGGAAAATGTGGATAGGGTGGAATGAATGCATTTTAAAAATAATGAAGGAATCTATGTAGCAATGATATATTGGCCTTTAATTTCATGGAAAGTTCCTCTTCAACTCTCTTTGCAATAGGAAAGTCTTCCTTCAAGCTTAGAATATTTTTTAATTATCTTCAGCATCAACAAATTCTTGTTTGACTTCTGTGTTTAAGTGCTCATTAAATATGATCCATGGAATAGTGCTTGTAAAAAAATAATTTAATTGATATAACTTCAAGATCTAGGGACTTTGCATTTGGTGCTTGATAAAATTTAACTATAGAAAATGGTTGAACAAAAGAAAGACAATGATAGAAGAAATTTATTATGGTAGAATAAATCGTTTTCGAATTCTAGTCCATATGACTCACACATGTTGATGAATGCGATGTTAAGGGATGAATTCAATTGGACATTTAATCACATCCACTTTTCATAAAAAAAAATTAAATGTGTGTAGTTGGCACACCTTCGATTTACAGAGAACATGATTCTGGATAGAAAGATCTGGAGTTTGAGTGTTATCTAGTTTTCTTATTAATATTATTTTTATTAGTCTCCTATACTGCCTTATTATAATTATTGTCTCATTGACTTCACTTATCATATTACTATTTTTTATTGCCACTATATATTCTTTTCACAATTGTTTTTAATATGGAATCCTTCACAAACTCATGTGTTTACCTTACATATTTGACTTTTTGGTATGTTTTACTTGAGCTAAGAGTCTATCACAAATCATGAGCGGAGCCATCTTAGGCGAGGTGGTTCGATGCACACCATTCACTAGAAAATTATGTGGTGTACAAAGGTTAAACGTCAGCAATTATTAGTGTATATTTAATTATGCACACCCTTAACATAACTGAGAAGAGAATTCACACACTCTTCATCACATTCCTAACTTCTCCGCAGTCGGAAACAACATCTCTACCTTCACATAATAAGTGTAAAATCTATGTCTATCATGTCCATACTCACTGATAGAATTATAATAAATATGTTATTATTGTTTGATATCAACCTTTTTTATCAATTTTTTTTCTTGTAACTACAAAATAGATAAAAAGGAAAAGTTGTTTATCCAAAAAAAACAAAAAGCCTTACCTTTTGGACTCAAAAACAGCCAAATTTTATAGTGAACCTAAAGAAAAAAAAGCCCCTAAATGAGGCAAAAAGCTTAAAAAATTATAACGTAAAGCTATTAAAGAAGAACTTAGTTATATTAATGACTGCTAAAATATTTTAGATTATAGTTTATTTATTTCAGGAAGTTATAACCCAAAAAAAAAAAATCTTTAGAAAAAGTCTAACTTCATACGAGCAAATTGCAACTTAAAATTATTTTTTTTACAAAAGTCTTTTTTTTCTTTCTGATTTTTATTATTTTAATCATTTTTTTCTCTCACTGGTTCTTCCTCCTCCTCCTTCCCTCCAATCTCCCATATTTATTTCTCCTAAAAAAAAAGAATCTTCATTTCTGAATCAGGGTCTTTTTCATCTTAAATAGCTATTGCCAATATTTCATTTTCTTGGATTTTTTTTTTTTTTTTTTGAGTTTTTTCATATAAAAATCCAATCTTTAGGCCATTTCTGTATCTGGGGTATTTTCTTTTTTATTTTGAAATTGATCCCTTCCATTGTCCTTTGTTTCCACTCAGATCACAATTCTTTTCTCTTGAAAAACTTGAGCTTTTGATAATTTATTGTACCCATAATTTGGTTTATTGTATAGTATTTACGAAAAACCATTGACCTAGAAAAGTCAAATTCCTATTTTTGTGTATATCTCCTTAACATTGTTGTTAGCTTATCAAAAGGGGTGTCTTTAGTTTGCAGCCTTTGAAGAAATGTTATAATAACAACCCCATGTTTTTCTCCTTGGTTAATTGAACTTGTATACCATTTTTGTTCAATAAAAAATTGATCTTTTTCTTATCTTTTTTCTCTTAAGTCATCAATAGTTAAGGTCATTTGGTCAAAATTAGTTTCTTGGTTTTGTTTTTGAACTTTAGTAGGTGGGGTTATGTTCTTGTTCAATAAAAATTTGATCTTTTTGATAATTCTTTTCTTCTGAGTTATTAGTTGTTAGGGTCATTTCATCAAATTAGTTTCTTGGTTTTATTTTTGAACTTTTGAAGGTGGGGGTTTGTGTTCTTGTTCAATAAAAATTTGATCTTTTACTTATCCTTGCTCTGAGTTATTTAATAGTTAGGTCATTTGATCAACCAGAGAAGGTGGGGTTTATGTGATTTTGTCATTTTTGTTTGGGGAAAAGATGAAGCTTTTAGTAAGAGTTATTGAAGCAAGAAACATACCAGCTATGGACCCAAATGGCTTCAGTGATCCATATGTGAAATTGTCATTGGGGAAACAGAAGTTTAAGAGTAAAGTTGTGAAGAAATGTTTAAATCCATCATGGTGTGAGGAATTTGCTTTTAGAGTAGATGACTTGAAGGAGGAGCTTATTATTTCTGTTTTAGATGAAGATAAATACTTCAATGATGATTTTGTTGGACAAATCAAATTTCCAGTTTCTCAGGTTTTTGATGCCAATGACAAGTCCCTTGGCACTGCTTGGTATACTTTGCAGCCCAAGCAAAAGAAGGGCAAAAACAAGGATTGTGGTGAGTTGTTACTTTTTGTCTTGTTTTATTCTCATCTCTGAAGGGCTATTTAGTCTCCCTTTTATCTTGATGATTGTTTGATAATCTATGTTGCTCGGAGTCTTCAAAAATGTCAATGGGTACATGTTGGATTCTCCAAAAGTAGTGTATTTTTGGAGAATCCGACACTGGTGCGGTGTCAAAAGTGAAGAGTCTGTGCAACTTATGTTTGATTAGTTTCTCTGCTTGAATGTTTAAACTGACATGTAATGTTGCTTTTCTGGCTTTGATGTGGATCATTTGGAGAGAGAGAAATAGGAGGGCTTCTAAATGAGTAGAAATGAGTTTTAGGCAGTTGAGGAGTAATCTCCGATCCCTTAATTCATTTTTTGGTGCACCAATGTAATCCTGCGATGTATAGAGGATTGGGGGTCTTTTGTAGAGGACTATATCTTTTTGTAGGTTTTGTCAAAAAAAAAAAAAACTATATCTTTTTGTAGGTTCTTTACTTTTTGGTATCCAGCCAATTTTGGCCTTTTGATTTATGAAATGAAATTGTTTACCTGATAAAAAAAGAAGTTTAAACTGGTTTCAGATAGGAAATGTTTCTGTATCTGCTAGAATATTTGGTCTTTCTATTTTGCTTTTGGTCACAGTTTCAAGATATTATTAAGGTGGTAGTGGACTTTAACCTGTGATAGAGTGTTAGTTACCATCTTTACCAGATCATCAACTAATGCTTATCAAGAGATTTAGGATAGTAAAATTAGCAAAATACTAGACATTCAGCAGATTTCGGATAGGAAATGTTTCTGTATCTGCTAGAATATAAGGTCTTACTTTCCATTTTGATGATGACTTATGTGGTTGAATAATGTTGAGATGTTTTATGCTCGTCTCTGATCATTCATGTTCTACTCCCTCCGTTTCAATTTGTTCATCTTACATTCCTTTGTAGTCCATTTCAAAAAGAATGCCGCTTTCGTTTTTTGGCAACTCTTTAATTATAACTTTCCATGTGACGTATTTAAGACCACAAGGTTAAAGGGCATTTTGGTACATTCTATATATCTTACTTCTAGACCACAAGATATAAAAGTATTGTTTACTTTCTTAAACTCCGTGTCAAGTCAAAACCAGACAAACAAATTGAAATGGAGGGAGTACTTTTTCCCCTTTCCAAGTGTTCCTGATTTTCTGTTGCATGTTATTAGCAATAAAGGTATTTTTGCACTAGTCGAGGTATCTATGGATACGTCCTCTTATGATTGGTCTGCGTATGCCCCTAGCATGGAATAGTTAGATAGAACAAACCAACTTTATTTGAAATGCTATGATGCTTGATCAAATTCAATGTTTCAATTACAAATAGCATTTCTTTTATGGTTTGCACAGGTCCAGTTAAGAATTTAATTGTGTTCTTCCTTTCTAATAGGTCAAATTCTTCTCACAATAAGTTTCACGCAAGGCAATACATTGGCAGACTTGCAATCAGTTGGCGATCAAGGATCACTGTCGAGGAAGTTGTCTGATGTGGTAACTGAATCTCCTTCTTTGTCTTCCAATGGCCCCTTGAGATCATCTTCTCCTCTGAGATCTGAAGAAGCAGCCTCTTCAAAGGAGGAGAAGCCTTATGCACAGACCTTTGCTGGTCGAATTGCTCAAATTTTTAACAAGAATGGGGATGCAGTATCCACAACTAACACGAAAGCTCCAGATGTTACAGTGCCACCTGAAACAGCAAGTACAGCTGCTTCTGAGAATGCACAAGAGGAACAGTCCACATCGGGAAACTTTCAAGAGCTATTGAAAAGCATTGAGGCGAGAGAACAACCAAGCGAAGTTCCAAACCTTCCTGGAGTAGTAGTGGATCAATTGTATGCTATTGCCCCTCATGAATTGAATTTGTTCCTTTTTTCACCGGATTCGGCCTTCTTTAAATCCTTAGTAGATATTCAGGGATCCACGGAGTTGCGAGTTGGACCTTGGAAACTGGAAAATGGTGGTGAAAGTTTAAAAAGAGTGGTTAATTTTATCAAAGCTGCAAGTAGATTGGTCAAGGCTTTAAAAACTACAGAGGAACAAACGTATCTTAAAGCTGATGGGAAGTCTTTTTCTCTTTTAGCTATTGTGAGTACCCCAGATGCCCCATATGGAAGCACGTTCAAGGTAGAAGTGCTTTACAGCATTACTCCTGGTCCTGAGTTGCCTTCAGGAGAACAGTCTTCAAGGTTTGTAGTTTCATGGCGCATGAATTTCTTGCAAAGCACTATGATGAAAGGTATGATAGAAAATGGTGCACGGCAAGGGATTAAAGAGAGCTTTGATCAGTATGCAAATTTATTATCTCAGAACGTAAAGCCAGTTGACGCGAAGGACTTAGGTTCAGAGAAAGAACAGATTTTGGCATCTATAGAAGTGGAGCACCAGTCCGATTGGAAGCTGGCTTTCCAGTATTTTGCTAACTTCACCGTAATTTCAACCTTTTTCATTGGGTTATATGTATTTGTGCACATCTTGTTGGCCATGCCTAGCACAATACAGGGGCTTGAGTTTGTTGGCCTTGACTTACCAGATTCTATTGGTGAGCTAATTGTGTGTGGAGTGCTAGTACTTCAAGGAAAACGGGTGCTAGAGCTGATATCACGCTTCATGCGAGCTAGGGTACAAAAAGGTATACATATACTCTCTCCGTTTCAATTTGTTCGTCTTACTTTCCGTTTTAGTCCGTTTAAAAAATTATGTCTCTTTCCTTTTTTAGTAACTCTTTAAATTTCAACTTTCCACATGACATGTTTAAGACTACAAAATTAAAGGATATTTTGGTACATTCGACATATCTTTAGTTCAAGACCACAAGATTCAAAAGTTTTCTTTACTTTCTTAAACTCCGCCAAGTCAAAACCAGACAAACAAATTGAAACGGAGGGAGTAATAGTTTCCTGTTTGGTTAAATCATCCGGACTAGAAGTAGGTGTTTTCCCGTGGTTCCTCATTCTCAGTTGTCACTGCTTGTTACTATGAATACTTCGTACAGTGGATGTTCTTCTTCCCATGTTCACATGCAGACTTTTAAGAAGCTTCACCTATAACGTCTTTTAACATGTATTCATTGTTTCTCCAAGGCGTTGATGTGTTGTTTCTTTGATGATTTAACCAGGAAGTGACCACGGCATCAAAGCACAAGGGGATGGTTGGCTGTTGACTGTTGCCTTGATCGAAGGAAACAACTTGGCAGCTGTTGATCCAAGTGGGTTCTCTGACCCGTATGTGGTGTTTACATGCAACGGGAAAACTAGAACCAGTTCAATCAAGTTCCAAAAGTCTAGTCCCAAATGGAATGGTAGATCTTTATCTTTTGAAGGATCTGTCGTCTTTTTTTTGAAGTTCTGTAGTTTTTGAAGTTCTGTAGTTGCCGTCATTTGAGGATTTATACAATGTCATCTTTCTATTTGTTTTGATTAATGGTTGGAACCTCGTTACATGCAGAAATATTTGAATTTGATGCAATGGACGATCCCCCATCTGTTCTGGACGTAGAAGTGTTTGATTTTGATGGACCTTTTAGTGAAGCTACATCTCTTGGGCATGCTGAAATCAATTTTGTCAAAAGTAATATATCAGATCTGTCTGATGTTATGGTTCCTCTTCAAGGAAAGTTAGCGCAGGCATGTCAGTCTAAGCTGCAATTAAGAGTTTTCTTGAATAATACTAAGGGTAGCAATGTTGTCAAAGATTATCTGTCTAAGATGGAGAAGGAAGTCGGGAAGAAGGTAATCATCCATTTCTGCAGTTAAAATTACATGGTCAATGGATCTCACTAAATATGGGGATTTATTTTTCCTGCTTAATGATGTGTCTGAATAATTTTTGTAGATAAAATTACGATCTCCTCAGACTAATTCAGCATTCCAAAAGCTTTTTGGGCTTCCACCAGAGGAATTTCTCATCAATGATTTTGCCTGTCACTTAAAACGCAAGATGCCCCTCCAGGTAGCTATGTCAATTGATTCTGTGTTGATAAATCATGGAAATTTTCTTTTACACACTGTCTTTAGTCTTTAGTGTACCTAGGCATCAATTGGTCAAGATTGCTACTGCTCTCTCTCTCTCTCTGATATGACTCTGGTATCTTGTAAAGGTTGTAAATGAGCCTTCGCGAACTTGGGGAGCTATGATGCCTTCTTTTTTTAATGCATTTATTTGTAAATTTTTTGGTTCAGGGCCGTCTGTTTTTGTCTGCAAGAATAATCGGGTTCCATTCTGATCTATTTGGACATAAGACCAATTTTTTCCTTCTTTGGGAAGATATTGAAGACATTCAAGTTGAATCTCCTACTTTGGCATCAATGGGTAGCCCGAATGTTATCATGACTTTAAAGCCTGGTAGAGGTTTTGATGCAAGGCATGGTGCCAAGACTCAAGACGAGGAAGGCAGGCTGAAGTTTCATTTCCACTCTTTTGTCTCTTTTAATGTGGCTCACAGGTAAATGCTCACCTCTTTATAAGCAATTTTACCCATTTTGAACTAGTACTTAGCACTCCCTCAGTTTCAATTTGTTTGTTTTACTTTCCTTTTTGGTCTGTTACAAAAAGAATGTGTCTTTCAGGCTTACCTTTTTTGGGAACTCTTAATTCTAACTTTCCACATGGCATGTTTTAGACGTCAAGATTAAAGAGCATTTTGGTACATTCTACATATCTTTAGTTTAAGTCTTAAACTTTAAGACCACAGGATTCAAGAGTGTTCTTTGCTTTCTTAAACTCCATTCCAATCAAAACCTGACAAACAAGTTGAAGCGGAGGGAGTACTTAGTATAAGAGTTGCCCTTCAGCCTGGGATGGGAGTTCTATCCCTGTAGACATATGGTTGGTCGGCAGGAAGCCTTATCGTAGGCTTCTATCTCGAGTTGCATCATTTAGGCATTAGCATTAAACGTTGTGGTTCAATTTTTTTCTTGGCATAATACATAAACAGATACTCAAACTTGGCCTCATCTAGAAAATAAGCACTCCAACTTTGATAATGCACATCTAGACACCTTAACTCGTCTCCACTGTGTCGGTTGAACACTCCAACTTACTAAATGATCATCTAGACACCTCTAAAACTTATGTGCCATGTACTCTTCGGGGTGGTCAGTGGTTTGGGCTTGAGACTTCGATATGTTGGAGGTTTCAAGTTCGAAACCCCTTGCCAGCGAAAGCGAGGAGTTTGCCTTCTGGGTCGAGCTCGTTGCACTTGGCTTGCCTAGTGCGGGTTACCTCTCCTATGTGGTTTGCAAGCTATTGCATAGGAGCGGGGGTTTTACCTAAAAAATAAATAAATTTATGTGCCATGTCAGCGTCGGGTATCCATGGGACATAGTTGGGACGAGTTGAAGTGTTCAGTTGTCAGTTGAGACCAAGTTGAGGTGTCTAGATGTGCACTCTCAAAACCAGTTGAGGCCAAGTTTGAGTGTCTATTTATGTATTATGCCTTTTTTATTCCATCCAAACTTAGGAGTTTAGTGTCTTTAATGGATGAAACTAGATGCAGGATTGACCATGGTAGGCTAATGATTTGTGCATTGAAATTGAACTTCAAGGGGAAAAAGGGCTGTTATCAGATAAAATGTTGGGTTCCTCCGCTGTGCACAGCTTATAGTGATAACAAGTAATTTTAATTCATTTGCTTATGTGTCCAGGACTTTCATGGCATTGTGGAAAGCAAGAGCTTTGAGTCCTGAGCAGAAGGTGCAGATTGTTGAAGCCGAAGCTGAAGCTAAAAACCTTCAAATGGCAGAAGAGGATTCAATAGGCAGTGACTTCCAAGCTGCAGATGATGACTCTGAAGGCAAAAGCCTTCAATCAGAAGAGAGTGGATCATTCGTCGGTGTGGAGGATATAAATATGTCTATTGTTTATTCCTCTGTACTTTCAGTTCCAGTGAGTATCTCTCCTTCCCTCAAGTTATCATTCTCTCATCTCTCTTTATACATATCTTCAAGTTATCATTCTCTCATCTCTCTTTATACATATAATATATACTTCCTTCGTTTGATTTTGACTTGGCGCGGAGTTAAGAAAGTAAAGAAGCCGTTTGAATCTTGAGGTCTTAAACTAAAGATATGTAGAATGTACCAAAATGTCCTTTAATCTTGTGATCTTAATTCTTAAACATGCCACGTGGAAAGTTAGAATTAAAAAGTTGCCAAAAAAGGAAAGAGGCGTTCTTTCTGAAATGGACTAAAAATGAAAGTAAGACAAACTAATTGAAATAGAGAAAGTAATATGCACACGCGCCCGTGCGCGCACACACACACACCATATGCACATGCACACACATTCTAGCATGTTTTTGTGTCCTATATGTTAATTCTTTTCCTTCTGTTCGAGAGATTTGGTGGTCAAAGATATTGGATGTATTTCAGTTGAGATGGGATTTTATAGGCCTGCATGCAGTGGTGGTTAAATTTCACGCACTTCCGTTTATACATGCCCCAATTATAGTTAGACTATCCGTTACTTGCTCTATTGTTGTAGTCTGACATTAGAGCATATGAAATAGGACTTCTTAATGGCGTTTTGCATTTCTTTCTAAACATGTTATTACTTTTACCTTTTTATATTTGGTCCAAAGATTTCTCTTCACGTGAGAGTACATTTTCATTTCTATCTTCATTAACTTATTTCCTCTAATAGCATCAAGTTAGTTTTTGCATGAAGAATACAATCTTCCTCTAGACGCACCAACCTCCCTCATCAAGAACCCGGGCATTTTGTACATGGCTCTGGTTAATGAACAGAACCAAAAATGAAAGGGGCAACTCATCATGAACCCACCATGACGACCACAACAACAACAGCATAACTAGTGTAGCCCCACAAAGTGGGGTCTGGGGAGGGTAGAGTGTACACATGCACCTAAGAGATAGAGAGGTTGTTTCCGATAGACCCTCAGCTAAAGGCTACTTATTGTCTTGTTTCTTTTTCTTTTCTTTTCTTGGGAAGAATGAGTGTATTTACTGACTTGCTCTGATTGTTTCTTTTTGGGTTATTTGCAGACGGAATTTTTCATGGAATTATTCAGTGGGGGCGAACTTGATCGTAAGGTCATGGAAAGAGTCGGTTGTCTTAATTATTCTTATAGTCCCTGGGAAGAATCTGAGAAGCCTGATGTGTATCAGAGGCAACTTTATTATAAATTTGATAAGCGTATATCCCGTTATCGAGGTGAAGTGACAAGCACGCAGCAGAGGTCTCGCCTTTCTGATAAAAACGATTGGCTTATAGAAGAGGTCATGACTCTTCATGGCGTTCCACTGGGTGATTATTTCAATGTAGGGACACTACCATACTAGTCACATGTATTTCGTGGCTTATTCGTTGATTTCATTCGTTTCCTTGTTTGTGTTTTTGCAGCTTCGCCTGGGATACCAGATTGAAAATGTCCCCTCAAGATCGACAAGATGCAGCGTACAGGTACAACTGGGAATCGCTTGGTTGAAATACTCGAGACATCAGAAAAGGATCACGAAAAACATAATTTCTAATCTGCAAGAACGCCTATTAGTCATGTGTAGCGGAGTTGAGAAGGAATATCTCTCGAAATCTGATCCCCTCGTGATCTAGAGGGTTCGTTAGCGTTTGCAGAACTTTACATTGGAAGGACTAGCATAGCTCATTGAAGCACTGTTGTTGTATAGTTCTTGAGTCACTAACAAGTGACTAGAAGCAGCAAAATGTGTAAAACTTACACTATGGAGCTCAAGAATACACGGTCAAGACAACGATCTCCCACTCACAACATTTGGATGATACGTGTTTAAACTTCTTGAATGATACCGAGCCCAACTAGTTTGGGATTGAGGTGCAGTTGTTGTACAACATCTTACATTCGGGTAGATTCGTAATGATATTTTTTATTTTTTTTTGAACATGAATAACTTTGATTATTTCAAACTATAGGATGAGGAGACATTTTTTGGTATGTATATAATGCCCCCAATTCTAGGATTTGATTAGTTCTTTTGGAAGTTCAATGTATTCTGTTTATATGACCAAGTGAAAAAAATGAAAACCATTCATGAGTGAGTTTTTTTTTTGTGGATTTTAATTAAATTTTTTATATTAAAATAATTGAAATCGACTCGTTATAACAGTTAAAATTTTGTGATCTTAATCATAAGGGACGAAAAACAGTTTCAAACCTCCTTTATCGAAAGATTATAATGTAAATAAGGTTATACTTTTCCTTATATACATGTAGTAGATAATGAACTACTTTAGTGAAAATATTTCCTCTGCTCCTATTTAGCAATATTACAACTAAGATGTTTTACTTTAATCCGATATAGCACAAATCAATTATCAATTGACTTACCAGGAAAAATTACAAATAATTATCTTTTAGCTTCTATAATTGAAGAAATGCCATTATTTAGAAGTTTCAAAATTCACAAGATAATAACTTGAAATTTTAATCATAGATTAGTAGATTATTTTTCACAAATAAGATCGAAAAGTAGTTAGGACATATAGATAAGTGGAACAACTTTATTAGACGAAAAATATTTTAAGAATTATTATTATATTAGTAGATAATTTTAATTAAATGATCACATTCATCAAAGTGAAATTATTAAAAGAGCACTTTGATGCACAAATATTTCGCATTCATTCACATTTCGAAAAGTACTACATCTATCCTAATTCAATTCTAAGTGACTTCTTCTACGATTTGAACTCGTGATCTATTGGTCACACCGCGACAATGACAACTTTATAAGATCCAAATTATTATCCCAAAAAATTATTTCTTGGGAAAAAAAAAAGAGAAAGAAAACACAGTGTTTGGAAAATCCCTCTTTTATCTCTCGCCTCTATTCTTTCTTCCCAAAAAAAAAAAACTCAAGAATTGAACTTCAAAAATCCCCAAATTCACCATCTTTGCTACCTTCGATCGGCTACTAGCTTCAACTTCGACTGTTAAATTTAACCCTAAATCTCATACAGCAAAAGGGGCATTCTCTATTTTTGTTTTTGGCTGCTTGTGTTTACTTTTGTGTCAAAGAGGTTAGTTAAATCTTGTCTTTTTGCATAATCTTGTTTGCTAATACACTTATATTCTGTTGATCCCTTGCTAATAGAACATACCCTTTTGCTAATTCATGGATCCTCATGCCCTTATATAGTTATTTCTGTATTTGGTTTCATATGTTAGCTCAAATTTTGGTTCTTGAATAGTTAAAGCTTGAGCAAGATAGTTGTGTTGTAAAGTTTTGTTTTTTTCCCTTCCCTTTTTGCTATTTCATGATTCCCATGCCCCTGTATAGTGACTTCTGTATTTGGTTTCATATGTTAGCTCAAATTTTGGTTCTTGAATTGTTAAATGCTTAGCGGGCTGTATATCGGAAACAGCCTACCTATGAGGTAGGGGGTAAGGTCTGCGTACATTGTATCCTCCCCAGATCCTACTTTGTGGGACTATACTGAGTATTGTTGTTGTTGTTGTAATTGTTAAATGCTTAAGCAAGACAGTTGTGGTGTAGGATTTTTCTTTTCTTCGTTTTTTTTTTGCTCATAGTTTGAGCTTTTAAGTTTGCTGCTTGTTGTTGTACTAATTTGTTGAGCCGAGGGTCTATCGGAATTCGGAAATAACCTCTCTACCTCAAAAGTAGAGAGGTCTGGTCAGCATACACTCTACCCTCTCCAGACCTCACTTTGTGGGACTACATTGGGTGTGTTGTTGTCGCTGGTTGTTGGACTATTCTATAAGGTTGAGGTGCAAACTTTTTTTTCTTATGAACAACTATTCCTTGTGTTAGCAGATATGTTGACATAGTTAGATTACAGTGCTTCGAAAGACAATCTCTTTTTTCTAATCTCATTTGCTAATACTTATCTGGTATGTTAATTCATTCAAAAATGCCCTTTTGCTAATTCATGGATCCCCATGTCCATATATAGTGACTTCTGCATTTGGTTAGCTCAAATTTTGGTTCTTGAATTGTTAAATGCGTAAGCAAGACAGTTGTGGTGTAGTTTTTTTTTTTCCTTTCCTTTTTTTGCACATAGTTTGGGCTTTTAAGATTGCTGCTGGTTGTTGGACTATTTTCTAGGGTTGAGGTACAATAGCAGAATCTATATTGACATTGTTAGATTACAGTGCTGAGAAAGACGACTTCTTTTTTTTTTCAAATCGCATTCGCTACTAATACTTATCTGCTTTTGATGGCCTGCAAATATAAGCCTCTGTTGATTCATTCATAGCAACCCGTTTGCTAATTATGTATTTTAGCTTGAATTTTAATTCTGGATTTGTGAGATGCTTAAAATTGGTGCAAGTAAGTAGTGGTGGAGGATGTTCTTTTCTTTTTTTTTCTTTCTGTTCTTGCACATAGTTTGAGCTTTAAAGATTGTTGCTGGTTGTTGGACTATTCTATAGGGTTAAGGTACAAGTTTATTTTACAAACAACTATTTACTTGTGTTAGCAGAGTCTGTATTGAGTGACAACAACATGAGTTGAGCTTAAATGGAATAATGGGGATTCATGTAGCTGACCCCAACTTGTTTGGGACTGAGGCGTGGTTGTTGTTTAGTTGTTGTTAGCAGAACCTATATTGACATTGTTGGATTACAAATGCTGAAAGGGTTAATTTTATTTCCTTCTCATTCCATATAAAGTTGTATGTTATTGTACATAGGGCTGTGGAACAGAGGCGGATGCAGCCTTTATACAATGGGTTTGGTTGAATCCAGTATTTTCGATGCGGGAACATAGATATGTATGTGAAAAATCACTAAAATCTTGACATACATTAAAGCAGAACAAGTTCAGTCTAAGAACATTTTAAAAGATTGAACCTGTAAAGTTCAAAACCTGAATTATCCTCTTATGTGGATGTTGAAATAAACCGCCATGTTGTAATATATCAAATATTTAGTAGAGTATTTTTGCATACAACACCATTTGAAACTCATACTAGGCAGGAAATCCAAACTTTCAAGTTTCAAATACTAAACTAGTTAAGTCTGCATTGTACAAGTGAGAGAATAAAACCATAACGGGATTTTCTCCCAAACCAAATTGTCCACTTGTTGAATAGACTTAAGTAAAGCAACTGTGTTTGTTTTCTTTATTTTCCTATATATTTTATGAACTTCTGCAAAAGATTAAATAGAAAAGTTAATGCATATATTTGTGGATGAACTCTAAAGAGTGTTGTAGATGCTCTTCTCTTTTTCTATTGACTTTTGTTGGTTAAATCCTTGTTTTGGAATGCAGTGTTATTTAATATGGGAACTGAGTTCATGGAATTCTGAGATAATGTAGTGGTAAGAAGGATCCATGCCAGAAATATTATACAACTGAGGAAGAGCTTGTAGTTTGAGCTGAAGATACATACAAAATGTATGGTAGAACAGGGCTTGATCGATTTAAGAAAGCTCAGTCATTGGAGCCATTTGCAGTGTCTGCGAATTCAGCTGCTAAATCAGCATTGCAGCCAACTAAACCGGTTACCCATTCTTCTCCAGCATATGCACAGTCCACAACATCTCATCAACACACTCAATACGTAAATCCACAACCTGCTTTGCAGAAATCCATTGCGGCAGATGCAACCGCTTCTACAGCACCAACTCATCATGTCACTCACGGAGGGGGACAATCAACTTGGCAGCCTCCTGATTGGGCTATTGAGCCACGTCGAGGTGTTTTTTACCTTGATGTGATCAAGGACGGGGAGGTACTTGATCGAATTAATTTGGATAAGCGAAGGCATATCTTTGGACGACAGTTTCACACTTGTGATTTTGTCCTTGATCATCAGTCAGTCTCACGCCAGCACGCTGCTGTGGTTCCTCACAAAAATGGAAGGTGTGACACATGCTCCTGGTCTTTGCTTATCTAGTGGTGAACATATTCTTTTCTTATTTTATTAGGCTAGCTTGGCAGGAGAAGACAGCAAGTAATTATTAAATGAAAGAATTACTACATAACAAGAATATGACTCTATGATTTATTAGATATTGCTCAAGATCATTTCAAAATTTGTTGTTAACTGTATGTTAATTGTACAATTTGGGACATCAAGAATGTCATATATCTGTAAATATCATCTACCATGGTCATCCAATTCTCGTGAATTGGAGCATCTAGCCCCATTTAGATTTGAGTATAAAGATGATTCTTTGACTGCATAATCATTTAGATAACGGTGTTAATGTAACTTGTCAATGTTGACAACATATCTCCAGGATAAAAAATAGGT
Organism: Solanum appendiculatum; assembly: GCA_018342035.1. Classification (NCBI taxonomy): domain Eukaryota; kingdom Viridiplantae; phylum Streptophyta; class Magnoliopsida; order Solanales; family Solanaceae; genus Solanum; species Solanum appendiculatum. The sequence continues at coordinate 406,111 of JAGDQO010000489.1, read as the reverse complement.
GTTTATCAAATTTGCATTTCTGGTGTAGAAGTAGTGTTATGGAAAACTTGGATCTATATATGAATTTTCTAGAGGAGTTAGGTGACATGTAGAACAGTAGAAGTCTTTTTTGTATCTGCAGTTGGGTTGTTGTAATTGTACCATTTTGGTACCTTTATCAATAAAATTTTACCTTCTCGGAAAAAAAACTTGTCAAAAGTGAGAATCCTTATTGGTATTCCTTTCATCTTCTGCGCATCCTTAGACCTAAAAGTGCTCTTTCTTCTTACCTCGTGCAGGTTGGCCTGCTTATAAGTTATATCCTTTATTACTTCTACTGTGTGTCTTTAGACAAAGAAAGTGCCCCTTTTGAAACCATAATGCCTATCCTTAGATGTCGAGACACTCTTCTTAGCTCATGCAGTTTGAACTAGTTATATCTTTTCTCTTGCAGCATTTACGTTATTGATTTAGGATCTGCACATGGAACATTTGTTGCAAATGAGAGGCTGACAAAGGATTCCCCTGTCGAGCTCGAGACTGGACAATCTTTGAAGTTTGCTGCATCAACAAGGACTTACATCTTGAGAAAGAACAATGAAGCTCTCTTCCCTCCTGCACGACTACCTGCAGAAATAGATTTACCACCACCTCCAGATCCTTCAGATGAGGAAGCTGTTTTGGCTTATAACACCTTTTTAAACCGCTATGGGCTTACTAGCCCTGATTCGTTGTCAAAATCAACAGTATCAACTAGTGAGAAGGATGCCAATCATTCATCTGAGAGGCCTACTAAAAGAATTAGGAGAAGAAGTGTGTCATTTAAAGACCAGGTTGGGGGAGAGCTAGTTGAAGTTGTCGGTATTTCGGATGGAGTAGATGTGGAGACAGAACCTGGTCCAGTGGGTGTGAAAGAAGGAAGTCTTGTCGGAAAATATGAGTCTCTTATAGAAATTACAGTGATACCCAAAGGGAAAGAACATTCCTCCGTAAAAGATGTCAACGTTTCACAAACAGGTGTAACCGACAAACTTAAACAGGTATTGAACAAGGTGAAGAATCCTCCAAAGGGTGGAATTTATGATGATCTTTATGGAGAATCAGTTCCTAGTAAAGCTGGATCTTGGGCATATTCTGGTGGCGGTCAGGCTGCTTCCACTAACGATGCTGAAGGACACTCTCCTGGTTCCTTAGGCAGAGTCTCTGGAAGTATCTCAAGCAATGTGGATGACGATACTGATGATTTGTTTGGTTAGCAAATGCATTGCTTACTTTTGAATTCAGCCTCAACCCACTGGCCATTGGCGATGAGTTCAGACGTATGAGCTGCACAAGGCATCTCGAGTAGATTAAATTATATTAGTCGTTGTATTCTTCTTTTTCCTGGCGTGTGCACCAACAAAGATTCAATTTTGAACTCAAACTTTACTGTCAGGACACTGAATCTGTGACTTGAGATCAATGGAAAAAAGTGTGTTATCTTTCCCATTTTCAGTTTGTACAATATAAGTGGTCACAATGTTCATGTGGTGCTTTTGTTTTATGATATGATCAGCAAATACAATTAATCCCTAGTTTGCTGGGTGGTGTTGAACTTTTGACCCCCCGTTAGTCTTTGCTGAAAACTTGTTGAGCTTGAAATTTTATTCGTGGGGTGAATGGGGTCAAAAGTCCAAGACCAGTCATCTTAAAGCCATTGGCCGTTCTTGTAAATTACTTGTTACGACATTGGAAGATGAAGTGTTGAAGATAATTTTACGGATGGTTACTGAACTTTATATGTAATGTTAAGTTAAAAAATAATTTAAAATATTTTTTGTTATATTAAATTTACTGAATTATATGTGAATCGCAAAATTTATAATAGTAGATTATTTCGTAAAACTCAATATTTAAATAATGAAATATATATACATATAATATTTTTTGTCATAAATAATATGTTAACATCAAAGTATTTGATCTTCTAGCCTATATTATTGATATTAGAGATTCTATTTTTTTTAAAGATAATTAAGTATTATTCCCTGCTCACGTTGTCCACTCTATGAAAATTATATGTTCACTTTTATTTGTCACTTTCTTATATTAAAGATATTTTTTTTATTTTATCCCAAACATCAATTAATGTGAATATTATAATAAAATATTTATATTAATTATTCATTTTTAAAATATGTGCAAAGTAAAAATAAACTGAAAAAAATATGTTAGAAAAAGATATAATTATTATACGTGACATAAAATATAACATAAAATATCAATTTCGAAAAAATTAAGTAATTAAGACATAAAACATCAATTAATATTGAAAAAATTGACACATTTCCCAATAAATTTTTTGGTTACAATTGGGCACGTATAGAGCTCATTGTACGCTGTTCCATTTTGTCGTGTGCCTTTCTTCACACTCTCCATTCAGCTTCCAACTTTTTCTCCGTCCTAAAAATTTTCATCAGGTAATTCAAATTTTGAAATTTTTTCCATATAATTTCTTTAGTTTTTGATCTTTCACTGTAGTGTTGAACACCATCCTGTTCATCTGTAATTTTTTTAATTTTTTTTTTTTGGAATTTTATAGTTTGCATGTCGTTTGGTAATCTGAAATCCCTTGAAATATCTGGAAAGTTCATGTATAAATAGTAGTAATTGTTGAATTTCGTTAATTTTGATAGCTTGGGGTTGAACTTTTTTCAAAAAGGTAAATTTTGGGTGCTTATGGTTTTGTGAACAGTGAATAGCAACAATGGCGGAAAAAGGAGGAAAAGGGTTTTCTTTGCCGAAAAGTGGAAAGTCTGCTCTGAAATCCCCTGGTAAACAATTCGCCTTTTCTATTATTTTTTTTTCGATTCTGGAGCTACGGGGTTTATACAGCAGGGGCAGAGCTAGGTAGGGCTGAGGGGTTTAGATGATTTCGGTGGAAAATTACGTTGTTTATATACATGGTTAAAATTATCCCTTTTATGTATATAGAGAGTAGATGTTGAACTATGCTTTTGGCTTCTTTGTGTGTTTAATTTTCATAATTTGAACCCTTTTAGTGGAAAATTAAGTTGTTTATATACATGGTTAAAATTATCATATGTATATATAGTAGATGTTGAACCCCCTCTGGGTTCTTCGTGTGTTTGCCTTTTATATTTCGAACCATTTTAGTGAAAATATTACATTGTTTATATATGGTTAAAATTATTTTATGTATGTATATAGTAGATGTTGAACTCCCTTTGGCTTCTTCGTGTGTTTATTTTTCATATTTTTGAACGCTAAAAGGTCCTCACTGAAACTTTTTGAGAGAAAGGTAATTGTTTTATTTTTATGACCATGGTTTCCGGACTAGCTTTTGCGCACCTCGACTAACTCCATGGGATACCTGCCACTTAACTCCATCCGCCAAGGCTAGGACAGATGAGAAGGATCATCTAGTGTTTTTTGTATCTACTGAGTTTTGAACCAGATACCTCAGGGTTCTCAACCACTTCATTGATTACTACGTCACACCCTTGGGTGCAGAAAAGTAATTGTATGATAAAAACAGCACTAAGGAAGTGCTGAAGTATTTACAGGTTGAGCAAAATACGAAAAGAAGGAATCCCTTTCTAATCTTATAGGCATTCGAAGAGTCTTAGGATTGACTTTGCATCAGTCACAACTCCTACTCACACCAAAAAGAGAACAAAAGTATATAATTAAACTTGATCTGTTAGGTATTGTTTGCCTTATCTTCAAACCATCTACTGTTCTTTCCTCACACTGTCCACCGTATGCATGCTGGGATAGTCTTTCACCACTGTGTTTTTTGTTCCTTTTTCTGCTGCTGTTCCACCAATGTAGCAGTTATGTGGTATTACTTGGCATAACTCATTTTATGTTTATCAAGTTGGGGAAACATGTGCCAGAGTAGGGTTGTTACTTTGCAATGAATGTACAAATGACTTATAGTTTTTGCATCCTCCCTGCATTTTTTGACACCTGCCACATAGAAAGATACCCCTTCTTTAAAGGTTTCACGAGTCAGGCAAGCACTCTTGGACTTGGATACACAAGAGAAGCAGACTACTTTATATGGTACTTTTATTTTCCAGATCTGTTGTCAAGGGCAAAATCTAGAACTTTGTTGGTTGTGTGACCGAGTGTAAGTTTGGTAGCAAGATTTCACGGGCTGTGGCAAGGTTCCCAAAGATTGAGCAAAACTACAACACGTTTAACTTCCCATTCATTGAGATGCCCTTTAAAAGTGAATTTTCCAGTGTATTGGCCTCTGTAGTTAGCCACTGTGGCATCAGACTGATTTGACTAATCTGTACAAATCAGACGTCCTCACTTAAACTTGTTAGCAATCAAAGTAGAACACTAGTTACACTAATCGTTCTAATTCCTTTGTCAAACAGTTAAAGTGCAGTTGAACCTATGTTGCTCGGACTCTTCAAAAATGGCGACGGGTGTGTGTCAGATCCTCCAAAAGTAGTGTATTTTTGAAGGATCCAACACGGATGCAGGAACATTTTTGGAGAGTCCAAGCAACTTAGGTTGAAACATCTGTCTTCCGTTAATACTTAACTTGGTACATTGACTTGGAAAATCCTTGCATTTTTTAATCTCTCAATGCATCTTTAACTGCTTTGGTTTTGAAGCACACACGTCTTTGACTTCTTTTCTGTAGCATCCAAAGGGAAGGATGATAGCTCAGCGAAGTCCAAAAGAGGAAGGAAAGTTCAGTTTGATTCTGAAGGTTAGGTTGTTTACTGGTATCTTATGGATTTCACTTCACCTTTTAAATGGAAAACACAGATTTTGTTTTCAATGTGTGTTATTCAATCATTCTTCTGAAAATCTGCTGCTTGAATGTTATTGACGCTGCTCGATGTCTACCCTTGATTAGGATCGCTTGATACCAATTCCACAAAATCAAATGGAAAAGCTGATATACGATCTTTCAAAGGTTAGACTTTCATATGCTCCATATATGCATTTATAGAAGTGTGAATTATGATGTTCTTTGTGATTTTGGTCATGTTCTTTCGTTGATGGCCTTATTGATGGGAACATGCTGGAATTGTTCACTTCCTCATATGCATATTTTCATTGCCTAGGTGATTTGGGCAAAGCCGGGAAAGGAGAGAAAGCTGGCAGTGCTGGTAAAAGTCAAAAAGCAAAAGCACCTGATCCTTTGGAGCTGAGAGTTGAGCAAGGTTTTCTTTTCACTCCTGATTCTCTTTTACAGCTTGAACATGAAAATATAATTTACTTCTCAGTTAACGAAAATTTTTGGTGCCAAATGTTATTTCATTTATGATTTTCTTCATTTTCTAATTTTTTGAGCTATAGACACTGAGCTTAGCTCAATCCCAAAAGCTAGCTCATGAGGGGAGGATTGTCCAAGTCCATACCAGGAGACCACCAGTCCATTCCCCAACCAATGTGGGACTTTTATCCACTCTAACACCCCCCTTCACGCCCAGGCCCATCTAGAGCGTGGATTGGGAGCCCAAGCGGGGATGGACCTGGCTCTGATACCATGTAAATATATGGCACTTGGGCCTAACTCAACCCCAAAAGTTAGCTCATGAGGGTAGGACATGAGGGTAGGATTGTCCAAGTCCATATAAAGGGAGCTCTAGTCCATTCCCCAACCAATATGGGACTTTTATCCACTCTAACAGTCACATTCTTCTTGCTCTTGCTCCTATGCCTTTAAATTTTTTAAACACTTCTCCATCTAATCCCAAATCGAGCCGCCTTTTCTTTTCTTTTTTGGCCTATTCCTTAATATTGCTCTCTTTTCTGAAGCGAGTGTTACAATATATTATATGATGCAGGAAAGGTATAGTAGATCTACACTTTCAATTCTATATAACCTCTCTTGGCTGTCCCCATAAAATGAAAAAGCAGTACACCCCTGAAACATGTTCCTCCAATCAACATCAAAAGTATGTATGACTTATATGTTAATAATTATACAAAGTTAAAAGCAATAAATCAAATTTGGAAAGGAGACCCAACTTGTTTTATTATGAAAGTTTCATGTGAATGTTTGTTAAAATTGATTTGGTGAAAATCCTTCCTACCAAAAACCTAATACTTTTTTTTTCTTGAGAAGTCCTATTATACTGAGGGTTGTGAAATTATTGTAAAGGATAAACCTTGAATCAACTGTCTGATACCTTATCTGAAAGTTCTGCTCCACACAGTATATTGAGATTCTCTCTTCTTTTTTTTTTTGACAAGGTAATAGACTGTTTTATATTAATCATCAGCACAAATTGCTGGAAGCCAAAATTACATCATTGAATCTACATCCAAAAGAGTAAAAAACAATAGACTAACACTAAATCCTATCTCATCTTATTAGGATCCTAGGATGTCTACTATTGAACTGGGCCATCTTTATACTCTGAGCTGCACCAATAACAAAAACTTATAATACAATTCATTTTTAACTTTTGCATAGAGCTACTAATGCCTTCAAAACACCTAGAGTTTCTCTCTTTCCAAATGGTCCACAATATTTCTGCTGGGATAATTTCCCATCTGTCTTTGCTAGTGCTACCACCGCCCACAAAATTCCAGCTAATTAGTGCCTCCCCTGTTCTTCCCGGCATCGTCCACCTTATGCCTCTGAAGCTGGTAAATAGATTCCAAAGCTGGCTAACCACTTTACAATGAAGAAACAGATGGTTAATTGTCTCTGCATTATGCTCACAAAAATAACATCTGGAGCATCGAGCACATATGTTTTCCCCTCTTCTGTAGATTCTCCTGAATTAAAACAGCTTCTTTCACAACCAACCAAGTGAAAATAGCTACTTTGTATGGAATTTTTACTTTCCAAATAAGCTTCCAAGGTAGAAATCTGATCTGAGAACCCATCTGATTCCTGTCCTTATAGGCAGAGCTTACAGTAAAAATGCCCTTTCTGTGACATTTCCATCTTAGAGTGTCTTCTCCTTCCTGTAGCCCCTTGCACTGGTCTAGAGTGACATAAAAGTTGGCCAATCTTTCCATCTCCCAGTCTTGCATCAATCTTTTATGGGTCAAGTTCCAACCTTGATTTGACCACACTTCCTATAAAGTAGAATCATGTTGCTGATTTAAAATATAAATGTCAGGCAACAGTTGCTTAAGACTTCCATTCCCTAGTCGATTATCTTCCTAGAACAAGATCCTCTTGCCATCTTTCACATTAAAACTAGTTCTTGCAAAGAGTGCATGCCACAGGTTCCTGATTGATCTCCACAAACTTGTGCCATATGTAGTGTTTACTTCTTTTGTCCTCCAAAAACTTTCCTTTTCATACTTAGCTCGATATTGAGATTCTTCTTTACAAGAAATTCAGATTTCGACCTTAGTCTAGGACTCTAGTGTTGCTTTGCTAGTTCTGTCATCTTCGTCTATTACAACAACATTATACACAGTGTAATCCCACAAAGTGGGGGTCTGAGGAGGGTGGTGTATACGCAGCCTTACCCCCACCTTGTGAAGAAAGAGAGGATATTTCGAATAGACCTCGCATCAAGTAATGATAAGGTAAAAATCATCGCATTCATCTTCACGATGTAATTGAAAGTTAGGACTGATCATAACAGTGTTTAAGCAAGATAGGAGAAATAAGAACTAAGAATTGGTTAAGCGACCCGCCTTTACCGATCTAAGGGTTAGAATTGAAATGTATCAGGTGTTAACAATGCCTTGTGTATTTCAGAACTTCCAGCCAATACAACATGCCTGATGGATTGTGAAGCTGCCGATATTTTGCAAGGAATCCAAGAGCAAATGGTGGTATTGTCTGATGATCCAGCTATAAAACTACCTGTGTAAGGGAGTGCATGCTTGACTTTCTGCAATTTTCTTGTCAGGAATATATCTACTTTTCTTGTCTGTGTTGCTTCCTTCTTGTGGAAGACAAGTGATGAGAGTTAAGCTGTCTTGGGTTTGACTTTGTTTGCTACCAGTTCATTTGACAGGGGATTGGCATATGCTCAAAGGAACAGGCTTTATGATAATCCCCAGGCTGTTAAACAAATACTTGAGTATCCTTGACCTTTTATTATTAAAAAAAAGGAGAACTTTTGTATGACTTGTTAGAATTGTCTCTTAAAAATTTTCTAGTGCTGGTTTTCACTTAACTCAGATCAGGCCTCTAAAACAGCATGGCGTCTCTGATGGGGAGGTATTGAATTTCGACCTGTTTATACTTTGATCTTTTACATGCGAGGCAATGTTTTCATATTTCATTGTTGTATGGATGCAGCTTTGCATGATTGCCAACTTTCACTTGGAATCTGTTGATGAAGTGTTTGCTCTTGTTCCCTCATTTAAGGTATGGACTGTACTATTCTGGATATTGATTTTGTTCTAATGACATGCTACACAAAGCTTTGCCAGCGCCAATCTGGCATTTCAACAGTCATCCTCCCAAATTTTCAGATTTGGCAGATAATAATGAATACATTTGGGTATTGAGGTTGCTTCCAACTGCTGCTATTAATTGAATTTTAAGTTTGACTAGACAGGACCATAAAAGCTATAATTAAATTTTCAAATAATCTTCTATGTTCATACTAACAAAAGATGGGAGGAAGCTGGATTTGTTTCTTAAATTGTTTCCTTTCGATGATGAAGATGGTTCATGCTCATTTCTGCACAAAGAGCTAAGATATTAGTGGAACGACTACTGCTGTTAGTTTAACTTATCCACAACCCCACGCAAAAAAAAAAAAGGAGGAAAAGGAATTATTGCTTTTGGTTTCAAATCTGTTTCCAGTGTTGAGCTTGTGTAGAATGGCTGTGTCGTTGGTTTCACAGCCATTTCTTAGGTCTCCGACAGCATTAATTGCTATCTCTTTCGAAGTTCTTGGCAAGTACTGTATGAATGTTGTGCTCTGTCAATATCACTTTAATTAATTTGTGTATTTAGCATTGTATTAAAACGGTCTGTCGCTGCTGCAAAAAATTGCAGAATAAAAAGAACAAGCTGAGAGTTCCCCTCGAGAATGTCTTGGCTGAACTAGCCAAACTTAGAAAGGCAGCATAAATGGCTCAAGAGGAGCATTCTATGGTAATGTCATTATTTTAGTTTTGATCTTACATCGTGCAAATAAGACTTTCGACAGAGATTATTTTATTCCAAGGCAATTCACTTACAGCTGTCATTTACACTAAATGCAGTTACTCGTCCAGAGGTTCTGCATGTGTTACTGAAGGCCATGCCCAACAGTTGAGCAGCCAGCAACTGATGTCGTTTTTCTTCTTCTGTCTTTCTTTTGTCTAGTTATTAGGTAGGATTTTCAGTGCTTCAGTGTCAATCTGTTAGCTGGCTAATTCCCAAAAGGAAAATGCCCTCTGATTGTCCTACCAAGAAACAAAAAAAAAAAGGTGTTTCTATGTTCGCGAACCAGCCAAAGGCGGATCCAGAATTTGAAGTTTGTCGGTTCCTATTATGATCGCAAATTAGTATGTATTAGTAGCTGAGTTCATGTCAAATATTTAGTTCTTAGATGATGCAGAAAAATGGAAACAAAGTCTTGAATGTAGCCTTATTCTTGTGCTAATGCAAAAGCTTTCAGTCAGGTGATTGAAAGAGTTTAGGTCCTTTATTGTTACAAAATCAGTTTGTCTTAGTTTAGTTTAGGTCCTTTATTGTTACAAAATCAGTTTGTCTTAGTTAATGTTTCTTTGTCCAATTTTCTCAGTTATTTTAGTTTGATAAAAGTATCATATTGCTGAGTGAAGATAATTTTGATGAATAAAATGTCACATCTTTATTTAAAACTTGAATATATAATGTTTAAACAAACTGACAACCCAACCCACTAATAATAATAATATTGTCGATTTTAGGTCTAGGCTTCGAGGGATAACTTTACTTTCATATATACCATTTTCTCTCACAATACATAAGTCGAGATGGCAAATCTTGTGCCACTCCACTTGATCGTATGAAATTGACATGCATCCTGGCTTTTGAGATTCTTTCATAGAATTCCACCATACACCCCTCTACTATTATGGAGTTTTCACATAGTAAAGATAAGGTCTTCTCCATATTTGGGACGAAAAACTTTATATGTACGACCATGAATAAAGATAATGATAACAACATATCCACTATAACCTCATAAGTGACATCTGAGGAAGGTGACATGTATTACATACCTTACTTCTACCTTGTGAAGGAAGAGAAATTTTTGATAAACCCTTGACTCAAATAAAGCATTTCAAAGCAGATTTGAAAAGGAAATACAGTAGTGAAGAAGTCTTGCCTTACAATGACGAGTATAACTAAACTCTTTTCTAAATAAAAGTTATAAATGCCTAAACTCCGAGTATAAATCATCAAAGTTTGGTACATAAGTTGTACACAAAATACTCAAAGCTACTTTTTCTTCTGAAATGACTTTTTGACATCACTGTAGAACCTATCCTATGTAGTATAATTTCATGTTTTCACATCAAGAATAACCAAGCATCCCAAAGAAGAATCAATAACACTGATATCCAACTGTTCTGCAACCTAAAACCTGATGAAGAAGCATAATCAGTAACCCCAACAAGAAATCTGCACTCTCCGATCGAAGGATTCAAGAAAGTAACCATCCCGAGTCCATCAAAATCACAGCTCCGCGGATTCTGCTTTTGGAGCTGATAGTAACTGTTGAATGCATATGATATATTACCCTTTGCTCCAATCTCATTACACGATCCTCCATAGTTGAGCGTTGTGCAATCTGCATAACTACAAGCAAGTCTAACATGGTTGGTTACTTCAGCAAGATCTTTCAAAGGGTTTGCAATACACCACCTATATGGAAGATACTCAACATCCTTTGCATTCTTTAATAGACCATTTCCGAGGTTCAATGGATATTTCGACTGGCCATCGAAGGAGAAAATGCCCCAGTGTCTCTCAAAGTTACCCGGGAGCACACTTTTTGCACCTTCGTCGAGAAGACTGAAAAGATAAACATCCATAGGGGGGACCTGTGGCCTAAGAGGAGTTCCTTTGTTGCTAAGAACATGATTCACAAGGCCTTGGTTGAAGACCCTTGCAGCTGTAAGATTAGCACCGAGGGCTCCATCGGTAGGCCAACCTACCTCTCCTATAACTATAGGCATCTGACCATATCCGATTTTTGTGAGGGCAGCTATTAAGGTGTCTAAATTTCCATCAAATGCGTTATAGTAGACATTAAGCCCATCGGTCACAGCATGTGTTGTCCCTTCAAAAAAAGCATAATCTTGAGGGAAGTCTGAGTTTCCATATAGGCTGAGGAATGGATAAATATTTACCACGAAAGGTGAACCATTAGAGTTCAGAAGTGAAACCATCTGTGTTATGATCGGAGTCAATTCGGGTCTGAAAGTTCCTTGTGATGGAAGGGAAGACTCATAGGCATCGGCATTGCATGGGACTACCAACTTTACATTCCTAGCAAGATTTGCTTTGGCCAAAGACTCTAGCAAATTCGTCATAGCTGGGACGACGTATGCTTGGTACTGACCAGAATAACTTGTAAGAAAAGGCTCATTACCAACTGCAACATACCTGTGTTGATGTATAGCTGTCATTAGCCAAAGAGAGAAAATGAGAAGAAACAAGAGAATGACATTGTATATGCTGGAAACTGGAATCACCAAAAAAAAGAAAAGGAAGAAGGTATTTTTATAGCTTTGAACTTTTCAGACAAGGGATGCTGCAGTGATCAAGTGTCGTTTTCTGCATAAGCGATAAACAACTTAACATGGCATTTGACTACTACTAGGCCACACCCTTGGGTGCAACGATCTTTAGTACTCTTTAAAGCTAAACGTAAATGAAATATCAGCACTGCCGAACATGCTTTGTTATTATTATGGAAAGGAGTATTGATCTTCTTCGTTCTCCACCCCTTAATTTTATTTTCTTGAGATCATAGTATCTGAGAAAGGCTATGTCTGTTAGCATAAAGAACTACACAGTAAAGGGTTTAAATTTTGGCTACTTTAAAGTCTTTCTTTGAATGATACAGGTGAACATCATGAGAAGGCGGTTCTACTACTACTGGTTGTCTACCTCGTTTATTATATGGTGCTAGTAATCTCTTTCAAGTTCAAGGGGATTTATCTCTTGTAGCTAATATAAACAGAAATTTTGTTGAGGCCAACTGGGTGATGGAATGTAATAAACTAATAATGTGACCACAAGATGCTCTTTTAGTGAATCAAAGAGTGGATCTTTAACACAATTTTACACCAAAAAGTAACAATTATAACATATTATAGACATCTACCTGGATCTTAACAGACAATTGCAAGAACTAACACAAAAATATCTTCTAATAGCTAACTCTAAGAACTTCAAAGACAGAAACCAAGAATTCCGGGTCACAAACTCACAACAACCATGTATATGAACAGTAATAGCTCAAATGTTTGAAGAACCAACACCCTTCATTTTCTCTATCGGCAGATAAACAGAGGTAAAGACAAAAATTGGCATCTCATTGGTAAAACACATAAAGAATGACAAATACTAGTACTACGACAAATATGCCTAAGTCCCAAATAAGTTGCGGTCGGCTATAGCCTCTACGAATCCTAACTAATCATGTTTAACAAATAAAAAATACAAATAGAAACGAATTACTAGAAGGTATCTATCTTTTTAACTGGCATAAAAGTTTATACTAGGGCTAAAGACTCCTACAAAGGATAGGATCTAAGGTAAACGTAGTAGCATATCTAAAACACGAATAACAACAACTACCCTCAATCCCAAATAAGTTAGGTTCAGCTATGTGAATACTAAGTATTCCCTTTTAAGATGGTAAAGATACGACATCTGAGCCTAATTCAACTCCAACTCAAGTACATATAAGCAAACTACCAATCCATTCCCCAACTAATACAGGACACTAAACACACTTTAGCACGCCCTTCATATGCAGGCCAATGGAGCTAGGACCGGGAGCCCAAGCAGGGATAGACCTAACTATGATACTACGTAAAGCTATGACACTTGAGCCTAACTCAACCCCAAAAGCTAGCTCCAAAGGAGAGGATTGCCCAAATCCATATACACAAACCATCCGTCCATTCCCAAACCAATATGACACTCTAACGTGCTCTAACAAACTTCAACTCATGTCAGCATATCTAAAACATAATCTCAGCTAATCCTCCTAAGATTAGCAAATAATAGCAGCTGAAAGAATCAGAAAAGAAGATTAAAAAAAATGCAAGTGAAAGAACAAAGTAATCCACAAAAAGGAAGAGAGCTTAAAAGTTACTTGATATTAACACCCCCTTTAACCATATATCTTGAAACATTTTGAGCTACCCACAAATCAGCAGCAGAACTAGAAGAACTAAGAACATCCAACATATCATTTGGTATCCCAACCATAACTTCAAGCCCACTCCCCATTAAACCCTTCATCACATCTGGATCTGCATCAAATAGCTTCACTTTCTGAATCTTGCTTGCTTTAAGAAAATCCACAACAGTAAAAGGTGACATTTTGTGCAAAGATATAGTACCCCAATTAACCCCAATACCAGATTCCACCTCAATAACACCCCAACATAAGAACAATAACACTGATACAGAAAGAAAACTAAAAAGGGTCTTTTCTTGTTTGGGTAAATAGGTGATTAAAGCCATTTTCTTGAAACCCATGTACCAGCTAAGAAACAATTGTTCATCAAACAGTCTTAGGTGAGATATTTTTAGAGGAATTTTCAGAAAGGCAGATTCTTTTCTTCTTCTTTTACAAGAAAGATGGATTCTTTGTAATAATTGTCAGCTAATTTGTGGGTATAATATTAAGCAGGAGATTATTGATGTCGAACAGTGTAATGTCGGTTTATCTCATCAGCAGCAGCTGAAAAGCAAACTGTAGTGGCATTGGAGGGGCCAGAAATAGTTTTGACTGATTAGTACCAATACCAATAAGAATTCGTTCACTTTTACTCGTTCATTATTTCAAAAATAGAATTATTTCTCATGGTGGTGTTCATATTTACCTTGATATCATAATATTATATGTAGTTTCTTGTCCTTTAATTTTTCGGCTTTGATTATCTATTATTTTCTTTTCTGAAGGTTACATAATATTATTCGAAGATTTATCATAAACAACTTTCTCTCCACAAAATAATCTATTTATATTTTACTCTTTCTAAACTTCGTTGATGGAATTAAATTGATATGTTATTGACTATTTTTGATATTGTTACCTTTCAAATCTTATCGATACAAATATCGAATAACTCCTATATATTAAGATTGAGTTATCTCTTTTGTCAGATCCAAAAATAAATATTTCAACTTTAAATATCTTATTTTATAAAGAAAATTTATAAATAGGTAATATAAACTTTATTTTAAAAAAAATTATACTGAGTCAAATTATACTACAAATTAAAACAGTCAAAATACACAAACGTCAGTCTTAGTGTAAATTTGGGATACAGACTATATAGTACCTTGTCATAAGTCCTGGTGTCCACATTTAAGTCGGTAAGTGCTCGTTCATTGTCTCGAGTTCAAGTCATAAATATAAAGTCCATTTTTATAGAAAACATATTAAGAGTACTTTTCAAGTGGGATTTTTCAGTATCAATTCAAATTAATCGAACTTTAAATGAATACTCAACATCGAAAAAAATTATTAAAAAAAGGGCAAGCTATTGATAAATTAAAGCTAGGAGTTGTTAGGTAGTAATCATAATAGCCATGGTTGAGTTGTAAGGTGAGAGTTGATAGTTGGAGTTTCCTTTTCCTTATTTAATTTAGATTGAAAAAAAAAATACTTTCAGTATTAATTTGATTTAATTATTTAGTACTATATGATATTCAATAGTGTGATTAAATAATATTATCCAAAGGAAAAAATATGTCTATAAAAAAATGTATTTAAAGCTTGAATTTAAAACTTTTGGTTAAGAAGAAAGAGATACAACCACTAATTTTCTACTAATTATAGTATCAAACCTTCTTTTTTTTTCCCTTTAGGACTTGTGGCAAATTTTTATCTGTCCAAAGCTAACGTAAAATATTATCCATGTGATTTATGAAGATAACGTAAAAAATAGAGAAAGTAAACCATCATTTAACTTTTTAAAAAAAAAAGTAAAATCAATCAATCAATAATTTTTGTTATATACTAATAATGTAGAAAAAATATTACACTATTAGTACACTTTAATATGTTATAATTAATTTGATACTTACATTAGAATCCAACTAAATTCGCACAAGTAAATCGTCGCCGTGAACATTGACAAAATTAATAATCATATCAAAGCATCCCACAAGCCACCAACCCCAACTAAATGCAAATAACTACAGGAACTCTTAAAAAGAGAAAAGGGGAACACTAAAGAAATAAATAGTCTTGCTTAATTGATTACTCATCAAGAGATTTTCATCATACATTTTACACTAATGCACCTTGTTTATTTTTTAATTACATAAAGTACATAAAAAGAAACCCGATCCGAGAAAAAGTGACGAAAGGCGCAAACCTTAGAAGATCAAGGTTCAAATTTCAGCAGAGACAACCACCACGCTAGAATGTGGTTTCCTCCTATTTGCATGTTTCAAGTCTCGGTATGCAGGTTCAAATTTCAGCAGAAATAACCACCACGCTAGTATGTGGTTTCCTCCTATTTGCATGTTTCAAGTCTCGGTATGCATAGTTACCGAATACTTGATACGATGCCTCATAGATATTCAATGAAATAATTGAAATACGTACAAACTTAACCGGCCAAAATGTGCACAACCTATCTAGACACCACAAAGAGAATGCCAAAACCATTCAAAAGCTTTAACTTCTGATGAAACCAGGCTGATTGCTTACTGATCTAACCCAAGACCATTTATGATCTCTAGTATCAACTTTGTTCTTTGCTTTGGCAACTTCATCAACTGGAATATATGCGTAGTTCCCATTTATAGGTCCACAGACAAACCCGGTGTACCCTGCCATAACTCCGTGAATGGCAGAGTGTGCCAGCAACGTGCAGTATGAGTTATCTGTTGCGTTTGGAGGAACTGCACGTATCATGTACGTAGGATCTATGTATTTTATCGTGAACAACTCGTTCGGATGATCCCTGCTCCACCAATTCTTGAGTTCGGACTTCAGCCACCCTCCAACGTCCAAGAAAACAGGGTTGCCCGACTCGTCCTTCTCTGTTTTCTGGGATTCAGTTCTCGGAATTATATCTTGTCCTGCACCCTCAGCTACCACCAACACCGCATGCCCCATCTCCTTCAATCGATCTTCAAGAAATTCGAAGAGCCCTCCCTTACCTGTTGAGATATAATATAATTAGTTACATGATTCAACATGCTATACCTATTGAAACATAGTATAGTTAACTCCTAAGAAATGTGCTAAGATTGGTTAGACGATTCAACATACAATTAGAGCAAGAAAAAGATCCTTTGGTTCAAATCCCAATCGCCATCCGAGAATCAATATAAATGCGCGTATACATATGAGAACGTCACACAATTTAATGTTATATTCAGAATAGGCAAAGAGATCCTAGGTTCAACTCTCATCGCCATGCCACACAAAAAATATGTATACGTGTAACGTGTACATGTGTAAAATGAGACGATTACACAGTTCTAATATTACCTTCCAAGTAGAAGTCGATCTCGGGAATCAAACAACAATCGACATCACGGCTACTTAATGTTGCATGTAGTGCAATATGACCAGTACTGCGACCCATAAGCTTCACCAGCCCTATCCCATTTACTGCACTCTCTGCTTCTACATGAGCGGCATTAATCGCTTGTTGTGCCATCTCTACCGCAGTTTGGAACCCGAATGATCTGTCGATAATACCAACGTCATTGTCGACTGTCTTGGGGATTCCGACCACTGATATATACAGTTTTCGTTGTTTCAATTCCTCGAATATCTGGACTGCTCCACGCATTGTACCGTCTCCTCCTATGATGTAAAGCTGCTCAATAAAACAATGCACAATCACAAAATAGTTCCATCACTAGCAACCAATAAATGTACCGTCTCCTCCTATGATGTAAAGCTGCTCAATAAAACAATGCAAAATCACAAAATAGTTCCATCACTAGCTACCAATAAATAGAAATTGATAAATTTAATGTATCATCCAAACGGAGATAGATAATTCATGAAGACTAACCGACCCATACTACATACAACAACCTATTTACATATTGTCATGTTTTAGCCATCTAATAAAAAATCAAATACAACATATCACCCAAGCTATGTTGTTCGGACTCCCCAAAAATGTACTGCTTTTCAAGGATCCGACTTGTACTATTTGACATTTTTTAGGAGTCCGAGCAACATAGTTGTCCATTATTACTGTAGTTATAGAACACAGGTACTCAACTATGAAATGTGTTCTCTTGTTTTTCAATTTCGTTTGTAGTTGCACTAGATAAATTGAATGAGTATATTAAACAAATTGCACCAGTGGTCTAGTGGTAGAATAGTACCCTGCCACGGTACAGACCCGGGTTCGATTCCCGGCTGGTGCACAATATTTTTTGACGTCATAAACATGACTTTTCTTTTCTTTATAACTTGAGGTCATTTTTCTTTGCTTTATAACTCAAAAGTCATTCAGCTATTAATATTTCAATTTTAAAGTCATTTTCTTTGATTTACAACTCAAAAACCGCTCAACTATTGATATTTCAATCACAAAAACATCACTTCTCTTTTCTTTATAAAAGAGGGTCACTCGGGAATCTCAAAGCCCCGGGAACTGTAGTAAGTTCGAAAAAGGGCAAAGGCGCTCAGGTGCGCTTAAAGTCCTATTGCCTATATCTTATCCATCACTTTTCTTTTCTTTATAAAAGAGGGTCACTCGACTATGGATATTTCAATAACAAAAAAATCATTTTTCTTTACTTTATAAGTCAAAAATCACTCAACAATGGATATTTCAATCACAAAAATCACTTTTCTTTGCACTATAACTCAAAGGTCACTCCTCAACTATTGATATTTCAATCACGAAAACATATCTTATAACTCAAAAGTCTAAGAGAATATTTCAATCACGTATAACTCAAAAGTCACTCAGACAATTAATTCAATCACAAAAATGTCATTTTTCTTTACTTTGTAAGTAAGAAATCACTCAACTATGGATATTTCAATCACAAAGTCATTCAATCATTTTACGCGATTTCTCCATTCAATTTTAACAACATGCAATTTTAATTTCAAGCTAAATTCTTGAGAAATAACGAAAAAAAAATAAATCAAAAACCTGGTTAAACCCATGATTCTGAATAGCATCAACAATCTTCTTCAAATCAAATCCGCCTCTAGAAGTCTCAAGCACAGTTCCACCTCTCTTATGCCAATCATCAACCATCTTCGGATTCAATTGTACCGGGTCATAGCTATAAAACCCTCGATAACCCGCTTTAATCCCAAAAATCTCACGAACACAGTACAATTCCCATAACCCAACTACCAATTCCCGAATCACCGTATTCATCCCAGGGCACAAACCGCCACAGGTAACAATCGCTGCTCGTACGGTAGCTGGGTCGAAGAGAATCTGATTGCGAGGTCCTGCTCTGAGGTAAGCTAATGGTGGATTAGGTGAAGGGAAAGTTCCGGAAAGATCTAGAACGTTGTGACGGAGAACGATATCGGATGAGGTAAGGAAGAATCCGGGGAAAGTTCGGAAAAAGGGGTTAACGGCAAGTGGATTAGTGTGGGTTTGGATTTGGGAATTGTAGTTTGTGAGATGAGTTATGTGTTGAAGTTGAATATTTGAGATGGAAATGGAGGAAGATGAAGATGAATTCGACATTGCTTGTTGAACTCTGTGAATTGCGTGAAAGTAGAATACTTCGAATTTGGTTAAAAAATGGGAGGGAATTTCGAAGTTTTTATAGAAGGTAGAGATGAGACGTGGTGGAGAAAGGGAAGAGCTGTGCTTTAGGAAAGCTCTATGCATGACACGTCATAGATTTTGAAATTTAAATTTGATAATGATTTTGAAATTTAAATTTGATAATGATTATAAATGATAATTGTTGTTATGTATTTCGAGTTTTTAGTTTTATACTTAAATTTTCATGTGTGTGAGTTTTCTACTTTAAACAATGGTGAAATTTCAGGAATAAGTGATAATTAAGATGTGTTTTGATAAATAGTTGGTAATAGTTCAGAAAGAAAACTTACCTATATGATAGTGATGATGATTGGTGATGAATATGATTACTGATTATGATGAAGATATTTGATAATGACTAGCGATGATAATTATTATACAACATAGATTAATATTAGTACGTGATTAGCGGCTAAAATGACTGATAATAGTGGTTGTATATTGATAACTATAATAGTTGAGATAGTTGATGTTGGTGGTTGCATCTTGGTGTCTCTTTATTTGATAACTATATTAGTAAAAGTTAAATTTAATGACTATCAATCAACGAGTAGAAAGTAAAGCACCATCAATTCTAATTAAAGTATTGTCAAATAATGTAGTGCAGTGAATAATGTTAATAGTTTTGAGTTTGAGTTTTAGATAGTGTTACCCCCCTCCCTCCGAATGGGACCCTAATCAACACAAATTCAAATTAATCGAACTCTAATGCGAGTACTGAACACCAGATGAGAAAAAAAAAAGCTTTAATTAAAGTTGTATCTCCTTTTGTTGAAATGAAAAAGGTGGCACCCTATTATAACAAGGCAAATTCAATTGTTGGACCATCTGTAGCTGGAAGTATGATTGTATTTCCCACGGGACTTTACTCGTGAGATTATAGTAATCCATTTATAATTTAGGTAATGTAGTTGTGGATGAAGTACTTTTTATCACAGCTAATTAATACTTTAGGTATTAATGGACATATATAATATTTCCTCCGTTTCAAAATAGTTGTCACATTTGTTTTTTTAGAATCAATTTGATTAATCTACGTAATTAAATTAGATGAGATTAATTTAATATTTTAAAATTAAAATTCAAATATTCACAAACTATAGAAAAAATACTACAAGACAAAATAGTAATATATTTTAAAATATTGATCAAAGTACGTATAGTTTGAATAGTAAGTAATTTAATACTAACATTTTTATTAATTCCATCAAGTAAATATTACATAGGACTCTTAATTAATTTGCGTCAGATTAATTAACGTTAAAACCTTCCCCTAATAACATAAAAGTTCTTATCCTAAAAGAGTCCTAATAGCCACTATGATTTTTAGTATATATAAATATATATTCTAGTTACAAGTTACATTAATTAATTTTAATTTTTTTAAACTAGAAACATATCATTATTTTGCCATGATCATCAAAGAAGGGAGCAGAATGTTATCATCCAAATTGATAAATTATCTATCATTGTTCCTAATTATTTTCTCAGTGTCACTAACACCAGCTATAGCAATTAAGCAGGTAAGTTGTTCATCGAAAAATTACACTATATATAGGTTTAATTTTATTTTTTATACTTGTATATACTAAATCTTGAACACCTTCCTCGAAAATCATAATCTATTATTAGGTCGATATAAGTTTGTGTTGATAAAAAAATATTAAAAAAATTATAGTAGCATGCAGAGCCGATTTTTAAAAAAATGTATATCTGCATTAGTACATATGTTAAAAAAATAAGTAAAATTTCATAAATATTAATATACTATAGGTCTTATTTTTATTACATAAATATAGTAAATCTTGAACGTACTTAGTGAAACGAGTAAAAAAACTTAAAAATTTGTAGATGTGACGCTGCCTTTAATTAGTTATTTATATTTGCATAGATAAATATCTTTAATAAAAAGAATTGCTAGTATTCTCATAAATACTAAATTTAGATCCATAAAGCTTGAACATCCTTAACGAACTTCTAGTTAAAAAACTCAAAGTTGTAGAATGTGTGTTAAAGATTGTACTTAAATTTTGAATTCATAATTTCAAAAGTGTAACACACTCTAGTTGAATCTATAATTTTATTTTGAATCTGCCTCTATTAATATATAAATAACCATTGTCTTTAATATTTATCTGTCAATTTTATCATTTTTTAAAAATTATTTTTTTATTTAATTTTGATGGAATTATTATTGAATAGTCATACATAGTGTACTTGGGTGAGCACTCTCATGGTGTAGGAGTAACATCAGCTGATCTTCAAGGTGTGGTTAATTCTCATCATGAATTTCTTGGTTCGTTTTTGGGAAGGTATTTGCTCGTTTAAGTTTTATGTACTGACGATATTAAAAAAGAAAATTAAGTTCTATGCAGTGACAATATTAAATTAAATTTTGTGCAGTAAAGAGAAGGCTAAAGATGTCATTTTTTACTCATATAAAAGACACATAAATGGTTTTGCTGCTGTCCTTGAGGATGATCAAGTGGAGGAGATTCGAAGTATGTATATTTATATTCCCTCCGTTTTCAATTCACATGGCACCTTTCGGATTTTGAGATTCAAATAAGTATGTTTTTATCGTAATTTTTTCATAATAATTGTCAATTATTGTGACTTGTAGTACTTTTACGTAGTTTTTAAATATATTATTTTCATTTCAAAAATCTCGAAGATTCCATGTCCAAATTCTCTTGAAATTGGAACTGTGCCATATAAATTGGGATAGAAGTCGCTTAGTTTCTTATTCTTCAATGTGTGATACTATCAATTGTTTCATTTGCTTTATATCTTGCTATTTTGCTACTATACTTTCCTTGCTTCGAAAATGTTGGAAACAACCTCTTTACCCCAGAAAGATAGGGGTAAGGTCTGTGTATATCACTCTTTCGAGACTCCACTTATGTGTTGTTGTTAAATGTAATATAGTATATGATCAATGTTTTAGGCATCCTTAATTAGTTTATTATCCAATATACTAATGTCTCTTGTCCATTTTGCTCGGATCCTTCAAAAATGTCGTTGGATGCGTCAAAAGTTATTCCGTTTTGGAGAATCCGACACAAATACAACAATATTTTTGGAGCATCTGAACAACATAGATGCATACTAAGTTTGTTTTGTATTAATATAATGCAGAGCATCCAAGTGTGATCTCTGTTTTCTTGAATAAAGCTAGAAAACTACACACAACTCATTCATGGGAATTCATGAGGCTGGAAAAGAATGGAGTTGTTCATCCCAAATCACTGTGGAACAAGGCTGAGTTCGGCCAGGACATAATCATCGCGAATCTTGATACAGGTAATTACGTCCACCAAGGCCTATAAATTTTGATCATGTTTCCTATAATGTCCGTTTGTTAATTGGATTTAGCTTATATGCACTAACTATCTTATTTTACGTGTTGTTGATACCACTTTTTATGGATGGTGGCCTATAGATCAATCATGTTTCCTATTTTAATTGTTGTGTTGCACTATAGTTAATTGAATCTAAATTATATGCGCTGACAGTATATGTTTTATCTTTCACGTTATTTATACCACGTTTCATGGATGCTGGCATAGATCGATCATGTGTTTCTAACACCGTTTGTCGTGTTGCACCATTGTTAATTGAATTTAGCTTACATACACCGTCAGTATATTAACCTCTGTCTTATTTATGGATGGATAATGGATTTTTTAAGTCACACCACTATTGTGTATTCAACATGGTTAGGATTGAGCAGGGGTGGAGCTAGTAAGGGCTCAGGAGGTTCATCAGAACTCCCTTTGCTGGAAAATTACACTGTTTATATCTGGTTAAAATTGTTTTTCATGTATATATAGTAGATGTACGTTGAACCCTTCGACTTCTTCATATTTTGAACTCCCTTAGTGAAAATCATGGCTCCACCGTTAGGAAGGCGTAATAGTTGTTGTTGTTGAACAATTTCGTTTGTCGTAAAATGATTGTGTTCTTTCAACAGGTGTTTGGCCTGAATCAGAGAGCTTCAAGGATGAAGGGTTTGGACCTATTCCTTCAAGATGGAAAGGGATTTGTCAAAATGACAACCCTAATGATGGTTTCTCTTGCAATAAGTATGATTTATTTGAAAGAGTTTTAAGTTTTGTACATCGTCAGCGTAAAGAATTTTTCACACTATCCTATCATAAGCCTCCTTAAAATGTGAGATATGTAATGTCGAAAGCAGGATTGATTACCTGGTAGTGTAAAAATTCCTTACGTTGACGATGTACATCTCTAGAAAATACTAACAAGGATTTTACTTATATAGGAAGCTTATTGGAGCAAGGTATTTCAATAAAGGCTACATTGCACATGGAGGAGATATAACTGATTCAATGAACACACCGCGCGATTATGATGGTCATGGCTCTCACACTTTGTCAACTGCTGCTGGAAACATAGTCCACAGAGCGAGTGTTCTTGGCTTGGTGAATGGGACAGCTAAGGGAGGTTCACCAAAAGCCCGGGTGGCTGCATACAAAGTATGCTGGCCAGCAGTGGATGATGCAGGATGCATGGATGCTGATATCCTCAAAGGCTTAGATGCAGCCATACATGACGGGGTTGATGTCATATCCATATCGGTTGGTGGAAGGCCTTCTGACTACTTAAACGATGGACTTGCCATTGGCTCGTTCCACGCTGTCAAGAACGGTATAGTTGTAGTTGCATCAGCTGGTAATGATGGATCTAAGCCTGGAACTGTCTCAAATGTTGCTCCCTGGATTATAACAGTAGCAGCAAGCACCCTGGACCGAAGATTTCAAAGCAGCGCTGGACTGCAGAACGGATTGATCTTAACGGGAGCAGGCCTTTCGAAACCAACAATGCCTGAAAAAATTTTCTATCCACTAATCAGTGCTGCACAGGCTAAACGAGCCAAAGCATCGGTTGATGATGCGTAAGGACGGAATTTAGCTAATTCTTGTTACTTGTTAGTTAAACTACTCTGTATCACTCTGCATCAATTGTTTGTCTGGGAAAGTTAGAATTAAAGAACTGCCAAAACAAAAAAGAGAAGTAAGACAAACAAATTGAAACGGATGGAGAAGTTTTAGCTATGATCATGAGTCATGACATGTATATTATCTGATGCAGATTAAAGTGTAAGAAAGGTACATTGGATCCAAAAAAGGCGAAAGGCAAGATATTAGCTTGCCTTAGAGGAGAGATCCCGTTGATCGAGAAGGGGTATCACGCAGCTCTAGCTGGTGCTGTTGGAATGATCCTTAGTAACAATAAGACTACTGGCAACGAAATTTACAGCGTCCCTCATGTCCTCCCAGCGATACATATCAATTATACAGATGGTGTCCGAGTCTTTGACTACATTGCTTCTTCTAAGTCTGTCTATATCTCTCTCTCTTTCTTTTCGTTATTTTCAGTGTTGGTACTTCTAGTTCTAACTTGCGACATTATTGTTACAGAGATCCACATGCATATATCACAGGTCCAGAGACAAAGTTCCGAAGAAAGCCGGCTCCATTTATGGCAGATTTCTCTTCTGTTGGTCCTAATACTATAACTCCTCAGATTCTCAAGGTTAGGAACCCCTCATTCTCAAGATCCTAATCAATTCTTTTGTCATTTTTGTGCATAACAAACGTCCCCTTCAACCCGAAGGGAAAAAAAAGGGTAGTCCGGTGCACTAAGCTCCATCCAGCATTTCTGCAAGAGGTTGTTTCCACATCTTGAACGGCAACCTTAATTTCACCAGGGAACATAAATATGTCTATGTGGAATTAGTATAATTTCAAGGAACGTTAGCTTCTGAACTCATAATTTTGATAATTATTTGCTATCAAATCTTAAATTCTAGATCCGTCTCTGTTTGTGT
Organism: Solanum appendiculatum; assembly: GCA_018342035.1. Lineage (NCBI taxonomy): Eukaryota > Viridiplantae > Streptophyta > Magnoliopsida > Solanales > Solanaceae > Solanum > Solanum appendiculatum. Next base: position 381,369 of record JAGDQO010000489.1, on the reverse strand, counting down.
GTTCGTGCAGCCTGATATTACAGCACCAGGAGTGGATATCATAGCTGCATACAGTGAAGCAGTAAATCCTACAGACGAAGACTATGATAAACGCAGGTCTCCCTACAACATGCTATCTGGGACCTCAATGTCTTGCCCCCATGTTGCTGGTGCAGTAGGCCTTCTCAAGAGCCTCCATCCTGATTGGAGTCCCGCTGCTATTCGATCTGCTATTATGACCACAGGTACGCACACATCACTTGATAACACGCCACTTTGACCTGACTCTACTCGAGTTATGCTTTGACCTGACAACGAATATATGTCAAGCTCAACTCGTCCAAACATGGACCGGATGCCATATTTTCATGAGCTAAATTTGACACCTGACGTCTTTCAACTACTTAGCAATTGTCTGATTTTCTTTCACTAATCAAGATGTATGTTTTACAGCCAGAACACAAGACAACACTTTCAAGCCAATGCGTGATGCAACGGAGAAAGACAAAGCCACACCTTTTAATTATGGCTCCGGACACATGCGCCCTAACGGAGCCATGGACCCTGGCTTGGTCTATGACTTGACAGTGAATGACTACTATAATTTTCTCTGTACACTTGGCTACAACCAAAACAACATCACAGAATTTTCAGAAACAGAATCATCTTATTATTGTCCTAAGCACCAGAAAGGCCTAAATAATCTCTTGGATTTCAACTATCCTTCCATAACAATTCCGAACATCTCTCCCTCGTCTCCAATCACCATCACTCGTAGGCTCAAGAATGTCGGTGCCCCTGGCAGATACACTGGACGTGTTCGTCTACCACATAGAATATTTTCAGCTTCTGTTAAGCCTCGCGTCTTGGAATTTGATCATGTTGGTCAAGAGAAGAGCTTTAATGTAACAATTAAAGTTCTGGATGCTGATGCAGTAAAAGATACATATATTTTTGGAGAATTGCGATGGACTGATCATGTTCACTACGTTAGAAGTCCGATCGCAATAGCTTCTATGAGTGATATTAACTACAAGAATTAGCTAAGATGTGAATAACTTTCCTTTTACTGATAACTTTAGTGGATTAGTGTTCTAATTAAGTGCATTTTGGTTGATAGTTCACATAATTATACTACATTTCACTATCCTGATTCTAGATGTTTTAGACGCGGAGCATAAATTTATACGTAAAATTTTACTAGAATAGCAACATTGTAACTATATTACATCAGAATCCAGAACTTTAAAAACTACAATTGTTACAATAGTACTCATCAAGTTTAAATCATGAATCCATGCTTATTATAACGTATCTTTAAAGTTTTCCAGCCAATTTTAAGGCTCTTTCTGAGGCAGATGTGTTCCGTCCATCTACATGAGAGGGAAGATCTAGAGGCTCGGTTATGGATTCACGTGAACCCAATAGCTTTTACCTAGATATGTATATGAAAGCTAAATATCTATAAATATTTTGACTCGTGAACCGAGTTCCTAATCTAGAATTAACTTGAGATCATTGTAGAGACTCATAAACTTCAAATTATTGGTCCTTGTCGTCTAAACTTACCTGGATAGATCGCAAAAGAGAACAATAGGAAATGGATATAAATTATCGATCGTGGCTCAGGAAAAATCCATGGGTAAGTTACGTAGCTTTGGTCCAAACCTTATATATATATATATTGAGAAATCCACTTAAATATGTACAAATATTAACTTTCAAATTCTATTATTAGCATTTAATTAGGTCAATATCCTAGAATCCAAACTATCAAATTAGCCTTTGGACCTAACTCGTATCCCAAAAACTATAGCTCAAAGGGAGGAAAATTATGATCGACCCAACCCTTTTATCCATTTATCACCCCTCACGCCCATATTCGAACATTCTTTTACCTAGGGTTGACTTCCTTAAATAGTTTTCCGGTGTAAAAGAATTTCATCACTACACCCAACACATCCTCTTTGACTATATCTCAATGCTTCAAAAAGAACTTCGTAGAAAAATCATCTATTCCAGGTGTTTTATCCTTAGCCATCCCCTTCCATGCATCAACTATTTTCTACTTAGTTATAGTCCAATCCAATATGTGCACATTCATGGATCAAGGGTGGAAGGGGGTATTTCCACACCCCGCAACTGTCGGGTGTACATTGGATCTTGCTCTTGTAATATCATGTCAAATTAAGCTTTTGACCTAACTCGCATACTAAAAAGTAGTTTTAAAAAAAAAAACATAAAAGGAGCCAAAAATTTCATTCATTCACCAATATGAGACATTTTATTTATCACAAACTCGTAAAAATAAAAAGAACAAGGACAAAAGAGGAAGAAGAAGAAGAATCCAAACAAAATTTCAAATAAATAACAGAAAAAAATTGCATGCATTTTTGGCCTTTGCAAATGTGGCATAAATTGCGGTTTCAAATTTCAACTGTTTTTAACTTTCTGTTTCTTTTTTGAAAAAATTAAATTAAATCCTCTCAAAATATGTATGGACCTGTTAATAGAGCAATTTATTAAGGAAAGAAAAAGTAAAAAAAAATTAAAAAAATATGATAAGTCACGAGAAAATGTCAGATAACAAATTTAAACTTCTTTTTTTGCGTATTTTATGGAGTTCTCGATCCAGATTTTTTAGATTAAAAAGCCTTTGTATGTGACTTCTTCATCATCATAACTTACTATTAAAAAAACTTTCTCCTCGGTTTCTGTTTTCCGTATAAAATCATCAAACTTTTATCTGAGTATCTGAATTTGCATTTTCGTCAAAAAAAATGGAGAATAATAGAAAGAGAGGAAGAGAAACATTGAATACGATTTACAACAGGAAGAAACACCAGGTCATGATGATGATGAATGAGGATGATGATTTTGATCAAACTAGGTACAAATGGGATAACGCGAAGGATTTTATGCGAATAGAGGAATGTCATCAAGACGATGAGTCAGGTACAAGTACAGGTCCAGGTGCAGAAATAGGAGTTTTTGACTTTCCATGGAATAAAAGAAGCAAAGACGTAAACTTCAAAGAAGAAATTGAGGAATGTTTGGATAGTACATTCTCCGTCCCCACTACCACCTCCTCCTACAACTATTACGACGATGAAATTCACATTGACACTACTACTCTTACTGCTACTCCATCAATTTTTTGTGATAACACATTGTTCGATCAGAAGAAGTTGTTATTAGGATTGAACATTGATCTCGATTTCAACCTCGATCTTGATCTAATTGATCAATTTTTCACAGACGATTCGTTGAACACTGCTACAACACAACCGTCCCGTGATAATGATCAACTTAAAGTGAATGAAATTGAAGATCAGCAATTGAAAATTGAAGTGAATGGCGATCAAAAACTTGTTGAACCCAAGGATGGAAGTTTATTAATTGGAGGTAGCAAAAGTTAGCGGCGAGCCTATGACCGTTGAATAAATTTCTTCAACTTGAGTTAGATTAGAAGCATGAAATGTATATACATCATCATTATCTTCAAATAAGGTATTTTCTCCCATAGCTAGCAACCTAGCACCATGAATGTTGTACAACAAAATTAAACAAAAACCAATACATCGACGAGTTCTAAAATCTCAAATTTCAATTATGAAACTCTTGAAAAAAATGTAATATAATATTTAGATCCTTAACAGAATGTTTTCGTTACATAAATTTGTTAAAGAAGTGTACAAATTTGTGTTTGTTTGTAAGCTATTAATATAATATTACTATAATAATACTCTTAATAATAAAAATCCATTCATTTCATTCCATGTGACTGAATTTATTTAGTGATAGAGTTTAATAAAAAATTAAAAAAAAACTTATGCCGTGTAAGTTAAATATATGCAAAAACTAAAATTATTCTTTTAAATAAGTGATGACGAATATTTTACATGTTTTTTTATTTTAAATGTGTGATAGAAAAGGTCCCAATAAAATAATAATAATATTAATAATAAATCGTATCATATTTCCCCTTATTATTAATGAGATTTTATTGCGAAACAGGTAGACTCCATGATTCAAATTATTCGAGAAAAATGTCCAAGTCTATTTCTTTTAACTTTTAATTATAATTAAGATTATCTAAAAGTTGGAGTTGTATTAAGATCCAAAGTCAAAAATAAGACTTGTCTCCGATGAGATGGACACTATTAGATTAAAAAAAATAATTAACATAAGGTGAATTAGTAAAGTTACTTTAATCTATATCGATTGTGGTGAGCAGTGATGGCTCAAGCTAATTAGTGGTCTAAAGCCAAAAATAAATCGGAAGTCTAACTTTTAATTTTTTTAATATTTTTTTATATATGAGATTTAAAGTTATTTATTTCTTTTTAATAAAAAAACTTTATTTTTTCTATGGTCTTAAACTAAAGATATATATATATATATATATATATATATATATATATATATACCAAAATATTTTTTAATCTTTTGGTCTTAAACATATCATGTGGAAGTTAAATTTAAAAATTGATCCAAAAAAACATTCTTTAATGTTTTGAAACAAACTAAAACAAGACAAATACATTTAAAAATACAGCATATTTTTTTTTGTTAAAAAAGGCTTATAATAATTTTAATATTACTAAAAAATTAGGCCCTTCGAATTTGGGGGCCTAAGGCGTATGCCTCATTTTTAAAAGTATTGAGCTGCCCTCGTGGTGAGATAGTTGAGATTTCTCTTAATTAGAGGTTTCAAATTTGAGTTCTAAAAATAAAATAAATGTTGGGAGCACAATCTTAATAATAAGCTTTCTTCTATATGAATACCAAACACCAATTTTTTTAAGCTTAATTTCAAATAGCACACAAGTATATTTGATCAATTTTTTTTTCTTATTTTATTTTGGATATCTCTTCTTCATTAAGCAACTAGTGTACTTGTCTGCGCTTTGCGCGATTCTAAAAAAATATAAGATATGAATTAATATTAATTAGTATTATAATCTTATAAAAGACACAATAATTATTATGAAACGTTCTTTTCATGATTTTTTAGATAATAGGTAAATATTATTTTTTTTGACTAAATAAATATGTGTGAGACATTAAGGTGGTATATGAAATTATTTATTTAAATTAATACATAATATTTATTTAAATAAGAAATTGGGGAAAAGAAGTAATGAAGAAGAGAAAAAAAATATTTAAATTTAATAATGCAAACCTAAGAGATAATCTAATTTTATTTAATCTCTTATAAACAATCTAATATGATTTTAAGATGTAAAGAAAGGAATTAGAATATTGAAAATGTAAATCTACCCTAATTACCGGTTAACATGTGAATGGAAGAAGTAAGCATATTAATGAAATTATGAAATGATTAATTAATGAATTTAGATATTATTTTTTTTCTTATTTTATTATGGATATCTCTTCTTCATTAAGCAATATATTGTAATATTTTGGAATATGATTACTTTATTGTTGAAGCAAGTTATCCACAAACACGTATATACTGCATTAAAATATGAATCACAATGTGAATGTTTGATCATAAAAATTAAAATTATTTGAAATTTTTAAAATTAAAATTTGGAGTTAAAATTATGTTTGGTCATATTTTACAAAGAATATTAAAAATTTGAATGTATTTTTTTTTTTACAAACTTCAATATTATCCAATAGAAAATAAAACATAATATTTACTATTAATTAAAATAATTAAGACGTCAAGTTTTTGGGCGCCTAAAGCAAAAGCTTTGCTAGCCCTCTCCTTGAGCTGCCTCTAATTGTTTTTTTCTTGAATTTCAAATTTCTAAATTTAACTATAAAATTGTAAAAATTGTGGAGGTGAACATAGTTATAATCTGGTAATCAAAATTATGTTAGCATTTATAGCTTTAAACTAATTTATGGAAGAACATTTAAGAGTATACCTAGTTATATATACATTTTTTTTATGGAAACAACTAGATATTAATTCTAAACTAATTAATGGAAAATTAACTAGGCATTAATTCCAAACAAGTTAGATTCATTTATAAAAATTATTTTTGAGAAAATGAATTAATGTAGTCTTGAATAATAGACCTTATAAAGATCACCCCCAAACTATTTCAAATTGCTTTAATAAAAATATCTCAAAAAAATATAAATTTTTTATTTATATTTATTTAAAAAACTACTGCATATATTTTATTCTATTTTTCATTATTTTATGTTTGATATTGGATACTTGTATTAGAATTCGATTAATCTGAATTCATACTATGTAAATTTCATTCATAAAAAACACTTTCTATGAACAAAAAAAAAACTCATACTCAAAATTTAAAATTGAAACTTCTGATTAATGAAAGAGCAATTTATTCGGTCCACCGCGATTTCATATATTTTGTAGTTATTATTATTATAATAATAAATGAAGAAAGGACCAAATGCATAACAAAGACAACCGTGTAATAAATATAATTTTGTGGGGTCAGTGACAACTTGGAATCTCATATTCATCCACACAAATCACTAATTTATTTCCTATTAAAAAAATATTTTATTTTCATTTTTGTTTTCTCAGAGTACTATTTCTTTATTATCAATTTATATTTATATAAATTTATTTAATTAGATATAAAATTTAATAAAGACAAAATTTTATTTTAAAATTATCCATATTTTTAGTTGATGTTCCATTTGGAGTATTACATAGATTAAATTATTTATGTCACACTTTTAAAAAAAATGATACTTCTTTGTGCCCACTAATAAACTTACTTCATTTAAACGATTCTGACTTTCCTATCATTAATCTTACCACAATAATGGATGAATAAATTAAAATTAATTTTTCTTTTTTCACCCCAATAATAGTAAGAATTTAAGATTCAAATTATAAAGTTCAATATTTAAGGTTTTTAGCATTATATTCATTATAATAATTAAAGCTACAACAATAATAACAACAATGACGTACTCGATGGAATTTCATTAGTGTGGTTTGAAAAGGGTAGAATCAATGTACCCAAACCTTATCACTATCTCAAAAACTGTTTCCAAAAAACCTTCAACTCAAGTGTAGTAAATCCAAGTACAAAGAATAAGAAAACAATGAAAAAAAAACATAGCAAATAACAAGAGGAGCAGTACAAATCCGACAAGAAAGGAACAAAAACAACAAAATAGTGCGATAATCAACAAGCTATGATAGATATCAAAAGTAAAAACAACAATAATAGAATAACGATAAACACCAACAAAACCTAAAATCTCGAAAAGCAAGATAAATTCATGTCAATGCCACAACATTTTATAGTTAAAAGATTTTAAAATTTTTATTTTTGTAATTAAAAATTTGTAAAAAAAATAATTAATTTTTTTAAAATTTTAATAATAAAAAATAATGATTTTCAATTTTTCATTTGTATTCGGATCCCATTTGCTCTTACCGACACCCTTATCTTTCTCTTCCTTGTATCTCTCTCTCTTTCTTTTGCTTTCACCATAGCCAAATTCTTGCTTTTCTCAAGGCTGATTTTATGGTATGTTGAATCTCATTTTCTCTTTACTTCGACCCATTTTCTGTATTTTTGTTTATACCTGAAAAATCATCAGTTGGGTTCAGTTACAGTGGTGTAGTTTAGTGTTTTAACCAATACATTTTACAGATTTTTATTGATTTAGTGAGGAAGTTGAGTTTTTCCTTCGTTTTCTCAAGTGGGTGTTGTTCAGTTTCTTGTATTTTTACGGTTAGGTTCAATTGAGTGTTGATTTGGTATTGATATTTGTGTTGAAGGAGATCTGAGTTCTGCTGCTAATAAGCTGAGAAAGAAGAAGTTTGATAGTCATTGTTCTGGTATGTTTACTTCGACCATTTTTGTATTTGGGGTTTCTGTTTTTGTTGTTCTTAATTGCAAAATCGCCATTTGGGTTCAGTTTCAGTGGAGGAGTATAGTACAGTAACTGATACATTCAGCAGCAATTTTGAGATTTGTTCAGGAAATTGCGTTTTTCTTTCGTTTTGCCAAGTGGGTGTTGTTCAGTTTCGTTTTTCTTTCGTTTTGCCAAGTGGGTGTTGTTCAGTTTCTTGTATTTTTACGGTTAGGTTCAATTGAGTATCGATTTGGATTGATAGTTGTGCTGAAGGAGATCTGAGTTTTGCTGCTAATAAGCTGAGATAAGGAAGGAAAATGTTGTTCTGCTATGTTTACTTCCTCTTCTGTTTACTTCGACCATTTCGTTCTTGGGGTTTCTATTTTTGTTATTCTTAGTTGCAAAATGGCCATTTGGGTTCAGTTTCAGTGGATGAGTATAGTACTTTAAACAATACATTTTACAGTTTTTATAGATTTATCGAGGAAATGGAGTTTTTACTTCATTTTCCCAAGTGGGTGTTTGTCAGTTTCTTGCATTTTTACGGGTAGGTTCAATTGAGTATCGATTTGGTGTTGATAGTTGTGCTGAAGGAGATCTGAGTTTTGCTGCGAATAAGCTGAGATAAGGAAGGAATTTGCTTGTCACTGGTCTGGCTTTTTGAGGCTGAGTTCATGGTATGTTCACTTCCTCTTCTCTTTACTTCTTCCATTTTTTCATACGGGTTTTCTGTTTTTATTATTCTTAACTGCAAAATCATCAATTTGGGTTCACTTTCTGTGGTGTAGTACAGTACTTTAATCAGTTCATTGTATAGTAATTTATAGATTTATTAGTGGAATTTTTCCTTCATTTCCCCTAGTGGGTCTTCAATTTTTTTTACATTTTTCATTAGGTTCAGTTGAGTACTGATTTCGTATTGACATTTCTGCTGAAGGTGATCTGAGGTTTTGCTGTTAATAAGCTGAGAAAGGAAGGAAATAAAGGGGGTGTAGTGATGAAGATGAAACTGAGGAAGCCGGTTTTGTTCTTGTTGCTAGTGACTGTTCTTGCCCCTATAGTCCTTTACACTGACACTCCTGGGACTTATTTTACTTCTCCTTCTTCATGTAAGTTCCTTAATTTATTCTCTATTTCGTAAAATGGGAATAGCCCATCAAGGATAATGTTTGATGTATTGGCATTCTATGATTGTTTCTGCAGCAAGGACTGAGTTCATTGAAGATCTGTCCACTTTTGTAAGTCGGATTTGTGTTTTATCCACTTCATTGTTTAGTGTCTTTTATGTGTTTGTTAAAGCATGAATATGGAATATTTTGTTTACAATTTCTGATTCCATGATGCAGACTTTTGGTGGTGACGTCCGACCTCTAAATGTGCTGCCTCAGGTATCAATCGTAATTCTAGTCTGAGGATTTGTGTTTCCTCTTAGATTGAGCAACATTTGGTCACTTGTCTTAACTTTCTATGTCTACAAATACCGATAGGAGTCATCCACATCTCTCAAAGAACCACGGGGCGATGTATATACAGAAAATTCAAGCCATTCCCTTTCTAATGCCTCAGACGCTTTAAGCAGCGAGGATGCTCGGAAAACAAGACAACTAACTGAAGGTTTTTGTTCATTTATGTCTATCTATATTTCCAACTTAGAGGTCTGGAATGCGTGAAGACAATTTGATCAAGTTTCATGTTGCTTCTATAGTTTTTGAACTGACTATCTCTAACATGTCATCTTTATTCAGCAGAATCAATGAAGCATCAAACTGTCCCGGGAAGCAGCAACGATGGAGTAGAAGTGTCTATGAATGGAAGTCACATAAGTCAGGTTACAGATAACTTGCATGAACCACAACAAACAGACAAAACTTCTCCGAAACTTGTGTCAGCGGGGAAAAACGAAGGCATAGCAATGGAAACCAGCTCAAAGAAAAAGACAAGTCCAACAGATTCTAACCTCACCTTGGATTCCACATCCACTAAAACTGTAACTACCTTGCGTATTTTCTGCTTTTGCATGACTCATCTAAATTTCCAGTCTGCAGCTATTTGAATGTTTTGTGGTGTTTGTTGTTCTTTGTCTCAAACTGTTTAGTTATCCTATATCAATTGAGGGATGTGGATTTGGTCTTTATATGTTCTTTGGTAATTTCTCACCTCATGAGCTAGTATTTGGAGTTGAGTTAGGCCCAAGGTCCATTTCTTTACATGGTGTCAGTGTCAGACTCATCCCACTTTTTGTTTACCTGATTATGGGGTGCCATATTATGTTGTACACGCTCTAGTTGACAAGCCTGGACGTGCAGGGGGTATTAAGTTGTCCCACATCTGTTGTAGTTGTGGATGTGAATTTTGTCTCCTTATAGCTTTTGGGGTTGAATTAGGCCTGATCCTCATTTCCTTACACAAACATTGATATGTTGACATTGTGATATCGTAATCGGTTTCTTTACTGTCTTAATCTGAGGATCAATCTATAGGGTTCATTCTGGCCCTTCTCTTGGGTGGTCATAGAATATTTTTTGTTCTTGGTCTCCCAGATGTCAACTTTTGGGATCATAAATGCTTCAGTATCATGGGAATTTCCGCATATCTTCTTTTGCTTCTTCAGTACTATGTGAAATGCTGGGAGGATATAAAGATGATTTTCTCATCATCGTGGATTTACACCCGTGATCTATCTTGAAATTTTGCATATTAACCCTGGATATCATTGAGTTAAAGGATAGTATATAGAATGGGGTTCTGTGGTGCATGTCATTTGCAATAATATTATGTTGATTGCCGGAACTAGTAATGGAGCTGACCAAAAGTTGGAATTATAGAGAAGCACTATAGAGCATAACACTCGTAGGATTAATAGAATTATGACTAAATCTATGTTGTTCAAATTTTGCTAAGTTTATACTCATGAGACGAATGACAGTGAAATTAGACGGGAATGTTGTGCTTAGATATTGATAGATTCAGATGCAACACATTGAATTAAAATTGGATAGTCCGTATAAAAGAAGTAAAATAAGATGGCTAAAAATAGAGGAATCCTCGTGGAGTGTTATGCGCCAGAAAACTTCTTAAGAAAGTGAAAAACAAGTTGTATCAAACAGTTGCGAGAGCAACAATATTGTGTAGGAGTGAAGTTGGGCTGTTAAAGACCAATATATCTATCTTTTCCAATATATGCACAAGATGAATGGCGTAAAAATGCATGTTTAGATGGATTAAATGTTGTTGTTATTATACTTACACATTAAGTTTGGTGGTTGTCGCGGTGTTGTCAAAGATGAAAAGCACTGAACGTCTGCTAAGGCTTTTAGTACTAAGCACAATTAAAGCATGAGCTTTTATAAGAGAAGGCTCAATGAGAGATGCTTTAATCCTGGTTAGAGAATCATATGTCCATATGGGACAAGTATGAGATTTGGATTATCAGTAATTTGCCAGACAGATTATTTAGTGGTGGAATACAATGGAGTTAAATAGAGAAGATTAGATGCGGATTCATATAGCTGATCCTACTAATTTAATTTGCGATTGTGTGACAAGGGGTAATCTGCTATATTTTGTAAAAAATTGTATGGTTGTGGTGGGACTGCATATATTGGTTGATCTGCAATAATTATCTAGGAAACCAGAGATAAAAAATTGACCCTTGTACATGAATTGAACTTGCTTATTTTTGGATTGGTTTCTAGGAAACAAGACATGATCAACACACTGTTCAAACCAGTGGTGGAGTTGTATCTGGAGAGACAGCAAGGGGCAAAGATGAAGAGCGGAATGCACAAATTGTCCCCCCTGATGCTCGTGTTCGCCAGCTCAAGGATCAGCTCATTAGGGCGAAGGTCTACCTTTCACTCTCAGCAACTCGAAGCAATCCCCACTTCATTAGAGAACTTCGCTTGCGGATAAAGGAAGTACTGCGAGCACTTGGTGAGGCCACTAAGGATTCTGATCTGTCAAGGAGGTAAGTCTTATTTTTAACAATTAAGTTCATCTTATTCCTGTCAAAGTGGCTTTGGAATGGTCCTGAGTCCTACCTTCCCCAATGATTTTGCCATTTCATTGCATAGTGTCTACTAGCGTGATCCATGTTATTGATTTATCTTCCAATGGATATGATTTCTTTATATAGTGCCAATGAGAAGTTGAAGGCAATGGAGCAAACATTGGCCAAAGGGAAGCAAATTCAAGATGATTGTGCTACTATTGTAAAGAAGCTTCGTGCCATGCTTCACTCAGCAGAAGAGCAGCTCCGTGTCCACAAGAAACAAACATTGTATTTAACACACTTAACTGCTAAGACACTTCCAAAGGGTCTTCATTGTCTTCCTTTACGCCTTTCAACAGAGTATTTCAAGTTAAATTCTTCCCAACAGCATTTTCCACATCAAGAGAATTTAGAAAATCCCAAGCTATACCACTATGCACTCTTCTCAGACAACATATTAGCCGCTGCTGTCGTCATAAACTCAACTGTTTCCCATGCAAAGGTAAATGAGCTATTGTCAGAAACTCTTCTTGTATATTGAGGTTGCATCTGGCTCAGAAATTCACTTTATCCTTTCCAACTCTTTTCCTATATGATTACGTAGAAACATGCCCATCTGCATGTTAAGGTTTATAATGTCTCAACCTTTATGTCTCTTCTGGGACATCCAATAAATTTGGAATATCTCAACCTTCATTTATAACTTTTTCTGCATATGGTGGCAGGATCCTTCAAAGCACGTTTTCCATATAGTGACCGACAGGCTTAATTTTGCTGCAATGAGAATGTGGTTTTTGGCAAATCCACCAAAGTATGCTACAGTAGATGTTCAAAATGTTGAGGAATTCACCTGGCTAAATTCAAGTTACAGTCCAGTTCTGAAGCAATTGAATTCTCAGTCCATGATAGATTATTACTTCAGATCTCGTGCTGATTCTGATCCAAATGTGAAGTTTAGGAATCCAAAGTACCTTTCAATCATGAATCACTTACGCTTTTACTTGCCAGAGATCTTCCCAAAGCTGGATAAGGTTCTCTTCTTGGATGATGATATTGTTGTGCAAAAGGATCTTCGTGGCCTTTGGTCGCTTGATCTTAAGGGTAAGGTGATTGGTGTGGTTGAGACTTGTGGAGAAAGCTTTCATCGGTTTGACCGCTACCTCAACTTCTCAAATCCTCTGATCTCTAAAAATTTCGATCCTCGTGCTTGTGGTTGGGCATTTGGAATGAACATCTTTGATCTAAATGAGTGGAGGCGGCAAAACATCACAGAGGTGTACCACTCATGGCAAAATCTGGTATGAAATAAATTCTTTTCACTTATTTATGTCTGGATTAGCATGTTCATTTAGCCATAATTTCACATGCTTTGCTTGGTCATGAAAGTGATAGCCTGGAGGCTGGAGCAACACGGTCAATATTTCGTTAAGTATCATATCAGTTCCCCCCTTGGGGCAATTTCTCTGTTTCCAGTAAAAGGTCACATTCACATTTAAGCCTTGTTGCCATGTCCTTTTTTTTGTTTTTTTGATCAAGTAAAAGATTTTATTAATAGTAACTAGGCCAACTTGGCCGTATACAAGAACCGCCATATGCCTTGTCCTGTCCAGTTCTTCCAATTAGACTCGACAATTATATTGTAGCCTCACTAAGTTCTGGATGACTATGGCTTGTCATGTCGATCTCGTTTTGTTCCTAAAAATGTCAACATATACATTTTACACCATCAATTTTCATGCATAATAAAGTTTAAATAAGTCATGAAATTTTATCTGCACAGAATCATGAAAGACAACTTTGGAAGTTGGGGACCCTACCACCTGGTTTGATAACCTTTTGGAAGCGCACATATGCCCTCGACCGATCATGGCATGTCCTTGGGCTTGGCTACAATCCAAATGTTAGCCAGAAGGACATTCAACGAGCAGCAGTCATACATTACAATGGAAACTTGAAACCATGGCTTGAAATAAGCATACCCAAGTTCCGGGACTACTGGTCGAAATTTGTTGACTATGATCAGGCATTTTTGCGAGAGTGTAATATCAACAAATTGGGTGGTTCATGAAGTGTTCTCTGCACATATTTCTCCTAATTCCTGAAATACAGCGAGCGAGCATTCGTTTAGTTTACAGGTCCGTTCTTCCTGAATAAGTGTATGATTTTGTTCTTGTTCTCTAAGTCAGGGAGTTATTCAGGTATATATACATATATGTCGAGTGGAGTATTAGAGTGAACATTCTGTATTACCTTTATTCTTGACATCCATTGTTGGATGACAGCATGAGTCCAGATTTGTTGTAAATGATTAACCATAGCTCTCCCTTTTGAATTTTACTGTTCTTTTTTGGATTGTTGTATATTAATGGCTGCCACTCTCGAGGGCGACCATGGATCTTCCATTACTCAGCTTATTACACTAATGTCTTCAATGATGGTTCTTTTTGAATTCAAGTAAACGGCATTGCAAGTATGTTGTTTTCATATTACTTGCTTTATAGATAGCATGCATACTTGGTACTATTGTAAACTCGATAACAACCCTCATGATTTGCCATCCCTTTCTTAATTTCCAATTTCATGATCTATGTTGTGCATTCAGGATGTATTGAAAGTGTAGTATACACTGGTCGTAGTTTAGTTTTATACATCTATTATTTCGTAACCATTGCAACGAGGTATGCAATGTGGCAAAAGGATTGAAATTTGTAGTTGCTGTATGATTTTTGTTACTTGTAGTCAAAGGCGTATATAAGATTTAAACTTGATGAGTTCAATCTTTAAGATTCTGAACTCGTTTGTTAGGAGTTCAGAATTTAAGCTGTCAATTGGATTTGACATTCTCATTTTTCTTCCCTGTTTTAATCACTAGAAAGTCATTTTCAGCTTGAAATGGACTATATTCTTCTGTTTTTTTCAATATTGGAATATCACATTTCTCATTAATCTGTCTACTAATTAGATTTAACCCTCCCAATTATCATATGCTTGTGATTTGAAGAGTTAGAATTAACAGTCGAGGGTCTATTAGTAACAACCCTTTCTACCTGTTGGGGTAAGGTTGGTGTATATTTTACCTTGTTTGTTGGATTAACTACCCTCTCTATTTTCCAAAATGCAAGATTTATGGGTGTGTTCGGTATGGAGGAAAACATTTTCGATTTTTTCATGTTCGCTTGGTCAAGATTTTTTTTGAACATTTTCTTGGGGAAATAAGTTCCTTGACAATGAGAAAAATGACTTCCATAGTGACATTTTATATTGATTGTGTCCTTTTTATCTTCCGATATACTTCATTTTCACCCTCACTCACATACCCTATACCACTACCTCCCTACCCTATTTCTCATAATATTTGTCTAGATAATATACATATCTTGTTAGAGTAATTGTTTTTGCTAACACCTCAAACCTGCCACCCCGGCACCTCTCCCTCCCCACCCCATTTCTCATACTAATATGTCTAGATAATACACAGACGTTAAGATATTCACTTCTTTTTTTTTGAAAAATATTTTCATTCATACTGAACACACCCATATGTTACAAAACTTATCATACTTGAGTTTAAAAGTGAAACTATGGAATATTATCACTATGATTTTTTTTAGTCATTTAAAACTAGTTTCATTGCAAAAATATCAATTTAAGGTTGGTAAATATAATAACTCAAATTACAAAGGTAAGAGAAAAATCTATGAAATTATCCTTGATAAGTTGTTATAACTGACAATTCATGAAAATACAGACAAATAATTACATATCAATTTGGTCAAGGGAAATAATTATCTAATATACTTGGCTCTAAATTTAATGGAAATTTTCCTTGGTTTATTTGGCAATATCGATCCATGAATCATTATCTATTCTCTCTTTTAACACTTGTTTACCAATCATAAAATACAATAGTTCTTATATAATTCTTTAAATTTGTTTAGAAGTTATTTACGAGATGATGCACCTTTATTTTTTAATTTATAATAAAAAGAGATGCAATCAACAAGGATTATAATAGAGTGGTAAATATTTTTTTTATTTTAAGTACAGGTCTCAAACTCGAGTCTTTTTGGTCTCTAATTACATAGTTTTCTTTGTTATTAGAGTGTTTTATCTCAACGTGGAATTATGTGGTGTGAATATTTTCTTTCAAGAAGGTCAATAGTCAATACACCAAGCACTTCTTTCAAGAAATTTGTTTCAATTATTTAACAAAAGAATATGAACATATTTGAATGAAATAATGCCAACACCCTATAGTCCAAATTCCTTTTTGTTTATAGATATATATTATAAGGTAATACAACTTTTCAATTAGTTGGAATAGGACAAATGCACTCTATTCATTTCTTTTTGTTTCTTTTATCCTTCAACTTCTTTTTTCTTTGGCTAAAGTGAAATATAACAAGACTGAATTTTTTGATGTTTTTTTTTATTATTACTATTTAATAAAATGGGTCCTTCTTATTATTTGTTTTTAGTAAAAAAAAGTGAGTTAAAGTTAAAGTGAAATCACCCTAGACATGCCTATAAAGTACTAAAAAAATGTGATAAGCCATGACCCTCTTTGTTCCCCATCTTTGTCACATGCAAAATCTTTAACATTATAATATGGACCCAAAAAAATTTCAATCATTTTCATTTTGTGTACTTACATACATGTGGAGCTTATATCAAATTATATATAAATATATAGCTATCGATTTGATCATATGAACAGTTGAGAGTCGTTTGATTACTAGGATGGAACAGACAAATATATACTATCGGTTGGAATATCCTCAACTTCAATACGTAATAGTAGTTGAATCCATTACTTAAGTTCAAAATTTCTTCCCGAACTAACTAATATCTATAAACAAATGTGAAATCATAAAATCTTGCATTTTATTTCAAAATTATTATTCCTTATTCCACCGACGAAATGAACCCTTAAGATGATGAGCTTATATGGTCAAACAATTTCTTGAATTAGGTAACATATTGAAACATGATAATAATTCATGAGACAATAATTTAAAATTCAAAATTGTGAACAATCTTTTTGGGTCTTTTCAATAGTCCAGCTTTTGTTTTTTTGTTTTTGAAAAATCAGCCAAAGTCCTTGCTTCTAGCTTGTTCCTTTTTAAAATTTTTATATTTCTTTTGTACTTCATTTGGTCATTTCAATGTATTATTGCTTCCCACTTATGAAAATAGTTTTGTTTTTCTCAAATCTGTTTTGAAAATTTCTTTTATTGAGTTGAGCATTTGTTGGAAATAGTCTTTCTATCCCATAAAAATAGAGTTAAAAAGTTTGAGTATATTCCACCTTCTGCAAATCACACTTATGAGATCACATTCATTGATTGATACATACGAAAAAGTTGAGATAATCTTGAATTTTTGTTTCGTAGACCCCTCACCCACCCAAAAAAGCAACCTCGGTCCTTAAGAAACAATGATCAAATTCGTTTATTAATACATATGAAAAAATTGAGAAAATCTTGAATTTTTGTTTCGTGGCTCGAAAATTCCCCCCCAAAAAAAACCGATATCGGCCCTTAAGAAATAATGGACCAACAAAATTTGAGGTCAAACAGAATCGAAGAATCATATTTTAGAAAATTCAAGGATTGATGTACACAAGAAAAGAAAATTTTAAATAATACTAAATTTCTATAAACCTCGAAGAATATATTCTTTCTTCAAAAATGTATTAATGCGATTTCAAATTAATCGAATCGTCCAATTAGATTTAAAATAATCCAATGATTATAGTAACAAAAAGAACAAAAGCAAAAATGAAGAAGAAGCTGAAATTTTTGAGCGGCCTTGGACAAAAGGAAAAGTACAAAAAGAAAATAGTGGGGTAACACTAATAATGTACTAATATGCACGAGTTTTGACGCAATTGATAACGTTATTGTTAGGTGATCATGAGGTTATGAATCAAATTGTCAAATAATTTTTTTATAGAAATACAAATTAAAATTACATATAATAGATTTTTATAATTCGATTCTTTTTTAAAATCTCGCCAAAAATAAATTGTTTTGTTATATTAACTAATGGAGTAATCAACATGGGTTGTGGTATAGTGGTGAGACTGTTCCACCATTAATAAGAGGTTTTCGATTCGAGTCCTGAGTATGTAGAACATCTTATTCGGAGTGTCACCTTCAAATGGGTCCTACAGAACGTAATTCAAATTTAGTTAGACTCCAATGCTAATACGAGATTTTCGATTTGATTTGATTCTTGAGTATGTAGAACATCTTCTTCGAAGTGTCACCTTCAAATGGGTCCTATAGAGCGTGATTCAAATCTAGTTAGCTTCCATGCGAGCTCCGAATACTGATTGAAATTTTTGTTTTTAAAAAATTAAATGGAGTATAACACTACTAAAAAGAAAGAGAAAAAAAGACACAGAGCCCAAAGAAAAATTAGAGTGTGAAGACTAAACAGTGAGCAGAAGCTTTGACTGAAATATACATAGAGAGAGAGTGGGGGCAAAGGTAGAGCAAAGTAAAAATTTTAAATCTATAAATTTAATATTTTATATCATTAAAAAATTTCTAGTTGGATTTTCATTTGTTGTTGCTCAATTAATCTAAATTCACATAAAAAAAATCTCAATTAAAATATAAAAGCACTACTCTATTAAAAGCGACTTCATATCAAGAACTTGAATCCAATTGGTAAAATTAAGAAAAGATGAATACTTACCTTACTAAAAAAACACTTTCTTCTAAAGCTTCACTAAAATATCTCACTATAAAATATTGACATACTATATAAAAGTGTTCTTTAACTTGATCTCATTCATATTTATGCCCTTCAATTTTGGGTGTGCACAAATAAATACTTAAATTTGTATAAAATTGAACAAATAGACACATGCGTTTTATGTGACATAATACATGCACCACGTAGGACTCAAATTGCCATGTAGGATGTCACGTTGTACGCATGTGTATTTGTTCAATTTTATATAAGTTTAAATGTCTATTTGTGTATGTCCAAAGTTGGAGGGACATAAATGTGAACTGAGACCAAGTTAAAGAACATATTTATATATTAGGCCTAAATATTCCATCACTGTTTTCGTAGCTATTCAATTGAGTTGGCGAGAGAAAAAAAAATTCAATAGCTATTTTCAGTATTTCAATGAATATTTATTTTCCATTATGTTTTATAGCACACATTTCTCATTGATTATCTCTATTTTTAGTAGTATTATCACTTCACATCAATATTTGATGATAGTCCGTTAAAAGTTTTTTTTGTTTCCCACTCAGTGTCCGGAATTCACATTGGAGCCCCAACTAAATTCGTATATTAACTTGAACAATTTGTATACTACATACACAAAATTTGAACAAAAGTTACCGAGTTCGACCAAACCTGATAACACAAACACAGCAAAAAAGCAAATTTCATAGTTGTTGAGATTGAGTGTGTGTGAGAGAGACAGTAAAGACTAAAGAGGTGGACTGACTGACCCCATTATTGAAAACTGGCAATACCCAACTTTTCTTTAACCCTTTATTTTGTATATCTCTCCCTCTCTCTGTAGTGGGTATGCTTTGCCAGTGAAATTGAATGAATTCCCATTTGAGTTTTGTATAATTCACTCAGTTTACTCAGTTGTACAGTGAATTTTACGAAAAGGGTCGTCGCCGGAAATGGGTATGTTCGCCGGAGAGTCGTCGTCGTCGTTGTCGTATTCAGGGAAGCTGAAGAAAGTAGCAAAAAAGATTCTTGTTCAGACTTGTGGGTCATTTCGTTGTGGATACCAAAACCCTCCTTCTGATGAACCTGATAACAACAACAACAACCATAACACCTCTGTAAGTTCACTGAAATTCCTTTAGTTTTTTTTCTTTTGGGTTTTCCATCCGGTGTCAGGTATCTGTTTTGTGTCTTAAGCTAAATTTGGATTGAGGGAAGTCCCACATTGAAGGTAAAATGTTTTTGAGTTCGAACTCGAGATCTTTGGTTAAAGGAGTAAGTAGTACCATCCCATCACAGTTTCCCATCCGGGGTCTGGTACCTGCATTGAGGTTCAGCTAAATCCAGATTGTATAAAGTCCCATTTTGAGGGTAAAATGTTATATAAGACTAGAATTCTAGATGTCTGGTTAAGGATAAAGTAGTACCATCTCATCACAGTTTCTCACCCTGTGTGTGTTACCTGCTTTGAGGCTCAGCTAAATCCGGTTGAAAAGTCCTACATTGAGGGTAAAATGTTTGGAGGATTCGAACTCAAAGATATCTAGTTAAGGATGAAGTAGTATTTACCATTTCATTACAATCCTTGTTGGTGAAATTTGTTTAGTTTTGAGTTTTTTTCTTCCTAAAATTTCATGCATTTGATGATTTGTTATGTGCAGGAGTTTCCATATCCGGCGAGTAATCTCGAGCTGTTGAATCATACTTCTGTAATTAAATCCTCACGATTAGATTCTACTACTAACACACCTTCTAACAAGGTAACTTTTTTTCTGCATCTTCAATTTCTCAATTTACATATCTGTTGTTGTAACTGCTTTGCTGCAAATTCCAAATTGTTCTTACTTTTGGATTGTGGTTCCAGTAAAGTTAGCTGGTCTAAGCTACCTTTCGTGTAAAAGAACAAGACTTTGGGCCTACTCAACTTTAAAAGCTAGCACATGAGGTGAGGATTGTCCAAGACAACATAAATAGATCATACCATCCCTGAAGAGCTGATGTTAGAACTCAACATTTCGTTATCATATCCCCAAATAAATTTGGTGTGAAGTAAAGTAGTTGGCTAGCATTCACTAAATTTCTTGAAATTCTTATTTCCTTAATTAGTTTTTGCCTTATAAATGAATAAATGCTCAATGTTTTCAATGTATTCCCAACAGACGAACACCTTGCTGTCATATCTAAAGTTTTTCTTTCCGCGGAATTTTCAGATCTAACATATTCCTTACACACCCATTTACCTTTTCCAGGGAAAAATTGGAAAGCTTCTATTTTTTCTTATTAGAGTACAGATATTATTAAGCGTAGGAATAACTAAGAAGCCAAAAGAATGAGCTAAAAGAGAAAATAAGAGACTGAATAGCTCAACTTGTCATTGACTACATCCGTCAAGAAAGAATCCTTTGCATCTCTGGTGCAGTTCAGTATGATATTTTACTAATAGAGGTTAAACTTAACTAATCCTTCTTGACTACTGGGAAGGAAAATTTTAAATTTGAAAGCAGACCTTGGGGTGGGGGGGCGGGGGGGGGGGCACACTCTTAAGAGGTCTTATGCTGAGTTTTTCCTTGTTTGATAAATGAGTAGTACTTCTGTGGCATCTGATTAATCATTCTAAAAAGGATTCTACTTGCATGCAGGACAAAACGCATTGAGTCTTTTCCTTTTAATAAAAGATTATATCTGGGATTTTTTAAATTATTTGTTTCAAGAGTTCTGTTTCTTTTTGGCATCGGTATGTCCAATGTTGCTTGTAACTACGAAGAAGCTCCAAGGTCCTGCATGGGAATGGTCATTATGTACTTCTTTGTTCCTTTCTGTTGGTCTTATGTTCACCTCTTCCCATCATCTAAAAATTTGATGTAATATGTGTCATTTGACATCCTTTTGCAATCCAGAAAACTCATGCTTCTCTTTCTATTGTCTGGCAGAACTTTTGTCCTATATGTCTGGATTCGTTGAGCTATAGCTGCGACAGCAGCCCAGGACAGGCTATATTCACAGCACAATGCTCTCATGCTTTTCACTTCGCTTGCATATCATCCAACATCCGCCATGGCAATGTCACTTGCCCTGTTTGCCGTGCACATTGGACCCAGCTACCTCGGACATTGAAGATGCATTATTCTCCTCACAGCAATCAGGCTGATCCAATTCTTCAGATTCTTGATGAATCAATTGCTACTTCTCGTGTACATAGACGTTCCTTTCTACGCTCTGCTCGCTATGATGATGATGATCCAGTCGAGCCTGACCGCACATCAAATATTCACCGTTTGCATCTGTCTTTATCACCTGTCCCTCACAGTACCTCTGTGTTTGATCCTTGCTCAAATCCGAAGTCTAGCTTTAGTTCGTGCCATTATCCTCAGCATTGTTTAGAATCTTCACAATCAGCAGCACAACATTTTGTAGAAACTGGGCAGTCCCCCCTGGTCTGCAGCTCCTCTAGTAGTGCGTATCTTTGCTTAAGATTGGCACATCAGCCAGCCACTGACTTAGTCTTAGTGGCAAGCCCAAATGGACCTCACCTAAGGCTTATGAAACAAGTGATGGCATTTGTGGTATTTTCGTTGCGGCCTATAGACCGTTTGGCTATTGTTACCTATTCTTCTGCTGCAGCACGTATCTTCCCTCTCAAGTGTATGACCTCTTATGGGAAACGCACAGCACTTCAAGTGATTGATCGACTGTTTTATATGGGCCAAGCTGATCCAGTAGAAGGACTCAAGAAAGGAGTAAAGATACTAAGAGAACGCAGTCACCAAAATACTCATTCTTTTATTCTACATCTTTCTGACAATCCAACAAGATCTTTCCATGGGTTTCACTTGGAACTTCCCGTTACAATCCATAAGTTTCATGTGGGATTTGGATTTGGCACTTCAAATGGATTCGTCATGCACGAGTTTGAGAGATTTCTTGCTAAAATACTATGTGGTGCAGTTAGAGATATTGCATTGAGGATTGGAGAGGACACAAGGATCGTGAGGCTTGGAGAATTGCGAGGGGGTGAGGAGAGGAGAATTCCATTGCTTTTGGAAGAGTTGGACAAAGTTCGCGTAGTATATACCTACATTGATTGCATGATGGATGATTCTGTTAAAACAGGTGAAGTTGTAGTCGGAGTTGGTGATAGGAAAGAACTGACGGATACTGTTGACATTGTTGAGAACACTGGTGGAAGAAGTAGCAGTGTCGAGGGCTGGGAATATCATGATCCTTTCATGGCTAGACGATGGGCTAAGCGTTTACATGGCTATCGGATATGATGCTCATGGCCCTGAAGTCCTTTATCCAATGAGGATGATCTATTAATTGAACACAAACAATTTTTAGAATCTGCATTTATAGGTGTGTGATCTTGAAATACATGAAGATAGTTTCTTGTATATCTGTGTTCCCAATTTTTGTATTAACGAATCTAATATGATTGATTGAACTGTTATGAAGTGTTTAATGTTTGACAAGGTATTTATTTCCCCAACATTGTGAGGATTCATCATAAATTAGACGAATTTTTGATTGTTAGTTTATCGTAATCTTTCACCTTTATTTGGCTTGAGACCGGCAATATGAGCAAGACTCACTCACGATTTAAACTTGTTTTTTTGTCAACCAAGTGGGAGGCTAAACGTAAGCACTTATATATTGCTAACAACGGTTCATTTCTAATCTATCTTGGTAACATACGAGTTGTTTGATTGGTGGGATATGAAATAATTATCTTAGGATAAAATGTAAAATTATTTTATATTATGAATATTAATTAGTCTCTAAAACATATTTTTTTACGAATTAGCTATCTCATAAGAAAAGGCGGGAGAGCTAATTCCTTTAATATTCGTGCTTATCCCATCTCGATAACTATCGATCTTCAAAGGGTGATCTAGTGGTCACCTTGTGATTAATGAAGTGTGAGGAGAACCATGAGATCTCAATGGCCTAATGGTCAATAAAATGCATGGAGAACCAACCACTAGTTCTCAAGTTCAACAACGAAAGCAAAAACATATGTATGTGATTTTTCCAAATCTTGATAGATAAAGTTAGTTACTTTATACTTGTATCGGTGGAAAACAGTAAATATCATGTATAATAACCTAGGCCAAACCCATCGGTAGCCCCCTAAAATTGGCACGACACCTCAACTAGACAATGTTCATTTTAGGCACCTCATGTAGGGTTTTGCTGTGTCATTTTGATACTTTTCGCTGACTCAGCAAAACATGTGTGTTACACGAATTTTATGCGCGTGAAACACTCTTTTTTTTCTTGGAAAATATTTTTGCTCTCTTCTTCTTCCTCACTGTTCTTTTCCTGCAACTTCTCCATCTTCCATCATCCTCCATCATCATTTTCTAAGAATTTGTGATACTCTTTTACTTTTTAAAATCAAATCACATAAATTTTAAGCTCTGCTACATTAATGGTGTCTGTTACTACAATTGAATAAAAAACTTCCGCCCCCAAGAATAATGAAAAGTTTTCTTAATTTTCAGTTTTTTTACGGGAAGTTACCCTGATTTTCTGGGTCATTAACAACGAAAATTGGAGGAACAAGCTATTACACTCCTTGAACAACATTTTCCCATAGCATTCATAACTAAATCCCCAATTTATTCCTCCGTCTGCATCTTCATCATTTAAATAATATTGTTATTTTTCTTTCAAGATGCATTTCAATTTTCAAGAAAGGAGGAATTAAGGAATGCAACACAAGGAATCAAAATTTTGTATAGCACAAGAAGAACACATGAATTTTAATGGGTTTGAAAAAGAACAACACAACGAAAGAAGGCACAAAAAGGCATACAAAGATGAAGCTGAAAATGTGGGGGTGGGGAATGGGGTTAGATATTCTGAAGAAAAAAAAGAAAGAAAGTAAAGGTGAGCTTTTATAAAAAAAAATTAAAAAATCCACATGTCACATGTTGATTCATTTATTTATCCACGTAGGAGGCGTTTGGATACACATACTTGAGCTAGTTTTGAGAATATAAAAAAAGTGTCAAAATGACACAACATACCTCCACATGAGGTGTTTAAAATGAACAAAGCTTAGTTAAGGGGTCTAAGTGAAAATTGATGCCAACTTTACGGGGTCATCGATGGATTTGGCCAATAACCTAGGTGTACCAAGTTTAAATCAATGTCAAATTTGTAATTTTTTTTTTCGGCTACTCAAATCTTGATGGATAGTGTTACATAATATAATACATATGTGATTGGAACACTATCCTCTCTATTTAAATTTCACCACAAACAAAATAACTAAGAAATTGTCATAAATCTTATATGTCCTAATTTAGATGATCAAAGTTACCTCATACTTATTAGCCACAAAGATATAAATATTCTATAATTAATCGAGATGTGTACAAATTGATCCGTAGCCCATGGTATAAAAAAAAAATCAATATTGGTTGCACAATTTAAACATGGAGAACCGCCGGGTAATAAACTCCATATATCACATCACTGTGTACCGAATCATTTCATTCTTGACTTTGGGGTTGGCGAAAACCCCAAAATTTTCTACTTACCCTTTGAATCTGCATTCAAATCTATGAAAATTGCTTAATTGATACAGTAAAACTTGTTGAAATTCGATTACAGAAGCAAAAGGGGTTGATTCAATGTTTCCCAGATTGATTCAATCGCAAGAAGATGAATTTATTCATGGGTGTGATGTTAATGTCGGGATTCATCATCATAATAGGGTTAATGGAGACCCTTGTCTTGTGTTAACTTCAGATCCCAAACCTCGTCTTCGATGGACTGCTGATCTTCATGAACGATTCATTGATGCTGTTACTCAACTTGGCGGACCCAGTAGTTAGTATTTCTGTTTTCTCATTTGCCCCTTTTATCAAGTTTGTGTATTTTTTGTTGTTGTTGAACTTTTCAAGAATGTTGAGGATCTTTATGATGTTGATGTATTGTGTTATGTTTAGCATTTAGATGTTTGTTTGTTTCTTGTTTGGCTGAGAAAATGAGGTAGTGCACTATTGGTTTGCCAACTGTTGTGTAGATTTTGGAAGGTTAGCATTTGCATCTATGGAGGCTTGAGACTTTTTGAGCTCACACCTTTTTTGCTCTCCCTTGGTAACTTGAACACATAAACTTAATGTTGGCGATGAAAAGAGTGCTTATCATCTGAGCAACCCCAAAGCTTGAGACTTGAAAGTTGAAACTTATTCTTACAGCTAAGATGAGGAGTGAGACTTTTTGAGCTCCCACCTTTTTTGCTCCATTGGTGACTCGAACCCACAAACTTAAGGTTGGAGATGTAGAGAATGTTTACCGTCTGACCAACCCCAAGGCTTTTGAGACCTGAAAGTTATTCTTACAGCTAAGATGAGGCTTTAGACTTTTTGAGCTCCCACCTTTTTTGCTCCATTGGTGAAAACTTAAGGTTGGAGGTGGAGAGAGTGTTTACTGTCTTAGCAATCCCGATTCTTGAGACTTGAAAGGTATTCTTACAGCTAAGAATTAGCTTGAGACTTTTTGAGCTCCCACCTTTTTTGCTCCCTTAGTGTCTCAAACCCACAAACTTAAGGTTGGAGTTGGACTGTTGGAGAGAGTGTTTACTGTTTGAGCAACCTCGAGGCTTTTGAGACTTGAAAGTTATTATTACAGCTAAGATAAGTTTTGACCGGAATGAAGCTTTTAGCAAGAATGGGAAAAAGTTAAGTAAAACCCCAATCTCAATTACCATAGTTAAATTGCAAAAGCATTTCCAGTCAGGAGGCTGCTTTGAAGTGAAAAAGAAGAATTACATTGGGGGTGTGTAAAGGGAAAACTACTGAGCTTGCAAAGAATCTCTCTTTTTTTCATTTGCCCTTTTTTCTGTTTACCCCTTTTTTTTGGTTTTTGAACTTTTTAGAATGTTGAGGATCCATAAAGTTATGTAGTGTGTTACATTCAGCATTTAGTACATGTTTTTTGTTTCTTGTTTGGCAGAGAAGGTGAGATAGTTTCCTATTGGTTCGCCAATTGTTGTGTAGATTTCGAATGACTAGCATTTGCATCTATGGAGGGTTGAGACGAGGCAGATAAAACTTACGGCTAAGATGAGTTTTAACCAGAACAAAACCGTTAGGTCCAATCTACTCATTAGATCTATCCACTTCTTTTCTCCTCAAACCCCACACCCAACCCCATTATCATAGTTAAACTACTACGGGTTTGAATCCTGCTGAAGGTTAGAGGGATGGGCCCATTATCCAATGAGTTTCGAGATGTGCGCCAAGGGCACTTGGGATTTATTGGTTATAAAATATACCATAGTTAAATTGCTGAAACATTTCCATTTAACCTACCAAAACCTTACCTAATGGACTAATGGGTAGTATGTGCAAGTTGGAAATTAAGAGGCTTCACTAAAAATAATTTACAAATTGAAATCAGTCTAGTGTCATACCTAACAGCCTTTATCCTGGAGAAAAAGAAGAATTACGCTGGGGTGTAAAAAAGAAAACTATTGAACTTGCAAAAAATCGCTAAAAATTATTGGGAGAATTAAAAAGCTGGAGACCTTATTAACTCAATATACATTCAGTTTATTAGTCCTTATTTGGGAGGATAAGAGAACGTAAAGTCCTTTTCTACACTCTCTGAAAATCTTGCTTAAATTTGATCAATACCATAACAGATAGAAAGACACATGTTCAAAATGCTAGTGTAGCAGTAGTGATACATCTAAATGACTCCTACAGAGTATCAATATTTCAATTTGGTTGGTTCTCTTTACATCAGAATTATCATCTTGATGAAGAGTAATTTCAGTAACTCGAAATAGCATCTAGTTTGGCTTTTCCATAGTAGCCACAAAATATTATCTTCTTATTTTACATGACATAAACAAGTTTATGTACCAACTTTTGAGAAGAATGACACGAACAAGTTTAGTTTAATTCCTTTACCTCTATAATTGTTTTTGTGCTTCGATTCCTCATCTTACGCCTTCCTACACTAAAGTGTGCACTTTGAGCTTAATTTACCAACCAATTGTGCTAGTTTCCTATGTTTTTCTCTTTCACATGACTGACCAGAGGGGAAAGTTTTCCAAAGCCCCAGGACATTGATCTTGGGATTACCCATAACCCAAAAAGTTAATTTCTTAGGGCAGATTCATGATTAGTGTTAGCTGGATAAGCTTGGGAAAATCTGGAAAAATGGGTTCGTATCGTGGAAGAGAAGGTAATGGCTTAAGTTGGAGAAGAGTTGAAAAAAGCTGAATTTGGTGCTAGTTTGTTGCCATTGGTACCAAATGAACTGTTGCTGGTGTACTGCAGTTCTTTTAAGTCTCTGCCTTTACCCTTTCTTTCCCTGCCTTGAGCAAACACTATATTATTCTGGCAACGGAACATAATTTTCCAGTACCAATATGCAATCAAGACAAGATAGGCAGGTGCTGTCTGACCTGTGTATATCAGGTAAAAGGAAGATATAGACGGGGAAAGAATTGGTGTGATAACATAACTGCTTTCTCTTGTTAGTTGTGCTTGGCAAAAGAATAACCCTTCGTCTCACTCTGAATTGCAAGTGCTTAGTCTTATTAATTAGCCTAAATTAGTGCCGCCATTACCTTCGGTTTCATTTAAAAAGATCCCCTATAATTAATTCTCGTTGACCATGTCATATAGGGATCATCGAATCAATAGCAATGTTTACTTGAATACAAGGTTCCACTCTTTTTTGGTTGAAGGCAAGTTATCTTGCTGTATGATTTCTCCTTTTCTCGGCTTTATTATATGTATTTAGATTTAATAAATTTCTTGTTATAGACTTTGCCAACCAAGTTAACCAAAAGATGCCGAAAGGAGGAAAATTTTTTTCCAGGGGTTGGGGGGAAGATTTGTATTACTTGTCGGTGTTTATATAATGGTTGCATTGTTGATATCTGCATTAAAGTCTTTAGTTTGGCTGGAACACCTGCTTTTCTCATGTATATGCTTTCAATATCACTTGCAGAAGCTACTCCAAAGGCAATAATGCGGACAATGGGTGTCAAGGGACTGACTCTCTTCCACCTAAAGAGCCACCTTCAGGTCTATTAGAATACATTAGATTTTCTTATTTGCCTCACAAGCCCACCCCACATCCTTCACTTAAGTACCAGATGTAAGGAGGAGGATGTGGGCGGGTGGAGCAAAACATGTATTTTTCTATTGAGTTTAAAATCATATGTGTTTTGATCAATTTTTAAATATGATGTTGTTTGTTCACTGCAGAAATACCGACTAGGTAAGCAATCTCAGAAAGATCTTGATGAAGCTTCAAAAGATGGTAGGTATAGTTGACCCCCATTTTCCTATAACTGGAAACGTGGTTGCTCCTGTAGTTTCACCAGTCTCTTGGCAGTTGGCATATAACCTTTACCATTTCAAAAAGAAAAAGAAAAAATAAGTCTCTTAGCATATATTGTTAATTAAGCTTCAAAACTTGCCTAGTGGCTGTCTGGCTGAGATATATATCTTTCAATGCCTCAGGGATGATGTAAACAGCTTGCTCTTCTGTTATTTCTGGTTCTACCTTTAGTCTTTCTTCTTCTTCTTCTTTTTTTTTTTTTTTTACATGAAAGGAATAGTTAAGGAACAATGGTACACTGATTTGGAATGTAGACTCCAGCAACTCTATTTTCCCCCTCATTTCTTCTTTAAATAAGCCAAAAAGATGAAAAATGGAAAAATGCAGGAAGAATATCTTAAACTTGGGCAGTGATGTGTGAAGCTTACAGAATAACCAAGAAGACACCGTGATGTTGTTTATGTGTGAGATCAGATCAGTGCAGGAAGGCTCTAGGAAGAAGCTCTTTTTTGAATTTTTCTTTTATATTGAAACTGGGTTCTTGTTCTTCATTGAAGGACTTACAGCTACGTATTCATTAGAAAGCCCTTGTTCTGGTGGTGCTCCCCAGCAGTTGCCTGCATCAGACTTGAATGAGTAAGGATTCATCTTATAACTAAGATGGCTACTACTTTATTTTTACCTTACCCCAATAAATTATATAGTGATGCTTCTGCTTAAGCTTTGCTTGAAATGCACCTTCTAGTTTAAAGATTGTATAATGTTGTCAGAGGTTTTGAAGTCAAGGAGGCATTGAGAGCTCAAATGGAAGTGCAAAGCAAATTGCACCTCCAAGTTGAAGTAAGCTTTCTGCACTAACATCGGATGAGTAAATTGCATTTGAATGTTTCTCAAAATAAATACGTGGAGTTGATCCTTTCAAACAAAGATGTCCAGATGAACATGTTCTTAACCTGGGCTGATAATTCATTATATTTTTTGTTATACAGGCCGAGAAGCACTTGCAAATTCGGCAGGATGCTGAACAAAGATATATTACCATGCTGGAGAAGGCCTGTAAAATGCTCGCTGATCAATTCATCGGTGATGTAGTTACTGAAAATCACCAAGAGACTTACCAAGGACTAGGAACAAAGACGCAACTTAGCCCTTTATGTAATCCACATGGATTGTGCCCCTCGGAGTCTGCTGACTTTGTTGGAGTCCATGGTCCAGAAGAAGTTTCCCCCAGAATCCATCCACAACGCACGGATTGTTCCACTGAAAGCTGCTTAACTTCGCATGAGAGCCCCGCTGGATTTCCTCTAGAAGGATCTTCACCTGGAGGGAAAAAACGAGGGTTTAGCGGAGATTCAACACATGCATCATATGTTTGGGGTGAAGCAGATGTGAGATCATCCGGTGTTCACGTGCTACCAGTTAATTGCTTTGGAATCACTGGCTCTAATGTTCAAAATGTCTCTAATTAAGAGATTAAGTCGAGTTCGTCCATAGTCATTGCTTTGCACATTGCAGTTTCTGGGAAGTCCAACGAGCCCAACTTAAAGCTGTGCAAATGCAAGCTGATGTTATTCTAATTCTTAACTGCATCTCTGTGAAATCTTAGTTCCTTAAAAAAAAGAGAAGAAAATTGAGATTCCATTTGCTTTTATATCTTGCTCAATTTAATTTGCTGTCCTAATTTTCATTTATAAGTTTGACTGCTTTGAGCTGGGCTGCATGTTAAGGAGTACTTCAGTATAGCAAATGAAAGGCAGCAACAGGTACCATTTGGACATGACTTTTTTCCATTTTTTCAAAAGATATTTTCAAATCATTGTTTGGTTCAACATTGGAATGATTTTTTGATTAGATTTCAAGATGAGTTTTTCACCTTTGAAAGTTTGTTTTGATCAATTTTTCAAGTGAACTCTTCCACTTACAAAACCTTGATTTGTTTCAAGTGAAATGTATATCCAAACTCAACTTCAAAAAATTTTGTTTTCAAGTTTCAACTAAATCTATGTCTAAACGCGTACTTGACATTTTGGTTGTGCAAAATGTTTGTATGAAGAGTCAAATGCATTTGCCTGACAGACATAATGTCAAGTCAATAACTAGTTCTTCCATTTTGTACAAAAAAAATTGTGAAGACAACCAAGTGCTTGTGACATCAAATGAGAAGCTTCTGCATGTTCGAACATAGCTACTCAGCAGTCTGGGCTGCATCACTTGGTTGTATCAAACCTAAAGAACCCATCTTCCTGTTGAAGAATTTTCTCCACTAATCAGAGTGGGCCATATAATTTTAAACTGACTTCATAATCAAACTAAAACCCAAACATTCGAAAATAAAGGGAAACAGGAAAGTTTACTGGTATTGGAATTTTCTTGGACCAATTTCAACAAATTTAACATTATAAGGAGAGTTATAATTAGTTACATAAACCTACACTATTGCTAGGCATACACACGAGCCACTAAAGAAAAAGTTGTCAACTTCTTCATTTATGGTACAGAGCTTGTGAATAGCAACAGATGGTTAGGAGGAGCTGTATCTCCTATGGTTAATTCTCTTCTGAAAGCAAAGCCGTAATCGCTGGCTAAGAGCTTCCAACTTTTCAAACTTCTCGCGCTTAGATTTTTTTGTAATTTGTGCAGCTTTCTTTTTTCCATTGTCCTTTGATGAGTCCAGTGCAGTATGTTGGTTATCGCGAAGAGGGGTCGCAAGCACATCTACAGTAATCTGCAACTCAAACAGAAACTTGCCACTGTTTATCATGAAGCGTACATACGAGTAAAGCAAAAAATCTACTGGTTGAAATAGGCTCTAGTCAGTGGCCCTTGAACTTTATGTCATGACAAAAGTTGGTGCTCTTTTTTTCATTCAGCTGATATTATATTCAATCCCCAAGTGTTTTGGCTTACTTAGAGGGTTAATTTGATCAGCTTTCAGAGTGATATTGAGCATGAATAAATAATATTTAAGGACTAGAAATTAAACGGAAAGTACCACAATCTTGTTTTCTTTTCCATTTCAAAATATAATTAGTTAGGACTTAATAGTTAACATAATTAGCAATATGGTCCATAAGATTAATAGAGGGAAATATAACCTTGAAGAGTATCTAAGGCACACATAGATGTAGACAGGCAATTTTATAGGGCTGTCTTCAATGAAAAGATCCGAGAAATGAATTCATTTGTTTTGGTCAATCCACTCTAACCTTGTTTAGGGCTGAGGAAGGGTTTATATAGGCTATAGCTCAAATGAACGTGTACATGAAATTACTTTGATGTCAAGAAATGATGGAAACATAAATATGTAATCAGATGCGCACTTGTTAAAAAGAAAAGGGAAACCCATGTGTATAAAATAAATCTGCTTTATTTATGTGGGAAAGGTGATTGTCCTCGCTCTTGCATTAGCACTAACAAAATTCTGATTGATTTGGCTGAGTTATTCTTGCGGACAAAGTCAGGATCATGACCAGATAATGAATATGAGGAGCACCTATTGAACATTGAATCTTATTAAAAGATGAAAACACTTTTCAGGTTTGAGTGTTCAGGATTGAATAATGCATGAATAGTAGTATGAATGTAACTGTGAGTTGTATACAGGGTACAAACTTACATTTTATATGAAATTGCAGGGGTGACAAAAAACAGCTATCTACAAGTATGGCCATGGGAATTCAAATCTGATTATCAGAGTGGGAGCAGAAGCACAATACCTGATTGCCACTGGTGACACCTACAAAATCTGTGGAAATCTCATCATCACTTCCCAGAGATGAGCACCTTCCCCAACTCTCTCGATTTGAGCTTGTGCAAGAGTAACAGTCCTCATTTTCGCCACTTTGCTTGTCCTGAGAATCAGAATATCTGAAATTTTGGCAATAGCGAAATAACAACCAAAACCAGCACCAAAGAAGAGTATTGTATTTCTAAAGACTTAAACTGCCAACAATCTGACACTCCATCCTTCTTAAAACGAAGGTCCCTATTTCAAGTGTCAGCAAAGTTTTATCATAATATTTTTTGATATCTAGACTGGTAGCTCAAATAAAGATCTCGGGATAACAATCCCGTATCTAATCCTTCATCCCAAATAACAAACCAGCTGGACAACTGAAAGAGGCAGTGGCAGAACCAGGATTTCAAAAGGTAAGCGCAGGATTACACACAACGGACCTGCGATTCCGAGGATGGCCGAGCAAGGGTTTGAAAGCCACTAGAGATGGGGCTTGGACTTAAACGAGATAGACGAGAGAATAACATTTTTTTTCTCCAAAAGGGAATAACATATTTGGAAAAAAAGGAAGAAAAGGGGAAAAGGAGTTGCAACAGATTTGGAGAAAGTCAAAGAAATAAAAGAGACTATTAGTTGCAACAACCCTTGACTAATGCAAATGTTTTAATCATTAACCAGTGCACCACAGTATGAATGGTGTGGGCACCAACTCCCAGTAATGCTTTAATCGATGAGTCAACACATTTAAGAGTAAACTGCACTGAAACAGAAGTTTGCATACCTCTGTTTGTGGAGTAGCATAACCATTAAGTTCTTCTCCTCCGTTAATTAATGGATCCTATAATAAGTAACAAAATCAATCAACTTATAGTGAAGCAACTCAACATCACTGCCATTGAGAAAAACTCGTCGGGGAAGAGACAGGGGTGGAAGAACATGGGAACTTGAGAGTTAAGGGGAATTCTTACATTTAGACTAGCAATTGGGGCAATTTCAGCAAGGAGTTCGCCAGCAGACTTAGCTGTTGAAATGCTAGGTGGCACAGATGAAGAACTTGCGGTATCAGAAGTAACATTCTGAATAGTTGCAATTATCTCATACAAGAGATTCTAGGAATAGATCACCGGAAATGAAACGTACATCAGATCGCATGATTCACAACACTTAGGTAAATATACATCGTTAACAATCAAGTCAAATAGACAAGGAACTACTAGTAATACACAGTAGTGTGAACAATTTATGACAGCTAAGTTAGACATAGAATTAGTTTCGATTACTTCTCGAAGAATGAAGTGATTGCAGTGCAGAAGTTCTAGAGTTACTCGTAAGCAGCATACATGTATTTTTCACACACACATATATATATATGAAACCCTTGTCATTTTACTTCACATATTACCTAAGTTGCTCGGACTCGGGTGCGGGTGTCCGATACGGGTGCAGATCTAGAGGTCGGATCCTTCGTGATCTAATTATTAAGATTCAGGGATATGGATACAGGTGCGGGGATTCGCCTAAAAATAATTAAAATATCTAAAAATAGAGTTATAAAACCTAAATTATGAGAAATTATGTAGAGAACTTGAGGAGAATCCTGGAAGGAGATTAAAGGAAAAGGAGTGACATAGAAATTTCTATATAAAAGGTATTCCATTTTCTTCAATTTCACCTTAGCTTTTGTATTGATTATAGAAATCATTAAAACTGTCGAGACTTTCCCCATCGATTTTGGTCAAAGTACCCAAAATCGGTAGACCAAATCGGACACGGATCCCACACCCACACCCATGTCGTTTCGACACGAGTGCGGCACCAAAAGTGAAGAGTCCGAGCAACTTAGAATTTTACTACTTACAAGGTTAATGAGGTAACTATGCCAAGTCGAACTGAGTGAGTCCTATAAACACCCTTCTCTAATCAAAATCATACAAGCTGACATAATCTAGAAAACTAACTCTGAGACGGTGATTATTTTTTCTAATTAATTATAAAATTTCAAATTAATCCAAAATCTCCCTCACATAAACTAGAAACTCTTTAGCCAAGATCCAATTTTCCATATCACCAATTTAACTACCCCTTTTGACCCAAAGGAATGGACCATTACAATTTGGAGAGTCAAACCGACCGTTTTCGTTTTACTATAAAGTTTTCAAACATCTTAACTATTAAAAAATATGATATATAGTATCTATTTTTTTTTACAAGGTAATACACATATATAGTAACTTTTATGTACATCAATATCAACCATCCTCCTCTTTAATATACATCAATATCAACCATCCTCCTTTTTAATGTATCCACTAATTCTATTGATTTCTTTATCAGAGAACCTATATTCCAATTTCCAACTGTCTATCCAAACTGACACTCTTAGGCTAGCTTCTTTGCTCTCTCCTTTGTATTGGCAATGTGGTAATTTTAATTGGATTTACCCGTCAAAGTAGGAGACAATATACCTTGATATCCTCGATCCTTCTTTGATTCAAATCATTGTTCCATCTGAATTTAAAAAGATTAAGATGTGGGACCCCTTCCTTATGTAGCACCAAATCTTGGCATAGATGTGATGGAACTACTTCTCTAACCAGCCCACACCAGGCGTCCCAACCACTGCTCATACTCCCTCACATCCATGTGTCAATGTGATGACCCCATTGATTATTAAACACTACATCTAGGTACTAATGTAGTGCATGTCTAGGTTTTCCTTGCGAACACAATACTTAGAGGATTCATCGTATTAAATTATTATTATGTTGACCATCAATCTACTGCAACACTTCTCCTTTATCTGGAGTTGGAACCAACTATATGTTGCAACGCTCACATAAGTGGTGTTAGGTGAAAGGAGAGAATGCCGAAAAAGTTACAATAAAATCTTGCAAAGTATCCTCCTGCTTTAACCAACAAAAGACAAACTAAGAAGTTTATTGGTGCATGCAGAGTTCCACATCCCTTTTTCCTTCAGAACTGGAAGAAAGCAGGTCTTAACAAGTCTTCTCGGTCTATTTGGAACACCATTCCAGCTGTAGTTTTATGGATAATTTGGAAAGAAGGAACACTAGGATTTTTTAGAACTCCGAAATATTGTCAATAGTAAGACTAGATGTATTTCTTTGCTTAGCTTTTGGCGCAACATGGCTAATGATGAAGTAAATGGTCCAGTGGCCATGGTTGATATTGTTAGCTCGTTACACTCATTGTAATGCTTGTTCGGGATGTAATTTTTGAGCCAGCATATCCTTTTTGCTGGCTATTTCTATAGAGCTTCACATTACTTGTCAAAATATTAAAAATTATGAATTTCTTGATCAAACAGAATTTTCTTCTCCTTGCTAATTAGTTAGGAATATAATCTTTTCTTCATTGACACAAAAGGTAATACTTTTTGACATTGAACTCATCTGGTAAATACAATAATAATTAAAAAAAATAAAAATTCAAATCTAGGATACTTAATAAGTTATTTACACTTGTCACGAAATACAACTGGGAAAAATTACCTCATCCATTCCAGCACCGACCTTGATGTCCCCTAAATCGTAATATTTCTCTATTTTACTTTTAGTTGGTGAAATCCCGGGAGGGTGTAGGACATTGTAGAAGAAAATGGACACTGAATCATAATAAAATTGTGGTCGGGAGGAATTGTGGTCACCATCAAACTTGATAATGTTTTTATCACCCTGTACAAAGAAAAATAATAGATTACGCACAATTCACCACATCGCAACTTACTCCAAAGATATCCAAAATATTCTGTACCGCATATGATTTATAAATGAGATCAGAGTGATGGGGCTGAACAAACTTATCATCTTTAGCATGTCCAAAGAGAGCAGGAATATATGTTTTAGGAGAAACCTGCCAGAATCAGTAAAATTTTGACACATCAAGATTAATACCCATTCAATCCAAATCAGATACATACCATAGTTGGAAAAACTTAAACCTGTTGAAATGCTCAGCTTAGTTATATGAGCATATGTTTTTCCCAAATTAAGTGCATTATCAAACAAATTAACTACATGTATTAAACAAGCTTTTATCAACTTCAAAGGACAAATTGATTAGACCCGAGACAACCATGAGCTCAAGCACCTGTAAGCAATTAAGTCTCATGATATCAAACTTTGCCTTCTTCTGAATGACATGTCGCATATACTGCACAGCAACCTTTATCTGCAGAAACAAAGAGAGAAAGATCTCAATACCTTATGAGAATGACACAGGTGTTTGCAAGTACTTCAAACTTCCTTAAGACTATTAACAATCTTCTTCTTGCCTTCTCCTTCTGTTTGATGAACACTAGGGAGCCTTGACAAAATATGCATTTTTTTAGCTAGAAGGGACACAAATAAAGCAGATTATATGCAGCAGATTACATAGTTTTCAGTAAATTATCCAGTAGACATGATTTTCAGCAGTCATATTCTTATCAATGATCTTGAGCTAGTAGAGCCAACTAATGAGCCAAATATATTAAACCCTTTCCGCCTAGAAAATATGGAATGAGCCAATGAAAAAAGTTCATTTTGAACTCATATTTTGGTCCTCTTCTTTCCTCGTGCAACTGTTTGAAGAAGACGAACTAAAACTGGGAAACAAACCACATTCCCGATGCAAAACGAATTGACCAAGTGCATATATACAAAATATAATAAAATAAAACCCACAAGATAGTAATGCACTTGTATGAAAGAATAGTGATACACAAATTGATGTCATACAAATTGATTTCTCTTTAACCACCCTTTCTAAGAAGAATCATAAATATGCAAGTACTTGTTTCAGATCACGTTATAGATGTCCATCCACAGAAAAGAAGGGGATCCATACGGTGAATTTAGGAAGCCTGATTTTGTAGACATCTACAAGCTCCATCATTAGATCAAATAAGTTAGAGAAGGCACTGTCCAAGACCATTCCAGCAATAGAAGGATCTTCCGCTCCATATAGAAGGCTGGTACATTAAACAGAATTATTAAAATTGTGATCATGGAATTATTTAGAAACAAAAAGAAATCAGAATCATAGTCAAACAGTCAGCTAGAATCTGACTTGTCTTTTCCAGAAGAATTTGGACTGAAATTAACAAGCAATTGAAGTATGCAAAGTGAAAATACCTTGTAACTGCACCCATAGACCGCCCCCATAGACCTATGCGTGATACTTTCAGGTTGCTTCTCAGATATGACACAACTACCTTGAGGTCATCTTTCTGATACGTAAACGAAGAGTTTTTCATATATCACAAGCACCACAAAAATAATGCATGCAAGAAAAGGAAAAGGCAGTACCTCATGCCAACCAAGACTAACGTAATCGCCATCTGACAAGCCTGAACCCGAGAAGTCAAGGGTTAACACAGTGATGTTTGATGAAAGAAGTATTACAGCTGCCTCATTCGCATCAGCCCTACAGCCGCTGCAGGATCCAGAAAAGAAGTTAAAGCTCAATTTTGAGAATAAGACGTTAAAACATATGATACATTTCAGTAAATATTTACTAAATCCTTATACATACTATAATGTATGTGACTATATCAAAAAGGTCCACGGCCTAACAAGATTAGTGGAGCACATAATTATTAAATACCTAATGTACTATATAATGTATTGACTCTTCATAAGATGCTCACAACTTAAGCAGATTAGCGTTCACGTCAATGAATAAAAAGTCATAGATGCAAACAGTAAACCTGTTTCCATGGCAGTATATAACACAAGGAAGAGGAGCACCATCAGGAAATGATGATGGAGTATAATGACTGCATCGCAAGGTATGACCTCTTTCATTCTTAAGCTGCAAAAAAATAAATAGATGAAACAAGGATAATCCAATTTATTAGAAGACGATGACTGCACAAATGAGCAAGGGTGACCACTTTAGGTAAGAGGTGACCATACTTGCCTCAAAGTCTTCTCTTTTGTACTTTCTGCCCCCAAGACTGAACTCTTTCTCCCATAAAAACTGGTCTGGATTGTAATCTGCCCTGTTATACAATAGAGAGCAATTGACAAACCTCTCAACAACTATCAAACAACTCAAAAGCTCAGATGATAGATTGATGCTTTATAGCACAAGGTTAGAGGTTATTGCATCAAAGACCAAACAGAAAATGGATTGGTGGTTATATCATAGATCAAGCTGGAGACCTAGTTAAAGGAATTGGGTGAATAATTAGACAACTCGTGGACCTAGGAAAATAGAGGCAAACATACTGCAGGCATATCTGAATGAATAGTGGCGTATATCTTCTTTTTTTAAAAATAACTAAGAAACCCTTGAGAGCTGGCAGGGCATTGTTTGAAACTCGGTGTATATCTCCAGGAAAATATGCAATAACGTCTCAGAAGTTCCAAACCAAAAATGCGGGAAAAGGAATTTTTGACATTTGAGTAGCATATTTGCTATGGCAAAAACATTAAAGCTGCTGAAGGGATAATGTTTAGTTCCCCCTATACAAAAGGTGAGATTAATGAGGTATATTCTTGTTGCTCAAATGACTTTACAACTAATTAAATACATGCCTGCAAACAGTAAAATCGTGGACAACAAGCCAAGGGTTGCTAGACCAATAGTGTAAAACTAGCCTTGCTGCACAGAAGGTCAAGGGACTAAACATTCTCCACCACCACCCCCTTCTCCCGCACAACTGTATATAACAGCCTTCCTGCATAAAAGGTCAAGGAACTAACTATACCCTCACAACCATCCCCTCGCATCCCATGATATATAGAGAGAGCAAGAGGAGGAAAAACTTTGTAACTCCCTTGATAACAAAAAAAGACAGAAAAAGTTCAGAACAAGATCACAAACTCCTCACCAAAAAAAAAAAAAAAGAAGATCACAAACTGAATTCAGAAACTATTTCATTTGTGGCTTCTACATAGTTATCATGATCACTTGTCAGAGGTACAAATCGTGAAAGGAACTCCATCCTAAGCATGCAGAAAATATGAATCTCTAGACATATGCAAGTCCTACCCAATCTCTCAGTGTTCCTTTTTTCTCTCATTCATTTTGCATGCCCTTTTTTTTTTTTGGCTAACCGTGGTGTCCGGGCCAGCTTGCGGACAGATGAGAAGAAATCAGTTAGTTTTGTTTTTTTATAGTCAAAAAGCTAGTGTTTTTTGTCTCTGCTGGGAGTTGAACCTTGCTGGGAGTTGAATCTAAGACTCCATGATTATCAACCCACTTCATTGACCACTAGGCCACGCTCTTGGGTACCATTTTGCATGACCTTTTGGTAACATAAGTTTCAATCCATTGATCACGAAAAATGAAGAATTGGGCTATATAAAGAAAAGAAAAAAAAGGTTCTCCATCTCTAATTGTCTTTTTTCCCCTTCATTTCTTCTGATACAGTTACATTTTATTTATTTATTCATTTTTAAAAATAAATGAGGCAGGGGAAATGGGGAAGGGTTTACAAGGTAGGAATCGAACCCTCAACGACATGAAAATTCAGATAGCCAACCAACCAACTAAGCTACTAAGATTCCCCTACTGGTACAGCAACATATGACTTAATTTAATATTTGCCTTCACATAGTTTGATC
This sequence comes from Solanum appendiculatum, assembly GCA_018342035.1. Classification (NCBI taxonomy): domain Eukaryota; kingdom Viridiplantae; phylum Streptophyta; class Magnoliopsida; order Solanales; family Solanaceae; genus Solanum; species Solanum appendiculatum. The sequence goes on along the minus strand of JAGDQO010000489.1, from coordinate 341,234 downwards.
AAATGCAAGAGGGAAAAGAAATACTAAAATTCAACAAAACATTCTACTTGGACTATGCAATTCAAACCTACATTACCCAATTAAGCAGACAAAGAATCAATAACAAGTAGAACACACAACAATTAGAGCTCAATTCAATTAATCCTCAAAACAACGCCCTAAAAGAAAACCCCCCAAAAAAAAGTTGATGATATACCAACCTGGGCGGACGAATAACAAAATTGATGAACTGATCAATCATACTTCAAAATCAACTTTTTCTTGACTCCCAAAAACACTGCAATCTCTGATTATAAAACTCGATTTCGTACCATTTCAAAGTCGACCCACTTCAAGTTTTACCCAGTTCTTCTTACCCAAAGCAAAATACCCACAAGAAATGTGACACAAATTCACAATCTTTTTATTTCACATCGCTCAATGAAGCTGTATTAGTTCATGAAAAGCATAAATTGGAACTGAACTCGCAGATTTTGGATATTTTCAAATGGGGATTTTTGGATTAGCAGAGACAAGTAGGAGTTTACAATGTTGATTGTGAGAAGCTTATGGGATTCATTGTTAGCAAGAATTCCAGATGAAGAAGAAGAAGAAAGGTGGAATCTTGTTTTGGAAATATTTGGATGTGATTCTAATTGAAGAAACCTATGGGCTCTGGGAATTGGGATACTTCACTACTAGCTCCTTCTTTTTTTTTCCGAGTCATGACGTAATAAATAAAATTGTAACTGTTAAAATAATTATCATGTGATTAGGAGATTATGAGTTTGAACGACGGAAAAAAAAATTTTGCACAAATATAAAATAAGGTTGTTGATAAAAGATTTTTGTTGTCTTGTCCTTTTTTGAACTTCATATATAGCTGGAATTTAGTGTATTGTGTAGTCTTTTTGAGTTCGAGATATGAAAAAAATCTTTTTTTATAAATGCAGAATAACTCTTGTAGTCCCGCCTGGTCCTTCGTCAGATTCTGCACATAGTCGAAACTTAGTGTATTGCACAAAAAAAATTTTGAGTTCGAGTTAAATAGAAATACAAAATAAGATTGTGTATAATAGATTTTTGTTGTCTGAGTCTTTTTCAGATCCGATATATAGCGAAATTTAGTATATTCAATTATCTTTTTTATTTTCCTACTCGATATCTGTTACTCATTCTGAAATTCAAATAATATAAATCAGCGTAAAATGCTTTTTAACATGATAACTTCATTTTTAGTGGTCAAATTCGAAAATTTTAATTAAGAGGGGAGTGAAGTTTATTACTATCCTATTATAAGTTTTGATTGTGTTTTAGCTTCCTTTTTATCTACTTTATTAATCTTCTTGTTTGATTGTATCATCCAAAATTGAGTGGTCTTGATTATTGTTAGACTTTTGATTTAATATTATCCTATTTACTAGGAAAATATCTAGTATTTCTTTCGTTTCATATTATATGGGTATCTTACTAAAAATATTGCGAAATTTTCAGAAATAGCTAAGATAATAGACATAATAAGGCTCTATAACTATATTTTTGGTAATTACGCTCCATAGTTATAGTTTTGTTTGCTATGGAGGCTTCAGTTTGTATATTTCGCTTGTAAATATACAAACAAAGTAAGTATATACAAATAGAGGCTACCACTTGTATATTTCGCTTGTCCATTTGTATATTTTGATTGCGAATATACAATCAAGGTAAGTATATACAAATTTTGTATTTATACATTTAGAAATTTTTCAGAACTTCGTTTTGTATATTTTGCTTGTCAATATACCAACAAAATAATTTATTATGAATTTTTCGTAAATCATATACAAATAGCTAGGGTAATCATATACAAATTCTGGATTTATATAATCAAGAACTGAATTATACAAATTCTGGATTTATACAATCACGGACCTAATTATATAAATTCTGGATTTATACAATTAAAAATCGAATAGCAACATTTCGAGAAACTGTAGCCACGGATTAAAAATAATTAAAATTATAGCTATATTACATAATATACTCTAGGTGTTTGTCATTTCGTGTAATTTTCCCAAAAATATTTGTCTCATATTACTTGATCACTTACTAAATCAGGATCGAATTAATTAAAAAAATTATCTTTTTACTCATATAATTAATATGATCTTTGGAAATTTAAACAAAGTTTGAAGACTCAAATTTTTTTTTTTCAAGAGGCTAATTAATATAAACAAATGACAAAATAATAAAATTGATCAATCTATTAATAATTTAATCATGTAAACTGGAAAGTAGGCATCTCACATGGGATAGTGAGAGTACTTTATGCTTTTGACTTATAACAGAATCTTAGAATGATTCTGATAATTTAAGCTATAGTCAAAAGTAAAAGAGATAAATTTGGAACTTTTGTTCTTGAATAAATACTCATTTCGTCCCATATTATATGCCTATTAAGAAATTATAAATAAAAAGATAGTTTTACTAATTCACCCCTTTAAAAAAAATTGGGAATTTTATAAACAAATGTGAACACTTTCAAAAAGAATTAATTGCAACAGTAATATAAGAAAATTTTAATTAATGTTTTCTTGATTTAATAAGGTGATCAACTAATACGGAACAACTATTTTTAATATGATGATTAACTAATATAGGACGGAGAGGTAGTATTTTAGAAAAAGATATATAATATACAATATGCTAACATTAAACTAAAAATGGAATATATGGGATAAATTATAAATACATAATATATATTTGATTTAATATTAGATAATCTTAAATAATTTTTTATTTTCAATTTGTTGATTAAGAGTATGAATGGATCAAATCAGACTAATTTCTGATGATACAACGATAAATTTAAATATTTTCCCCTATTATTTTTTTTATCAGCTAACAATTGTAATTTCTCTTAAAACTGTACCTTACATCTTTCTACAATAACCAAAGTTATTTAATTATCCAATTTTAAATAGTAATGTGGTATTCTTCTCATGTGAATCACTTTCTAAAAGTTATTTGTCAACAAAAATTGTCACTACTTTTATTCTCTCTTTATTTTTTATTCGAAGGTTCAAGTATTATATATTCTTGAATAACGGGTAATGTGAATCTCCTTGTGATATAATTATCTACAAAAAAAGCTTGTAGAGAATGACTTTGAAGATGTACTATAAACTTGTAAAGCCACCACCTGAATGATAGAGAATGATACAATCTTTGTTTGAGATTATTTCGGGGAGGGGGTTCGATTTGTGCTTCTTTAACTATCTAGAAGCACAAACAATCACTGTCTCGTGTATACATCAACACACAATCCACATCTTAATAATAACGACGATGATAAATGCTTCAGTCCCAAACAAGGTGGGGTCGATGAGATAGAAGTCTCACTGACCATGTTTTAGAAAGGAATGTCACACTGTCACAATCATTTGCTTAACATCATCTCCCATAATAATGGCTTTAAATTTATGAATTCAACCAAAAGAAAATGTGCAAGTGCCACAAAGGTCTTAGTTTTTAATAGACTTTTGGGCAAAATCAAATTTACAAAAAATATTGTTCCTCTACATAGTGGTTATTACATTACATGAGTGTAAATTTAGCAAAACAAGCTGCCCAACTGGCTTGAATTACCCAACAAGTTGTTCTACACTTGAGAAAGTTGCCATAGGCGTCTAGATTTGAGCGAAATCAACTTTTTGTACAAAATAAATACATCAGAGTGACCAGCCCGATCGTAAGTGAAGCACCAAGTGATGCTTATCAAATATTATTGTTATCCCTTGAGCATGCAAGGCCTGCGCGGTGGGGTAGTAGTAAGATACCTGAATAAGCTTTGCAACAATCAACCGAAAATTTGTAATTTGCTCTGCTTCAATCCAGCCTTTTCTGGGCAGTTGGTACTTCAAATGGCTAATTATATACTCCTTAAGCTGAAATATGTCTAAACAGTAGTGTCTGGCTTCACGAGCCCTTGAAGCTTCCACCCACCAGGTCCAGCCAAAGAAAATGCCTGAGGAGAGCACTTAAGTTAGAGAAGATCAAAGATTTCAGAAACATCATTTTGCGACTTATGAAGCTATAAAGTTCCATAAAGCACACACATTCATCTTTGCATCTAGAGATTCGTATATGGTTCCTCACTGACAAATATGCATCTTTAAGTTATTCTCTTCCTGTTTTAGGACTTCACTTTTCAAGAAACGGTATCCACAATTAAAAGTATCTATAAAGAGCAATATTCTCTTTAGAAAATGTCTGCCTTTCCATTCAGACATGGTAATAACCTAATTCCAATACATAACATTTAATGCAAAAGATGATTAGACTTCACAATATTTTAGGGTGCAAAGAACCAGTAAGGGAGATAAAAAGGAAGAAGTGAAAGATGGGAAAGTAATATTTACAATTTTACATATTCCAACTATCTGAAAACACAGTCGTGGATTCATGACTCTTCATAGAAGCAAAGGGAGAAAATATAGTATGAAATCAACTGACTTACGTTGATTTGGAGCAAATTACTAAGAAATCGACCAGCACTGCCCTCCTAAATTTCGGTCACAAGCCAAACACTCAGACCTATTTTTAGTTCATCCTCAATTTGTAATATATACTCTTAGGAGTGAATGTTGGGCCTTGTGCCACTAAAATCCAACACATTCACATGATGAGAGTCTCAGAGATGTGATACTCAAATAGATGTGTGGTTATACCACATATTAGACAAGATTAAAAATGTCAATATTCATTATTCACCATAAGGTACAAGCAACACACAGTAAGGATAAAATGCGAGAAGGTTGCCTGAGATGGTTTGGTCATATCCAGTCGTCGACCTCCCAATGGACCGGTCCGTCGGTGAGATACCATGGTGAGTAAAGGTGTGAACAAGGTAGACCTAACACGGAAGGAAATTGTCTCAAAAGGCCTACGATCTTTTGAAATCCATGTAGACTTAGCAATAGATAGGGCACAATGGTATGGTCTTAGTCATGTTAGTATGCTACTTTAGGTAATATTATTTCTATTGAGTCTTTTAGCCTTAGTAGAGATTTTTCCGCTGATAGAAAATATAGAGAACTTCTAGTACTTATTATTTTTATTTTGTATAATATTGAGCTGATATGAATTTTAATAGGAGAAACATAAACAGTAGGATTCATATAGCTGATCCCAACTTGTTTGATACTGAAGAGTAGTTGTTGTTGAGTTGATACTCATTTGCTTGCAAGGTATTTGATAATTTTCGTGAACTAACCTACCAACAGATAGTTGAAGTCTTTAAAGCAGATTGTCATTTTCTGGTAAGATAAAGGGAATATTTCTACACTCTACTAACAATGGAGTTCATGAAATTCCTAGCTACCAAACTACAGATAACTACCATAGATCAGATTTGGTTGACACTTGACAGGAACGAGGTTCTAATGACTGTTTATAATAGGAAAGTAGCTAGTTAGGAGTTCTGGTTAAGACAGGAGAGAATTAACTACGGATGACAAAAGCTAGGGGGAGCAGATATCAAATTTCGTTCTAATACGATGGCAGGAAGAAAGCAGGGCTGTAAAACGATACCCTAAAGAAATGACAGGCCCTATTTTGGGGGTCAATAGAATTTCACTTCACATTGGAACTCGGTATACCAACTAACCATATGCTACTTTAATGCAATTGAATTTGCAAAAGTAATACTGGGAAAATGGAACCAACAGTTACAGATACAATACCTCTTCCCACGACTTCCCAGTGGCTTCAAGCAAAGCAGCATTACAAGTCTTTAGTTCGACAGTAACACCTGACAACACTGAGGCTGCCTCCTCCCATCCTCTATTGTGTCCCATACACCTGAATAGAGGATTAAATTTTAGCATTTTACTATGAAGCACTTTACCCAACAACTGTCAATTGACATAATGAACTGTCATATCTCCAACCGGAGATGAAATAGAAGGTTGTACAAATCCAATAATTGTATGAAGTTAATACATCGAGTAATGGGACAACCCTTTACACTAACTGTATGCAAAAAGTAAAGTATTCCACATTAAATATCTTTATACTCCAAAAGCGCACAAAAAGATACAATTGTAGAAAGGGGTTCACTTTAACTCTTTCGAATGATTTTACGTTTCTCTCATTCCATATAATCCACGAAAGTGATTAGGGAGCTATTTCCTATACTCTCTACACATCTCCCAGCTGAATATCCATGCAAATCATATCTGTGACGATCTTGACATCATCCAATTCAACTCCCAAAACATTCCTGTATACCATAATTTATATATCGTAACAAGTGACTGACATTTCAAATGTCTTCCTGCAGATCAAAACCAACAAATAGGATAGTTTTCTCCTCGTGTTTTCTGCAATGAAGAATGGCTCCCACGTCGTACTAAAAAAAAAGACACCTTTCTCTGTATCCTAAGCATTTTTTTCTAATGGCGGTGGACTAGTGGTATCATATGATTTCAAAATTAACTAGCTGCCACTCTGGTTTACATTTGCAGCTGTGGGTGAGACTTATTTGTTTGTACAATAATCCAAGCAAACATTTGAGCACTCCATTCTTCCAGTCCTGCAAATTTCTCATCTTTTAAAGCACCCATAATAGATTTGTATGCAATGTATTAATACTCTTCCATTATCTAAATGCCACCACCAATGAATCACAAGCAGAAGAACTCACATGACTGTTAAGATCTCATCCCTCGAGTATTTACATATTGCTTGTCGTAGGTGCTCAGCTGTCTGCCCGTCCATTGCTGCAACCGAATAAAAGCTTGAAATAAAATGTACTTCAGCTTCCAAGAAGGCTTGGACTTGCTCCTGCATTATTTTCAGTGTTTCGCGCGTTCGCAATGCATCACTATGCCATAAGGAAAACAAAAATGACCACTTAGTTTCTTAATATCAACATGATTCTTAAGCAGCTTAAAAATCTCATAGCAAACTCCTTTCTAGGTAAGTAGGTCTTAAAGAATCACTAACCTTGATAAAATAAGTTGTGGAATCCAGCCCAGTTTTAGAAGGTTTTGCGAGACCTTGATAGCATCAAGTTGTCCAGACCTACTCAACGGACGATCATGATCTGTTCAAGAACATAATGATGAAGTATTATATTAAACCTATGAATAGAGCTACTTTTATGTTTATAAAGCAACACAGTAAACTTTTTCTGTAATTGTTTCTTTTACAAGAGGGACATTTGCATGAGGTATGGAATGAAAGTCACTGGAGCATCAAAATTGAGCTATGTCTCGCCCATTACAACTCACAGTTGTCAAAAACCAAAATCTAAAGAGTCCTCCTTCCTGTCTCTCTCCACTTCAATCCTAATTTAACCATTTCTATGAAGCAAAATAACATACTGTACTACTATACTCTACATAGATTACAGGAGAAAACAAACATAGCCAGCTTCAGGTGTTCTCCTGTTTCTGCATCAGGGAAATGCTACTAATATTTTCGAAACGAAACAAGAATATAATTTGGTTCTTCGGACTTCACTCAACAAGAAAATATTCAGTTCTTCACTAAACTGCACCTGGAAGATGAAGATAAATGGAAAGACTTCAACGCAGGTGCATATTTAAGAGGCAAGCCCATTACTGAACTAAAGAGAAACAATGCCGAACCCGAGAAAAACAAAACTATTTAGAGGTAAAAGTCATCACTTTATTGCAAAACATTCTTTTAATTTAATAATTGTAAGACTAAAACTATCAGTGAAAATGCCTTACGCACCTTACTTTATGGTACGACTGACGTGCAATTGGAGGGTGCTCCTTTATGATTTCCTCTGAAACTAGTCAACTCATGAGAACAGTGTACTACTAACCCAGATTTTACCCAAAGGAAAAAAAATGAAAAGTAAAATTCTTTTTCAATCCTAGAAAAAGAGGTTGATTGAAAAAACTACTGAATTCAAAAGGGGTAAACAAAAGGTTCATGGATATAACTCAAGTAATGGTTTAAAACCCACTGTCACTTACTGTCAAAAAGTTACTACAATAAGTTGATTAAAGTTATTTGTAATGAAGCACTTTTAGCATCAACAAGAGTACCCAAATTCAGAAATGAAAAATCCATATCACCACGCAAACTTCCTCCTTGTAGTAATAATCATTTAGCATCCCTAATACAACGGGAATCGATGCCCCTAATTGCACCAAAATTGAACCTTTTAGGCGCTTAGTCATTAAAACAACTGAATTAAACAAGGAAAACAAAAGGGGTTCATGGATATAGCTCAAGTAGTGTATTAAATCCCTCGGGCTCAAGAAAAAAACAGTCCAAAGCAGTCCCCGAAAAGAAGTAACAGAACCCCTAATTGCACCAAAATTGAATCTTTTAGGTGCTTAGTCATTAAAACAACTGAATTAAACAAGTAAAACAAAAGGGGTTCATGGATATAGCTCAAGTAGTGTATTAAATCCCTCGGACTCAAGAAAAAACAGTCCAAAGCAGTCCCGAAAAAGAAGTAACAGAACCCCTAATTGCACCAAAATTGAATCTTTAAGGTGCTTAGTCATTAAAATTACTGAATTAAACAAGTAAAACAAAAGGGGTTCATGGATATAGCTCAAGTAGTGTATTAAATCCCTCAGACTCAAGAAAAAACAGTCCAAAGCAATCCCGAAAAAGAAGTAACAGAACCCCTAATTGCACCAAAATTGAATCTTTAAGGTGCTTAGTCATTAAAACTACTGAATTAAACAGGGATAACAAAAGGGGTTCATGGATATAGCTCAAGTAGTGTATTAAAGCCCTCAGGCTCAAGAAAAACAGTCCAAAGCAGTCCCGAAAAAGAAGTAACATAAACCGCAAGACAGTAACAGAACAGAAACTACAACAAAACAATATAATAATCGAGGTACAAATTGCATACTCCTCAAGTTTGCAACATGTAATTCCAACAAATTTGATAAAAGTTAGTAGCTAAAAGATGATTACCCCGAATAGAGCGATTCTCCCAAGAACTCTTCGCATGTCGAAGCAATATGAGTCGACGAGCAGCAACAGACGATAGGGTTGTTGTTGGGGTTTGTGTAGAAGTCGAAATCTGCTGCTGATCTTGATTGGTTTCAATTACAAGAGAACCAACACCACTACTGGATGAAGCAACAATAACACATTTTGGGTTTTTCTTGATTTGGGATTTTTTCCAGGAGTAGTAGTTATATGGTACTTGTAATGGTTCCACAAGAGAAGCTACTACAACATTCATTTTCTTGGTGGTTGGTTAATTACTCAGCATTCAAAATGGTGTACAATTTGCTCTTCCAATTTGAGAGTTCTTTTAGCTAGAGTAGAAGGGGTTGTTTGGATTCTCTATAATCAAAAACTTATGTTTAACTATTAGGTGTCAATGGCTCGGCTCGGTTCGGTTCAATTCGGTCTTTTATAAATGTTATGATACATACATAGACATTTTTGTCTCAGACAAGCAAGCATTTCAATTTTGATAGTGTACATGTAGACGCTTCAACTTGGTCTCACTTGACAACCCAATTATGTCACATGATACTCGACGTTCATATGGCACATAAATATTGGAGGTGTCTAGATGGTCATTTTGTATGTCTAGATATGCATACTCTTACTTATCGGTCAAGTTTAAGTGTGTTTATGTATTATGCATTTATAAATTTGTAATATACGTATTAATTTATCGATCATTCTATTTTATATAATCAAAATTAGATTTTCAAAATCACCTCAATCATCTCAATTCCTCATTAATGTCAGCACGATTCAATTAATTTATATGACACGTCGGGTGAGATTTATGATAGCTTAAGTGTCTATTTGTGTACGGGCATAAATATGTTAAATGACACATTTATGTATTACGACTTGTTTGCAGTGTTATCTTTGGAATAGCTAAAGTTGCATAGAGTCAAATTTGTCTCAAAAAAATAGCTACAAACAAGTAGGATTTCCTTATAAGAATGTCTTTCAACTGGAAACTCCATTTAATTGGAATGTTTTTATCTACACAATGAATTCAAACTAATTTATGAATGGTAATTCTAATGTAGCCATTGTATAGCATTATTGAGGTGTAACAATCTTGAATCTCCCCCGCGGGCCTTTACTAAGATGCCAGTCGAGGGGAAAGAAATGTCTGATTATATCGTTATCCCTGGTCCTTTGACAACACGATCAATCGAAGATTCTCTTCAGATTTTCACTTTGTTTAGCTTGGCATGGGCTTGTCTTCCAAAAAGGATCTCAATAGAATGAAAGCTTGACGAGGGCGATGAAGAGGCACTTCATGCCCTGCTCCTGTTATAGTCACAAGGCTTAACCCTTTGTATATTTGGCTCCATCCTCCAACCTATTCATAGAAATAACAACAAGAGAAATGAAAGCATGAATTTTTCAATAATTGTGAGGAAAAGATGCAAAGGTTGCCAAGAATAAAACAGTTTGCATGTCCATTTTATGACTAACCTTTTTATTGTCATACCAAGGGTACCAGTTGGTGATGGTTGGAAGCTTCAATGCATCGATAGAATATCGAGTTGCGGTTAAAGGAACAACTGAATCAGTATCCCCACTGCAAAGGATGTTAGATGTTCGGAAAATCAGATTCTGATTAAGATAAGCTGAAAAAAGTAAACATTATCAAAATTGTCTGTGTTAACGAGTCATTTCTCCATAAACCGTGATGATTCAAGATGACACAAACTTATCAGTTCATCCTACGACTTAGTTGGAAGTAAAGATACAGTATGAGACGTTTCCAGCTCGCCTTTCATACTTGATATTCTTCATTTGAAAAGCCAAATGAATGTTTCCAACAAAAATCAGCTATATATAATGAGTAAAGATGGAAAAAGTACTATATTCAGTTATAATTAGTAGACACTTCAGTCTCCACAACCTGTTTTCACATCTTTTACCAATCGTACACCAGAAACAATCTCACTATGCATCAACAACAACATACCAAGTGTAGTAAAGTGGAGTCTAGGGAGGGTAGAGTGTACACAGACCTTACCCCTACCTTAAAGGTAGAGAGGTTGTTTCTGATAGACCGGCTCAAGAAAAAATAGTCCAAAGAAGTCCAGAAAAAGAAGTAATGGATGTACAATAACCAGCAAATAGTAATAAAAACAACAGTTAGTAACGCTACTACACCAAAATAATCGTAGTCGAAGTACAAGAAATCGAAGGACAAGAAACTACAAGGATCATTTAGTATAATCTTTTCACTAGCTGCCTATGAACTTAAATTCCAACAACTTTGATGATAAGTATATGCGTAAATATCTCTTCTATGAGATAATGGTAATCACTGAATTTTTTACAAAATTGAACCATAAGAAAGATTCATTTACAGAATCAAATGCCATTCTTTGCTTGATTATAGTGCTTGTTGGAGATGCAATAGGGAGATCTTGACTTTAAATACTAATACTAGTTTTAGCACCCAAGAAGAATAATTCACCGACAAGAGAGAGAGAATAAATGAATAGGCTACTATACCACCAATTTATGGTATAGTATTCGTGTCACTTCCGACTACAGATAGTTAAATAATTTTGAAAAGAGGGTACCGAAACTGAAAATGGGGTCCAATAACACAATGAAAATAGAGGGGCAAGAGAAGATATCAAAAGGAGGACTGTCTTGGTTTACCTGAATACCCATATCCTGAGACCAGCAGCTATTAGCTCTTGGTAGATGGGAAGCATTGACAGAGGAGAATCGTCCCAGTAGTTTCCGACAATATCACTGGAAACCAAAAAACAATTCCAATTAAAAGTTATCAACAAGTTTGGAGATAGGAAACTTGAAACTTCCAAAGTTTTTTGAACAGACCTGCATGTTTTCCAAGGATAGGCAATCTTAGTTACATTAGCATGGAATGCCTTTTGTACCTCTGGGAGATTAAAATAAACTTCAGAGTACCTCTCGGTACATGGGTCATATGCTCTGGACATCCAAGGCTACATTTTTGAAACAGGAAGAGAAGTTTAAAAACTTGAACGCCCACGTATTAAATTGAGGACTTCCGGACTACCAAAAGGCCATAAATATCAACATTAGATGTACTATAGTAAAGGTGAAGTCCAAAATGATAAAAAAACTTCACACTTAATTAGGTGTGGAAACAACAACATACCCAATGTAATCCCATAAGGAAATAGGTGCGGAAACATTCTTAATAAATAGAAATCTGACACATTTTAGCAAAATAAGATAGGAGGATTACTGGTTAAGAAAGGAGACTTAAGGGAAATTGATGATACTTCAAATCCTCTCCATCGAGAAACTAAATTAAGCTTAAGCTTTCTTTCTAAGACCTAAAATAACAGATAGACCATTTTAAGAAAAATAAAAGATACCATGCCTGCTAAAGTTATAGTTTCCGTTTACTAGTAGTGTCTCACTAAAAAGGAATCGTTATTACTCACTACAAGAGAAAGATACTTTAATGCTTGCGGCTCTCTCTCTCATACGTGAACATGACCAAACAAGTATTTCAAATGAAAATACAAGCACCTAGATGATAAACATTCAGCGCCTATGAACCATCGAAAATGCAATCTTCCTGGTGTAACTTAACCGTTGGAGAGTACCAACATAGAACATTGATCCACTGAGAAAGGGGAATTTCTTAGCTAGATGCATTTATTTTGACAAAGGATTAAGAACTTCAAATTTTCCACAAGGTGAAAAAGAAATCGGTAGTTATGTTACTTGCCATGTCAAGCACCAGAACGACAGTTTTACTTCAGATTGAGATATCAATTCTAAGCATGCACACTTTCAACATATTTGTCTAAAACTCCATATCTTTCACATCGCAGGAACTTATCTGTCTTTGTGATTCTTTTTCAGCATGCAGTAATGTTTCTCTGGTCATTTTAGCAAACTAAAGTTTTGAAAGTGTACAATTATCACAAGTAGTTTATCGTATTACTCTTAAGACTTTTGTTGAACACTCTACAATTACCTACATATGTCATCTATAAATGGAGTGTGAAGAGAGCATAAAAAGTAAAGACTCACATAATGACCCCTTAGGTTGCGGTGAAGTGCATTAGTACTGGCACAAGGACGAGTATATATGCTATAAGGGTCAATATTTCCCTGCTCATGTTCTGCAAGAAGAAGAGCTTTAGTACACTCAGTGGAAGGATGTTCAGAAGATCCTCTGTCACATGTTATCTGGAGAAGCTTATACGTAGAATCCGAAATCAAGCCATGAGTCCACCAGTACTCGAACGTGCCAACATAGTCATGGTAATCATCGGTAACAGCATTTCCAACCTAAAAAGACCATTACTTAATATTGACTCGGTAATATTGCATTAAACATTCAAAAATGCCAACTACTAGTTGTAGTCTACTACCATAAAGCCCTTGAAATTAATAATTGGGTTCTTGATTCCCTTGTTCCTCTGGTAGACAAGTTGAGATAGCTGCGGGACATAATGCCCTAAACATGTGGAAGAAAAATGGAATTAGTATCTTATTATATAACAAAGATAGATACTAGTAATTAATATGTTATAACATACCTGCATAACTTTCTCCAGCAATGTAAAATTCTCTATGCTTGTACTGAGGAAACCTTTCAAACCATTTGATAAGAAACTGGTAGGTATCTTCAGCTACAAATTGGAAGGCCAGGGTTCAGCATTTCATCTTAAACAAGGTAATCATTTCCGTTAAAAAAATTCATACAGCGTTTAGTACATTGGATTGACTTCTTGAAAAAAAAAATTGAGATGAGGTTCAAGTTTGAAAAAGTGGTTTTGACCAATTAAAAAAAAAATCCACTCACAAAATTTCAACTTTTTTTCAAGTTAAATGCATATCCAAACACAACTCGGTCTCCAAATATCTTTTTTCAACTTTTTCTCAAGTTAAATGCATATACAAACACAATGCGATTTCTAAATATCCTTTTTCAACATTTTTTTCAAGCTAAATGCATATCCAAACACAACTCGATTTCCAAATACTCTTTTTCAACTTTTTTTCAAGTTAAATGCATATCAAAACACAAGTCGATTTCCAAATATCCTTTTTCAACTCTTTTCCAAATACTACTTCTTTTCAAATATCCAGTTTTTACATCCAAAGCCTACTATGAATCTTCAAGATTCTCACATCAAAAGCACACAACAGAATGACTAACATTCAATTACTCAATCATCCTTACCTGTTCTTTGATCACCAGCATCATACAAATCTGAGGAAGTATTTGTATATGAAAAACCAACTCCAGCTGGTGATTCAAGAAAAAGCAAATTCGCCACTGCCAACAACACAATTCAATTAGTAAAGACAAGAAAACCAAACATATTCAAAACAAAAAAATCATTCTAAAACAAACACACATACAGTTGTTCCATGAGTAAGGATTCAAGTAAAGTGTCTTCCCATCTGCATTAATATGAAACGGGCCGATTTCTTCAGCAGCTCCATAAGCTACAGAAGAACATCCTGGCCCTCCATTAAGCCACAAAACAAGTGGCCTTTTCTCAGGATTACGAATCGATGGCGATTCAATCAACCAGTAAAACAATGCCCTTCCAGCTTGCTGATTTACAGTTACATAACCTGAATACTGACTAAATTGTACATTTTCTGGTTGCCCAGGCAAATAAGTAATTCTATCATTTTCTTGTTCTACATTAGAGAAAGAATAACAACTACCCACAAACAAAAATGACAAGAAAATCACATAACACAGAGAATTCTCCATGAATCTGTACACACTGAAAACAAATCAAACACAAAGATTGGATTTTTTTCAAGAATTATGTACAGTTAGGCCAAGATTTTGGACATTTATCACATGGGGCAAAACAATACAGTGAAAAACACAAAGAAACAACAAAAATCCCAAATTTTTGTGGGATTTTCAAGAAACAAGGAAACAAGTACTATGGGGGCAAAATGAGAATGATCCAGATAGCATAATATAAACTGAAGAATACCCAAATGCACAGATCTCTAAAAGAATTCTTGGAATTATAGTAATAATAGTAAGAGATTTGATCCAAGATTTCTACTAATTAGTGAAAGTTGACATTTTTATTAACCCAATTTAACTGCCCGCCTTCTTGCTATAGAAGATAAGAGTATTTTTTATATATCTAACAACTTTTATATCTGTCCTTTGCCATTTTGATTTCTCGTGTCCGATACCCTCATTGAAGTTCACTAATTTGAATTCACCCCATATAGGACTCACTTGGAGTAAGTATTCTTTTCCATAAAGACATTTTTTAAAAATTATGTTCAAAACTTAAAAATCAAAATATCTTTGAAAAACAGTCACATCCATTGTACCGCATTATTTTAGTGTGGTGTGTCTTTTGTCATTCATAATCACGCAATGATTGATGGGTTTCGTCATAGTAATTATATGCATGTCTACTTAAGAATTATGTGTATAATTGAAAGAAGCCCATATATTTTATGTGATTAACTTAATTATCTAATAACAAATAAAAACGTATAAAGATATGACAGCGGAGTCTAATTCAATCCCAAAAGCTAACTGATGAGATTATTTAAATTCATATAAGCAGGTCACCAGTTCATTCTCTGACTAATGAGGGACTCAAACATAATCTAACACCTTCACATTCAGGCTTAACTGGAGTACGGATCAGAAGTCGGGACGAAGGTGAACCTGACTTTGATACCATGTAAAGATATGACACTCTAATCTAACTCAACCCCAAAAACTAATTCATGAGGAGCAGATTGTCCAAGTCCATATAAGATTCATTCTTCAACCAAAGTGAAACTTTAACTCACTCTAACAAAGTGCACGAAAAATGAAATAAAACTTAGTTAAAGTATCAAAATGAAATATCTTGACAAATTTAATCGTCCCGAAATGTTTTAAGCCTTAAAAATAATAGAGGTGTACTTTCATTCTAATTCACACAACCCCACTCTATTGGGTCATGGGAAATAGGGAACAGTGTGAAATAAGGGATTTTTTTTTTTGATTTTATTATGTTAGCCACTCTTGGAGCAATTTGACTTAACAGGTAGCAGAAGCACATGGGGATATTATGGACTTGGTTTTGATTGGTTGGCAAATTCTCATCACATATAATTCACAAGACTTTTTGGACCAACATTATTTAATTCATATATACCTTTGAATATGGGATGGATAATAAAAGCTCCAAAACTTTAATGGGATATTTCAGATTCAAATCTAAAAACATATTGAGAAATTTTAGCAATTCGAGCTTTAGGAAGGGAAAAATCATAACATGGAATCACCCTTGAAATGGGCCTCTTAAGATTAGTCTGACTCTGAATACCTACTACTAATACCTTTAGGAAGAAAAAAAGGTACGATTATATTCTATCGGCCAAACCCATCGATGGCAGAGGCGTATCTAGGAGGGGGTCATCGGGTTCACGTGAATCCATGCTCTCCTCCCTAGATCATATATAATAGTGTTATATTTTTTTAAAATATTGAAATATAAATGTGTGAACCCATACTCGGAGTATCATATTATGTGACGATGATTGGGTACACCTCTCTATGTGATGTTAGAAATCTGAATCTTATATATGTATAGATATATTCGATCAAATTTACATCTTAGATCCACCTTTTTACAATAGTGCACCCCTTATCTCGAAATTCTAGATACGCCTCTGATCGATGGCCCCCTAAAATTGGCACCAAGTTTCACCTAGACACGTTATGTGAACGATGTTAATTTTAGACACCTCATGTAGGGTTCCGTTGTGTCATTTTGACACATTTTGCTGACATGTCAAAGTGAGTGTGATACACTTAACAATAGCGCGTGAAAGGCTTAATTTAGCCATTTTTTATTTTATTTTCTCTTCTTCTTCTCCAATTTTCAAGCCACCACCTCCCACCATTTTTTCAAGCTTAAACTTCTTTAATGGAGGTCGAATTTTTTACTCAAATTCGTTTTCAAGTCATTTTTTTTCTTCTTCATTGTATTACTTTTCTAAATTTACTATCACCTTCCTCTACCTTTTTTGCCGGAAAAATGGATACCAACACCCACATGTCATATTTATTCTCTCTTTCTTTCTTCCTTCCTCTCCCTCTTCTCTTCCCACAAAACAACACTAAAAAGAAAGAAAAAGAATTAAAAATAGTAAAAGAAAAGAATAATTTTTTAAAGAAGCACAAAAGAGATTTTGAGTGTAATGAAAAAAATAATTTCCGATTCCACCTTTTCCGTCGGAAAAAATGGATATCAACACTCATATTTTATATTTTTTCTTTCTTTCTCTCTTTCTCTCTCTCCCTCCTCCTCCTCTCTTTTTCTCTCAAAACAACACTAAAATAGAAAGAAAAAAAACGATCTTAAACAACTTTAAAAACAGATTAAGAAAAAAATTAAGAAAATTATTGGGTGTAGTGGAGACAACTACCATGGGGGGGGGGGGGTTTAAATTGTTTTTTTCGAATAATATTTTTATTTTATTTACTAAATAGATTTTAAAATAATTTTTAACTTAAAATAACACATGTAACCATTTAATTGGTTGTTTGCCACGTCATCAACGAGTGTATTACACTCTCCTTCAGCTTTTTGCTTATGGTAAAAAAAAGTGTCAAAATAATATAGCAGGACCCTACATGAGGTGTCTAAAATGAACATCGCCTAGTTGAGGTGTCTAAGTGAAACTTGATGCCAACTTTAGGGGGCCACCGATGGGTTTGGCCTATTCTATCCATCACAAAACTAGTCAAATTAGTAACGCCAAAAAGTAGGCTACAACAACATAGCCAAAGTTTATATTGAGATAGATGTAATCTCTTTTATCTTTAATCAAAAACTTGTGTTTCAGTCTCGAGAATGAAAAATTCCTTACATCGAATTCAAAATACAAAATAGTTATATTTTTAAAGAAAAGGGAGAAAAAGGTCATAGCAACATTCTTTATGTATTTCTAGTTGGACTAAAGACAAGGTGGAAGGTTTGCAACTTTTAACCACTTTTTGTACTTATTATATACATTTTTTGTTAGGATTATTCAACTTGCAATGCCGGTGAATATATTAAACCTTTTTGATTACGTAAAGGAATATTCACAACTTTGTGTTGAAAAAACCATATTGCTTGGATTAATTAAATGATGTCTTTAAAGTATATCTTAAGTTTTATGAATAGTCTAAAGTTGATTTTGAAACGGCTTTGTAATATATATATTTCTATTATATAGAAGAGCCATGATTAGGACGACCAATGGCAATTTTGTAATTTTTAACATTATTTATGGGCAAAGTTAGAAACTTATAATTGTATAATTAGTGGTGAAAATAAATTTCTAGAAGAATTCAATTTTCCTTTTCAAGAGTCACAAAAAGTTTTATTTCATGTGTGGCCCCACAAACTTATTTCTTTTTAAAAAAAAAAATCAATTTGTATTTGTATGATTATAATAATAGTGTGAAAAATATTTATACCCTTCATGCTTTAAAATTTTAATCCTCTCTCAAATTTAAACAATATATACCCCCTCCCATCCTATGCAATGTATTTTATACTCTTTACAATTCAAATCGTTCGTCTATGTATACTACTGCTACAACATATTCAGTATAATTCTACAATCTTCCATGTATGTAATTTCTTTTTAAATTATATATAATGTTTTTTAAACATTAGAATTCATATAATTTTATTTAACTTTTCTTAGTATAAGTATAAAAATTATGCCACATTCTTTTATATTATTCTATATAATTTATATTTTAATATTGCATGCACTAACATATGTATGAAGGTATATTTGAATTTATCTCTCTTTTAACTCCTCTATATTATAGAAATACAAATGAACTTTGATTGTCATCAATGAAATATTTGTTAAATTAATGTGAGTTTTATTTACTATATAAATAAATAACATGTAAGAAATTTGTTAATAATATATCTCTATTTTAATAATTATTTATCTATTAACTGCATTAAAATATATGTATAAAGCTATGTCTCTTTGTTATTTTTATATGCACAATATATATCGGAGTTTTAATCATTATTAATAATAAAATTAATCATTTCGCTTATTTATTCATTAAAAATGTCTACTTATATACTATATTAGTAATTTTAAAAAAAATAATTTTATCTCCAAAATAATATTTATTTTATCTTAAAAAATTGTGACTTAGATAAGAAAATAAAAATATCACAATTCTAAAGAGGTAAAAAAAAAAAAAAAGATAAGTTGATAATGTAAGAATTTTAAAAAATTCAAGAGAAATATTATTTAGAAAAAATTGACAAAATAATGACGGTATAATTGTAGTTTAAGAAAATACATAAATTAACAATTAAGAGGATAAATTTTGAAATAGTATAAATACATGAGATCAAAAATTAATTTGACATAGAATTATATATCAGATACGTAGGAAACTTTCACAGTAGATAAATTACGGATTGACCTTCATATAATAGTGAGTTGCACTTTTTTGTCTTGATTTCTATTACTTGCAATCTTGGATTTTGATAAATTAGTTGTAACGACCCGCTAGGTCATTTTGAACACTAGAACTATTTCGATTCTTTTTCTAAAATTTTAAACGGAAATTTTGAAATATTCGGTAACTACGATTATTTAGTTAGCGGGTATTTATTAAATAATTAAGTTTTTCTTTTTAATTGATAGTTAATGGGCCAAGTCTATAATTTATTTAATATCCTTACCACTTGGCCCGTGTATAAAGAGGGGTTTAATAATTTCTGAGTCATAAAAATAGGGCAGTGGTGCATGAACTGCTGTGGGGTTACATTCAGGGGCGAATTTATGTATTAAATTTGGGTCACCGGCACATGTGGTCATCCGACTAAACTTGATATATTACTTATATAATTATTAAAGAATATATTAAATATGAGTTGGTGGAACCCATACTCAAAATGGGTTGATGGTTCACTGGTTTGAGGTCTAGTTTTCAGCACTTCAGGGGTCGTTTGATTTGAATATGAGTTATGATGGGTTAAGTTATGTTGGGATAAATTATGTTGGGATTAGTTATTATGGGATAAGTTGTGCTAGGATTATTTCTTATTGAGTGTTTGGTTTGTTGTATTCAAAATAATACACATTGCATAAATTTTAAGAACAAGTTGTTTGTTTACAAAATTACCCTTCACTTTATTTAGTTTTTTATATTTTTTTATAAGCTTTAGTTATTCATTTTTTAAAATGAAACTTTCATTTTATTTAGCTTAAATATTTTTGTTTATGCATTCCATGATAAGTACCATATGTATTTAAAAATAAAACTTTTTTCTTATTTAGCTTAAAAATAGAACTTCCCTCTTAAGTTTGTTACAGTGAAAGAAGATTTATGAGAAACCAAAATATAAATAAACATAAGAATTAGTCAAATAAATTCATAAATAAAAATTATATTTATATAGTGTAATTTTTTAATAGAAAAATATGAATAGTTATCATAAAAATAAGGAGTAGTGAATATTATTATACATGGTATTAAAAATATTGTAAATATACATAAATGTGAAAAATGGTGTATAAAAAGGGTTTAAAGGGGTATATTTGTCATTTATCTATTTTATCCCGGGATTACTATACCACCAAATGGGAGGGATAACTTATCCCGGTACTAATTCCTAATCCCAGGATAAGTTATCCCAAGTTTTGCAACCAACCAAGGAAATAAAGAACACTTAAAATTCATCCCAGGATTAACTTCCCCTATCCATCACACCAAACGACCCCTAAGGTCTCTGGTTCGATCCCAACCAACATCATTTTGCTTCAAAAATTTTATATTAATTAAAAAAACCTAAACTCTAAAAGCTCTAAAGTTAAAAAAAAAACTCAAAAGGTTTTCTTCCAACCCACTTTCCAAGTTCCAACTAGACCTGTCTTTAAAGGAATAGTGCACCAGTTTTTTTGAAATCCTGGATTCGCCTCTAGTTACATTGTTGTTTCCAGGTAAAGCACTCCAATTCCTTTTAATGTATGTACTAAGATTAGGAGCTTGATTAGAGATTGGGTTAAAATCTTTGAGTTTAGGATAGACATATAATAATATGGGTGTCTACGAACTTACTTGCTTACGAATTATGCATATTTAATAGATTGGGAACATTCAGAAGCTTTACGAAAGGGAAAGGCGAAATCCTGAGGATTCATGACACGAGTTCAGCATTTGAGGTATGTTAAGACTTTCAGACTTGTTGAAGGATATTTTCCTAATTAAAGATTAAAAATGGAATAGACAATGGGTAAGGGTGAAAGATAGGGGTCTTGTACCAATGGTGTGACGGGCGTTGGTACGAGTACCGGTGTTATAAAGGGAAAGTTTATTACTATAGAACGACACTGTAATTTGAGAATGCCAAAACATATGGGCATTGGCTGATGTATTATTGACTTGATTTTCTTGGTGTGATTGTGCTTCTTTATTGAACCAGTATATTTGTGATAATTGAGGTGATTATATATGATACCGATATTCGATTGATTGAGATGCATCATCATCCCCTTTTATTGAAATCATATTGTACACATGCATTGACATGAGATTGAGTATAAGTTGGGCACGTGGAGATCGTCCATGTGTCAATGTGTCAATGTGATGACCCCATTGATTATTT
Source organism: Solanum appendiculatum (assembly GCA_018342035.1). Taxonomy (NCBI): domain Eukaryota; kingdom Viridiplantae; phylum Streptophyta; class Magnoliopsida; order Solanales; family Solanaceae; genus Solanum; species Solanum appendiculatum. The sequence continues at coordinate 319,623 of JAGDQO010000489.1, read as the reverse complement.
AACACTACATCTAGGTACAAATGTAGTGCATGTCTAGGTTTTCCTTGCGAACACAATACTTAGAGGATTCATCATATTAAATTATTATTATGTTGACCATCAATCTACCGCAACACTTCTCCTTTATCTGGACTCGGAACCAACTATATGTTGCAACGCTCACATAAGTGGTGTTAGGTGAAAGGAGAGAATGCCGAAAAAGTTACAATAAAATCTTGCAAAATATAATTCATGTGAACTCATGGGCAATTGCACGAGATCCTGAAATATGGGAGAATCGAGAAGAATTTATACCTGAGAGATTTTTGAATAGTGATATCGATTTCAAAGGTCAATATTTTGAGTTGATTCCATTTGGAGCAGGACGAAGAGGTTGTCCCGGAATTACACTTGGGATTCCTCTTATGAACACAGAAATAGCTCTTATTCCAGGTAGGAAAGATTGGTGAACACAAAAAAATAGTTAAAATCTATGTGATTCGGACTCTTCAAGAATGCCTACAGGTGTGTATTGGATCCTCCAAAAGAAGTGAATTTCTTAAGGATCCGACATGGGTGTGGCAACATTTTTCGGAGAGTCTCAGCAACATAGATTAAACTCACTCCCTTTGAATAGTCTGCATTCCTTTTGAACATGTATTGTTTTGGATCATATGGTAAGTAATTTCGAAAATCCTTATTCTAACTTCCTAAGTATAACTTTTTCACGAGTTCTAGTTTGTGCACAAGGGAACCACCCCATAACAAGATTGCTCCAGCATCACCGGATGTTTATGCTGCAATTCCTGGTGATGAGGCACATCACATCGCTCTATGCTCTTCAACAGATGAAACAACAACAGGGAAAACAATGGAGAAGTTATTGAAAGAGGACAATGTGACGGTTGCCAATGAGATATTGCTGCTTAAGATCGTGAGCAAATTTATTTAAAGGAGACTAACACCATATTTTACCCTTTATGACAGCTAGAAGATGTTTTGTGAGACTAAAATCAACACAACCACTGTTCTGTGCAACACAATATCTACAGTTGAAATGTGAGACCTGCATGTATCAGTGCATATGTGAAAAACGTAAAATAATTTCCTGTTACTCGAGTGTAGTAATCGGTTTAGTTTTCATTCTCTTTTGTACAACATATGGATATGAAGCAAAAATGTGAGAACTTCATTTAAGTTTAGCTGCAAATACTAAATTTAATGAACATTTCATCTGGAATTTGATCTGTTAATATATTTGTATTGATAATAAAAAACTGAGAACAATCTGTTGCCAACAGAAGCAACTACATCCATAGGAAAAATAGAAAAAGTAAATCTAAGGTATATGTTAATATTGAATGGATTTGCTATAGCCAGATCTTTGAAGTGTACATCAGTTGTTCTTTAGCTATGTTAACGTTCATTTTTGCAGGTAACGATAATCCTGCTACTTTCTAGCAGCCTCACTTTGTTGAGCAGATCTTGTGTGATAACAGAAGCATCCTTTAATTTGCTCCTTAAACTCTGTTCTTCCTTAGCCGCCCGTGCTCTTTCTTCTATAAGCATGCGAGCTAGAGTCTCACTCCTGGCTCTTTCCTGCTGCAAACGGTGCAAAACCTGTTGTAAACTATTCTTAGTAATATTATTCTCTACTCTCAAGTCATTGGGCATAGTATCCTCCATCTTCACAACTGCATTTCCCAGAGTTTGCCTATTTGACGTTGACGCTTGCTGAGTTTGATCTCCAACCATAGTTTGATTTCTTTCTTGTACTGAAGAATGAACTGGTACCGTGTTCTCGTGTTCTATTTCAATGGATTTTGATTTAGATGTATCATCATGACAGGTTGTGTAGCAGGCGTTGGAGATAAATGAGGAACATGATTTTCTTTTAGGTGCAGAAGCGTTTTCCGGAGTTTCATCAGGTTGCCTATTTAGTGTACACACTTGCTGAGTTTGATCTACAGACGTAGTTTGACGTCTTGCTTGTATTGAAAGCTGAACTGGCTGGGCCACTTTCCTGGACCCTGCATACACCTGGGATGCTTCATGCACCGAACTCTCCTTTATTGAAGAATGAACTGGTCTCATCTCGCGTTCTACTCTGGAGGATTTCAAATTAGATCCATCATCATGACAGGTTGTGTGCCCGACATTTGGTTGTTCCAGATCTGGAGAGACAGCTGTGTTCTTTTCATTGCGACGCTTAGCATAACCAATGAAATGGCAGTTTGAGGACCAATACTTCTTCTGATTAACTTGTAGGCGTGCCTCGAGTCTAGCAAGGACAATCGTGCGCTCAAACCCCTGTTTATCATGAGCTGGTTCAATAAAATTAGCTTCTAAGACGCCTATCACACCGCGACCATTGCTTCCTGCAGCATTCCAGACCCTCCAGAAAGGCTTAATAAGCCTATTCTTGTGATAAACATTGAAACCTTGAATATCAATATGATGTTTTGCATCTTTCACAAAACCAATAGTTCCTGTAGCCACAAACGTTTCATAACCAACGGATTGTGGTTTGTACGTAATCTCCTCAGAAAACATCATGTCATTTACCAAATTATGATGTTCAACATCTTTCCCCCTCAAAATTATTCGAAATCCAGGAGCAAGCCTCAGATACAAAATCGAAGCATAACTCCTTAAAGAATGCTGATAAGTTAGAAAGTGCCTCGAGTTAGGATATTCTTTCGCCATCTCAATCTTCCTTTCATCTCGACTAACTCCCCTGATTTGAATGTCATGTGGATCAGTGTCAAAGTCAAGCTCCGTGCCTCCTTCTTCATCCTCCCAAAGATTGTATATGATAATTCGCGTCCCTTGATCACCTTTCAATAACTCAAACTGCTGGAATAGATCATTTTCACTCTCGTAAGGAGACCATTGTACTATCGTCTCCGAATTCCTTTTCCAAACATCAGCAGTAGACCTAACCAACATCTCCCAAGTTCCTCCCTTCTTCACAAAATCAATCATAGGAACAACAGTATCTTCTTTCCCAGTACACCTCAAAAACGTATACGATAACATTCCAACACTCTGTGTCAACATGTTCGTTACTCTATCTCTCCCCCTCGAAAACACAATCACATCACCTCCTAGCCTCATACTACTCGTTTTGAAACCATTTCCATATTGACCAATCGTGTTAGCTAACTTACTTTTCGCGGAATACCCAAGAGACATACACTGCCTCATTTTATCAGGTGTCATTCCACCACCATTGTCTTCAACTAACAACATCTTACTCCCTTTATCTTTCTTGTTATCCATCACGTCTACGCTAACATACGTAGCACCATTACAAACCTCATCCATTGCATTGTCTAAAAGCTCAGCAAAAGCACCCAATGCCCACTTATGACTAGTAGCATTCGAATGCAAGAATTTCGGGTGAACTCTAACATGGTCCATACCAACTGTTTGATCATATGCCTCAGAGAAAAAACCAGCATGACCCTCCTTCTTACCATCATAATCTCCAGCTTTCCAGAATTGCTTACAACTACTAACAACTGGATTAGAAACAGGGGAAGTAACAACCAATTCATTATATGGACAAATTGACAAAGGAGTAATAAAAACAGGACTTTCAAGTTTAATTTTTTTCATAGGACTTTCTTGAAAATCATCAAAACCCTCATTCTTTACTGGAATCATATGATGCATAGTTGTGTTTGTAGTGATTTGGGTATCATCTAAATCATCTGTTAAGTCAATGATTTCTTTCTTGATAGGCATGGTGATCATGTTAACAAAAAATCAAGAACTCAAAAAAAGTGATTTTCAATAAGTGGAAGAAAAGTTTAAGAATGTGAAGTAGTATTGGTTTTAGTTCTTTTTATAGAGGTTTTTTGGGTTTTCCTTATTGTATAGGAATATGGATTTTGATGCAAGAAAGTTTTCCTTATAATAATGTTTTCTCCATTGTTGAAAGTAATACAAATCCATGAAGGAAAGGAAAAGAGAAGTAGTTTTGTTGGAGTTGTTGAATCCAAATAGGAAAAGGAGAAGAGATACTAGTTTACTACTTGGACTCCATAATTAGTATTAGTAACCAAATATAGAAGGGAGTTTTTTTTTCTAAAATAAGTAAATAAATTATAAAACATATTAGGAAATATACAGATTTAGTACTTTTTTAAATAATTAAAAGACTACACAAATTAGAGAGTCCTACTTTAAAAAGAAAAAGAAAAAAAAAAGGAAGGGGGGAATTAAAAGAGGACTTGGACTCCATAATTAGTGTAGTAACCAAAATAGAAGGGAGTTTTTTATTCCTAAAATAAATAAATAAATTAGTATAAAACAGATTGGGAATATACAGGTTTACTATCTTTAAATAATTAAAAAAAGTAGAGAGTCCTACTTTGAAAAAAAAAAAGAAAAAAAAAAGCAGGGGAATTGAAAGAGGATTACAAGGAGAAGAGATACTATTTTACTACTTGGACTCCATAATTAGTATTAGTAACCAAATATAGAAGGGAGTTTTTTTTTCCTAAAATAAGTAAATAAATTATAAAACATATTAGGAAATATACAGATTTAGTACTTTTTTAAATAATTAAAAGACTACACAAATTAGAGAGTCCTACTTTAAAAAGAAAAAGAAAAAAAAAGGAAGGGGGGAATTAAAAGAGGACTTGGACTCCATAATTAGTGTAGTAACCAAAAATAGAAGGGAGTTTTTTATTCCTAAAATAAATAAATAAATTAGTATAAAACAGATTGGGAATATACAGGTTTACTATCTTTAAATAATTAAAAAAAGTAGAGAGTCCTACTTTGAAAAAAAAAAAGAAAAAAAAAGCAGGGGAATTGAAAGAGGATTACAAGGTGAAAAATTTCAAGAAAATTAATCTTTTATTGAAAACTTTTTTTTTATAGTACTAATATGTATCCCAAAAATGGAGTTGTACATGCCTTTTTTATTTGCACTTCTCCATACTTCTTATATTTATATTTCCTTTTTTCACCCTTTATATAAGTTAATTTTCTTTTTAGTCAATAAAAATAATTATTTATTTTTAAAGTATTTATTTAATCTTATTTATAATTTATTTTAGATTATAAATTTCAAAAGCTTTGTACCGTTTAAGATCAAATCGAAATTACTGATCTGAACTTAAAAAAAGAAGTTATTGATTTAGCGATTTTGATAATGATTTTGATTTTTTTTTTATATTGGGGTACCGATTCTTAACAGTTGAGGTTTTTTTTAATGAGTTAATCGATAATTTGATAATAAATTAATAAATTATATTTATATCATTCAGTGTATAAAGTCCTTGTTGAATTCTATGCAATTTTGATGATTGACAAAGTAACATGAAACAGGTAAGTCAACCTGGTGGTTCACAGATGCGCTGTCTCAAGAAGATGAATCCGTAGCAAGATCATTAATGAATAAAGACAAGTGCCGATAAACAAGGAAAGAATGATAATTTCGTGATAAACTCAAGGAAAGAAACATGTGCTGAATTGAAGATTTGGAGTTCGACTACAACAAAAAAAAAGAGTTTGATTTAAAGAAGTTTCACTTGAAGTAGAACTCTAGGTCAAAAGAGTTTGAATTGATGGGGAGTTTGTACATGTGATGAACTGAAGAGTTGGAGTTTGACTAAAACACAAAAGAATCAATGAGTTTGATTTGAAGGAGTCTAAAGAGGCGAGGAGTTTAAATTGAAGAAGGAATCTCACTTGAAGTAGAACTCTAAGTCAAGAAAGTTCAAGTCAATGTGGAGTTTGAAGTGAAGAATAACTCTATGAAGAATTATGCTTAAATAGAGGTGAAGTTGTCCAGAATAGGCGTGCACTTACATAGCAAAAAGGGCTATTAGAAAATTGAATTCGCAAGTACAACTAGCAGATTGAAGGAACACATAGAAGAAACACATCAAAAAACCTGATCTAATATTCAGTGAGTTAAAAACTGAATTAAGTGTGTTGTTTTCAAGTTGGGATAATTCGAAGAGTTGAGAACACATACCTTGGGTGATTTGTATTGAAGTTTAGGAATTAGAGTTATTTCTAGAATTGCAAGAGTTGTAATCTGAATTCATAACTTAAAGTTTAGGATTCAGAGTTAGTTCCTAGGATTGCAAGAGTTGTAATCTGAATTCATAACTCGAAATTTAGGAATTAGAGTTAGTTTCTTAGGTTACAGATTTTGTAATCTTAAACAGGCTCATTCGTGATTTTTATACCTTTTGAGCCAGGTGTTTTTCACGTAAAAATACTATGTGTTTTTAACTTACTGTCTTACTGCTTTGTTGGAATACGCTAGGCAACATGTTTCACATTTAGGTGAAAAATTAAGTTAGTAACTAAACTCTGAGTTGTTTAGAATATCAACCCTTAACTTGCATTTTAGTTTCATACTTTTCTTTATGATCGTCTTGTGCTCTGAGTTATTTTATAAGGTTTCAATGTTTGCTTTTAAGCTACATACAATCTTTTAATTCATGTGCATGATTATAAGTTGGGCACGTGGAGATCGTTCGTGCTGGGATTGTTTGATTTTATGATAGTGAGTTGAGATCGTCCGTGTCGGTATATGGACCTCGCGAGTCCCCCATAGGTCATGAACTCTCGATGTATTTTCGAGGAGTATTATGTATATACGGTTGAGAGAGTACATGGCATCTGAGGCATATCATTTCATGGTGTCACATTGCATTGCATCTCATTACATCCTCATTCTTGTTGATTATGTGTTTTATTGGTGATTGGATATTACATGATAGTTGATTATTCCTATTTGATGAAACTTGTTGATCAGTAAAATCGTACAAGTAAAAGGATTATTTTCTTATATAATCCTGTCACTACTTTTTCGTTGTCGGTCTATGAGATATACTGGGTACACGTGGTTTCGTACTCATACTACACTTGTTGCACTCTTTTGTGGTGCAGATTCGATTTTGAAAACGAGTGCATCCTGTGGAAATTTTTGAGTCCGATTTTGGAGTATCTTGGAGTTGTGGTGAGCGGCTTGGCTATTCCGTGGCCCACACCTCCATCTATCTTATTACTTATTCTGTTGTTTTAGTATTCACACAGGATATTTCTTATGTTTAGACTTGTCATTTTAGTTTCAGACATGCACCATATTTTAAAAGCTCTTATACTTATGACACTAAAATCTTGGGTAGTATTTTAGCTTTCCACATTTCATAATTATTAAGGACTTAGTGTTCGAAATATTCTACTTTTGTTTATCTTTTCACCTTATTTATTTAGTCAAATTGATAAACTGGTGGGTTGGCTTACCTATCGGTTGGGAACATAGGTGCCATCACGATATGTGAATTTGGGTCGTGACATTAGTGTCATTCGTCGAGAGTAAGGAACAAATTAAATATTAGATTATGAATGTTTTACAACTTAACAATAAGTGTTTTCCCAATTGATATCAATGCTAGAATTTCAAAATTAAGTTACTTTACTACCTTATTTATGTTAAAATCTTGGTTATGAATGGCAGAATATTGATAAAAAATACTATAAAAAATAATTGTGAAAAACTTTAGTATTTTCATTTTAAATTTTGTTAAAAGGCAAAATAGTTACAAAACTTAATTTTTCTAAATATAAAATTGATCTAAAGTTTGTGCTCTCTCTGTTTTGATTTATGTAATGTCTATTTGACGTAACATGAGTTTTTTATTTTAAAAAAATACTTTTAAAACTTATGGTCTAAAACAAACCATAGATGTTTATATGATTGTAAATCATCTTACTAAGAATTAAATGAATATTTAAAAGTCAAAATGTTATTAAATATAGGGAAAATGGTCTGATATACCCCTCAATTTTGTCATTTAGAGCTGATATGCCCCTGGTTATGAAAGTGACTCATATATACCCTTACCGTTATACAAACGGCTCACATATACCCCTGCCATTAGAAAATGAGCTCACATATACCTTCATCTAACGGAAGTAAAAAAATTAGTTTTAAATTCATATTTTTGACTTTTATTTTTTAAAAAAAATAATCATGTAGGGGTATATATGATCTTTCTAGCAAAGTTCAAGATATATTTTAATTTTTTTGCATACATAAATTACTTTTTGACCTCTTTGATTGTCATTATTTGAGTTTCTTATTCTTATTTTATTTTTTCTTTCATTCTTTAGTGTAAAGAAAAAAAAACTGTCTTTTTTGTGGGTATATTGTAATTTAAAACTATTTTTTCTGCTATATTGTAATTTAGTTTTTGTATTTGAAAAAAATGGGTCATCTATAATAAATTTTACAAGAATATTAGTGAAACATAAATAAATTTGACCATCAAAATAATAAATTAAAATTAGTCATTAAAATAAAAAATTCAAAAAAAATATACATGTGAGGAGGATTAAATATACCCATATGGATTATATTTTTTTATAAAAATAATTAAAAAATAAATTAAAGTTAATTTTTTTCACTTCCGTTAGAGGAAAATGGTATATGTGAGCCATTTGTATAACAATAGGGGTATATATAAGTTACTTTGATAGCGAGGAGTATATCAGCTCTAAATGACAAAGTTGAGAGGCATATCAGACCCTTTTCCCTTAAATATATTAATACATCCTTTTTTTAAAATTTTCTAAGAAGAAAAATATGTCACATAAACGAAAGTAAAAATTACATAAATCCCATAGTGTTAAGAGAAATTACATTATATCCCTACTCTTTTTCAAATTACAAAATTCCTTAAAATTAAAGAATTTGGGATATATCAGCAGACATGTGGATACATCGGTCGCGATACATGCTATTTAGGAAACTTGCGGACACATAGCTCACAGATGTATCCGAGAGGGGAGACATGTATCCGAGAGGGAATAGGCATGTGTCCGAGAGGGGATAGGGAAATATTCAAGAGAGGATAGGGATGTATCCGAGAGGAGATAGAGATGCATCCGAGAGAGGATATGGATATCTCCGAGAGGGGATTTTTCAACTTTTTTAAATGGTAGAAATTTTAGAGATTATGATAAAATAAGATGTGTATTTAAATATTTTTTTCTAAATTAAAATTGAAAAAATAATTAATTATATTGGGCTCGTGAGGGGGCCTTCAATTATCTAGTGTGTGTATATATATATATATATATATAACTTGGCCGCTCTAATTGGCTTTATCGATCACCCCACGGTTAATTTTGGGCTTATTTGCTTTATATTTATGGGCTTGTCCTGCATTTTATGAAGGCCCATATACTAGCTATTTAGTCCAAGCAACCTTGATGGGCCTTTAGCAGCCCAAGTCTTCTTAATCAGGCCCATATTCCTTTTTGGAAAAAATAGTAAATTAGTCAAAATCTCTAACATAATTATTAAAAACATCTACATTTTAAAACAATTATTAAAAATGTCAATATGTCAATATTTTAGCAAACATAATGTATCCTAATATAATTTATTTACCTTCCTTTTTTTTCTCAAATTGGAACATATCACTTAAAATACTTATTAGTTATAAATTTTTATATTTTTAAAAAGGAACATATCACTTAATCTCTCTCATCTAAACATAAAAAAGAAAATCTAAAAAAAAATTCCCAAAAAAACCAAACTCTCTGTCTTCTCCCTCATTCTTGCATGAATTTTGGCAGCGACATCAATGGAGAATCAAAAGATTAAGCTAATGTGTAGCTATGGTGGAAAAATTGAGCTACGTCCTCACAATCATCAACTCTCCAATGTTGACGGCGATACCAAAATCCTCTCTGTTGAAGTGAATATCCGATCGACAGATCTGGTCGCCGACCGTTGCTATTAACTAGTATCGGCGGAATGGTGATATCGTTGGTGCTTCTCACCACCAGCCTCACAATCATCGATCACTCAGAACACAAAATGACAACAAATTTTGAAGAAATTATCAAAATAAATAAATAATACAAATTAAAAAACTAATTTGAGATGAAGAACTTATAAATTTTTTATTTAAAAAAAGCTTCAAGTTCATCACAATCAACAAACCCTTCCATAAGTAAGATTTTGAAGCAACAATAAGTTGTTGGCTTTTTCATTTTTTCTCATTCATCACTTCTAGGAATAAGCAAGAATATTTTGAAATGAAGGAATGGGTAGGGGTGTTCCGAAGAAGAAGAAGGAAGGTGGCGGGGATGGGGGCTCGAAAAAGAAGAAGAAAGGGGTGAGGCAAGTGTGGGTGGCGGCTGGGTTTGAAATAGGAGAAAAATTAAGGGGTGTGGGTGGAGGGTTCGAAGAACGAAAAATAAAGTGTGATGGAGGATTTCGAAGAAGGAGAAAGAAGGTGGAGGGTTCGTCGAAGAAGGGAGTGGTGCAGGTTGTGGCCGAGGGCGGCAGCGGTGATGGGGTGTGAGGAAGAAATAAGGGTGGGGCTGTTGGAAAGGTGGTGGGTATGAGGAAGATGAAACCTTATTGGTTGGAAAGAAAAAGAAGGGCCTATTTTTTATTTTTTAAAGTTTATTATGTTTTCACTCGCTTTTTATTTTTTTATTTGTCACGTCAGCTTTTTGGGTGGATTTTAATTCACTTGAAATGAGATTAGGGGGGTAAATAATTATTCGTAAAGTTAAAGTGCTAAAGTAAGTATAGCGGACATTTTCATGGGGTTTTTTATGTGTTTTCTCTTCTTTTTATTTTGTATTCATCATAATGGTATACCAACAAAGTCATATTTGTATTTCAATTGAAGTGAATATTTATTGTGCTCATTTTGTATTTTAATCTCACTTTGTATTTCAATCTCAATTTTCAATGACAACAAGTATGCATTTCTTTTTTACTATGTTTTCATCATAATTGTATACCAACAACTTTTGTATTTTGTGTGCTCACTTTACCATTCAAATAAAAATTGAATATCATATTGAGGTGAGTATTTTACTGTGATCATTTTGTATTTAACTCTCACATTGTATACATACAATTTAGTATTTCTTTTTATTTTTGTATTCATCATAATGTTATACAAACAAAGTCACTTTTATATTTCAATTGAAGTGAGTATTTATTGTGCTCATTTTGTATTTCAATCTCAATTTCAATGACAACAAGTCTGTATTTCTTTTTTATTATGTTTTCATCATAATTGTATACCAACAACTTTTATATTTTATGTGCTCACTTTACCATTCAAATTAAAATTGGTATTTTACATTCATAGTGAAAACTAAAAATTGTATCCTAGTGATCAAAATTGTATTGGTATGACTGCCAAATTTTTTTGTATTACAAAAATATTACGGATTGTATCCTAATATAATCTAATCATTACAAATGAATACGGTTTAAGAAAGGATACAAGATTCTGGAAAAAATAATAATATACAGAGTGGAAATAATACAATCTGTTGAGGAATGATACAATATTCTAAAAAATACTACAAATTGGCTGTGAAAAGAAATATGATACATTTATGCTTAAAAATACAAATTCATTTGGCATATCTATTCGAATAACTACAAACTAAAAAAGAAATACAATATTCTTAATAAAAATACAAATGCTGAGTAAAAGAAAAACAAATGACAAACAAAAATTAATATGAATACAATTCTGGTATGAATACAATTTTTGCAACCTTCTTCTTTGACTCCCTCTTTCTTCTTCTTCTTCTTCTTCGTCTGTTATGTTTCTTTTTTTTTCCGATTTTTTGCTCACCAAATTCAAATCCGAATCCGTATTCACTTGTTTATTAGTAAAACTCTGCCTCGTCATCCAAAAAAATTTATAATTACCCAGGAAAACTAAAAAACTTTCATGTCAAAACTTCCACACAAATTAATGATTCAGCAGTTAATGAATATCTGATCGATTTTGTATTTCACCGAATATATCGAAGTTCCAGTTGGAAATTCCTTTTCCAAAGTTGTTTGTAAACGAAATTATACCCGTTTTCAAAATCTTCTTCCAAACAGAAAAAAACACAAATTTAATTGAATTCACTTCAACAGAGAGGATTTTGGTATCGCTGCCAACATAGGATAGTTGATGATCGTGAGGACGAAGCTGAATTTTTCCACCATAGCTACACATTAGCTTAACCTTTTGATTCTCCATGGTTGCCGCCGACAAAATTCATGCGAGAATGAGGGAGAAGACCGATGGTTTGGTTTTTTTGGGATTTTTTTTCTTTAGATTTTCTTTTGTATGTTTAGATGAGAGAGATTAGGTGATATGTTCCTTTTAAAAAATATTGAATTTGTAACTGATGAGTATTTTAAGTGATATGTCCTTTTTAAAAATATTCTCTCTCCTAAATTTCTCCTTTTTATTATTAAATAATTGTATTCTCTCAACTAAAACAAATAAAAAGATGTGAATTAGATACATAACAAACTAAAATATTGACATTTTTAATAAATATTGAAAATGTGGTTAACAGGTCCTATTAAATGCTAAAATATTGACATTTTGAAAAATTTTCCTTTATTTTTTGGTTCTAATACTTAGGGGTAGAGGGAATTCTTGGTGGAATAGTAATATCTACACTGACAAAATTGTATTAGTCCTAAGTGTTAGGATCAATGGCGAAAATACTCTGTTGGGCCGACACTAAAAAACGGAAGCTAGGATGGAATTAGATATCCTAGTAGTCCTAGGCGTAAACGATATGAATACTAGGCATTGTGCTTTTGCCATTGGTTGAAAATTGACATAAGCTTGAGATATATATATAATAAGTTATTTAAAAAATTCTTCTTTCAAATATTTCCATTTCCAAAGAAAAATCGAGCTAAAACCCATGTTATACTAAAATTATAGGTGTATTTCCATTTTGTAGTATATAAATTTAGTCATGTCGCAACCAAATAATCATGATTTATACATGATAAAAACTTACTCGTATCCAATATTTACGCCAATGAAGGGAAGCAATCATATAGTCAACCAAAATGGGCTTGACCTTCTCAGTCACTAGTCAGATTGTATGACATTAGACTAAGAACTTTTTCAGCCCATTAGAAATCAAGACCGTTTGGCATAGCCAATCCGCTTGCTATAGCTTTATGGCCGGCCCATGAGGGCCCAAAGGTCTTTAAAAGGTCAAAAAATCAAACAAAATATTTCGTTCAACACTTTTGGTACGTAAAACTTAAAACTCATAATTAAATATTAAAATCTAAACGTGGGAAATGCACACCATTAGAAAAAAAGTAACGGGATGAAAAATGCTTTGTTTCGTTTCGAAGTACAAATTCTTTGATCGTTTGATTGATGGAATAAGAATAATATTTTCAAAATAAAATATGAAATTATCTTATCTTATGTTTGGTGAAGGGTATTAATTTGTTCCGAAATTATTTTATCGCTTCATTTATACTAAAATAATATAAAAAATGAATAGTCAATCACTCAATGATCTCAATCTCATGGAATATATATCCTTTATCTATCCTATCCCGCGTATAGCCAAACCACCTATGCTTAAGACTAATTAGAAAACCAAACCCAAATATCAAATCAAAAGAAATAAAGTATTAATTTATATTGCATTATTAGCATTAAATACAAAACATAAATATGCACCTGATTTGTGAATGTATAAATATTGTCATTCTAATTATGGTGAATTACTTTATACACAAATGGTGCTTTTTGTAACTGACAATCCACTTAAAGTTTGGAATGTCCATTGAAAACTATATGATAATTTTGAAATAGATATAGTCAAATTGGTCAACCTAATATGACACTTACTTTTTAAAAATAATAATAATATTACCACATGTTGTTTTCCTCTTGATTAAAGCGGGTTCAATTTATCAAGTGGTTTCGAAATTTAGTAAAGACATCGTTTTAAAAAAAATATGAATATTGATACAAGTGTTCAAGATAATTAAAGAGTTGAGAATATTCCTTCCCATGAGAACTAACAATTCCACCTCTAACTGGATTGTAGCTTTGACATTTTGCAAGAGTGAGGAAAAAAAAAAGAAACTCTACGTGTTTGTGCATCACATTTGTGAAGCAGTGCACTTCACTCCTCAAGAAGACACATAAAATTATTAGTTTTTCGGTTAAGAAGGACATATACTTCAAACTAACAAAACTAACTTTTCTATTACACGTGGGAGGATCAAAAAATTAAAAAGAAAGAAAATTCTAAGAATTGAACGCATAACAATTATATTCACACCGATACTGAACAACAAAAAGAAGGAGATAGTAAAGATTAAAACACACAACTAAATAGCGAAAATTAAACACATATCTATTACATATAAAAAGATTCTCATTAATAAACATGCAACTATTATATGAAAAACTCTCACCGAGCATTAACTAAACATATAATAACCATTTCATAAAAAATTCTCATCGATATCACTAAACTATATATCATAACTTCTATTTTTTTGTTGTCACATGACTTGTGGAATATTGTAACTAATGGTTGCCTTCACCACTGCCCTAGCATGATAAGAACTATCATTACAACTCAATTTTTTGACTAGCCACCATAACCCCTTTTCTTTACCCTTAATATTATTTACATCCACTTTCTCATCATTAATTTTTCTTAATTGCAATTGAGAAAGTGATGAAACTTTATTATTACTACTTTGTCTTCTCTTGAGGTCTCTTAATTCCATCTCTTGTGAAAATGATCTTGATGTTCCAAATAATAATGAGTACCATGATTTCAACCCCTTCTTATTACCTTGGGAAAATGTGATATTATATTCCCCTATTTTTGTCTTGTTTTTGAGCTTTTGAGGATTTATATCTTTGATAGGATTTTCTTGAGGAATGATTTTTCCACAAAACATTATATCTTGATGATGGAAATATTGATTCTTGATCCATTCTTGGTTGAAAAACTCAAACAACCCTTCCTCTTGAGATTCTTCACTTGATATATAGTTTTCCCATTCTTTAGCATGACTATATATGGAGAGGTCGCGAAAAGAAAGACAACCTTCTTCTTCTTGATTTATGTATATAAATTTATCGAAGTCCATCTTTTTTCACTTATAATACAACAACAATAATTACGCCTCAATTCAGGAGAGAAATTTAAGCTAAGGACACTTATTTGGTGAGGGAAAGAAGCTAATAAGATGGACACTTATATATATGGAGATCTTGGGCGTTTAATTAGCAACAAGATTAGTAATTAATTAACATTTTGTTTGATGGTAATTATATTATTTATTTGTCTTCTAGAAGAATGAAGCTTTGTTAGGGAAAGGGGGGATTTATTTTTTTAAAACTAATCTAGAAGAGTAGGCAGAGAAAGCAAAATAGAATGCTAAGACAATTATTAATTAAGTAAAGTTTGATTATAAACAGAGTTCACATTGAAGAATTAGCTAAAGTTATAGTACTCTAATTAATATACAACATATTTAAGAAAGTTTAAAGTTATAGTACACAAAAAAGATAAACCGACAAATTGAAGTGCCTAATATACAACATATTTTATTGAAGAAATTTTATTTGCTACCGTTATTATTATTATAATAATAATAATAATAATAACTATTATTATTATTATTATTATTATTATTTTATGCCTTAATAAGATTAGTACGTAAGATAAGATATGGTTCTCTTTTGCTTGTACATTTTCTTTTGAGTTTCGTTTTATTATATATATGGGGAAAAAAATAGTCCTAGACACCCCGTCCAGTAGATTTGCTTAATTTTTATTTATTTATTTATTATTATTATTATTATTTTCATATCTGATCTGATATATTTTATTTAAGTTAATAGTCTATCGGAAGCATGAACCTCTACCTTTATGAGGTTAGAATAAGAATATCCTATCCTTTCAAATTTCAGTTACAAAATAATATTTTATATTTTATTATTATTGTATACGTATTAAATCATGAATCTAGCCACTTAGATGTAATAAAAACACGTGAAATAAATAAATTTTTAAAAAAAGTCAAACAAAAACACAAATATATAAATAATTGGATTATAAATATTTTACTATTAATTCACAGTGTTTAAATTATAGTCTTAAATTTGAGGATTACAAAATAGGGATGTTCAAAGTCGAATCGAAATTGATAATAATTTGAACCGAAAAAAATTATTGATTTATCGATAATGAATTATTGATTTAACAGTTTCAGTAACGGTTTTGATTTTTTATTATTATCAGATTATCGATTCTTAACAGTTTGAAGTTTTTTCTTAACGGGTTAATCGATCATCCGATAGTAAATTAAATAATTATATTTATACAATTTGGTATATGAAGTCCTTGACTTAAAGTTTAGTTTCATATTTTTATTTCAGGTTGTCTCAATCTTTCGGTTATTCCTCAATGCGATATTGTTTGTTTTTGAGCAAGATGCAATCTGTTAACTCATGTGCATGGTTCATTTGGTTTGTCACTTTGTTTTAAGTGTTTTTCGTTGATTTTTTTTGTGTCAAATCTTAACGGTTAGACCGATATCCGAACTGATGACGATCAATAACCGATAGACCAATATCTTAATGGTTCTATAACAATTTAGCAATCGATAACTTGGCGATCGAGAAACTTCAAAACTGAATACCTAGCCATACTACAAAATGTGGTATCTGACGAATAAAAATTGACTGACCAATAATGGACATCGTGCAATATTTTATGTTTTATTTACGAGAAATTTTTATTTTTACATATAAAAAATTAAAAATAACATGTTATCTGCTAGCATTCGACAGTAGGTAATCGCATTTTTTATTAGTTGAAAAGATGTGTTAAAAATAAACAATATTAGGGTATCCAGTTCGACACCCTTCGTCGAAAAATTACACTATATATAAGATCAAATTTTACTTTATATTACTATATATAGAATTTTAAACACCCTTAAAACCAATGGAGACTTGTATAGCAATGACAAAGGTATGATCAAAACTTACATAACGTCTAGATTCGAATCCAAAAATCAGTACAAAATATACATGCAAGGAACATTAAATTCAATAATATAGTGCGATCACCTAAATGTTGTAAACAACAGGTGATAACACACACACACACACACATATATATATACACCAAAATTCGGAAACCACATGTCCGCAATACTCTTGACTATACCAAGCTTTACCTAGTTGAAAATCTAACAACACTTAACTACCTATTAATCTTCTATTCTAATCCACACCCTCCATATCCTTCTATCTAAGATAATTCCTCGATAGTTGATAAACTAAAGTTGCGCTATGTCCCATCAATCACCTCTCTCCAATATTTCGATCCTGACTAACTTGTTGGAAAACTATATACACAGTGGAAGCATATCAAAATCATACTTCTTACATGAATAATAGATAACCAATATATGTTTATGCTATAACAAGTATAAAAATGTTAGAACACATAAACTTGCTGAAATTTAATTCAAGAATTACCTCTTGAAAGGTGAACAAATATCTTCAAGCGAATTCACAAGTTAGACAGACCTTCAAACGAATCCACAGTCTTCTATAGTGATCCTAAGTTCACATTCGAACTCTCTCAATACTTGGGTGGGCAAGTATCAATAGAAAACTTATTGTCTTTCTAGGTTAGGAGAATCCCTATTTATAGAGATTTCTTCCCAGTCCAAAAAGGAGAAGAAAACCAGTTTTCTTATTCTTCCTTTTCCCACTAGAAATAGAATTCTGAGTTCTAGTTAAATATGGGCATATGGGCGACATAATTTATTACTGAGACTTCTTATTATGGAAATAATTCCAAATAATTAATTTGAATTATTCTTACCATAATAAATTACAAATCATTCCACTAGAAATTCGTAATTGCACTCCTTTATCTATATTTCAAAATTCCTCATTAAACACTTATGTAATTCCCCATGTTAAGATTACAAATACTAATCAATAAATTAAATTACTGGCGAATTTAATTTAATGATTAATTTTCTTTAGAGCACTGCTTAACTTATTTCATGTGTTGGATTCATAAATTCACTTGCAAAGTTTGACACGATGAAAACTTATAAGTTTTTCAAAAAGGCATATCATTAATCTCTATATCGAGACATGGATTCCATCAACTAACTTATTATTTTACCAATATATATTATTATCATCCAATCTACTAGGCATTTGACCCATCTCAGAATATCATCTTTTAATAAATCAAACGATAATTAACATATACAGATCATAATAGTTATATCAGGATTAAGAATATAAGTACACTTAACAGTTTAGAGAATATGCTTTTGTCAGTTAGTCTAAAACAACTATCTCTACTCGGTCCCGTTCAATACATACAAAATGCACTAGCACAAGAAGTTGGAACTATACCGTTCCCATAATTAAGATAAATTTTATATAATTTTGTGCTACAATCGTATCGATGGCATGTCCAATTTCTATCCTAGATTATGAACAAAAAACTTTATACTTATAAGAACCGATGATTTAATCCTCTGTGTATAAGCTAAAACTCTATGCACTAAATCATCTACTATATAAGTAAACAGACACCATAAACGAATATATGATCTATTAAAATTGAATAAATAATTATTCTATAATAAATACTATATCTAAACATATGGTTAATAGTATATATCCCAACATAACTCTCCCTCTCCGTGTATATATATATATATATGTGTGTGTGTTGTTTTTTCTTTTTCTCTTCATAAAATAATAATCATACAAGTTATGCAGAAAATAATACATATACATATATTAATAAAAATAATATAAATTAAAAGAAAAATAACAAAAAAGTCCTCACACTCTCCACATTTTTTTCTTGAAAATATCCAACAATAAAAATAATAAAATTCTTTACATTAATATTGTCATATTTAACAATTAAAAAATGGAATTTCCTTTTAATCTTTTCTCTTATTCAGCTTCAATGGATTCTTGAAAAAAAAAGTCGTTCGTTTACAGAGATCCCATTGAACTATAATACTTCACACGCAAGTAAAATTCGAGAGAATCCAAAATCCAAAAAAACTGTTCAAAATTCGTCTAAAAGTTGTGTAATCAGAGCTATGAGTGGAAACGAATTCAGGTTTTTCTTATCATGTGATATTAATCTTCCTGTTACTTACCGAATTGAGAAATTGGAAGGCAAATTGGTACCACCCAAGCTCTCTGATTCAGGTTCTTTCTGTTTTTTTAACAACAAATTTCTGGGTTATTTTGTCTTATTGAGTTTATTCCCTTTTGTAAATTGTGTTTTGTTGGAAGATAGTTTGTGGGCTTTTGTTGTTGTTTGATAAATATGGTATTTGGGGTTGCTCGTAGACTGTTATACCAGTTACCCTTGCTGGGATTTTAGACCCAAGTCTCATATTATCGTAATTTTAGCTTCAGGGGTCATTAAAGCTCGGTTCTTGAGCTAAATGTTGTTGTTGTTGTGGGGTTTGTGGGGTTTTGTTGTTGTTAATAAATATGGTATTTAGGGTTGCTTGTAGACTATTATACCAGTTACCCTTGCTAGGATTTTAGACCCAAGTTTCATATTGTCTTAATTTTAGCTTCATGGGTCGTTAAAGCTGGGGTCTTGAGCTAAATGTTATTGTCGTTGGGTTTATGGGTTATTTGGGGTTCTTGTAGACTATTCTATCAGTTACCTTGCTAGGATTTTAGACCCAAATCTCATATTGTCTTAATTTTAGCTTCATGGACTGTTAAAGCACAGTTCTTGAGCTAAATGTTGTTGTTGTGGGGTTTATATGTTTTTGTTGTTGTTTGATAAATATGGTATCTGGGGTTCTTGTAGACTATTATACCAGTTACCTTGCTAGAATTTTAGACCCTGGTCTCATATTGTCTTAATTTTAGCTTCATGGATCATTAAAGCTCGATTCTTGAGCTAAATTGTAGTACTGTGCTGAATAAAAGAAACGAAGAAGAGCATTTGGGGAATAGGTAGCTTGATTATTCCCTAAAGCTATAGGGGTTTGTGGGTTTCTTTTGTTGTTGTTGATAAATATGGTATCTGGGCTGCGTGTAGAATATTATACCAGTTACCTTGCTAGGATTTTAGACCTGAGTCTCATATTGTCTTAATTTTAGCTTCATGGATTGTAAAGGCTCGGTCCTTGAGCTAAATTATAGTACTGTGCTGAACAAGAAAATAAGAAGAGCATTTGGGGAATAGGTAGCTTGATTATTCCCTCAAGCCATTGGGGTTTATGGGTTCTTTTGGTTGTTGATAACTATGATATCGTGGCTTCTTGTAGACTATTCTACCAGGTACCTTGTAACTTGTGCCTCCAAGAATTTATGGAGATGTGAAGAAATAATGTACTACTCCTATCTAACTTTTTCAATACTAGGGTTTTAGAACCTAGTCTCCTATTGTCTTAATTTCAGCTTCACGGTTCGTTAACACTTGGGTCTTGAGCTAAATTGTAGTACTATACTAGCCAATTTTCCTTAAGCCAAAAATATCATTGCTAAATCTGGTGTTTGGAAAAAGGGAACCTGGGCTATTATTATTATATTTTCTTTCTCAAAAAAAAAAAGAAGGGGAACCTGGGCTGACAGTGTTGTTGGTCATCATAGTTGTTTGACCTCTGAATTTACAGTTTTTGTTTCCTCTTAATTGTGTAGATAATGTTGATTCTACAGCGGAGGAGAGAAAGGCAGAGCTGTATGTGGAGAGTACTTTGTATATAGATGGTGCTCCCTTTGGACTTCCCATGAGAACAAGGTTTCTTTTCTGACAACATATTTGAAAATTTCTAATTTAACTACAGTGGAAATTGGATTTAAAAGAGCAGTATTTCTGAATCTAAGTTTCTAACTTTTTTCTATGAATAACTAAATTGAGAATCTTTCGGTGTGCAGGCTGGAAACAGGAGCTCCATCGTTTTGCTGGAATGAACTTATTACTTTGAGTACAAAGTATAGAGACTTGACTGCGAACTCACAACTGTCATTTACAGTGAGTCGAGAATGTTATCATCCATCTTTCTTTCAGCTATAAATGATGCCTTACTGTTTGTTACAAGTTCTTTAATCCAACATTCAATGATCTGTTGTTATTTTTAGGAACCATCTTCATATTTGTCTCTTAACTTTGTTTCATGACTGTAGTGTTGTTCAGATTTGTTTGCTTGGGAAAGCACCGCTTTACCTACATGTACTTGTTATGCCCTGTCTGCTCAAATACCTCTGTTTCTTTCTTGAGTTGCGTCAAATAGGAACACCAACTCTACTAAATTTAAGATAGAATAAATTTCAACATTCGGATTTGTTTGGGTGTTAGCGAATTTGATCAAGATTTCTTGGTTGTTATCCGGTGTCCACACATTTGCCTAATAGTTCTTTCTTGTTCAACTACATTAGATTGATTTGGTTAACTTACATTGTTTTTTTCGCCTAAAGGTGTGGGATGTTTCTTGCGGAAAGGGTGAAGGATTGATTGGTGGGGCTACCATCCATCTCTTCAACATGAAAAAACAGTTGAAGACAGGGAAGCATAAGCTTAGGCTTTGGCCAGGCAAAGAGGCAGATGGATCTATTAATACAACAACACCTGGAAAGGTTTCTTTTGATATTTAGCTTAACTGTATGGTTTCCATTTATTGTTCTCAAGAGATTTGGTGAGGAAATTTTCCAACATACTCAACATGGTTGGCTTCCATTAGGTCCCAAGGGAGGAACGGGGGGAGTTGGAGCGTTTGGAGAAGCTGGTTAATAAGTATGAGAGAGGACAGATTCAACGAGTTGATTGGCTGGACCGCCTTGCATTTAAAGCTATGGACAAAATTAAGGAGTCTGAAAATAGTCGAAATGGAAGTTCTCATTTATATGTGGTTGTAGATTTTTGCAGTTTTGAACACCGAGTTGTTTTCCAGGTATCTCTTTATTAGTATGTGGTGATTTATTTTTTTTTACTTTAATTTTTTAAGAAGCTCTTCTATGATTTAATTTTAATGCTTTCTACATCATTCTCACTCTATGGCTCATGATTTACCAGCTAATCATCCTATTTGTACATCACAATTTTTTTTTTTGGATTTCCAACCTCCTCCTTTTGTCTCACTGTTATTAAAGAAGATTTTGTACAGCTTATTTCTCCCTTGAACTTCCTTGTTTATTCAGAGAACTAAAGATGAGAATACTTCGCCACTAAGAGATAAAAATTAAGCAAAAAAAACAGTTAAGGACCATAGTAGGTAAATCTTTAATGCTGTCCCTTCAATGAAGTCCGATCAATTTGGACTAAATCCTAAGGAAAATGGGAAAATGAGAAAGAAAATCAGCAGGATCACAATGTCAAGACATTTTGACAGTGTTAGTTTACTAGGTATCTTACCTGGTTATCACCAAACTATACTTTCCAATTTATTTTCTGGTTAAAAGTGTTCAAGTAGCATTTCTAGCCTAATATCTGGTGCCACAAGTATTCATTAATTTCTTTTTTAGTAAAACTCTTGACTATCAACAAAGTGTTATATCATAGTACTCCAAAGATCAAGTGCCACATGTTGATTATATTGCTTTATTGTGCAGGAATCAGGAGCAAACTTCTTATTACCGTCTCCTATTGCTTCAACAAACGAACTGGTTACTGTCTATGATCCAGAAGTGGGAAAAATAAATCCTTCTGAGCACAAACAACTAAAGCTTGCTAGGAGCTTAAACCGTGGCATCATTGACCGAGATCTTAAACCAAGTATTACAGAAAGAAAGTAAGCTGCAAAACCATTATCAACCATTTTCAAACAATCAATCAACTATGCCTCACAATTTGGAGTCAGCTATATATGAATCCTCTGTATTTATTCCATTCCTATAACCTTTTTGCTTAAACTCTGTGTTTCCTTTTCTAGCCCATTGGTATCTTTCTCCACCATTGATGGGAACATTGTCTCAGTTAAGTCCAGGATAATGGATATTCGATGGTACCTTATGTAGTCTAATACTCTAATCATATCTTTGAGCAACCAAAGAACCTTGCTTTTCTTATTCTAACCACCCCATTTTAGAAGCAAGATTCTTCTTCCAATCTCTTTTCCATGTTTCCTCTCTAGTTTCTTCTACTGTGCTTATTTGTGTAGCATTTTCAGAATTCAGTTACTCTATCTTGAGGTCTTCTGTCATTACAATTTTATAAAGGTGTAATTTTTCTTGTTGATGCCATGGTCTTTTATTGTTTCTCTATATTCAGATTCTATGTTTCTTTTCTTTTTGTGTTTTTGTTTTTGTTTTTATTTAGAATATGTATTCCCTTTTTGGAATCTAACCAGTTGTGTATTACATGGTTATTAGGTCAATACAAAGAATTTTGAAGTACCCTCCTACAAGAAATTTGAGTGGTGATGAGAGGCAGATGCTTTGGAAATTCCGTTTCTCATTGATGTTAGAGAAACGGGCTCTCACTAAATTTCTCCGATGTGTCGAGTGGAGTGATGTCCAGGTACAAAACAGGGCCACTCTTTCCTCATCTGTTGTAATTCACCTTTCTCTGCTTTCTGAACCCAGTAGCTGAAGCTGCTGAACAAAATAATCCTTAATAATACCAGCCCAATAAAATATAAAAGGAAAGGAGAAACGAAAGATCAAGTAGTAATAGAATTTTATTTTCCTGCTTCTTGTTTCTATGTACCTTACGTTATTGGAACTGCTTTCCATAAGGAGGAAGCAGAGGAATAGCAGAAAATACTTTATATCAGTCAACTACTCCTCAATCCCAAACTGGTTGGGTCAGCTATGTGAATTCTCTATATCCATTTCACTTTATGCGAGATATCTTTAGTATTCACAGGATTCATCTTAATTAGACTTGTTTTACACTGGACATGAATCTACTACAACCCTCGTTCGTTCAGGCTTAGAACCGTGCCTTCATGCTAGTGGAGTTGACCATCAGTAGACATAAATATTGAAATATAAAAAAGACATACTTCGGATAGATTCTTGGCTCATTGAACACCAACTACAAACTGTCTACATTATTTCAGTACTTCTCCTGAAAGAATATCTCAGAAGACATCTCCTAAAAGCAAGTTGTTTGAACTTGTATGCCCGATGTACAGTCTTAAGGGGGAGACTGTACATCATCTGTACTTCAAGATATGCATCGTCTTAATTGACCTCTTCTGATCGGGGCTTCTGCTTTTTCTTAATTTGTTTTCCAATCCTTATATATATATCTATATAGATATATATGAGTTTTTCTTTTTGGTAAAGATGAGTAAATCAAGTGTCTGGAAATTTTTATTTTTCTTATTAGTTTTTTATACCTTGGATATTTGCTTTATTGAACCAAGTTAAATCAAGTTCAGGATTTTCTTTTTTGAATTTTATGCAGGAAGCAAAGCAAGCCTTAGAACTGATGCACAAGTGGGAATCAATTGACCTATGTGATGCACTGGAACTTCTGTCTCCTGTTTTTGAGAGTGAAGAGGTAATAGTTAAGCACTGAACTTGAAGTTGTAAATTTATAGGAAAATTGTTTTCATCATGTGCAGTCCAAAGTTACTAATAAGAAATATTGTCCAAGAATTATAGTTTGAGAGAACATTTATTTGGAGAGAAATGCTTGACCTTAAATTTGCTGCTTTGTGCTGCCGTCAAAGTCAAGGTTCTCAGGAACCCTCTCACAGGTGGCTACGAGTATGCAGTACCATAGGGAAAGAAACTGTTTAGCGAGAACAAATTAGGCTGTTGGTCCTTGATAAAATTGCTCAGCCTTGGTAGTAAAATGTGACTCCACTTTGCTTCGTTACTGGTTTTAATTGTTTCTCAAAGTGGAATTCTTTTTGATAGCAGTGCTTCTCTCATGGTTATTTATGGTTCTTTCATTTTAGTTATAAAATAGAAGTTGTATGTCTTAAATCACTCAAGATGGTGTTTTTCTCTTTACTTTTTGCTGTTCACTATCATTATCAGTTGTTTTACCTCTTAAAGTATTGCAGCTTGATTTGGATCAATCATTTATGTAATTTTCACATCATATTCTGATTTGAAAAAGTCCTAATTTGAAATGCCGTGACAGGTTCGTGCCTATGCTGTAAGTGTTCTTGAAAAAGCTGATGATGAAGAGCTTCAGTGCTACCTCCTTCAGTTGGTTCAAGCTCTTCGTTTTGAGCGCTCTGACAAATCTCGCCTTTCTCATTTCCTTGTGCAACGTTGTACGCTTGCTGTAATATACATCAAAGTTTTCTAGGTGCAAAGTGATGACACATAGCTTACCAATAGAAAACAGGTAATGATTTCATTTTTTTCCCTCGCAGCATTAAGGAATGTTGAGTTGGCAAGCTTTCTCCGGTGGTTTGTAGCAGTGGAACTTCATGATCCAGCATATGCAAAGCGCTTTTATTGTACCTATGAAATTCTGGAAGAAAGTATGTTGAAGGTGGGAGACCCGTCATTATTTCTCATATATGCTATTATCTTATTGCGATAATTGTCTGAATATGTATAATTATATTTTAATAAGAAATCTGAATAGAGTGAGGTGGTAGTTTTAAAAACTTCTTTGGTCAAGACATTTCACCAGAGATATGTACATATTATATAGTCTATATGCTATACATTACTTCCTCTATTCCAAATTATATGACACTCTTTCCTTTTTAGTTTGTTGCTTTAAAAAAAGGACGTTATGTATTTGGAAACTCTTTAACTTGAAACTTTTCATATTCTATCTTTATTGACATTTTCTTACAGCCATAGAAATGTCATCACTCGTTTCAAACTACAAGTTCTAACGGTACTTTTGGTATGTGCTAGAAGTCTCTTTTTCTTTATTAAAAGCCAGACAAGTGCTTAAAGTCTCTTTTACTTTATTAAACACCGTGCTCAGTCAAAAATCATCATATAAAATGAAACGGGGGGAGTATATATTATATCATACACATACATACATATGTTGTATCACACATATATAGTGGGAATGATGTAGGAAGCATTAAAAGATCTTTTTTATTTTACTTGTGTTTTTGGTGTAAGGAGAAAATACCATGTTGTATGGAGGTGGAAGACGGTGTATGACTCAAGCCGAGTCACATGCACACATTGTACATATTTTATGACACCGACTTGGTGTTATTAACAATACTTTTGGCTTATCAAAAACAAAAGTTACTCTAAAGGGAATTTTTCTGGTTATTGACTACATCTACTTAATAATAGTTAGGAGCTGGTGCAAGTGGAGATGAAGATGGCTATAAGTTGTGGCAGAGCTTGGTGCGCCAGACTGAATTGACTGCTCAGTTATGCTCTATAATGAGGGATGTAAGAAATGTTCGCGGTGGCACACAAAAGAAAATTGAAAAGCTTAGGCAGCTTCTTTCTGGCCTCCTTAGTGAGCTCACTTACTTTGATGAGGTAATTACATTGTTCAATGGGTCTACTTGACATCAAAGTATTAACTTCTATAATGTATGCATATCGCATTTAAATTTCTGAAATCACAATATGCTGATTATTGATTTTTTGTAGCCAATACGATCTCCTCTTGCCCCTGGTATGTTGATCACTGGGATCATCCCATCAGAGTCTTCAATATTTAAAAGTGCATTGCATCCATTGCGGTTGACATTTAGAACAGCAAATGGTGGATGTTGCAAGATCATATTTAAGAAAGGAGATGATCTTCGACAAGACCAGCTGGTATATGCTCAATAATTTAGATTGCTTTTGTTGTAACCATTTTGAAACAATGGGTTTGTTGTGAATTATGTTTTGGTTTGTCTCCGCTGAGGGAACAAGAGGGGTATTCTTATCCCTACTTTCTCACATGAGAAAGAAATGAGATTGACAGATACAGTCATGTCTTTCCTATCGGGGCTTTTACCCTCTGTGCACCCGAAGGGTAGCGGCTGCGGGTTTCCCTTGTCATCAAAAAAAAAAATTAGTTTCAAATTCATGAGGGAGACAACTAATTATTGTAAGCTTTTACCGTGAAAGAAAATTTCCGAGAGATAAAGAATGTACTGACTTCTAGTTATTCAGGTTGTCCAAATGGTATCACTTATGGACCGATTGCTCAAATTGGAGAATCTTGATTTGCATTTGACTCCATACAGAGTATTGGCAACTGGACATGACGAGGGCATGTTGGAATTTATCCCATCTAAACCATTAGCACAGGTATTTGATCTATAATTTCAATAAAAGCATTAAGGGGCTACTCTCAAACATCTACATTTAAGATGAATTACTTCTATTATTGTCTTGGATCCTTTTTAAAACTAAAGCTTCAAGCACATGGTTCTGCAGCACCCCTGTAGTGCGAATGTGTGTCAAAGACTACTTTAAGTTGATTGTCTTGTGCTTTTCATTTTGACGACATTTTACTGGAGTTCTAGATGTTCTCATATATTTTCGATTTAATCATTTTAAAAAAAGAAGTTTCTGCATACAAATATTGTATTAAATAGCTACTAAGTCTACCATTAATTTGTTTTATCAGATTATATCAGAGCATCGAAGTATTGTAAGCTACCTGCAGAAGTTTCATCCTGATGAGAATGGACCATTTGGTATTACTTCTACATGTCTTGAGACATTTATAAAAAGCTGTGCTGGTTACTCCGTCATCACGTACATATTGGGCATTGGGGACAGGTGACTTTCTGTAACTTGAAAATCTTGTTTCACTCTTTCTTTATCTTTGAAGTGTCCTTGTAAGTTCTAGATAATGTGTGCAGGATTTATGATAATCTTAAAATCCTCGAGTGAATAAGTTTAGTAGATTTGCTGCCAAGTCAGTCACTGTCAAGTTTAGAGAATATAACTACTGTAACTGTAGATATGTGTTTCTTCGGAGGCAAATAATAGTTTTTTTTTATGAAACTTCTAATAATTAAAACTGAAATCAGCAATCAAGTTTGACGTCATTGGTTCTCTAACATCCACCTTAAAGGTTATTTGAAGTGATATATATATATATATATTTTGAAACTGAATTATGTTTCTTTTTTTTAAAAACTAAATCTCTAATAATCATGTTTTTTCATACGCAGGCATCTTGACAATCTTCTTCTAAGAGATGATGGGCGTCTTTTCCATGTTGATTTTGGTTTCATTTTAGGTCGAGATCCTAAGCCCTTTCCACCGCCAATGAAACTTTGCAAAGAAATGGTTGAAGCTATGGGTGGAGCAGAAAGGTACCTGTATGAAAGTCATCTAATATTTCTTTGAAGTGACCTATCTCAAGATTCTAACTGAGTTTTGTCATAGCTCCTCTTGATTTGGGAATTTGCATTCATAAATCATCTGTAGGTGTTATGAATATGTGTTCGATGAAGCTTCAAGAGCAATGTTAAATTGTTCCTCTTATTTTCTTGCAGTCAATACTACACCAGGTTCAAATCCTATTGTTGTGAAGCATACAACATTCTACGAAAATCAAGCAACCTCATATTAAATTTGTTCCATTTGATGGCCGGTTCCAATATTCCTGACATAGCTTCTGATCCGGAGAAGGGCATTCTTAAGGTTGCCTTGTTTATCTATTTGCTTACCTATTTTGCAACTTTCATGTTCGTTTAGATCACTCCTCTTATTTCCCTCTTCTGACACAACTTCTTATCTTTATTAGCTTCAAGAGAAGTTTCGGTTAGACTTGGACGATGAGGAATGCATTCACTTCTTTCAGGATCTTATCAATGAAAGTGTGAGTGCATTATTTCCTCAAATGGTTGAGACCATTCACCGTTGGGCCCAGTACTGGCGTTGATTATCGGTAAAAGTTCTTTTTGTTCAAAGATCATTCTTTCAATTCAGGTTAAAGGCAATGATGTGCTTTTCCCCAAAATTGTACCTAGGTTTCTAAAGCTATCCAGACTCGGTAGGCAGTAACCTGGTTCTACAATGTTTGATACTCCCTCCGTTTCAATTTTTTTGTCTTACTTTCCTTTTTAGTCCGTTTCAGAAAGAATGCCTCTTTCTTTTTTTGACTATTCTTTAATTCTAACTTTCCACATGAAATGTTTAGACTACAAGATTAAAGGGTATTTTAGTACAGTCTACACATCTTTAGTTTGAGACCACAAGATTCGAAAGTCTTCTTTACTTTCTAAAATTATGTGCCAAGTCAAAACCAGACAGTCAAATTGAAATGGAGTGAGTACTTGATAAAACTTTCTGTGTACTCTAGCTGGCTTCCTGGTTTTATAAGTTAGTGCTAGCTAGGCCTTTATTTGGTTGGAGTGAAGTCACATGTTCAAAGGTTTATCATTGGTTGTTTTTGCTACCCGTCCCATGAGAGTACCTCATTTCAAACTTGTATTGACTAGAAATCTTGTGTTATCCTCAGCTATGTTGCTTGGAGTCTTAAAAAATGTAACCAAGTGTGTGCCGATCCTTTAAAAGTAGTGAAATTTTGGAGGATCCAACTTGGGTACGACAACGTTTTTGGAGAGTTAGACCAACATAGATCCTCATTAAGTATAAATAATTTGTGCTCACACAATATAGTGGATTCTGCAATGGGTATTATTATTTGTTGCTTCATTTGCTTTGCATTTTGCTGTCATATTTTCTTGATACTTGCTTCGATAAATTTTCTTTTGAGCCGAGGGTCTAGACTCTAGTGGAAACAACCTCCTACCTCACAAAGGTAGGAGTAAGGTCTGCACACATCCTACCCTCTCCAACCCCACTTGTGCGATTACACTGTGTTTTTTGTTGTTATTATTGTACAATATAAAGGATTAGTTTCTTTCTGGTGTAAACACCAACTTGATATGGCTTTCTTTGGTATCCACTTGTTTCAGGTTGGTTGATCAGTTTGCTGTTGCAGAATGAAATTGATGCATAAGAACATACATACTAATGTTTGTGTTTTTTTTGTACAGTTAACTAGCATTATATTGTTATATAACTATACATAATGTTTATATATGGCTTTTTCAAGAATGTCTTTGTTTTCTTCTCTTTTTTTTTTCTATGATGTTCATTTTAAACTTACTTTGGTTGTATTTTGACAAAGCTGTTGAATAGCAGGTTTAATGAAATTCAAGGTTTCATTTGGAGCAACTAGCTGTACTCATCATTCTTTGTTTCAAATCCTTTAAATGAATAGTAAAAAATACATTTAAATTATCACCCTTGTTTTTTTCAAGTTCCAAACCTTAATTATTCACTTTTTTATTATTACCTAAACTATCACTTTTTTTGTGAGCGTCAAATCTTAATTATTCATTTTTTTTTAATGGATATTCCCAATTTCAAGCCAAATGCAGTCGGTCAGCATTTTTTAGGAAAATCAACATGTAGTATCATGAAGAGTAATCAAATTCATGAATTTGGGTTTCGTAATTATTAAGGGACTAAATGAACGACGTTACTCAGGGCGAACATGGTGAGTATTGATCACTAGGACATTTTCGATGGACATACCAAATTTCAGGTTAATCGGAGTCTTCCAACAAATATTTAGAAAAATCAACATGTAGTAATATGCACGAAAAGTAATCAAATTCAGAAATTCGAATTTCATGACAGTAAAATGACTAAATGAACGGCGTTTGTCATGGCGAACATGTTGAATATTGATCACCAAGTCATTTCCGACGGATACATCAAACTTCAGGACATACAATTTCTATCAACAATATTCAGGAAAATCAACATATACACTACACACGAAAAGTAGTCAAATTTATGAATTCAAATTTCATGACCCTGTAATGACTAAATGAAAGACGCTATTCATAGCGAACATGGCAAGTATTGATTACCAGAACATTTTTGATGGACACAACTTTTAGGCCAAACAGAGTCTATCAACAATATGCAGAAAAATCAACATGTACTAATACACACAAAAGTAATCAAATTCATGAATTCGTATTGCACGACCCTGAAATGACTAAATGAAAGTCGTTTGTCATGGCAAATATAGTAAGTATTGATCACCAATAAATTTTTAATGGGCACACCAAATTTCAATCCAAAATCAGCATGTACTAATAATTTACACGATAAAACAATGGATTGCTAAAATATAAAACTCGTAAAAAAAATAATAATTTAGATACATTTTTTACACCATTAACTCAAAAAAAATAATACTCCTACCAGATTCCCTTATATATACCATGTCTTATTATCTAAGTGATTAATTTCCCCCATCCCCCAAACCCCACCCACAATAGGTTTATTCACAAATAAACTATATTATAAGGGTGTTTATGACAATTTACTCAAAAGTTTTTTAGTGTCACATATCTACAAGTTCAAATCGCAAACTTTATCTCGAGGAAATAATTTCCTATATACACTTACAATTTGAACAGAAGAAAATGATCCGCTGGACCAAAAGAACCAAAAGTTGTTGGGAGGGAAATGTGACTAAGACTTACTTGAAACCATTACTCATTCAAGAATAGAACATTCTAAAAACAATCATAGTAACTGCAAAAAGAATTCCCCATCAAAAAGATGAGAAAAAAAGGAAGGCCACAAGTCTAACAAAAAGATCACTAACACTTAAAGACTCCAAATCTATTCTTAAATAACACTACAGCTGCCTAGCCTGACTCCATTTTTATCTCTTAGCTCTAGCTGCCAACTAAAATATGTCATCTACTTCTTTACTATACCCCCCCCCCCCACCCCAACTCCCCCCTACATCTTTGTACAAAGAACCAATGAACAAAGCAATGAAAAAACAGTAAGCAAATAGCACTAAAGACCTGAAAAAAATGAGGACTAGGAAAAACTGGTGTCTGCTCCTATGATTATTTTGTTACTCCGGGTTGAGATCTGATTGCGCGGTTGGAGTAGTACTAGCTGTGGTGTTGTTTTCAGCTTGACCAATGATTAGGGGGCGGGCTCGTCTAGGCTTGTCCTGCTTGTAATGTGTATCCTCCTCGGGGAAGACGTTGTTTCTCATTTCTAGGACCTTTTTGTGAGAGTTAGAGTGCAAGGATGGAACGAATGTGGGACTTGCAGCAGGACGGTACTCAGGGTAGAGCCTGCCTTTCTTGTAGCGAACACCACAGGCGTTACAGAGGGTTTTTGGTCCCATTGGACCGGCTCTCCATTGAGGCGTCTTTGTTATCTCGCAATGCAAGCATTTCCTAACTGCTTGTGGCGCGGGCTGGTAGTTATCCTGATTAGTCTCGATTGGAGCTAGAGGAATTGACAACTTGATTCTCATTTTCTTCTTCATGGGAGAATCGGCGAAATTCTCTGATTCCAATGAGTTAACTCCAGCAGCAACAAATTGCTGGGGAATTACTGATGTTGGAAACATGAGGTGATTTACTGGCCGGGGATTAAAAGTTGTAGGACGAGGACGTTTAGTCCGAGCACGTTGTGGACCACGGGGGCATGGACTAAGAGGAGGAAGTGTTTTCCCCGGTCCCGAGCTTGATGTGGATGAGCTGCTGCTGCTGCTGCTACTCTCAAGCACAGAAACAGGACTTGAGGTCAGGAATTTGCTATCAGATGGCTCCTTTTTGACAGAACAATGCTCTTTTCCCAATGTCAAACCCCCACAAGAGAAGGAATCCTCCACGAATGTTGAAAGCCACTCGAGTTGAACGATATCCTCGTACTACAAAAAAAGAAGAGAGAATCATATGATTACAGTTTATATAAAGTTATACTTGAACAAACATAAACATCACCAAACTAGAAACTACAAAAGTAATTAATTGAAGGACAACGTATGGATTCACGTCTTTAACGCCTAAGCCAGATTAGTATGCAAAACATATGTTGCTCGAATCATCCAAAAATGTCACTGCACCATGTGGTATCTTACAAAAAAATGCATTGTTGGAGGATCTGACACAGGTGGAGCAGCATTTCCGAAGGGTCCAAGTAGCATAGTGCTAAACAACACACAATTGATAACAACAACATACCCCCTGTAATCCCACAAGTGGGGTCTGAGGAAGGTAGCAGACATAATTGATACACCTAGCGTTTTAATGATGAAACGATTTTCAAGAGAATGCTAGTTCAATGTGTGGCTGATCATTGCAAATTAGTACCTCATCATTTATTATGATGGATCCTCAAAAGTCAAAACAACAACCAATACAAGTGGAAATGGAAATTTATATGACTTTATCTACCATGGAGGACAACATCCTTATGGGCATTAAATAGAGAAACAAAGTATCCACCCGAGTGGGTGTCGAATCATACAAACATTATTCAGTGTTAAAAGGATCCAACACAGGTGCAACGACATTTTTAGAGGATCCCACCTACGAAGGTTTTAAGTGACTTTAAATAAGGCTGGCACCCCTTTACCCTACCTAATAGTAAATGCTCTCACATCATACAGATTGAATTTGAAAGTGAAATTTCAACTAAAAACTTATCAACAAGTTGTTATCAATAGAAAGTGTGGACAATTTTATCAAATTCTAAAATCTCCCAAATGGTTGAACTGACTGTACCTGCAACAAGTTTTTGAGCAGAAAATTTAAAATCCTACCTACCATTACCGTTCTTTTAAGATGACGTTACATGGCCGGACACCACCATCATTAGAAAAAATCACTTTTAAAAGTTAACACCGACAACCAACAACAACATGGATGTACGCAGATCTTACCCCCGGCCTCATGGGATGCAGAGAGGTTGTTTTCGTATTCAAATGCTTAAAAAAATATAGCAACCAATCACACAATAAAGACATTCAAATACAACACGTCCCACGACAATTACTTACACTTATAACGCACAATTTTCGTATTCTGATTAATACCACATTAATATCCAAAAAATCCCAAATTCATGACAGTGCAAATTTAAGAAAATCACAGTGAAGTTCAGTTGCTGCAGACTACTCACTGGAATTGAGAGCTCCGCCGAGAAGTCTGAAGCTGAATTGCTGTTACTGCTGGAGAAAAGTGGATCGGAATCAGGCAAGGGATCATTCCAAATGCTAGGAAAATCCTTACAATCAACAGCGTCAATGCCACCACACTCATTCTCTGGGGAAAACTCAATCAAATCTTCCATATGATCAAAGAAGCTACTACAATCTATCTCATCCACGAATTCCGAACCCATGCTAGATACTCTCTTTTTCCTCTAAACTAAACTTTTTACCTATAAAAATTCAAAAACAATACAATGAATTATGAATGTAGAGATGAAAAATCCATCTACACTTCAAAGCAACAAAGACGAAACTTAAATATATATATATATATATATATACAGAGAGAGGATCAAACTAACTAATTTTCGATGTGAATTTGGATACAGAATCTTCGAAGTTTTAATGAAATAAAATTTACATATTTAGAAACAATACAAAAAGTACTATAAATCGCAATAATTAATAATTCAAAATATCTTAGACAATCCTGGTCAAAAAAAGAATATCCCTCCCTCTCCTAAAAATGCAACAGAATATACATACACATGTGCACGCTCTCCCTCTGTTCCATTTTATATGGCGTTGTTTCCTTATTAGTCTGTCTCATAAGAATTAATAGCACATTTTTATAGCCACATAAAGTCATTTCGATGTTTAATACCATAAACTTCAAAATATCTTATAAAATCATGGTCAAAAAGAGAATAAACTCGACTCTCCGAAAAATGTAACAGAATGAATATACACGTACACACGATCTGTTTCAAAAGAATTAATAGCACATTTTTATAGCCACAAAATGTCATGTGGATGTTTAATAACATAAATTTAAAAAATCATTCTTCTTTGTCAAACTCAAACTCTGTGTCTACTATTCAGTCGAACATCATCACATAAATTGAAACGAAAAGAGTATGTACGTATATGCATAATCATGAGGTGAAGGGTGTGGGCCACCCCACCCCCACCTCCCAACAAATCTTCAAGCTGGAGCAATGTTGTCATAATGATGCTTGCCAGCACAAAGGGATTTATGGCCCATTTTTGCAGAAAAAGTTGAAATTCTTTTTGGATTCTTGTCAATCAGAAAAAAAACAAAAAAAAGAAGAAAAATTCAGAAAACAGATGGGCCCAGTAGCATTTTATAGTTGAACCGACAGGTTTAGTAATTTGAACAATCAAAGCATCCCGAGCTTGAACCCATCATCATCACACTTTAGTAATTTGAATAATATACTTGAAAAAAATTAAAAAAAAAAAACATGTGAAAACACAAATGCAATAATTCAAAAGCATACCTCTTGAGAAATGCAGAAAAAAAGTTGTCAAATCCTCCAAATTTCTCAAAAATTCACCCACTTAAATAGCTTTTACCCTGAAATATCAAGCAAAAAATGTCAGAAAAACAACAATACAATGCAATTGAAGACTGAAAAGCAAAACTTCATGTAGAGAATTACAGAGCCGACAACTAAACAGTAATAAAATTGCGTGCAAATGGACTCGAATACTCAATCTGCGAAAGTGAAAAAAACAGCAGTGACAACTAAAAAGTGACTCAATATATATATTTATGAAAATCGACAAACAACTCATGAAATAATCAAATTGCGCAAAAACTGACTCGAATACCATAACTATAAAATAACACTCATAGAAAGGAAAAAAAAAACAGTAGCAGCAACTAAACAGGGACTCGATTAGTTTACTCGAAGATGCATTTGGCCATGAATTTTTTTTTCTTTACTTTTTTTCAGAATTGAACTTCGAAAATCATGTTTGGCCATAAAATTTCGAAATTCTGAAATTTGAAAAAAACACCAAAAATGCTGTTTTTACCTTTTCTCCTCTCCAATAACTCACAAAAATTCAAAAAAAACTCCAATTTATATTCGTCCCCCAAATACAAACTTCAATTTTCATATATCATTTTTCACGACAAAAAAAAAAGTGTATACTTAGTGAAAATTGACCAACACAAAACTGCACGCAAACTGACTCGAACACTATACACTCGCAAACAAGCCAACTCAAATAATTAACCTGATATATGTATTTATGAGAATCAACAAATTCCAAATAAAATAAACTGACTCGAACACTCACCACTCACCACTCACACACACTGAAGACTCAATAGAACAACAAACAATAAAAAGAAAAAATTGATATACCTTTGAAGAGAAGGAAATATTAGAGAAAATGAAAAAAGAGTTTATTATTATGAGTTATAAACTGATGAATAAGAAGGTGCAAGTAGGTGCGGTGAGCCTCTTACTCATTGCTAGCTGTACTTTTTTTTAACTTTTTATTAAACCAATCAGTCAATCTACACACATATTTCTCTCTCATTTCAACACGGGTTACATACGTCTCTCACCGCTTTCAAATTCCGAGCGGATTCAAAATTTGAAATTTATTCATCTAATTTGACTTAACGTGAAGTTATAGAATTTGTGTAAGTATAAATTATCTTATTAATAGTAAAAAAAAAGAATAGTTTTAGAATTAAATTGTTATTAAATATAGAAATCTGTTATTTCTTTTTCGATGAAAAGAATAGTTATATATAATTAATAGAGAGAAATATTGGAAACACTCTTGAACTTGACACAAATTATAAGTTTTATCCCCGAATTATTGATAGCCTTAAAAACACTCCTCTACTTGACTAATTAAACTTAGATTCACCCTAATACACTTTCGATCTGTCACATGACATAGCAAGTTGCATCAAATTCTTAATAAAAAACGAGAGAAGTGTTGAAAACACCTCTAAACTTGGCGAGAATTTAGGGTGTATTTCACTCATATTACAAGATAGGAGGTGTATTTAAGTTCAATTAATCAAATAAAAGAGTGTTTCTAAGACTATAAGTAATTTGAGGATGAAACTAATAATTCATGCTAAATTTAGAAGTTTTTTCAATTCTTTTTCTGGCAATTAATCCTATAAATCTTTTGATATATATATATATATATATATATATATATATATATATATATATATATATATATATATAAAGATTTGTACTTAAATTTTTAGATTTAGTTGGATTCACAACTTATATTGTTCCTTTATTACATAACAACAATAATAAGTAACAAATATATTTTCTAAATAATTTTAATCGGATATATAAAATCATCTTGGATGGTGTTATTTTATATAACTTCATTCAAAGTCAATATTATACAAAATAAATCATAAGATATACTCTGTTTGTTTTAATTTATATGTCTTAATTTTTTTTTAAAAATGAATTTTAAAATGAAAATGTGTATTCATGATATCAAATATCCTTTGAATTTTCGGTCACAAGTATACCTTAATAGGTTAGATTTATGGAGTTACTTAATATAGTAAACTAAGTAAGTTCATTTTTAAGCAAAGGAAAAAATAAGACACATAAAATTAAAACAAAGGAAAAAAGGTGTCGGTCTTCTCATTCCATCATCTGACTTATGTTTTTCTCATAGTATTCAAACTTAATGACTTTATGAAATTATGAAGTCATCTTAAAGAATTGTCTGTTTATCAGTTAAGCTATCAATATAGACTGACTCAATCCATCTCGATCAAGTTTCACGGGATATAACGAGCTTATTCGACCGGACTTAAGAAAAAATTCATTCTTAAATGAGCTTCAAAAATCATTATTCTATCTCGAATAGTCAAATACGTGTACTTACAGGTGTACGCCGTAACCTTAACGTAGACCATCGCGCGTAATTATTGCCGGTGTTAACGGCCGTTACTTTTGACATTTCAATTTTTTCTTTTTTCATCCAAAAAGTTTGACTTCTCTGTCTAAGGAGCAAGTGTACTTCACGCACCAATCATATTACTTGGAGATGATTGATTGACGTTTTCGAACCAATAAGAAGAGAGCGTGTTGTGGACATGCTTTGTAGCGCGTGGAATTTATGAATAAAAGATGGAGCGACAAGTAAAAATTAGAGGTGTTTATTGAATGGATTGAATTTTAAAACTTAATATGTTAAATTGGTAATCAAATTAATAAGATATTTGAGATTGATTCGGATTAAAATCGATTAGTTATCGATCGAGTTATGATTATGCTAACACATTTTTGAATTGTAAAATCATCCTCTACAACTCTATAGTCCATATTTTACGATTGAATTATCAGTTAAATTAATACATATTTGAAATAAAAATAAAATAATTTGTTCTTTGATAATCCATTATTATAAAATTCTATTCTAAATCACTCCCACATGATTAACCCAATAGCCTTATAATACCAATAATTTACTAACATTTATTTTTATTTGACTTATCGGTGATGATTTGATTTTTTGGATTTAATGAAGGTATGGTGAACGGTAACAAATTAACTAACGATGCATCCAATATTACATTTCTTTTTTGTTTGTAATATCTATTAGATATTCATTTTTGGGTTCGATAGATCTAAAATCGCGTTAAAAAGTCTGATTTATATAATAAAATACTTTGTATTAGAGGCAATATTATTTTCTCGATTCGATATCGAAATATCTACTTAGATAAGATACTTAGCATCTAACCACAACCTTTCATGAATATATTACGTGCCTTTGTTGTTTCTAGCTTGAGTCTGAAACTCGATTGCAGACTCGATCGATCTAGAATCATGTTGAAAATTTTTCATTTAAACAATAAAGTACTTTTATATTTGAAGATATTTTATTTTTTGAATTCGAAATTAAAATCTCTACTTATTAAGATATGATACTTAGCATCCAATCACAATCTTTTATAATACATTACATGCCTTTTGAGGTTTTTGAACCTACTTAAAGAAGTTATTCCTTCTAATCGAAAATTAAAAATCATTTTAATTAAAAAAAATATAATTCAAAAATATCAAATGATATCTATTGAGAGGGTTTCCACACTATAGTTATGTGTTCAATAGTAAATATCTTTTTCCTTTTTTCCTTCTTAATTCCAGAGGTGGATGCAATGTTATAGCATTAAATTTATCCAAATTTAATATTTTTAATGTAGAACATAAATTTATATATAAATAATTAACTAGTATTTCCTAGTAAGAAAAAAAATGAGATTCATCCATGAATCCTTGCTCTTTTGACATAACTTGGTTTGTACTCATTGAATATATATCTTCCTTCAAAAATACTCTTCCCCTTTAATAACTTCAACAAAAATATAATTTAGGTAAACACCTATTTTCCAATTTTAAGTCTTTGGATTAGTGCAATAACTATATACATTCTTAATGATATAAATAAAAGTTATACCATCATTTCAATTCAACCAGTTATAGTAGGTTACATGTCTGTTTTTCTAATTAGAATATCAATCTTGCTACGAAGATTTAACTGTTGTTATAAGTAAACTTAAATCGAAGGAATAAGAAATCTATGTACTAATATATAGCGCACAAAACTTAAATTCTTTTATAAAATGTATGGTAGGTTGCCAGCAAATGGTTTTTGGACTTGGAGTGAAACTTAGAAAGGAAAATTTGACATAAATTTTGAATAATTTACTTGAGTGAAGTAAGTTTTCTAAACAACTCACAAATAATAAAAGTAATTGCTACTTTTAGAAAAAGAACTCATATTCAATGAAAGTGGGGAAAAAAATCTTTTAACAAGAAATTGTTCAAGCAAAATATAAATTTTCATATTAATTAGTTAAACAATATCTTTTTCAATAAGGTAAATTAAATGATTGTCACTTCCTTCACTTCTAAGATAAGTAATTAAATTATTGTGACCGTTTTATAAATTTAATTAAGAACCTAAACTTAGCCAGTCTACACTAGTATGCACTATATGTAAATGCACATGACATGTTATTTATTTATTGATAATAAAAAAAAATAATCTTTTCGATCTAAACACATCTAGCAAACGATAAAAGAATAATGTAAGTTGAAAATCTGTATAAGTGATACCAACTAGAAAGATTAATAGAGTATATCATTAGAGACGTACAAGCGCAAATTCAGTATTTCGACATCAAGCTCATCCAACTCTAGTATTTTTAATACGAAGTAGTGATTTTTCATGTGAGAATTCAAACAAATACTAGATCTCAACGTATCACTTTAAAAGTACAATGAATTTAATGTTGAGAATCTTCCATTCTTAAGTACGTAGCATTGAAATAGTATAGATCCAACAAAACATATATGAAATTGAAAATTCATTTGGTCGGTTCAATTAATTTGAAATTGAGACGTAATTATTATTGTTTTTAATTTTAGTCTAATTAGTTGTTAAAATCTGTCAACAAGCTATATATATAGTCCACAAAATATGAAACAAAAATATCTATAGAAAAACAATAGTATGGAGCATGGAAATACATACAATAAATCAAAGATAGTAGATCACTTGACTTCATATACTATACAATATATATATATATATATATATATATATATATATAAATATTGATGCATCCAATCAAATATTTTCTTTATAAATATCTTATATAATAACAATGACAATAACAATATATTCAATATAATCTCACACGTAGAGTATAAAAAGAATAAAATAAACGCAATATATAATACATATCTTTTATCTCTATATTTTTATAGAATTGAAAGTTATTTCTGACAGACCCTCGACTTTTCAGAAATATGTTTCTTTGCCTAATTTCAGATCAATGCTCCACTGTCTCCCACCCCCCAAATAAAGAAAATGACCTTTTTCCTCCTCTTTGAAAAAAATCATTTTTTATTATTTATTTTTTAAATAATTTCTTGTCATGATATTAGCACTACTAGATCTAAGTTTGTTAATTAGTAGTTGTTTTTATAAATTTGCATGTTGTTGTTGTCCCCTCACTATCTTCTAACTTCCTTGAAGTTGGACCTAGAATATAATTATCATATTTTGCCTAAACCATATAGGCTTTTAATTAAGTGAAATTCTTCTAGCTTATAATATGGAAAAGGTCCAAATTTGCACATGTATATGGAAAAGGTTCAAATTTATTGTTTGAACGCTCCCCTTCACATGTAATAATGCAAAGTTTTTATGTAAATTTGATTTCGTATTAAGAGCCCGTTTGGATTGATTTAAAAAAAAGTAGTTTTTAAGTTAAAAAATAAAAAGTCAAATTCAAGTGACTTTTAAGTTAAATAATAAAAAGTAGAGGATAGCCTACTTTTGATTTTAAACTTATTTTTAAATTTGTCAAACACTTCCAAAAGCTAAATATAACTTAAAAGTAGGTTTGACCAACTTTTAATTCAATCCAAACAGACTCTTACTCTTGATACCTAACAGAACTCCAGTCTAAGAGTAATTTTAAATTATGATCAAAAGTTGAGGAGTAAATTTGAACACGTGAAGTTTCATTATTTCACGCTGAAATTTTGTTGGCAATAAGGATAAATTCTTAACGATTTGCTCAACAAAAGAATACAAATAGACCTATTGATCACAAATTCAAGTTGTGAAATCAGTCAATATTGCTTTCAACAACAAACCGTTTATGTCAAACTCTTTTGAAGTGTCAGTAAATATCATTTACTGAATCCAACGTGAACGTAAAATACTTCGTATACGATATACGAACCGTTCTATTTTGTCATTATGTATGTGTGGTTGTCACGTAATTATGAGGTTGTTAGTAGAAAAGACATGTTAACTTTCATTACTATTTTGACCTCAACAAAATAATTATATTATTTTATTTTAAAATAAAAATTCAAAGATAAATTGTGGACTAAATCAAATACAAATGGAGGTCACGTGCAGAGAGCGTGCGAGCAAGTATGAGCCCATGTTCTTTTCTAACATACGGGTCCCACAAAACACGTTAGCCACGTGGCAACAGAGAAGTGGAGCTCACAATATAGAAGATCCACGTGGTATTCCAGCTTGGCAGTTGCCACAGGATCACAACTCACATGACTGTCTCGGGATTCGAGCCTCCATATATTTTATTTTTATATATATATATATATAAAAAAAGGGCAGTACGTAGATGATGTTCAATATCTATTATATATATATATAAAAATAATTTAAACCA
This sequence comes from Solanum appendiculatum, assembly GCA_018342035.1. Lineage (NCBI taxonomy): Eukaryota > Viridiplantae > Streptophyta > Magnoliopsida > Solanales > Solanaceae > Solanum > Solanum appendiculatum. The sequence continues at coordinate 277,862 of JAGDQO010000489.1, read as the reverse complement.
TTCATAATAGATTGGATTTGCCTAACTCTACCGACTGCCCATGAGGTAGAGCGTATGCAAATTTTACCCTTACCACATAGAAATAAGACCCCGTCTCAAGTAAAACATTTCAAAAAAGTTAAAAAGAAAGGAGAAATTACAACAACGGAATAATACGATATGAACAATAACAATAACGAAATAATGCAATAATCAAAACTTATCGAGAGACATAATTTTTTTTAACATTGCTTTAAGAAATGGAAATGAATAATAAAATCATATGCGTTGTCAATCAAGGAGTAGGGTCAATTACTTGTTGCCGTACACATCTCTGTTTGGGGATCGAAGTGCTGTGATTTAAAATAATATTAATAACGAAATCAGAAATTTCGTTAATTTCTTTTAATAAGTCGGATTAAATTTATCGTTGGATGAATTACATTGCTGATGTTGATCCACAAAGAAAAATGACAGGTAAAGTACAACTAACTCGTGAACTATCAATCATCATACTGTAAAAATTAAATAAGTCCGATCCATAGTCACTAAAGCCTCCTAAAACATATTAGTGTTACAATATATTATACAAAGGTTGCACTTGACTTATATAGACAACAAAATTTTTCCCCTGAAGAATGTTAAATTAATCACCCTTCGTCAATTACGAATTTGATAAAACCTAATAATTTTAGTTTAAATTCTATATCTAGTATTGAAAATCTATTTAAAATGCACAAATAATAAATAGGACCTCTTCACTCTTAATTAGTGGCCTCAATTTCAAATTCCAAAGTACGAAAAGATCCTAATAGGAAGTACTTTCACTTAACAGGGTGCAAATCCAAATTCACCAAAACTCTAATAAGTGTTATCGAACACTGAATGAGAAAACAAAAAAACATTGACCAACAATTAGAATTATAAACCAATCTTTTGGCCAACAATTAGGATTAAAAACCATTGAAACTTCATCTTGACCCAAGGTATACCATAAAGCTAGATTTATTTTCATAAGCACTAAACATTCTAACAACATATATCTCAAATCTAATAGAGATAGAACTTTTGTCTAGCTGATAATGGTAGTTCTCGTCTTCAGGACGGACCAAAATCCTTACAAGAGCGCTGAGCAGAAAGCATATGTATGATAAACCACACGCCAAAAATGAGTAAATGAAGTACTTGAATTGGGAAAAAGAAGTTATAAAAGGAAGTGAGTACTCATCAAGCTACATTTTGTTCGCTTATTTTGCCTGAGGGTGAGATGCAATGAAATCAACTGCTAAATTTATTGAGTTGATCTTGTCAGCTTCATTGTCTGGAATCTCAAACCCAAATTCTTCTTCAAGGGCCATCACAACTTCGACGGTGTCTAAACTATCTAAGCCGAGATCATTTTGGAAGTGCGCATTTGGGACAACCTGCAGATAAATAAATGGCATTTGTAAATATAATAGTAACAGGACTACTCCCTGAAGCTAAAGGGATTTTTAAAGTAGGTGCAGCATACGAGAAGTTGAACCATCAAAATCTGCAGTTATTCAAGTGGCCCTGGAAACATATATGGAAAGCTAAGATCCCCTACAAGGTCTCTTGCTTTGTGTGGTTACTGGCTAAAGAAGCAGTATTGACACGAGGGTTTAATGAAGAGGGGAATTACACTTTGCTCTAGATGTTTTTTCTGTGGGAAAACTGCAGAAACAGTCGATCATTTGTTCATCCAATGCGAAGTCACTGGCCAGTTGTGGAATTTGTTCCTGAGACTTAAAAACATCTCCATGCCTGGGAGAATTTCAGAGGCTCTATATAGCTGGGAAGAAGCAGGGACACAAGCAAAAAACAGAAGTAACTGGAGAATTGTCCCTGCCACTAGTTGGTGGACAATATGGAAAGAGAGGAACCTTAGAGTTTTTGAGAATAGGGAGAGTAGTATGCAACAAGTTAAACTAAATTGCATTTTGACTCTGTGTTTTTGGTGTAATCAAATTTACTCTAATGATACCGTCTCTATCATTGACGTCTTAGACTCATTATAGGGATAGGTCGGTATTATTAGAGTTCCCTATGTAAATACGGTTTTCAGTACAACCTATTGTACTGTTCTACAGAAATAGAAACAATTACCATTTTCAAAAAAAATAAAATTAGCTCCATTGCATTATTGTTTCCACTAACTAGTCGATTTACCTGATCGATAATGCTCACTCTACAACCTCTGCTTCATGAAAGTTCCTCGCGTTCTTTGATCTTCCCTTCCTATTTTTTTAATGGCCTATAGTCAATATTCTCATACTCCATATTTTTCTTGCCATTACACATGTTGCCGTTTCTGTGCATATTAGTATCAATTTTAAACCACCCTACCGAATGTACCTGGATGCTTGTCAAGATTATTCCCAAAGGGATCTAATCAGCAATCAAACCGACAACTCCACCATTCCTTAGTTCTCATGTTTGAACACACATACATATCCACATGTCACCAGATTGTTTCTGTGTGGTCCAAGGTTCCAAGTCTTCCAAGTGACACCCATCACGACGTTAACATCAAGAATAATGACACAAGTTTTAAGTGCCAACATCTTCATTTGATTCTGTCAACTCCTTCTTTGAAGGAAATTTTGAAAAAAAATAATCTAATTCATCTCATAAACCTTGATACCCGCAGAAATTCTTTATGACTTTGTCCTCCTTAGGAATTTCCAAAATTGAATTTGCAGACAACTCAAGAGGAACTTTATTCTGATTTCATATGATCCCTCTTTGACAATAATGAAAGATTTGGTCCCTGCATTCCCTTTTTGACTTCCAAATTATCCTCGGTCCGAACCTCCATTGCTGCCGACTTGCTGCTCCTTGCATCAGTTTATGACTTTTTAACTAGTTGTTTCTTGACAAGCTTTTCCTATGAATTTTCCAATTGCATGCTAGCTAGTATCTGACACGAATACAGCCTAATTTCTCCTTCCTTGATTTTTTCCTATGTTGTGCGTATCCGATCATTCAAAAGTAGTTCATTTTTGAAGAATTTGACACAGGTACAGAATCATTTTTGGAGATTCCGAGCAACATAGATTTTTTCTATCCTGACTCAGTGACTTCCTTCCATGTATATTGCATTTTGTTCTAGTATAAAAAGTCATACATTTCTGACCTTCTGTTCCCCGCCTTCCCAGTACTGAGGTGGTGTATTCTCAAATACCCTTTCATAAACTCACAAAACCACTTTTAAGTTTGGAGTTAATAGATGTTCTATCTATTCTACCTATTCCCTCCAAAATGAATTCTTACAAGAATCCTCTTGTCAATAAACTCGGATGACTTACTGCTATGGCAAAAGTTTTCCTATCTATTTGTTCTGTTCCTCTGCTAGCCGCTAGAGTTTAGGACTGATAACAGTTCACATTATTGTAAGACTTATATTCTCATATTGCCAACCTACACTATAAGTTTTCATAATAGCCATAAGGATTGCAAGTTACCTTCCTGTGCTACTTAGCAACTAGCAGATTAGCTCCCTATTGTAGTACGGAATCTTTGTACCTCATAGCTCAGATGACCCCCTCTTCATATAGCACTGCCACTCACTCTCTCTAAACAGCAGAGTGATAGTTCTTAATAACACTAGTGCATAGAAATTACAAGGGACAATCTGCATTTTTAATCACTATCCAGAAGGACCACCGAACATTGTAAGCATGAGTTAACACAATGGGTAGTGCACTAATTTTTAGACCACAAAGGGGCAGTGAACCAATTTCTTCACCATAGATGGGCCACAAGTTGTGAAAACCACTACGAGGTAATATTCACTTTTTTGCAAAATATAATCTGTTGGATTTTCCTATCAAGAAAAAATATATACCATGGAATTTCTAAATTTACTCCTAGTGAGCTATCAGTTACGAATTCCCTCAAGCTGAATCAATCTTAAAGCTGATTAAAAGATGGACATAAGCATCCTTTTGAGCATCCATTAACTACAAGAATTTTACCAGTCAACAGATGATTTTATCAAAGTTCCATTACACGATGTACATCTCCTACCAAAAAAATTCTTCTCAGTTCTAAAAATCAAATTGTATCACCATGCTCTTTTTCTTTTCTTCTTTTGAAACTAGTAACTTTAGCTATCACCATGTTCTTTTTCTTTTCTTTTTTTGAAACTGGTAACTTTAGCTATCACCATGTTCTTTAGCTAAAAGAAAAAATCAAACAATCCTCTAGAAAAGTTGCACATTGTATAAGCACCCAAGGGTATGGTGGGGTGTAGAGAACCATAAGGTCTCATGTTCAATTCCAAGTGAAGGAAAAAACTATGGTGATCTCTTCACATTTGTCCAAGCATTGGGTGGATAGAGCTACCCGACACCTGTATTGGTGGGAGGTAGCAGGTGCCCGTGGAATCAACCGAGATACACCCAATCTAGCCTTTAAATTTATAGTACCAGCAGCCTTAAAATTCATGAATAATGTAAAAAGTGTAAGGCAAACAATACATTCCAATCCTAAAAAGGGATTAGCCAGAACTTGAACAGCACCCTAATTTCATCAGTCAAAAGATGATTTTTTCAGAGTCCCATTACATATAGTAATGCTCCGACCAAAAAAATTTCTTTTCAGTTCTAAAACCAAATTCTATCACAATGTTCTCTAGCTAAAGATATAATCCAACAATCCTCTAGAAAAATTGCACAGCCGTGTGGTGCTTTGAGAACCAATGAGCTCTCACGTTCAATTTCCAGTGACGAAAAGTTGCTCTTGTGCAGGTGCGAGGTACCAAGCTAGCTAAGACAATGCACACTGTATAAATCTACAGGACCAACAGCCTTTAAATCTATGGATAACGTAAATAAACACACAACGTATTTCATTTCTAAAACCGAATTAGCCGGAACCTGAACAAAACCCTAATTTCATTTCAATTCATTTCCTAAGACATTAGGATACAAAAAATTATACAAAAAAAATGAAATATGTTGCATATACCTTGGAAGGATCAACTTTCTGAAAGTTTTTGACGACGTTGATGACACGATCCCTAACTTCATCCTTATCGAGAAACGATCCCCTTACTTCCTCCGAGAACTGACGTTTGAAAAGCTGACTGACTGAACCTCCGATGAGCCTAGGGTTTCGAAGCTGCACCGGCCGAGCTTCCACTCTCAGGTACTTGAGCAATGCGATCCTCGCCGCCATTGAAACTGTAGAAAGAGATTTGGAGAAATTGGAGGAGATGAAGAAGCGACGTTAGAGCTTTCCCTAAGATTCTGGAAAAATCCTATTAGTTATAACTACTCATAGAGGGTTTACAATTTTAATTATTTTTTTTAATTTTTCTATTTTTTTAAAAATTATTTAGGCGAGTTATTTCGTTTCTCACCAATTTTTTTTTAAATATAGGCGTTAATTGGACAAAATAATGTAATTTTTGTTAATTAAGGTACGTTGGGTTTGTAATCCAAGGAGATGAGGAGAATGATGATGATTTTGCACATTATTTGGTGTGGTTAGAACAATATTGTTGTACATGGTGTTGGTCAACGAGGAATGTTTATGTTCAGAAGATGAAGATGCTCGGATGGATGAGTGGATTAATTGAGAGATATGATTAAGAACAAATTTATATTGGGCAAGATAGGAGTGACCTGTGTGGCAGATAAGATGAGAGAAACGAGAATGAGGTGATTTGGACATGTGAAAATAAAGTGTGGGGAGTTGAGGATGCGTCAGTTAGGAGGTGTGAGAGGTTGATTGTAGAAGAGGTAGTGCCGGAAAATAACTAGAGGGGAGGAAGCTAGACAAAACTTGACACAACTTCAACTTAGGAGAGGGCTAGCCCCCTCCTTTCTTCGCCTCGCTGTTATTTCATTTGCTTTGTATCTTGCTATTTGCTTGTTATGTTTTTCTTGCAATCCTACTTCGATAACATCACATTTGAGCCGAGGATCTATAAAAACAATCTCTCTAAACCCTTAACACTTCTATCAAATATAAAATTTTAAAAGTTAACTACAAATCATAAAGTGATTCTTTATATCTTCTCTGTAATGTAACATTCACAAAACACTTCTCGAGAAAATTGACTAAAAACTAAAATCGTAAACTATTTATCTAGTCAACAACATATCTAGTGTAATCTCATAAATGGAGTCTGAAGAGAATTTGACGTACATAAACCTGCTATGCTCACAAAATACTACTTTCTGAAACTTCACTTTGACCAAAAAAAATATTCTTCTAAAAGCTTGGCCAAACAATTTATATAGGAGAGAACAAAGCTTAAGGTCCTATTAACTGCTTGAGCAAAGATTTGTTACTAAAGTGAGTACTGTTGGAGTAGACAAAATGTTTCTCTATCTTTCTCTTTTGTGTGGGAGTTGCTAAAGGGTATTTCTGTTATAAGGGGAGGGTGAGATTGTTCCCCTTTTTTCTTTTTTCCAATCGTGGTGTCTGAGCCAGCTTGCACACTTCATAACGACCAACTAGTGCGGAACATCAATGCAGGAAACTGAGTGGCTCCATCGATCACATAGAGTAGACCTGGTTGCAACTTGCACTTCTTTCCTAAGTTGAAATTGAGAAAGCTTTCAACTTGAAAATGGTCCCAATTTCTTGGACCTTGTAGCAAACCACCAAGGCTCAAACCCCATCCGAAATCATCCTCAGAGGTATCAGACATAGTAACTGCCCACTGCAAATATTTGGGATTTGATCTTTTTATCTCTACCCAACCACCAATTTTTGAACTTTCATCGAGTTCTGACTCTAGGGTCATGGCAAGTGACCCATCTAGGAGGCCGTTTTCCTTCAAGAACGCTTCAGAATGCCCTGACCGTTGTAAAAAGCCAATAGGCAATGACATAGCTGCGAGTCTAGGCCATTGACTTGACAGATAGGCCATTTTGTGTATGCCCAAGATTGATAGCTTTGTATTGCTTGAAAGTTGGCAAACAACTTGACCAAAAGTGCCAAAACAATACCAAAGATCAGCAGGCTGTGGCAATGCAGAGACAAACTGAGCAAAGGAGGCAACAGTATTTGATTTTTTTACCATCACAGCGATTCCACTACCATTTAGTTGATTCAGCAGGGGCGGCCCAAACGATGAATAGTCAGTCAGCCCCCTTTCCTGCAAAAATTCCCCAAAAAAATTGTTATTCTAGGCTACACATTAAGGCAACTAAAAGTGATGTAATATAACAAGTAGATACAATATGCAACATCTGCAACAACCAACTAATGACTCCCCATGGGATCTTCCTTGTCAGATTACTTAACCTTTGCTTTTACATGAAGCTACATAGAAAGACAACTGAAAGATGTAATATAACAAGTAAATACAATATACAACAACCATGTAATGACCTCCCTCCCCCACAGAATCTTCATTGTCAACCTGTTGATTTCACGTCATTCCTCATTCCTAATAAGTGCGAGAACTTTTGCACCACAGATCTGCAACTCAATATTTTTTTTGGTTTTGGTAAGTACATCTGCAACTTCATTTTACAGGAATTTTGATCCAACCTTTTTTTGGAGGATGGTAACAAAACTTTTGACCTTATTACTTCTGCAACTTCTTGCTGATACTGACAATACCAAAAAGAATAGAACATGGAATTGATAACTATGATCACAAAATTAGAAAGCACACTCAGTGCTGAGAAGCATTTACCTCACGTGAACTTGTAGGTACTGCAACATCTCTGCATCGACCACCGACTGGAATGGCAACTGCAGAACACCAATCACTGATATTTGCTGCATAAAGAACTTTTGCTAAAGAAAGTGGACTACCCAGGATATTCATTTGGCCTCTTTCGCTACCAACAAACTCTGCTACAAGTGTATCCTTTTCACCGAGAGTTGTTTCAAAAGTCAGCCTAGAATCAATACCAGTCCTAATTGCTCTTTCAATTGCATTGCGCTTGGATTCATCAATGGTACCGATCATCAAAAGTGCACCCACAGCATCAAATTCTCCCCTTACGTGAGTACTAACTTCTTGGAATGGACTTCCTTTAGAAGATTTATAGAATGCAAGCACTCGCTCAACCTTCTCTTGTCTATCTCTTAGCTTCATAATATCTGAAAAACATTCTCGCTGCAATCTCTTCAAGATCTCAATCTGTAAATGATATTATTGGATGAGTTGTAAAGCACCATCATAAAGGTTGTTGCTACCTAAGAATTGGAAAAAATGTCAAACTAAAGCTTGCCAAGGGGAGTGGAGTTAGTAAATAGTGATAGCCTACCGCTAATGAGAGTAACCAATTCCAACCAAACTAAGTCAAAAATAAATCTGGATAAGTATCTTTTTTTTTTCCTTTTGATAAGTAAAAGGATCATTAAAAGAGATTTTTGTCCTACATATAGAATATCTTTAGTCAATATTATTTCCTGGGAAGCTCATCATACAGGCATAGTAATACAATAGATAGTAAACATAAAAGACTTTTATCTTGTGAAAATAGACGAACAGACAGAAACTAGATGATGTTAGGGTACACAGCCAGAGCCTTCTCATACTTAAGAGGCCTATCAGAGTAAGTCGAGCCCAATATCAAAGCTTGTGGTAACTGATAAAGTAAGAATTTGACTGCTCAAGCTCTGAGTACATCTTTATGACACTGTCCCGCAGTTGAACGTTGCATGACTAGTAACACATAAACCCCACTTTAGATCAAAAGTACAATCTCACCTTTCCCCAACCTTTAACCACCACCTTCTACAAAGAGCCAAGGATTACCATTCTCACATAAGAAATACCATTTTAATAACTTTTACTGTTTTCACTTTAGATTTTCATTTGCTTCAAATAAGATCCACATGAAGGAGTAGTTGTTATCTTGAAGAAATGTTAAAGGAAATCCCATCGACAATTTTATACTTGCTTGGATCCCTCACTCTATCTTAATAACTCTTGCTGCACATTCTTTTAGTATCTCAAGTTGGGAAAATTTGAATATAATATATATGTGATCTAATGGTGTTCCCCTTTTCCCACACATCTATCCAACTTATCCGAATAGGGTGGCCTAGCGGTTGAAGAGCCATTTTAAATACATTTTTTTTATGATCAAGAACTTCACCAGGAACCAACCCTTTGCGCCAACACTATAGCCTTCAAACTCGGGGATGATGGATTTGCCCCTCTAGCCTCTACCCTTCTCAACTTAAATACAGGACTTAGTACTTAGTTCACTTGGCGCAGGGCTTGAATTTGTGACCTAAGAACAAGTCCCTCAACCTTCCTCATTTTAACAATCTTGGCAATCAAGGTTCCAATCCTAACATATGCAAAACTAAGTGAATTCTTTCCATCAACCTTAATGTTGGGGACAAAGTTAACCAATACTTTTGTTGGTGGAAGGTAGTAGGTACCCAATGGATTAGTCAATGTGCCCCCACATACCGTTGTTAAAAGAAACAAAAAAAAAAAGAAACATCTATTCAGCAACAGATATGCAACCTCATAATATCCAAATACTAAAAAGCCAATAAAGCCCATAGAATTAATACATTCCACAGAACAAAACCAGCATAGTGTAAGCCTCCTTTTTACTTTGTCTAGTTATATTCTTTAGGTCAATCAGCTTCAACAGGTGAAAAAAATCAAAATTATCAAACTAATACTTGAAAACAAAAGCAATGGACCTTAAATAACCTTAATGAGACACCAAAATGTTACTACTTAACAATGCATACTAGAGCAAATGGGTTTTTATGTAATGACTGGCCAATCAGCTTACATAAGGGAACAAATGAAATGCATCAGAACTAATACTTGAAAACAACAACAACAAGATACCCAATGTAATCACATGATTGGGACCTGGGGATGGTAGTGTATACACAGCCTTACCCCTCTCTTGGGGAGAGGTTGTTTCCAATAGACCCTCGGTTTGAGTAAAGCATATCAGATTAGGTATGAAAAGGAAATACAATAGTGAGGAAGCCATTGTCAAAAATAATGGAGAAAAGAACAGTAACAACAACAAATAGATAACCGACGCAAAGGATACAACAAATAATAATAAAATCGAAGAATAAAATAGTACGACAATAATAATAATAAATCTTATGAGGAAAACTAGTCAACTCTAGACTAACTACAAAACTTCCACCCTAATTTTCTACCTCCATATTACTTAAAATTAAACAACCTTAATGAGACACCAAAATTTTACTTTTAACAATGCATACTAGAAACAAATGGGTCTCTATATTATCTCTTTTGATAATCGTAGTGTTTAGGCCAGCTTTTGCACACCTCGACTAATTCTACAAGATACCTAACACCTCAAACAAGCCACAAGCACCAAATAACTCTGTCCATCAAAGCTAGGAGAGATAGCAAGAAATCACTAGTGTTTTTGTCTAACAACTCACACAAGCAACAAGCACCAGGTAACTCTATCCACCAAGACTAAGACAAATAGAAAGAAATCACTAGTGTTTTTGTCTAACAACTCACACAAGCAACAAACACCAGGTAACACTATCCAACAAGACTAAGACAAATAGAAAGAAATAACTAGTGTTTTTGTCTAACAACTCACACAAGCAACAAGCACTAGATAACTCTGTCCACCAAGACTACAAATAACAAGAAATCACTAGTGCTTTGTCTAACGACTCATACAAGCAACAATCACCATGTATCTCACCCCACCAAGACTAAGACAAATAGCAAGAAATCACTAGTGTTCTTGTCTAACAACTCACACAAACAACAAACACAAGTTAACTCTAACCATCAAGACTAAGACAGATAGCAAGAAATCACCTAGTCTTCTATCTCTATTCGAACTTGAACCTGAGACTTCATTGACAACTATGCCACATTGTAAGCCAAAATTTTACTTCTAACAATCTATGAGCAAATGGATCTCTATACAATGACTGGAAAAAAAATACACAGTTAATTTACCGGATTGCGGCGATTGGAAGCTTCACGGCCACGAAACACGCCGGAAGCGAAATCCTGCGTGGATTTTGCAAAGGATTTTAGCTTGTCTACAACCGAAACTGCTGCTGCTTCCATTTTTGAAAACCTATAAACTGAACAGAAGAAAAAAAAGGTTCACACAAAGAGGAAAATGTGTTTCAACAATGGAATTTCACTTTTCTCTACTTTTTCGCCATAACTGTGTAGTACAGGTTTGTTACAGTTCAAAAAGCACAAAAGAAGATGGAAATGAAATTTGCTATATAATGTAATTATTACAATAAACATTTTTCTATAATATATATATATATATATAAAATTTAATTTAGATTAGATATATTGATATTTTTAAAATCAAGCAATTAATTATTATTTTTACTATGTCGTTTGGTGGGTGAAATTGGATTGAAAGAATAAAATAATCTCATAAAATATTTTGAAATTGTTGTTCTTATTAATTGACCTTAGAGATTTTCATGATTTCAAGAGAATGACTACATTAATATGCAAAAAAAGGGCAAAATTTTTAGATACATATGTTAACTTATTACTCCCTCTGTTTAAAAAAGAGTGACCTAGTTTGACTTGGCACGGAGTTTAAGAAATTAAATAAAGAAACTTTTGAATCTTGTGGTCCTAAATTAAAGTTATGTCAAATGTACAAAATTGTCCTTTAATCTTGTGACCTTAAACATGCCACTTGGAAAGTTGAAACTAAAATGTTACCAAAAAGAGAAAAATGTCAATCTTTTTTAAACAGACTAAAAAGGAAATGATGTCATTCTTTTTGAAACAGAGGGAGTATTATGTTTTAAAAGTATATATTGAAAAATAAGTTATTTTTATAATTTTAGTGATTTTTATATGTATATTATATTTTGTGTCGAAACTTAAAAGTGTTGACATGAACAAGACAAGTATATGCTATGTGGTCCTTTGCTATTAATTTTCTAATATTTTCTATCAAATAATTTTTAATAATTCAATTGATTGGTTCGATTAATTATCTTATAATCACTTTATCCATTTTCTCATTTCTTCCCCTTGTTTTGAGAAACAATGGAGGTGAAGAAGAAAAATAGAATAAAAAATTACAAGATGAAAATTGAATTCTCACCCTCAAATTTAAAATAGACAATCAATTAATAGTAAGTAATTAAAAGATAATCCCTTCCTTCCTCTTTAGTTAAGATTCTGCATAAATGTTAAGAAAAAATTAATAAGAAGTGTAGTTTAACTAATATAATCTTATTATTTTCTCCGTCTCGTATTAGTTGATCATCATACTAAAAATCGTTGTTTCATATTAGTTGTCCAGCTTACTAAATCAAGAAAGCACTAATTAAATTTTGTCTATATGTCACGACCCAAAATCGGGCGTGATGACACTTGTCTTATCCCACCAGGACAAGTCTGCCTAAAACCCAACAAGCGGAAATAACAGAAAATAAAGAAGAGAAATAATCAAGCGGAAGTCTATCAACTTAAACAAAACCAACCCAAGACTGGTTGTCACATGTGCAAGCCACTAATACAGATAGATTAGTACAAGTCTCAACATTCTTTGTGTCTCAAATAGAACAAAGTATAGAAAAAGATCTAGAAGGGTCGCCGACATAAAACAACTACCTATCAAGTATCCACAGAAGCCTCGGAAGAAAAGAGAGAGAGAGAGAGATCAAAATCACGGTCCGGGCTCGCAACCTACACATGTGTAGAAACAAGGGTGAGTACCAAAAATACGGTACCCAGCAAGTCAACCAATAAAACAAGGTCAACCTAACCAAATTCACGAACCCCTTTCCTTCCAATCGAACCTCCACAACTACAACCTGCACAACAATCAGCCCAACCTAGACTACACAGTTCATATTGCACATAGATCAACAACAGTCCACAATTATCAACAATGGAACACATAAGCATTGAATACATCAAATACAGTGTCACGGGACATAAACACAACTCCACAATGTCAAGAAGAGGACAATGAAATGCAATGCAATGTCAAGTAGCATGATGCATGTCTGTCCTACGATACACATCCACTGAGTCTCAAATCGGAACCCATGGGGGCCACACATAGACCATGTATCCGCCGGAACCATTTCCCATTGGCATAATCATCACTCGCTGGAACCATTTCCCATCAGCATAAATCATCACTCGCCGGAACCCTTTCCCATCGGCATAAATCATCACTTGCCGGAACCATTTCCCATCGGCATAATCATCAAAGTGTCTCATCATAGTATTTCAGAACCAATGCAGACAAGCATGTTCACACAAATAATGAGAAAACGATAGTGTTCATAATCACAACACGCTCAATCCGCAACCGGAGCTTTTCCTTTCAGAGAGCAATCCAAAGCACCACAATCTACTCAAAATATGAACCAGAATCACAATCTGGAGCTAACGATGCCAAAAACACGAAATTCGGAAAGAAGAGGTAAAACAACCCCAAAGTCCGATTTCAAAAACGGAACTTGAATCCGAAATTTCTTACATAAAAAGGTCCTTCAAGGCGTTAGCAACCCAATAGAGAATATCATTTGAAAAACGGAGCTCAAATTAGTCCACCATTTCCATTTTATCAAAAATTCGGAGTTCTATCAAAAACTCCCAAAATCTCAATTCAAAAACCCAATTTTCAAATCAAAATCAAGCTTAAATGAATGGGTAATCAAAGTCAAGGGTTAAAATCACTTACCCATACTGATTCTCAAGAAAAGCCTCTTCAAATATCGCCCAAGAGAGCTCCAAAATGATGAAAATAGTGAAAATGGGACATTTCCCGACTTTACACTGTTCAGGTCCAAAAATGACCTCCGCGAACGTGGAGACCAAAAGGCTGACCCTCTGCGAACGCGGAGATCAGGGCTCCTGCACTCCGCAAATGCGGTCAAGCTTGCACCAGAACTCAGAAATAGCAAAATCAACAAATCACTGAATGGACCCTCGGGATTCGTTCGGAACCCCGTGCACACAAACCAAATATGCAACCCTACAAAAATCGATGTTCCGGACTCAATGGAATCGTCGAAAATCAAATTCGAGGTCTCCTTGACCCGGAACCCGTTAAAGCACAACAAAACTAACTCAAGCTTTAAAAACTCAAAACCAACTCGGGACCTCTAAAAATTCCACCAAGGCCACCCCTAGGCTTAAAATCATCCCCCGAATTCAACGGAATCGTCGAAATCCACATCCGAGCATTCGATCTCCGAATGTTGACCAAAGTCATCCCTATTATCAAAATTTCACCTCAAATCCACGATACAGCCCCAAAACTGATTCCGTCAACTCTCCTAGACCAATCTCCACATTTCGAAACTGATGGAATCGACGGAATTCCCATCCGAGTCCCTAAAACTCTGAAAGACCTCAAAAATTACATTTTGACAACTTAAGCCTTTAGAATTCAAATTTTCCAAAAATCACAACTTAACAAGAATTTCCGTAAAACTAACATCGGATATTAGTCAAACATGACTCGAGGAAACTCTTGGGAGGGGTAAAATGGTCATTTAACAAAAATTACCAAAATTGACCTTTAGGGTCATTACATCATCCATCACTAAAAACTATGTTCGTCCTCGAACATAAAGTAAAAGATAGTACCTGAAGCCTCGAAAAGATGAGGATATCTGGCATGCATGTCGGACTCGGACTCCCAAGTAGCCTCTCCAACTAAACGGTGACCCCACTGCAACTTCACTGAAGCAATATCCTTGGTCTGAAGCTCACGAACCTGTCTATCAAGAATAGTTGTAGGCTCTTCTTCATAAGTCAAATCAGGACTCAACTCCACCGAATCGAGTGTAATCACATGAGACTCATCCGGGATGTACTTTCGAAGCATAGAAACATAAAACACAGGATGTACAGCTGACAAGCTAGGTGGCAAAGCCACCCTATAGGCCATCTCTCCCACTCGGTCCAAAATCTCAAAAGGACCAATGAATCTAGGGCTAAGCTTGCCCTTCTTTCCAAACCGCTTAACGCCCTTCATGGGTGATACTCGTAGCCATACATGATCACCCTCCATGAACACTAAGTCTCGAACTCTCCGATCGGCATAACTCTTCTGCCGACTCTGAGCGGTCAACAACCTATTCTGAATCAAACGAACCTGATCCATGGCATCTCTAAGCAAGTCAGTGTCTAAGGAATCCTTCTCAGCTTAATCAAACCACCCAATCGGTGATCTACACTGTCTGCCGTACAACGCCTCAAACGGGGCCATCTGAATGCTGGAATGATAGCTGTTGTTGTAAGCAAACTCTGCTAGGGGCAAGTGTTGATCCCACCTAGCACCAAAGTCAATCACACAAGCACGAATCATGTCCTCAAGCACCTGAATTGTCCGCTCGGACTGACCATCTGTTTGAGGGTGAAATGCTATACTCATATCCAACTGAGTACCCAAACCATGTTTTAAGGCCCTCCAGAAGTGCGAAGTGAACAAGGAACCACAATCCGAGACTATAGATATCGGCACCCCATGAAGCCCAACAATCTGACTGATGTAGAGCTGGGCTAACTTCTCCGCTGTATACTTCACCCGAACTGAACTGAAATTAGAGGACTTAGTCAGCCTATCAACAACCACCCAAATAGAGTCATAACCACCCACGGTGGTAGGTAAACCCACAACAAAGTCCATAGTATTCCGCTCCCACTTCCAAATAGGAATGGGTATCCTCTAAGACACATCTCCGGACCGCTGGTGCTCACACTTGACCTGTTGACAGGTCAAACATTTAGATACAAAATTTGCAATATCCCTCTTTATGCCACACCACCAGTAATGTTGACTCAGATCATGATACATCTTCGTTGTCCCCGGATGAATAGAATATCTAGAAAAATGGGCCACCTCTAGAATCAGTCTAATAAGCTCGCCCACCTTGGGCACACAAATCCGGCCTCCAATCCTCAAAACTCAATCAGAGTCAAGTGCAGCTTCCTTAGGTTCACCTCTCATCACCTTGTCTCGAATGAGACACAACTTCTCATCCTCAAGCTGACGCTCACGAATATGCTTAATTAAGGAAGAATAGGCCTCAATGAACGCAATCAAATCACCGCTCTCCTCAAAAACCTGCAACCTGACAAATTTGTTGGCTAACCTCTGAACATCTCTAGCCAAAGGCCTCATATCAACACTGATCGCGACGAGACTCCCCATACTAGGAGCCTTCCTACTCAAAGCATCGGCCACCACATTGGCCTTCCCATGATGATACAAGATAGTCATATCGTAGTCCTTCAGTAACTCAAGCCATCTACGCTGTCTCAAATTCAGATCCCTCTGACTAAAGATGTACTGAAGACTCCGATGATCGGTGAAGACCTCACAACAAACCTCATACAAATAATGCTGCCACAGCTTAAGAACAAACACCATCGTTGTAAGCTCTAGATCCTGAGTAGGATAATTCTTCTCATGTGCCTTTAACTGTCTAGAAGCATAGGCAACAACCTTCCCTTTCTGCATCAACACACCTACCAAAACCAACTCCGGAGGCATCACAATATACGGTAAAACTCACACCCTTCTCGGGCAAGGTCAACACATGAGCTGAAGTCAACAAAGTTTTGAGCTTTTGAAAGCTCGCCTCACACTCATCGGACCAATGAAAATCCGAAGTCTTCTGAGTCAATCTAGTCAATGGCGCTGCAATGGTGGAGAAACCATGCACAAACCGCCGATAGTAGCTTGCTAACCCTACGAAACTCCGAATCTCAGAAGAAGAAGTAGGTCTCGTCCAACCCTTAACTGCCTCAATCTTGGCTGGATCAACCCTAACACCCTCCTTGGACACCACGTGTCCCAAGAATGCCACAGACTCGAGCCAAAACTCACACTTGGAGAACTTGGCATACAACTTGTGCTCCCTCAAAGTCTAAAGTGCCAACCTCAAGTGACAGACATGATCCTCCTCGGTTCGGGAATATATCAGAATGTCATCAGTGAACACAATCACGAAGGAATCCAAGTACGGACAAAATACTCCATTCATCAACTTCATAAACGTCGCAGGAGCGTTAGTCAGCCCAAAAGACATCACTAAGACCTCATAGTGGCCATAAAGAGTCCGGAAAGCTGTCTTAGGAATATCCGATGGCCTAATCTTCAATTGGTGATAGTCGGACCTCAAGTTAATCTTAGAAAACAATGCCGCACCCTGAAGTTGATCAAGCAAATCATCAATGCGAGGAAGAGGATACTTGTTCTTAACAGTTACCTTGTTCAACTGTCTATAATCAATGCACATCCTCATAGAACCACCTTTCTTCTTAACAAAGAGAACCAGTGCTCCCCAAGGTGACACGCTAGGGCGAATATACCCCTTGCTCAACAAGTCCTGTAACTGATCCCTCAACTCCTTTGACTCAGCTGGAGCCATACGATATGGAGCAATAGATACGGGCTTAGTGTCCGGCTCCAAGTCAATAGCAAAATCAATATCCCGATCAGGAGGAACACCAAAAAGATCAGTAGGAAATACATCAGCAAACTCCTGAACCACGGGAATGGACTCCATGGGAGGTGGCTCAACACTGGTATCCTGAATAAAAGCCAAATACGACAAACACCCTCTATCAATCAACATCTGGGCTCGGATGTAGGAGATAACCTTACTAGGGTAAGAACCACTAGTACCTTTCCATTCTACTCTCGGAACACCAGGCATCGCTAGAGTGACAGTCTTAGCATGACAATCCAGAATCGCATGATAGGGAGAAAGCCAATCCATACCCAACATCACATCAAAATTTACCATCCCCAAAATAATCAAGTCACCCAAGTGTCGTACCCAGCCAAAGAAACAGGCCAGGATCGATACACTCGATCCACCACTAAGGGCTCACCCACGGGTATAGAAACATGCACATGCACATGCACAAGCATACGATCACATACCAAATCAAACTCAGATGCAAAGTAGGTAGACACATAGGGGAAAGTAGACCCTGGATCAAATAATACAGATGCATCTCGATGGCAGACTAGGACAATATCTGTGATGACTGCATCAGAAGACTCAGACTTAGGTCTCCCCGGAAAAGCATAACACTAGGCTCCTCTGCCACCTCTGGTCTGAGCCGCACCTCTACCTCCACGCTGAGCCACATCTCTACTATCCGATACTCTGCCACCTCTGCCTGTTGTCTGACCCCTACCCCGACCTCTAGCCGGAGGCGCTAAACCTCTCTTTAGAGCTGCAAAATAAGTACATTGAGGCCCTGAATGAGTCTGTAGAGGGCACTGTCACATCAAATGACCCGGATCCCACAAGTATAACATGACCTCGAAACGATGATCTGCTGTGACGAACCAGATGAAGTACCACGGCCACCCTAGCCAGAACTGTGAGACCCACGGGACACCTATCCACCCTTGGCCACTGGCATGGAAGCATGTACTGGCCTCTGACGCTGAAAATATGTACCACCTCTCTGAGAACCCCTGCCTCCAGATGAGGCACCAGAAAACTGGCCACTAGAATGGGCCCTCTTGGAGTCCCCAAACTCCTCTCGTACCAATAACTCCGCCTCCCTGGCGATACTCACAATGGACTGGAAGGAAGCACCATCACGGGATGATCTGAACACATAAGATCTGATTGAGAAATTCAAACCCCTCATAAATCTGCGGACCCTCTCCGCCTCATCTGGAACCAAAGACGTGGCATGGTGAGACAGCTGACAGAACTGTGCCTCGTACTCTGCAACTAACATGCCACCCTGAGTCAAACCCTCAAACCTCAACATGCTCTCTTCACGCACACTCCAGGGAATGAAACGATCCCGAAAAGCACTAGAGAAAGCATCCCACTCAACTGAAGGAGATCCCATTGGCAAGGACTCCACATAAGACCTCCACCACTCCCTGGCTAGCCCACGGAGCTGGAGAGCAACAAAACGGACACCCCTTCACGTCCACCATCCTCACCGCCTGAAGCATCTCATGGCACAAGGTCAGAAACTCATAAGCATCCTCGTTCTTACCACCCTAAAATTGGGGTGGTTTCATCTTCTGAAACCTCTCATAGCACTGTTGGTCCTCCACTGTCAGAACCACATCTGAAGCAACCTGTGCACCGACAGCTGGCGCGGGAACCAATGGTAGCTTACCCACTTGATCCTGAACAACCGAATTCTGATGCTGCTCTGGGGTCTGCACCCCGGCCCTAGTCTGTGAACCCTGTGGCATGCCTGAAACACCCTGAGTAAATCTCTCCATATCTCCCAGCATCCTCGATAAGGTCTCTTAAAAGAACGGTGCTGAGAACCCTTGAGGAACCTGGTCCTCACCCACCTCAACCTGTGGCTCTCGGGGAAGCCTCTCTGCCACGGCCTCTAGCAGGTGCCGCTCCTCGGGCACGACCTCTCCCACGTGCCGATCCATGAGCACGGCCTCAAACTCGAGCTCTAACCCGACCTCTGACTGGGCCTCAACCACTGCCTCAGGGATTGTCTCCCCTCCATCACTCAAAACAGAAGCTCTGGTCCTTGGCATCTGCCAAAACAAAAAGTGACACTCAGCACAAGCGACAAGAACCACGCACGATAAGAGAGAATGAAATGAAAGAAATTTCCTAACAGTACTCATAGCCTCTCAAAGATAAGTACAGACGTCTCCGTACCGAACCGCGAGACTCTACTTAGATGGCTTGAACACGTGAGACCTATAAAATCTGAGCTCTGATACCATTTGTCACGACCTAAAATCGAGCGTGATGGCACTTGTCCTATCCCACCAGGACAAGTTAGCCTAAAACCCAACAAGCGGAAATAACAGAAAATAAAGAAGAGAAATAATCAAGCGGAAGTCTATCCACTTAAACAAAAGCAACTCAAGGCTGGTTGTCACATGTACAAGCCACTAATACAGAAGTTCAATAGATAAGTACAAGTCTCAACATTCTTTGTGTATCAAATAGAACAAATTATAGAAAAGGATCTAGAATGGTCACCGACATCGAACAATTACCTCTCAAGTATCCACAGAAGCCTCGGAAGAAAAGAGAGAAAGAGATATCAAAATCACGGTCTGGGCTCGCAACCTACACATGTGTAGAAACAAGGGTGAGTACCAAAAGCTCGGTACCCCGCAAGTCAATGAATAAAACAAGGTCAACCTAACCAAATTCACGAACCCCTTTCCTTCCTACCGAACCTCTACAACTACAACCTGCACAGAAATCAGCCCAACCTAGACTACATAGTTTATATCGCACATAGATCAACAACAATCCCCAATTATCAACAATGGATCACATAAGCATCGAATACATCAAATACAGTGTCACGGGACATAAACACAACTCCACAATGTCAAGAAAATGACAATGAAATGCAATGCAGTGTCAAGTAGCATGATGCATGTATGTCCTACGATACACATCCGCTGAATCTCAGATCGGAACCCATGCGGGCCACACATGGACCATGTATCCGCCGGAACCATTTCCCATTGGCATAATCATCACTCCCGGAACCATTTTCCATCGGCATAAATCATCACTCGCCGGAACCCTTTCCCATCGGCATAAATCATCACTTGTCAGAACCATTTTTCATCGGCATAATCATCATAGTATTTCAGAACCAATGCACACAAGCATGTTCACACAAATAATGAGAAAACGATAGTGTTCACAATAAAAACGTAATCCATATCAATGCAAATCACGTCACACTATCAACATTATATCAACATCATTAATTACATCATTTACAACAAGATCAATTGCCTAGTCTCCGATTCACTACTCTTTTCATCACAAGTAGGATCAATTGCTAAGCAAGATATTCAAGTCTAATCCCATAGTTCAAAATAGGAAAAAGACATATTCATCAATTTCACGATTTCATCAATGCCTTCATAGCACTTTACCAATCACAACACAACGCACAAGATCACTACAATTCCACATGGTTCACAACCTTAGCACATAAACATTTTTATTACACCATCGATCAATTTAGATTGATTTCATACAAGATTTCATCCCATTCTCCAATCCCATTACTCCCCAACTCATACAAGGAAGAAATTCAGAATTTAACGAGGTTCACAAAGTTTTAAAGGTCTACTTGCCTTAATCACAACACGCTCAATCCACAACCAGATCTTTTCCTTTCCGAGAGCAATCCAAAGCACCACAATCTACTCAAAATATGAACCAGAATCACAATCTGGAGCTAACAATGCCAAAAACATGAAATTCGGAAAGAATAGGTAAAACAACCCCAAACTCCGATTTCGAAAACGGAACTTGAATCCGAAATTTCTTACATAAAAAAGTCCCTCAAGGCGTTAGCAACCCAATAGAGAAAATCATTTGAAAACGGAGCTCAAATCAATCCACCATTTCCATTTTATCATAAATTCGGAGTTCTATCAAAAACTCCCAAAATCTCAATTCAAAATCCCAATTTTCAAATCAAAATCAAGCTTAAATCAACGGGTAATCAAAGCCAAGGGTTAAAATCATTTACCCACACTGATTCACAAGAAAAGCCTCTTCAAAAATCGCCTAAGAGAGCTCCAAAATGAAGAAAATGGGATATTTCCCAACTTTACACTGTTCAGGTCCAAAAATGACCTCCGCGAACGAGGACCACTAAGCCCGCGAACGCGAAGACCAAAAGGCTGACTCTCCGCGAACGCGACATGGCTCCGTGAACGCAGAGATTTGGGCTCCTGCGCTACGCGAACGCGGAGGTTAACCCACATACCACTCCACGAACGAGGAGAAGCTTTCACCAGAACTCAGATACAACAAAATCAGCAAAACACAAAATCACCTAATGGACCCTCGGGATTCGTTCGGAACCCCGTGCACACAAACCAGATATGCAACCCTACTAAAATCGACGTTCCGGACTCAATGGAACCGTCGAAAATCTAATTTGAGGTCTCTTTGACCTGGAACCTGTAAAAGCACAACAAAACTAACTCAAGCTTTAAAAACTCAAAACCAACTCGGTACCTCTAAAAATTCCACCAAGGTCACCCTTATGCCTAAAACCATCCCTCGAGTCCAATGGAGTCGTCGGAATCCATATTTGAGCATCCGATCTCTGAATGTTGACCAAAGTCAACCCTATGATCAAAATTTCACAATTTTCCAACTTTAAGACCTCAAATCCACGATACAGCCCCAAAACTGATTCCGTCAACTCTTCTACACTAATTTCCACATTCTGAAACTGATGGAATCGACGGAATTCCCATCCGAGTTCCGAAACTTCGAAAGACCTCAAAAATAAAATTTTGACAACTTAAGCCTTTAGAATTCAAATTTTCCAAAAACCACAACTTAACAAGAATTTCCGCAAAACTAACATCGGATATCAACCAAACATGACTCGGGGCAACTCTCGGGAGGGGTAAAATAGTCATTTAACAAAAATTACCAAAATTGACCTTTAGGGTCATTACATCATCCACCACTATATTATCCTTGTAATTAATTATTTTTGAAAGTCTTCACATTTTGTTTATAAAATTCTCAAGAATTTTTTAAGGGGTGAATTAATAAAATTATCTTCTTTTTTATGATTTTTTAAGCACCGTGCAAAATAAAAAGTGATAAACTAATATGGAACGGAGGGAGTATTTATTTAGTCTTGCTCACATAAATAATCTTCAATTATTATGAGAATAATCTCTATTAATGGACTACTAAATCTATACATTAAATACCATTGATTGATGTGTTCTGTTATATGATTGAATGATAGGCAAAGAATACCAACAGTTTAACAAGATAACTTTTCAATAAAACTAAAAGTTTCTACACTGCCCAAAGAAAAAAATTGTCATTCTCTTCGTGAATGAAAATTTTGAGCTTTCAAATTTAGTTTAAATAAAAAAAAGTCTTTCGTACTATAAGAAAATTTAAAATTTCCCCCCAAAATTAACATTATAAAAGAATGCATGGTATTTGAAAATATGAATATCAGATAACGTTATCAAATTTCATTATTTCAAATAGATCTAAATATGTTTGTTGAACCTAATTATGATAATGATGTTAGATAACAACTATTTGATCTCAATATAGCTATAAATTTTGTTCATGATCTGAATGATATTTTAACGAATGTAATTGTTGAAATATTTTCAATAAATCATTTTTTTATTAGATTTAAACACTGAATCTAATATCGAAGACAATATAGTTGCACTGGAAGAAGGAATACATGCACCACATGAGGAACGAAATATCAGTACTTCCAATGAGTTTATTAAATCATTACATTAAATTTTTACTTATTGTACGATTATCATGTCTTTGTTTCTATTTTTTCTTTTTTAAATGGAGATTGGTAAAAATATAGATGATGAGAATGCAAAAGAAACAGTATTACAAGTATCAAGGCAATTAAAAATTTTGAGTAATCTTGAACGTAGAGCAGTGTATCAAATGTTACTAAAAAGTGATGATGAAAAATTAAAAAAAAGGAGCACTGAAAACAGTTGCATCACAATTTTCAATTTCATGGTGAACAATACAAATCATTTGAAAACTATCAAAATGTGATTTACGTGATGATGTATCTCATAGAAGGACTAAAAATTGTGGTCGTAAGAGAATTATGTTAGATCGTGTTTATTTTCGTGAGGTTCCTTTTCAAAGACGAACGACTCTTTTAGCTTGTGCATTGACTATGAAGACCACTTGAAATAGGCGTTTAAAGTCCGGAGACATACAAAGACATTCAAATGTGATCAAACCACATTTATCATAAGAAAAGAAAATATCTTAATTACGATTTTACCTATTAATGATTAAAGTTGCTAATATACCACATGATCACTTTTCATAGATATTGTCCAACATTGTTCATATCAATGAGAGATGATTCTATATGACTAAAAAAAATCTATGTCTTACTATTTGCTTCAAGATAAAGACGAGCCATTACATAGTTGCAAGAACAACAGATAAATTAGGAAGATCATTTTTAGCTGATATAGCTCGATCGAGGTTCGATGCAGAAGGAAATATATTATTCTTCGAAAAATTGATATATTTTCTTTTGTTACACAAGAACCAATTAAGAGAGTGAGCGTCAATAGAGCTGCAGACACACTAGAGACGAAATCAATAACTTAATTCGACAAATAGAGATATTATAATGTCATATTTAATTGAAAAATTTGTTACTCCTATTAAGGAAAAATGGTCAAGAGACGACTCAAGTCAACTAATTTTCATTTAGCAGGATAATGTAAGAACACATATTAGTTGTGATGATGAAGAATTTCGTTGAGTGGCTATAGAAGACAAATTTGATATCCAATTGATGTGCCAACCTGCAAATCCTCCAAATCTAAATATTTTAGATTTTGGATTCTTTTGTATTACTCAGTCCTTACAACATAAGGAGGTATCAAAATCTGTTGGTGAGCTTATCAATGCCATCATGAAGGCATATGAAGATTTTTCAATAATGATGTTGAATCGTATTTTTTTAACATTATAATCATGCATGGTAGAAATTATGTGAACAAGAGGTTCTCATAAGTATAAAATTTCATATATCAAGAAATCAACGTTAGAAAAAGATGGTCTACTTCCTGTTTAACTGAAATTTAGTTTTGAATTGGTACATGAAATATTCAATCATTTAGGGGAAAATTAGTTCCTAATTTTTTTTTATGATAATGATAAATTGTTAATCAGATTTTCACAATTGAGGAGTGAATTCATGTGTTTGTATGATAATGTTGATTGAATGTTGGTGATTGACGAACATAAAAGAAAATTGTAGTTTGTGAATTGAATCGTAGGACAAGGATAATGACAATATTCTTATTTTCATCGCATTAATTTTAAGGATTGTGAATATCTAATGAAATACCAATTAAATGTAAAGTGTAGAAGACCTTAGCATACACTAACAAGATAACTTCATAAAATTTTAAAGTCAGCACACCTTGAAGGCTCTCTTTCTTGAAAAAATATTTTTTTATTTTTGTCTAGAATGTTTGTTGGAGTTCTTCATCCTCAAATATTTCTTCTCCTTCATATGGAAACTTGTTCAAGTTCAATCCATCATTCACAACTTTTAAGTTGAAGTCATCACCAACTCGTTTTTTGAGTGTTCAACTTTCTTATTTGATCTTCAATTATCTTCACGGAATCTTTAACTTTAGTGAAGTCGTTAATGTTAACATCTGTTGAAACTTTAACTTAAGTTTTGGTGTCCATGTTTATAAAAATATATTCATAATACTCTAATGATTCTTTTAAAACTAATTTTATAGAGTACTTAAGTTAAAGAAGTAAGTGCATTATTTGAAGTAGTCTTGTAGCTTTAAATTGATGGATACTTTTTGGAAAACTGTAATAATTACTTTTTTCACATTGAAGTAATTTTGTAACTTTAAAATAATCGATACTTTTTGGAAATTGTAATAATAATTTTTTTCACGTTGAAGACCCTCTTCTAATACTATCATAACACATTAGAATCCACAATGTAGTCGTTTAGAGAGTTTTGTTTAGGGAGAGATTTTCTCTCAATAGTTTTAATATTTTCTTTTTTATTAGTTTTTCATATGTAGGCTGATTGGCTAAACCATATAATAATATTATGATTTTTAGTATAGTTTTTGTCATCTTATTTATCAATAACATGATTTACAATTATAAGCTTCCGTATGACGCGCTGATTTCTTTCGAATCCAACAAAAATGGCCGGTACTAATTGAAAAATGTTGATTTTTATGCATTTTAATATTAAAATTAAAATATTAAGTGCATATATTAGTGGGTATAAGTTGACATGAATGTGGTCATTATTGTGGTGTAACTCTTGTAACCACTATTGCCATGATTTACCACTAATTCTTGCCATTATTCTACCTCATTATACATTGTAACTTATGTAACCTTTGGGCCATTTATTTACCTACATTATTATCCACATTATTCTTATTCAATACAAAGAAGAATTCCTCACCTATAAATAGTGGTGTTTCTTCCTTTGTGAAGTGTATGTAAAAAAAGATGAGAAGTGTGGAAAAATATTGTAGTGTGTAGTGAGGTAAGTGTAATGAAAGAGAGAGTTGAGACAAGGAATAATATTCTAAGTCTTCAACTATATTCACTATACAAAAAAGAGTACTTATATGTTGAAGGAAGGTGTTCTTTTTGTGGAGCTTTGGACTCTTCAGCTAATTCAGAGTTGCTTGAGTTGTACGACGTTAATGGGTTGTTGTATCCTGGAGGGGACAAGTCAAGAGTGATACTGCTGGATCGGTGTAGATTATGTCATAGTGGACTTGAATCTCCTTAAAGAGAGCGAGATATCTGCGCCTCAGCCTAAAGATTTGTTTATTCATTTATGTTCATTTTATCATCAACTGTAATTTATTTTATTTGTGGTATATTAAACCAATAAAAAATGTAGTAATGGAGTAATTTTTTCACATTCTAGAATGATTTAGTAGTGTGATGGATAAGAGGAGTTAATTCCCGAATAAATTTTGAGTATCCTTTAATTTCTTGTTTGGTTGCAAAAGTTAGGATAACTTATTTCATGATTAATAATTAGTCCTAAGATATGTTATTCCTACCTTTGGGTGGAATAATAATATTAGAATAACTTATCTTGGGATAAAAAGATAAAATGACAAAAATATTTCTTTAAACTCTTTTTATATATTAATTTTCATATCCATGTATATTCGCATTACTTTTAATATCATGTATAATAACATTCACAACCTTCACTATTTCTTATTTTTATAATCATTTTTCATTAAAAAATTATGCTATATAAATATAATTCTATTTATGAATTTATTTGACTAATTCTTATGTTTATTTATATTTGGATTTCTGTACTATAGAATTACATATTTTTAATTATACATTCTTTTAGTCACTTGAAAGTAGGGGTGTGCAAAAATCGAACCGACTGATAAATCGAACCGAAAAAAGTCTTATTGATTTATTGTTATTGGGTTAACGGTTTTAAATGGTTTTATAAAAAATAATTATCGGGTTATCGGTTCGGTATTGATTTTTAATATTCGGTTATTGGGTAAACCGATAACCCATTAACACTATAGTAATTTACTTCTTCTACCTATACATAAATATTAAATATTAATCTCAAAACCTTACTAGTTACTGTCTTTGTCCTTTAGTCTTCAATTCACACTTCATTGTGACTTTGAGTTCACAAGTTTACATTATACAAAATGTTAAAACCTAAAGTAAGAATCTTATTCCTCTTAATTTCTCTTTATGTACACTTGTATAGTTCTTTTCATGTTTGTCATTATTGTTTCTATTTTATGAACATTTATAAAGTTACATTATTGTCTTGTCGCATCAAATTTTTTAGAGAAGTCATATATTTATTTTATAAGCATTTTCTTATTGGTTAAATCGAAAATCGAACCGTTTAGGACCAAAACCGATAAACCGAAAATCAATAAAAAATATCTTATTGGTTTGTTTATTGATTTAGCGTATTTAAAAATCAAAAATTTATAAACCGAACCGAACTGACCGATGCACACCCCTACTTGAAAGTTTGTATTTTATATATCAATTAAAATGTAGGTAATTTTCTATTTTATAATTTAAAAGTAATATATGATTAAATGAAGTGACATAAATAATAAGTTATCTTTTACTTTAACAAACTTAAGATGGAAATTTTATTTTTATGCTAAATAAGATGAAAGCTTTGTTCTTAAACACATGCGGTACAATCATAGGAAGTCACATACAAAAAATCTAAGCCAAATAAGATAAACGTTTTATTTTTAAGAATGAATAACTAAAACTTACAAATAAAATATAAAAAACTAAAGAAAGTGAAGGAAATTTTTGTAAACAAATAACTTTTTCTTAGAACTTATGCAATGCTTATTATTTTGATACAACAAACCAAACATACAATAAGAAATAATCTCAGTATAACTAATCTCAGCATAACTTATCCAACATGATTTATCCTATCATAACTAATCTCATCATAACTTGTATTCAAACCAAACGACCTTTTAATTACTAAAGGTAGAGTTAGAAAAAAGTGACTAATTGTTTCTTGATTGTTTAAATTGATCGAGATTGAATAATCAGTATATACTTCATTTATAATTAAACTATATTAAACTTTTTGAGTGTATCATAATATATAGTCTGTGTGTAGCTCATGCTAGATAAGTTATGTTATATAGTCTGAATATACTTTTATGACTTTTGACAAATTATATCGTATAGTTAGTACATTTTTTTTTAATGACTTTTGACTATTTTTTATGTAAATAAAACATGATTATATTTGTTGTAAACTAATTACTTTATTGTATATATTTGAACTAACCCAAAGAAAAATACAACTTCAAAAAGTATCTACATCTTCATCAAATCTTTTTCTCTTCGGTTGGGAGCGTCACCCCCTAACGGACCTGAAATGTACAATCAAAGGTGAACCTAGGATTAGCAAAAATCGTGGGTGCACCAATGTATCTTAATTCAAGCATTAGCAAAAATTTTAATGACGACTAACGAATAACATCGTATTTGATTAGTTACTAATAGCTATTGGATGGTCATGGGTTTGAATCCCCCTATTTAACAATTTTGATATTATAAATAAACCCCTAACTTGTAATAAAAAGAACCTTAACTTGTAAGAAAAAGAGTAAAAAATGGGTGGTTGGCCGAAATCAATCTCCCGTCGCAGGGGTGGATTCCCTTACTTCTACCAGCGGACCAAATGCAGTTCTATGTCTTCTAAAGGTGCACTCTTTGTTATATTCTCTATTTCTCCTAGTTTATATATATATATATACATCATTTTTTTCGAAGTTAAGGGATGCACGTGCACCCCCCAGCTATACAGGTAGATCCACCTCTATGTACTATTCGAATTTAATCGACCTTCCCATATGGACACCGAATATTGGGGGAAGAAAAGAAAAAAAACTTTCCTTTTTTAAAAAAAAATATTTTTCACTTTTCCCCCTTATTTTCCTAAATCCAAGCAAAATGCACTAAAATTTTATCCCACAAATTGCTCTAAAAATATCCAAGCCTTCCTCATCCTCACTCAAAATTCCAACCCACATGTTCACTTCAGTCCCAACTCCATAATCACCTGAAGATTCAGCAGAAAGAAAAAAAAGCAATCTTTTTGCCTCATGATTATGCATTTCTTATGTAGAACTTGTTCAGATTGTTCTCATGTAAGTTTTTCCATATAAATTTAGTTTCTTTTGTCCATATGGGTGTGATTGTTCTTAGCTCCTCAGCAATTTGCTGCAATAATTTCAATTGTGTATCTGTTACTGAGACTAAACAATCTACTAGTAGTAATGGGTGTTCAGTTAGAGGAAGATTTTCAAGAAACATGAACTTTTTCTCTGATGGGTCTGTGGTGAATTGTAATAAAATTAGGAAAAAACATGTGGGTTCGTCAAGATTTATTGTGAAATGTTCCAATGATGTTGTGTTAGCTAGGAATTTGAATTTTTTCCCAGGTGGGTCTGTGATGAATTGTGAGAAAATTAGGAAAAAACACGTGGGTTCTTCAAGATTTGTGATGAAATGTTCCAATGATGTTGTTTTGACTAGGAATTTGAACCTTTCCCCAGGTGGGTCTGTGGTGAATTGTAAGAAAATTAAGGGGGGAAATGTGGGTTCTTCAAGATTTGTGATGAAATGTTCGATTGATATGGTGTTGGTGAATGGGAAACCTAGAAATGGCATGTCTTCTGAGGGAGTATTGAGGAACTTGAAGTCGATTTCGGAACCAGCTGAAGCTTTAGCTTTGTTTAAATCCGTAGCGGAGATGCCTAGGGTTGTGCATACTACAGAGACATGTAATTATATGTTGGAGTATTTGAGGGTTCTTGACAGGATTAATGATATGGCTGTAGTGTTTGATTTGATGCAAAAACAGATAATATATCGGAGTTTGGATACTTATTTGATTATATTTAAGGGTCTTCATATAAGGGGAGGGATACGGGAAGCTCCGTTTGCTCTTGAAAGGATGAAGAAAGCAGGGTTTGTGTTGAATGCTTACTCGTACAATGGGTTGATACATTTGATTCTTCAAGCAGGATTTTGGCAGGAAGCTTTAAAGGTTTACAGAAGGATGATCTCGGAAAAGCTTAAGCCTAGTCTTAAAACATACTCTGCGCTAATGGTTGCGTGTGGTAAAAGAAGGGATACTGAAACAGTCATGAGATTGTTAAGTGAGATGGAAGGTTTGGGATTAAGACCGAATATTTATACTTTTACCATTTGCATTAGAGTGCTCGGAAGGGCTGGAAAGATTGATGATGCGTGTGCTATATTAAAGAGAATGGACGATGAAGGTTGTGCTCCGGATGTTGTTACTTACACAGTCCTCATTGATTCTCTTTGCATTGCTGGCAAGCTAGATATTGCTAAAGAAGTCTTTTTCAAGATGAAAGCTGGGTGCCAAAAACCTGATCGAGTGACTTACATCACTTTGCTAGATAGGCTTAGTGATCGTGGTGACCTGGACTCTGTAAGGGACTTCTTGGACAGGATGGAGGCTGATGGTTATAAAGCGGATGTCGTCTCTTTTACCATACTTGTTGATGCTTTGTGCAAAGTAGGTAAGGTTAGTGAAGCATTTGCTACATTAGATGTAATGAAGGAAAAAGGGATCTTACCGAATCTTCATACTTATAATTCATTGATTAGGGGCCTGCTAAGAAAGAAGAGAGTTAATGAAGCGTTGGAGCTGTTTGATAGCATGGAATCTTTTGGAGTTGAGGTCACAGCTTACACGTATATCCTGTTTATTGACTACTATGGGAAATCAGGTGAGCCTGATAAAGCTCTTGAAACATTTGAGAAGATGAAAGCTCATGGAATCGTGCCTAACGTTGTTGCTTGCAATGCATCTTTGTATAGTATGGCAGAAATGGGAAGGCTTGGAGAGGCGAAAAGTATATTTGATGGAATTAGAGAGAGTGGATATGTTCCAAATTCTATCTCCTACAACATGATGATGAAATGCTATAGTAATGCAGGGAAAGTTGATGAAGCCATTAAACTACTCTCCGAGATGATAGAAAGTGGTTGTGATCCTGATGTGATTGTAGTCAATTCATTGATCGACATACTTTATAAGGATGGTCGGGCTAGTGAGGCGTGGGCAATGTTTTACAGATTGAAGGATATGAAACTGACTCCTACTGTTGTGACCTACAACACTTTACTGTCTGGATTAGGAAAAGAGGGAAAGATTCGGGAGGCCTATGAGTTACTCGATAACATGGCTCTTCAGGGATGTGCTCCGAACACAATCACTTGCAATACACTTTTAGATAGTCTTTGCAAGAGCGGTGAGGTTGATACAGCCTTGACGTTGCTTTATAAAATGACAGGACCAAATTGCTTTCCGGATGTTTTCAGTTATAACACTGTAATCTTTGGGTTGGCTAAAGAAAAAAGGGTAACCGAAGCATTTTTGCTATTCCATCAGATGAAGAAGAAAATGTATCCCGACTGCGTAACTGTATATGCTCTTCTACCTATTCTTGTGAAAGACGGTTTAATTGAGGATGCTGTTAAGATTGTGGAGGGTTTTGTTAACCAGGCTTGGAATAGGTCGGATAGATCCTTTTGGCTGCAACTGATGGAAGGTGTTTTGGGTGTAGCTGAATTAGATCATTCCATTTCTTTCGCGGAAAAACTGGCATCGTATTGTATTTGCAGAAATGACTTAATAATAGTACCTGTTATTAGAGTTCTTTGCAAGCAGAAGAAAGCCCTTGATGCTCATGATCTTTTTATTAAGTTCAAGAACACACTCGGAATTCGTCCAACACTCGGATCATATTATCCCTTGGTTGAAGGACTTCTGAATGTTCATCTTAAAGAATTGGCGTGGCATCTTTTCAAGGAGATGAAAACCGCTGGTTGTGCTCCGGATGTTTATACCTATAATTTGTTTCTTGATGAACTTGGAAAGTCCGGGAAGGTTGATGAACTTTTTGAGCTGTATGAGGAGATGCTCCACAGAGGATGTAAGCCGGTCGCCATAACTTACAATATTCTCATTTCTGGTTTGGTGAAGTCTAATAAAGTTGAGAGAGCAATGGACTTTTACTATGATCTTGTAAGTTTAGGGTTTACACCTACTCCTTGTACATATGGTCCTCTCATAGATGGGCTTATGAAGGTTAAAAATTTCGACAAAGCAAAGGACTTTTTTGAGGAAATGGCAGACTACGGCTGCAGACCTAATTCCGCTATCTACAACATTCTCATAAATGGGTTTGGGAAAGCCGGTGATCTGAAATCTGCATGTGATCTCTTTAACAGAATGAATAGAGAAGGAGTTAGACCCGATTTAAAGACGTACACCATTCTTGTAGATTGCTTATGCTCTGCCAGGAAGGTGGATGATGCTCTGCACTACTTTGAGGAACTGAAATCAGCTGGTCTTGATCCTGATTTGATTTCTTACAACCTTATGATCAACGGTCTTGGGAAGTCCGGTAAAATGAAGGAAGCACTGTATCTTCTTGATGAGATGAAAAGCAGAGGAATCACTCCGAATCTTTATACCTATAATACCTTGATATTCAATCTTGGGATTGCTGGAATGTTGGAGGAGGCTGGAAGGATGTATGAAGAACTTCAGCAACTCGGTCTTGAACCCGATGTTTTTACTTATAATGCTCTTATTAGAGGGTACAGCAAGTCTGGTGATCCAGATGGTGCATATGCCATTTATGAGAAGATGATGGTCGGGGGTTGTAGCCCAAATAGTGGTACTTTTGCTCAACTACCTAATTAACGGCGGACATTTTAGGTTCTTCAAGTGAAGCTTGTGAGAGCGAGTTCCTAAACTCTGCGTTGGGGCTGCTAAGGTATATACTCATTCCACCACTCCAGGGAACTTGCTGGAGAATGTAAATCATTTCTGCACTTTTTGAATATTCGAAACATGCTAAGCAAAAACGTTATTCAAGACATAGTTGCTATATTTTCTTGTTCCTTAAATCATCACGTACCCCAGAGGCGGATCCAAATATTGGTACTGGGTTCAACAAAAAACCCAATGTACTCTGATGTTCGTTACTTGGGCTGAGGGTCTTCCGGAAACAGCCTCTCTACCTCCTCGAGGTAGAGGTAAGGTCTGCGTACACTCTACCCTCCCCAGACCCTCCTTATGGGAGTAACAATGGGTTTCTTCTTGTTGTTGAACCCGTGATTTCAAAAATACCATGGGTTCAACGATAAGAACCTTAAAGGTTGAACCCATAATATTAAATCCTGGACCCTCCTCTGTTGTACCTTGCTCTCAAATTTATGCCCAAAAATGTAAGACAGAATTTGCTTGTTCCCTTTTCCATTCTCAGAACATCAATGCATCCAAGCTAGAAGTTACTATCTTGTCAATGCTGATAGTTAACTTGGCTGACCGTTGTCTTAACCTTAACTTCTTGGTTCTTTTCTCCAGGGATTACCTCTGCTGATCGGACGTTTACTATTTGGAGCTCGTAGATGTGTCAGCAAGGTTTTTGGGGCGCGGCTGAACCTCAAATGGCTTCGGATTTCATTTGTAAGGTGCTCTATAAATCCGGAAACATTGTCTATATATAAAGTGTTAATATTTGGTTGTTGTAGGTTTATACCTGTGCATCTTGTAAGAATGAGTGGGGCAGTCTTAGCAATAAGTATAGCATATCTCTTATACTTGGTGAATACATGGTGCCTATATCTGTAGATAATTCAACCATAGTTGAGGCAAAACTCTTTCTAAAGTTTTGATTTGTTATTCAGTTTGCCAAAAAATGTAGAGATCTCCTTATTGTTGCTAAGAAATGTTTTAATTCATTATTTACACTGCTTTGTTATGTGATACTTGAGCCGAGGGTTCTTTGAAAACAGTCTCTCTACCTCCATACGGTAAGGGTAAGGTCTATGTACCCTACTTTTCTTATAGATTTGTCCTTCACATTGCTCATGTGTGGTATTGTGTAATGACGGAAAATGATACAATCTATCCAAACGTTGTAGTATTCATCAAGATAATACAGTACAATATGATAAATTATGAAATGATACGTAACAACCATCCAAACAAAGTGTTAAGATTTGAAATGTGATGTTAGATGTGAAGCTCTTCTACAATGCACAATGTGTAACCTTCTTAAGACATGAAGGTCTTTAACAATTGCATCCAAGGGTTCACGGGCAAAATAACAACATGTCCAGTGTAATCCCACGCAATGAGTATATATATATATATATATATATATATATATATATTATTAAAAAAACTCGTCATTTGTTTAATTCCGCAAATTGATCTTAACTCAACGTTTGATGCTATGAATATGTGTGTAGACTATAGGCCAAAATAGTATCACTATTTTTGTTTTTTCATTACACAAAAATTGCTTAAATTATATTCGTATCAACTTAAAAATCACCTTTCTTAGTACTTCATGTTGATTAACACCGATCAAAAGTTCTAACTTCAAAATTTATTCTGCCATTTCTATTGAAACTAAATTAGCTTGAGTAATAATCATAGCATTTAAATTTCTTTTATTAGATTTTTAATGTTTAATCGACTCGGTTTTAAGCGTCTTGATTAATTTCTTTTCACTTCAATAGAGAGGGTAAATCAGTAAAAATAAAAATAATGAAGAGGGTGCAATTTTCTAAAAAGGCATATACATTAAGGAGTTGTTCGTATGATGCAATAAAAAAAAACAACACATGCATTAACTGTGTAATATTAATATTTTGTTTAGTATACTCTATTTGGTATCATGATATTAGCAATGCGAGGAGTATTTGTGCATGCATGACACCAATTGCCCCTCGAAGCCTTTTCCGCAATATTTGTGGATCATATATTTTTTAGAAACTATGTAGTGCATGTTATTTTTAATACACCAAACCAAACACTGAATAAGAAATAATCTCAACATAACTACTGCAACCATAACTAATATAATATATCATATTCAACACTATTCTTATACACCCTAATATATCACTAATACATCATATGAATTGTTTGTGATCAGACTGACTTTCTATTAAAATCAACTGTAATTAACAAAAGACAATTGTTCCTTTATATACAAAGTCACTACAATGAGAACTTCTCAATCTGAAACTATTCATTGATTGTAATTCTGTGTTTGACATAATGCAAAACACTCAAAAAAATATTCCCAAATCCTACAGCTATTCACATGATATTTATATCAGAATAAATGTAGTCCCAACTTTCTTTACTATAATGAAAATGAATTATAAGACCTCTTTTTCAAGTTTTAATACAGCCATGAATGCTTCCTGAGGTACATCAACTTTACCAATAGCTTTCATTCTTTTCTTTCCTTCAGCCTGATGAAAAGATACATGAAACAAATCATTATGCATAATCGTGCGGCCCCAGTTTACATACTACAACAACAGACTCTGTAATCTCATACGTGGGGTTTGGAGAGGGTAGAGTATATGTAGACCTGATCCCTACCTCATAGAGATAGAGAGGTTTTTGTCAATAGACCCTCGGCTTAAAAAAAGCATTTCAAAGCAGTTTGGAAAAGGGAATACAGAAATGAAGCAATACCACAAAGTAGACAAAATCACCATAAGAAGTGATTAGAGTAAAAAGTGCATAGTTTAACTGCAACAACTTCACAAGCAAAATATTGAACAGTAAGCTTGGATTACCGTCTCATATTACTTCCTCGTTTTCAATTTGAGTCTTAGTTTGACAAGACACGTAGTTTAAGAAAAGAATGGAGACTATTGAATCTGGTGTGTAATGTGTCAAAATGTTCTTTGAATCTTGTGATCTTTAAACATGCTATGGAGAATGTAGAATTAGAGAGTTTACCAAGCATAAAAAGAGATTCTTTTTTAAATAGACTAAAAAGGGAAGCACGATCTTAAATTAAAACGATGGGAGTAACAGATAAGGGAAGAGTGATCAATATAACATGTTGGCAAGTACTCTTGCACCGAGAAAATCAACGCTTCCCTCCAAACTAAAGATTCTCAAGTAACTAATGGAATAGATCAGAACTGAAGGCCCAATTGCAACTGGAAACATGACCAGGCTAGGACTGGATTCAGACTATACTACTTTTTAAAGATTTGCTAAAGAAAAAAATTAGAATAGAAACACAAGCTAAAAGATGATGTAGCACCAGAAGGCAGAAGGGAGAACCGTAAAAAAAAGGAACACAAAATGGAGGAAAAAAGAGAAGTAGGACCTAGTCAACTTTATAGATGCCGGAATATGCCCTAGGATTGATCTGTATACCCAGTAGAAACAGAAAGGGACTTGCCAGATACCATGCTCTGAAGCGGAAATCACTTAAAATTGAATTGTCAAACGCATAGGAAACTAAGAAGTAAGAACAACAGTTGGATAGGCTCTCAATCCTTCAACATCTGTAATTTAAGGCCATATTCTCTAAGTGTTAACTTCTTGGGTATAACACTTACTCCAAAAGATGCCACATGATTTCTAGTTCTGGGTAGTATAACAAACCTAAACGTATAGCGCAACTAACAAAATGTGAAGAACATCATGTTGTAAATAATTTGATTTTCTTTGCATAGGTAAGCATGAAACTAATAACAGCACAAGCTAATATTTTAAGAAATACAGTCTAACCATCCATTACGAGTAATTGTAATTGACAAGGATATCCCATAAGGCATTTGTTTCAGGGAACAGGGGTGCAAGGTACCTGTTTCTTGAGCAGTTTCTTTTTTCTCGAGATGTCACCACCTACATGAACGAAGATGGATTGTAAAACAAATTAAGAGATCTTACACATGTCAATATAAACATCATAAATTCTAGATTCTCATCAGCAGCAGAATGAAAATTCTTACAAGGGATTTTGATATGTATATAATACTACTGTTAATATCATCTTGTAATCTTACCATAGCACTTGGCAAGAACATCCTTCCTGATAGCAGATATAGCCTCGCTGGCAATAACTTTTGAGCCAATGGTTGCCTATCATGACAAATTAAGCATTCAATAAAACTAATATGCTATGACAGGGAATAGCAGACACTACAACATTGCTTCACCTTGCATCCATGTGGACCAGATACTTAAACGCATAATAGCACGTTGTTTAAAATTACTGATAGCTTTGCTTCATAACGTGCATATTTTTCGATCATGGAAAATATGTTTTGGTTTATTAATAGCACAGGACGTCAATTTTTAAAAATTCTGCTGCTCATACGAAAGTCTCCATGGATTAATCTTATGCTTTCTGAAAGTACATATTCAAACAAGCACATATCCTTTGTAACACAAAAATTAATATATAAGTCTGAAAAAACAATGCAGCACTCACGTTAAGAGACAATTTTGACTGCTCTCTAAATGACGGAATAAAACAGGGAGTGGAGAGGAAGAAATTGACCAGTTAGTGGGAGTGCAAGATGAAAGATTGCATCAATTTAAATTTAGATCTCTCAAAAGATAGATAACTATTTCAAATGTATAGTATATTCAACCATCAATAAAAGCACTCTTCCTAGGCATAGGATAATTCAGCGTAAAGCTCAAAATAGAAAAGAAAAAGAAAACGAAAAGAAAATAGAGTTTGTAGCCTATACAAAACCTTCACTAAAAAGAATGAAGACACCCATGAAATCAGATTGATGTGAAATATGCACCAAACAATGACGCACTACTCTAGAGCGAGACTTTTTTTTTCCTAGAGCGAGACTTATACCAACTGATGATACACTACTCTTAGAATTCACTTAAATACTTTTATGAAAATAACCAGGAAAGAGCAACATGAAATCAATAACTAACTGAATTCACATTAGACAGTAGTAGGAACCTAACCAAAGTAACTAAGGCTTTTTCCTTAAGAGGAATCAAAGCACGAAAAGCATAGCAATAATATACTAACAATATATATCATTTGAATGAGAAACCACCAAGAATAAATGCGAAAATCGCTTCCTCTTGGAATGAAAAAACAATGTGAATATGAAAACTCTTAATTTCCATTATCACAAAAAGAAAAAAGATGATACACTAAGAAAAGAGATGTACTACCTGGATTGGTACTTTAAACATTTGTCTGGGTATTAGTTCTTTTAGTTTTTGGGTTAAAGCCCTCCCCACAGAATATGCCTGGAAAAAAAAAAAAAGAGAAAGCAAATGTTACATCATATCTGTGCCAAGACAATAATTTGTCTCAAATAAGTGGAATAATTTCAGGTTGGTAAATAAAGTAGAAAGTCAAGATACCTGCAAACTGTAAACTCAATGACTAATCGTTTTTATTTTTGCACAAAGGTTGAAGATTTTAATAAACAGTCAAAAAGATTATAGGAGGAAATGACTTGGATTACATCAATAACTAAGAGCAGAAAAATCAATAAACAATTGCCTGCCAGTCTATTTTCATTTACCTAGTGAATGCTTACGTGGAAGATAAAAGTTATATTCTGTTGACCTATATTCATGAGGCATGCATGTGAAGTTCTTCCGAAGTGCAGTAAACTGTAGTTGACATTGGATGAATTTAGTTTTTACATCATTTCCATGAGAAAAAGCTCCAAATCTCGTCTCTACTGTCAAGGAAAAGTGCACCAGAAGAACTTTATGCAGTAGTTCCATTTCTTTTACATGAATTTGCTTTTCATTTTAAGCACAAACACATGTTACAAGGTCCTTCCTTACCTTGTCTTTATGTACGATGGTTGCCAAGGGTTCGACATGATCACCATTAATGAGAATATCAAGCTTTATCAAATCACTTTCAGTATACCTGGCAGGCACAATAGAGTGGATATCTCATTAGCAAGTTATCAGCAAGTCATGAATTAAACAGCAATAATCTTTGAGGATCCATGCAAAGATCTTTTTATGCATCCAGAATTCTAGATATTCCAATTAATTTAGTAGTGGATCAAGCTAAATGTTTAACTTAACAGTGAGCACTCACGAACAAAAATACCAAACGTATACCTGATTCAGAATATCAAGGTAAATGTGTGCCTTTGACATACACAGCAGAAATAGTGTGAGCTATCTTCAGATAGACATACCATGAAGGTCACATGTAAAAGAGTTCGGAACTTTAATGTGAAGACACTGGGTGTGTTTGGTATGGAAGAAAACATTTTCCAGAAAAGGTTTTCTTATTTTCCCATGTTTTGTTGGACAAAATTTCGGAAAACATTTTCTCTAGGAAAATAAGTTCCTTAAAAATAAGGAAAATGACTTCCTTAATGGAAGTAGGGAAAACAAGTTTTATAAGTGACATTCTATGTTTATTGTATCCTCCCACCCACCCAATGCCACCAACCCCTACCCCTTGACCATCCCACCCCGCCAGCCCCTCCTACCCCTATAGTTTTTTGCTAGATTACATATAAATACTCTTGAGATAACAATTTTTTGCTTACTTACCAAACACTAGAAAATAAGTAAGAAACCAACTTGTTTTCCAAGAAAACATTTTCTAGCCAAACACACGTAAATATAACTAGATAACTATAAGGTTGTAAATATAACTTGACCCACTGTATAACTGAAAGGTTTAGAATGTTGAAGTCAAAGTCGCGATACAAAAAAGAAGTAAATATAACTAGATTGCATCTGTTGCTTCCAACCTATTATGCCATGGACAGTGAAAAACTCCCAACTAGAATATCTAACTACCAATAAACTTTTTACAATTTTTTCATGACATAACAATAGAGATCTTCTTTCTGCAGCAAGATCATTTTTTTTTTCCATGGAATAACAAAAAATAACAATAGGCTGATTTTATGTGGAAAGAGATTTCATAATGTTTGATGGGGAGCCTTGGCGTAAGTGTAAAGTAGTTGCTATGTGACCTGAAGATCACGGATTTGAGTTGTGGAAATAGCTTCTTGTAGAAATACAGGGTAAGACTGCGTACAATACTCTTGTGGTCCGCCCTTCCCCGGACCCCGCACATAGCGAGAGCTTAGTGCACCGGGCTGCCATTTTTAGATTTCATAATGTTCTCCTTTATCATGTGAACTTCTCCTATTCCTCATATATAAGAGGAAGTGGATAGGTACAAAAGAAAACGTGGATACAAATTTGTCTCCCTTACCTTGGAAAAAAATTAACAAATCAACTGAATGCTCATTACCCGAATTAATTCAATCGTGCTAGAAGCATGACTTCAAGAGTTCATTAAGAACTTAAAAGTGGAAACAAGACATGAAGTTAATATTTAAAAGCAGGTGTAAGTTCCAGATTATTAGGAGATCAAAATCATTAGAGATAGACTTGACATTGCATATTATGTTGAGTTACCCAATGAAGTTGTATTCCATGCTTGCATAACCTTTGCTTTTTGACTTTAGCTGATCAAAGAAATCTCCAACCATCTGATGAAGAAAATTGACACATCATGACCGGACAAAGAAAGAAGCTCAACATTCATACACGTTCTTACATAAAAGCAAAAGAAAAATGAAATTATTCCATGATTAAAAAAACCAAAAAAAAAAAAAGGAAACAAAATTCAACATGGAATCCTTTAAAAATGAATACACAGCATAAATTGTGAAGTACCAAAACAACTAGTGAGCAAGACGACAGCCACCCAAATTTTACATCCTTTGGACATGCATGTCTTGTATCCTCCCCCTTTTACAATATACAAGGGCACTAGATCAGAGCACTGGTTAACTAGTTACAAAATAATACCTCAGCAAGTGGCAATTCATATATGATCGATGCTCTATTCTCGGTAATATATTTCATCTCTTTGAATATTCCTCGTCGATCTTGAGCAAGTTCCATAAGAGCACCAATATATTCTTTTGGTGTGAGCAGCTCAATCTGTGTGGAGAAGAGTCACAAGCAGATGCCCAACTAGTTAGAAGTGAGACTGCATACAAAAGACAAATTAGAGACGAGTCAGGAATTCAGAGAGTAACCTTAACAAATGGCTCTTCAATTGACCGTCTTTTTCCAGGTTCAGGAAGCAAAGATGGATTTGAACACTCAACCTGGATCAGATCAGATGCATGCATATAAAAACTAACATCAAAAGACAGTCTCCCATAAAAAGTAACAATATTGGAACATGAACATATACTGCTTGAAAGTATGAAAAACTTAAAAGATGAACCATTTATAATACTCTGAAAAAAGTCAACATTTAGAGCTAAGCTCTGACAATTTCATTGGAACAAAGAGGCACAACTCAGAATAAAAAGTTTGAGTACAGGGCAAGAGATGTTACGGTATCACCATCTATGCAATTGACTCGGTAAACGACACTTGGGGCTGTAGTTATTAGAGACAAATTGTACTCGCGCTCGAGCCTTTCCTGGTGAAACAAAAGTTTATCAGAGCACATGAGAAGCACAGACATCAAGGTAAAACATAACCAAGTTACTAACAGAGAAGTTAACACAAACATTATTCTAACCTGAACAATTTCCATGTGAAGAAGACCCAAAAACCCACATCGAAATCCAAAACCCATAGCACTTGAAGTCTCTGGCTCAAACTGCAAATTTGGAATTATGAGAGAAAAATCTTACACAAATTTGCAACTTCCAAGTTGATGGAAAATATCCATAACAATTGTTACAAGTAAAAACGGAAGATAAAATGGTTACTACACAAGAATATGCATAAATCTGCAAATTTATTAAACAATATTTGGCAAAGGATCATAATGGGGTCGACTGCTGTGAATGCATATATCTGAACATAACCAACATTTCCAATATAAATTGAAGCATAGGGAGTATATCATAAAAGCCAGAGTAAAACAAAGGACACATGATTCACAAGATTATGAACACTGACTACAAAAATAACGCTTTGACAAGTTTTCAAAAGCATTGCTGCGAGAAAGTTCAGGAACACAACAGAAACTGTCAGAATTTATATTGCAAGTCAAAATTTTTTTTACCTTTAATGCAGCATCATTAAGTTGCAATTTCTCCAACGCATCGCGAAGCTCACTAAACCTGCAGGAATGTTGACAACCGTTTATAGGGGGAAATCTATTTGAATTCATACATATATTAAATAAAGTTTATAAATAGAAATATACTGGTCGGCATCAACAGGGAACAAGCCACAAAAAACCATTGGAGTAGCCTCCTTGTATCCCGGTAGTGATTGTTCTGCCTTTCTCTGGAAGTGTGTTATAGTGTCACCCACCCTAGCATCAGCTACGGATCTTATGGAAGCTGAAAGAAAGCCCACCTGAAATGA
This sequence comes from Solanum appendiculatum, assembly GCA_018342035.1. Classification (NCBI taxonomy): domain Eukaryota; kingdom Viridiplantae; phylum Streptophyta; class Magnoliopsida; order Solanales; family Solanaceae; genus Solanum; species Solanum appendiculatum. The sequence goes on along the minus strand of JAGDQO010000489.1, from coordinate 235,630 downwards.
TAAACTAAAAACCTTACAATCCCATAATTTAAAGAAAATTGACCTATTTAAAATGAAGATTTGAAGGAACCCTATCATGATTTGTTAATGTTTGTCAAATCAATTATTAGTTTCTTTTTCGTTTTTCAATGATTTGCAATACTTTGACGCATTGATTTCTTGATAATTTTTTTACAATGGTGGTGTCTGAGCCACCTTGTGGGCACCTCGATTATTCCACCGAGCACCTGACCCCCACTAGCAAAGGTACTGAGTAACTTTGGCCATCAAGGCTTAGATAGATGGGAAGAAATTACCTAGTGATTTTGTCACCGTTAGCAAGATTTCTCAAAAATTAACTGTAGAATCAAATCTATCTATCTTGGTTTTCAAGGTTGTAGAATTAAATAAGTCAGATAAGATATTTTACCTCTCCAGCGTATAATTGATCAACTTGCAACTGGTTGGGAGATAAAACTCCTAATTCATCAGCATAATAATCCTGCATTTGTTGTGGTTGAGAATAAGCCAACAGATATTGTGATTTATCCATCAACCAAATAAGAGAACAGAAGAGTTTAGAAAATTGAGAAGGTCATTGGTAAAGAATTTTAAAATAATCCTTGTAGATGAGAAAAGAGGATCTAAGTGGAGATTGCTATAGCACTCCAGAACAAGATGCCTTCAAAATTTAACACATAGATCCTAACCAGAAAACTAAAAGAAAAAAAGAAGAAGATGAACAGAGGAATAGCTTCCATCAGTAAGGTTGTATCTCAGAGTATGTCTAGTTCTTAAAGACATCAGGAGGTCAATGATATTACTTTATCAGATCCAAGGGGTTTTATTGAAGATTTGAAGATTCTAGAATGAACTACTAATTTTATGGGATGAAAGCATACTATTTCTTGTAAAAGATTTCTTTTCACACACATTAGGAGTTATAGGATTGAACCGCTAGTTGTATGAAGAAAAAAAAAAGCTTATGAAAGATAACTTTTTCACACACATAGGCGTTAGTTGTTGACTGCCCACAAACTGTTCTTGCCTTACATTCTCCTTGGGTAGCAAATAAGGTCTTTCTTTTCGAACAATAAGTCAGACTATTATTCTCAACGGTGGAGCACATAGAATCAGCAACTATATCACAGAATGTTAGGTGATGATTTTCCAAATGACCACCTGGTACAAAAGAAAAGGTAAAGTATATAATTAAGAAACCATACCTTCCCACTGGCCATGAAAAGTACTCTATCACCTTTCTTAATAGTCCCATCAATGACTCGAAAATAGACAATAACGCCCCGATATGGATCATAGTAACTGCAAACGGAAACAAATTCAGTTAGTTATGATGTGTTATTCCAAGTTTTTCATCAATACATGCTAGCAGCTCAATAAAATTAACAACGTTAGTATTTCGCTTGCAAATATGGGTAACATTTTCCAAAGTAAATAGTAGATAACATCAGTAATATTGAGATTAATATCCAGTATTTAACATTGGGTATTGCAACTGCAAGATTCAAAATCTATGAGTATTTCCATGCATAAGCTTTCAAATATCTGAAAATAGTAGTGAAATAACGCTAATATATTCAAGTTTACCCTGTGCGCACCCAAAGGGTAGCGGCTGCGGGTTTCCCTTGTCATAAAAAAAAAAATAACGCTAATATATTCGAAGGGCTATCGATCAGATATACCTGTCAAATATAAGAGCCCTCAGAGGCCTTCCGGCAGTATCACGCGGAGGTGGAATCCTCTGAACAATTGCGTTTAGAATTTCAGTAATACCTATTCCTTCCTAATGAGGAGAAAACACATATCAAATTCCACAAGTTGTTGTAAGGCTACTTATTCAACCACTACTTCACCTTTTCTTCTCTTTGATCAAACGTAGAATCTGCCATGCATTCTTTGAACAGAAAGATTGGGAAATGAGTGTTATCAAAGAAATTACCTTTGCTGAGGTGTATATTGCATTGCTACAATCCAGGCCAACAATCTATACAACAAGATGAGTTGATTCTATGGTTAATTGTGAAGTTACAGAAGCGTCAAGTATCTTTTTCCTTCAATCATATCCTGACAGCTATACGGCAAACCATTGACAGCAGAGCACGGAAAAACATAAATTATCAATTAAGGCATTATAGTAGTCATCTAACCTTAGAGAAAATTTGCAAAAAAATATAGAGCAAGTAATACTAGTCATAACAGCATTAGTAATATTGAGAATGACAACCAGAGGGGTAGCAGGAATCTTAGCCATAGCATAGTGATTTAGTAGTGCAGACAATTATAATGGCACCACAAATAGTATCTATAACTATAGAAACAGACACAAAGTTCTGAACTGTATTTATATCAACAAACCAACCTCTTCTATCTCTTGACAAACACGACTTGGATCAGCCCCTGGAAGATCAATCTTGTTCAAAACCTGAGGAGAAGAATCATCATTCTTGTAAATAAATAACTAAATAAGTAAGAACCGACACGATTTGAAGATAACAATGACAAAAGAACTGGGGCTTCATAACAGATAAGAAATGACGAGAGCAAAGATGCCCCTGCATCCTTACCATGATGTAGAGCACATTTAGAAAATCAACAAACTAGTGAATCATAGCTTTGAAATAATCGGTGCATCCAACCCAAAACCTCAATGCAATGGATAGAGTGGTCAAGGACACTATAAACCTCTTGGGAGACCCTTGCACGGAAAGTGTAGCATTCCCTAAAACCCTTTAGGAACCCTTAAACCGAAGCTACATAGGTCTTCACTAGTTAAAAGCTCAGATGACATTAAAAGGAGAGCAAAGAAAAGAGAAAGAACTCTTAAGAAATTTGGTTGTTGATGGTATACAAGAGGGACTTCTTATATAAGACTTTTTAGTATACATCCAATAAGGTAAGTAAGTTAATTCCTACAATTGCATACAGTATATTCAAAAGTACTGTATGTCACGGAATAATCTTCATAAGATTCTCTGCTCAAGTTCAATTAATTTAAACAAGTAGTGAATGCAGACACATTTAAATATATAACTTAATCAATGCTGTTGACTTTCAATAGTTTTGAAAACACAAACTAAGCCAGTTTAAAACCATTAATCTTGAATTGCTAGAAACCATCAATAATAAATAAATCCTGTAACAACAGAAATCAGCTGATATTTACCACAATTGAAACATCTGATATAGTTATGTGCTTGGAATGTAAGTCACGATATACCAATGATACACATTAGCATTACACCAACTTACCGGGATGATCTCAAGATTATTTTCCAATGCTAAATACACATTAGCCAGGGTTTGCGCCTCTACTCCCTGTAACATAAGAACTCAACTTCAGAATTGGTCACTGCAAAGAACTCAATTTATTGTATAAAATGGAATAGAGCAGTTCATATACTTTAACTATAGCAACTAATTAGAACTGCAACTTAGAATCATCATATGCATGTTATGAATAGATTCAAAAATATAAAGGAGGCAAGTGTTTTTAAACCTGGGACGCATCAACTACAAGCAGTGCACCTTCACAGGCAGCAAGAGACCGAGAGACCTGATATTAGTGAAGAATTAATATGGCATCAAATGGAAATCTGTTTTGTGCTTCACGGGAGATAATTCCACAAATCAATCACCTTTGGGGCACACTACAAATGCATTGTGCATTTTGGTGAATTTAGTCTGCTAATTTATAGCATATTGGGTGATTCCACTAGGCTAGATGGAAGTTGGTTAGTCACTAGAAGGCAAAGAGCAAGTTTTAAGTGAAAATGCATTATTTACATTTTAATGGTCAGCTGGTCATGTCAACATTTCCAAAGCGAAATTATAAGAATCACTAAGGAGTAGGTTATTTTACAGTTGGGTCCCCACATATATTTGGAACCGATCTCACTTGATTATTCCCTACACATTTGCCCCCTACAACCCAACTCCAAAAAGAAGTTTCACAAAAAGATTAGAATTATATTGATCTAAATGAACCATGCATGGTCGTGCCTAACATGGTATCTTATATTCCCTCCATCCCAATTTATGTGGCAGTTTTTTACTGTGCATTAAGTTTAAGAAAGAAAAAGACTTTTGAAACTTGTGGTTTAAAACAAGTCAGACATTTGTATGGCTATAAATCATCTCATTAAGGGAAAGTATGCCACATAAATTAGAATAGCGGAAGTATTAGATAAATGCTAAAGTAAAATTGTTGATCTCCAACCTCCTTCAAGATCAATAAAAGTTGTACATTATAGTAGGCTTAACTTCTCCAATCTCTTTTGCTTTGGTTGAATCATTTTGAATGGGCAAAATTAACAATAACAACCACAAAATAAGTGGCATATGTCATGGTGAAAGCAATTCACAATTTGAATCCTTGATGAGCTATTCACCACACAAACCAAACGATGTTGTTAGATTCTAATTAGATAAGAAATGAGATTGCTTAAGTTATGACCAGGTTCAGCTTTGGTATATGAAATCTTCAATTTAAGATGACGCAATCACTTCATATATATTGGAAATTTTTTCTGTTATATTGTTACAGGAGCAACACAAATTCATTGTTGTTTTGACAAAATTAACATCTTGCTCAGTAGCCCACCTATCCTGGAATGTGAACCATGAAACAACAACCATATGCATACAGAGTTTATACCTTATATGATTAGGATGGTTTGTATACTGTAAAATTGAGGGTTAGCACAACACTTTGATGTTAAAACCATTTCTGCCACATACCTCATATGAGAAATCTACATGACCTGGAGTGTCAATCAGATTAAGGCAATATGGCTCATTTTCATAAATGAAACGCATTCGAGCAGCCTGCAACAAGAAGCTACATGAATTTACTTTGTTTGCATTACAACATATCCGGTGTAGTCCTACAAATGGAGTCTGGAGAGAGTAAGATGTACGCAAACCTTACCACTACCTTTGTGGGGTAGAGAGGTTGTTTCCGATAGACCCTCGGATCAAAAGAAATGTAAATGAAGCAAGGTGGGAAGACAGCAAAATAACAAGATATAAGGCAAATGAGGAAAAGAAACACGGACTGCAAATAGAATGATCAATATTGAGACAAAGAAAGGTTTCAAGAACATATAATTCAAACTTTTTGTTGACACTCTTTCTACTTTCGTCAATTAACATAATATCGCCACAAATAGCATATACCATGGGACTTTATCATCTATATTGTTGGTTATGTCGGTTAGCTCATCCATAACTAGCCAAACAAGCATGCGCTTAATGTAGATCCCTCATGTAAGCTCATGGTTACGGAAAACTCCTATGTATCTCCCACTATTGTTCCCATACCTGTGACTATTCCTTCATACTAATTATTTATGGCATTCTATCTTGCTCGAACTCTTCAAGAATGTCGACTGGTGCATGTCTAATCCTTCAAAAGTAGTGCATTTTTTAAGTATTCGACACGGGTGCGGCATCATTTTTTTGGGGAGTCCGAGCAACATAGATGGCATTTATATATTTGATATGAATCTCTTTCTTCTCTAGTTCCCACAACATGATTTTCCTTCACACTCTTATCATATGATTTCTCTATGTCAGTCACTTCCATCTTAGATCATTTCCTATCAGTTCCGGCAATCTTCTTGGAAAGAATATAGCTTATGAATATCTACCACTGGTGATTCCAAACTGGGTTTTTTTCACTGTTATAGTGTTCCCAAGTTTGTGCTCCATCACTCGTTCCTAGAGTTCCATTTTATGATTCATAAGTTTAGTGTCATGATAGATGGCACGACTTTGAATATCTCATTTGTTCTTATAGAAAAGTATCTTTTAGATCTTCTCCAAGATAGTTCACGCATCAACAGCTTGGTAGCAAGACCTAATGATAGTCCAAAATACTGAAGAGAGAGAGAGAGTTTAGAAAAATAAATTGTATCAAAATTCACTCCTTCCAAGATTAGTCTACAACACACATGTTGCTAGGAAGAGGAGAAGAAAGGTTGAGTGAACCGTATTTACTCCTTTTTAGAGTTACAGAAATAAACTTGCCAAAGAATAGAAGGTGGCTAAAAGGCTTTGTCCCCCTGCCCCCAACCTCCAGCAATTACCCATTAAATGGCCTTCATAAAAGGCTAAGGGTTCCCCACTCGCCCCCCACCCCAATCGTTCTACCTTTTCTAGCATTCTGCTAAGCCTACTATTACACATAGGACTAGTGGAGGGAAATGGGAATATAAAGTTTCCTTCATGCAATATGCCAGAAACTTTGTCAAAACAAGCGGTCCTTCCACTAATAGAGGTTCTTAGAAGTAGAGAAATAGTTCATTCTTTTATAATTTGACCGATATTTAAAAGAGGAAGGTTCTAAAAATAACAACTTGCTCTTATCCTAGAATCCCCCATATATGAGACGATTGCTCATCAAAGGAAAGAATTCTTCAATCACACTGAAATCCTGTAAAAGCAATGAAAGACTGCAGCTTGCATTTTACTGTCAACAAGCATCAGTTTCTAGGTTCTAGTAGTAGTACTATATACATTATCACACAACATTAATTAGAAATCCGAAATGTGTTCTTGTCTCTATCTTCATAAATACTGTTAGAATCAAACAAACTATCAACTAGACCAGAAATCTTACTCAAAGCTCACATTGACACCAAGTAAAATATTTTTTTTCCTTGTTGGGGTTCTGGATTAATAATTACAACACACCTGCAATTTGATAGTGATGCCTCTTTCTCTCTCCAAATCCATATTATCTAGAAACTGTTCCTTCATGTCTCGGCTCTCTACGGTTCCCGTCATTTGCAGCAACTTATCTGCCAACGTCGATTTCCCGTGATCAATATGTGCTATTATTGAGAAATTCCTTATATTCGATATTGGTACCTACATACATACAAATATAGCAAATGCCAATTCATCTAACCAAATGAAATATCACAAAACAATGGACTTAAGTTATATAGACTAATGTTTACACAATCAATAAATTTTAACCTATGTTAGCAGATCTGTTATCATTTTTAAAAAATAATCAACTAATGCTACTCAAGTGATTTACCAATAATTACCTAATAAATGAGCTGATTGTGTAAACATTTTTTTATACCAGTAGTTTTTACACTATCAATGAATTTTAACCTGTGATGACAAGTTAGTTACAATTTTTACCAAATAATCAATCAATGTTAATCAAGAGATTTATTTACACTTACTTATATTTACCCAATAGGTGAGCTGATTGAGTAAAGTACTTTTTATACCTGTCCCTTTTACACTTTTTAAACATGTAATAGCAAGTTAGTTGCTATTTTTCTATTTTTTGATAACCCTGGTGTACAGGCCAACTTGCGCTCACCTCAAGTAATTACACGAGATATTTATCACCTCCCCCCAGCAACAAGTACCAATAACACTGTGCACCAAGTCTATGACAGATAAGAAAAAATCACAGATTATTTTTGTCCCTGCTAGAATTTGAACCTGAGACGACCTCATGGTTCTCAACCTACTTTATTGACCACTAAGCCACACCATTGGGTGCTAGAATTAAGTTTATCTGACATTCTATTAAGGTTTATCAAGAAATTTACCTATAATTTTCTAATAAGTGAGCAAATTTTGTAAATATTTAAGTTTTTACCTATCAATGAAAGGTTAGTAACTATTTTGATCACATAATCAATTCATGTTTATCTTCTATTTTCTTCTTTTAAATCTGCTTTGACATGTGTTATTTGAGCCAACAGTCTCTCGAAAAGGTAAGGTCTGCATACACTCTACAATCCTCAAACACCACCAACGGAATTTCACTGGTTATGTTGTTGCTGTAATCAATTAACGTTTATCAACAAAATTTACTTACAATTACCTAATAAATGAGCTGATTAAACTCAAAAACAAAAAATGCGAAAATGAGACCTTCAACAGACGGTCTTTGCCGGCGCGAGCTGTAGCCTCTAGGTCAGTCGCAGCTGCTTGGCAATGCACCCGAAAACTACTACGCCACCGTTGCCGCCGCCGTCGTACGGACTGAGCTCCATCGCTGCGTTTGCTTTTCAAGAGGTTGCTGAAGTAGAGATTTGCAGGGAAGTTGAAGCAATTTTGGTGCTGCTGAGTTTTAGCAATTTGGTATTGATGAATGAATTCCGGGCGGCAAAAATTTGTAGTCGCCATTTTCGAATGGCGCACTGTTAGAATTTGGTTGCTCTTGGTATATCTTTGTTCTCTGGTTTTTCGGGGCTTTTCAGCCACGAGATGAAACGATTAGGCAACGAAAGCATTTGGGGTGGTTAATTGAATTTGCCGGTTTTGTTATCTATTGTTTCATAATGTATCATATTATAACGTATTGTATTATTTTAGTGAATACAGTGCTAAATTAGATTGTATCGTTCTCCGTTGTTACATAATGTCACTCATTAATAATTTGAATCATAAATTTGCAGTGTTTGGGTAGAGCAACTGTGAAAAGGTAAGGTAAATGATGAAATATGATTATTAAATAATAAATAAAGAAAATGAGAAGAAAATAGTAAGGTAACGATGCGATCACATCAAATCGATTGTTACATAAAATGAGTCTTTTCGTTGTTACCTAAGGATGAATTTAAATGATACGATACAATAAAATTTAAGTAACAATCAAAACAAACATCGATAGACGAAGCTCTCTCTTTATCATCTCGTGCCAGATGCAACATCCTTTTTCCTTCTCGCGAACCATGGGAGCGCCTAGCGAATTCTCCTATTTCAATAAGAGACGTGTTTGGGCCCGCTTTGAAGACAGCCAGGAACTACTAGCACAAGATCCAGCGTCTTTTCATGTCGAAGACACGGGTTCGATTCCCGTAAGGGATAGGTACTCATTCCCGGCCGCTTTCAGTTAGTGTTCATTGCTGAGTGATCGCTCGCTATCTGGCTGGAAAAGATGGTCCGGAAGCTTCCTCTCTCCCAGCAAGCAAGAAAGGAAGCAAGTTTAGTGAACATAGAGATGGATTTTGCCCAGCTGTTGTCAGATCGCCTTCTTTGCTTGAAGCTCAGTTATTCTTCTTTCACCCACTTATGAAATTGAAGCATGTAGTCTCGCCGCTAGTAGCCATGGATAAGCCTCATTTCTAGGAAGCCCGCTTAGCCTTCAATCACATCACTATTGTTAGATCCTTTGATCGTGTATTAGTTATAGCCAACCTCTTTCTGTCCTCCTATCTGATAAGCATGTGCTTCCCCCGCCCGTCCATGGAGGCATTATGGTTGGAAGGCCTTCCTTAGCGGCCTCTTCCTCAAAAGGCAGGATTGAAGGCAAATGAGTAGAGACTCGCGATGATCATCAGTGGAGCTGGTTCTGCTTCAAGATCATTGGTCTCAGGGTAAGTAGGTGAGTGATCCGTGGAAGGGTTTGACGGTAACCTTTGGCTAAGAGCCCGTAGTTAGATATAGTATTCACTAATCAGCGAAGCGCTAACAAGGTTGTCCGGGAAAGCATCTGACGAAGCAAGAAGTCCTTGAACTCTCCTAGGATGGGAAAAGCCCCCCTCTCTTCATTTCATTATTTCATTGACGGGTTTTCACGACATAAGCCAGTGGAAGCAAACGGGCAATCGGCTGTATATAAGGTGCATAAATTATTTCGCGTTATATCTTTAATATTTGATTACAAATTTTACAAGGTATGACATGAATAATTTAATTTAATGCAAATATTTAGTAACTAGTTCTAAAAGAAAATCATACATTAGGCAATACCAAATTCATATCAATAAGCACTACAAATCTTGAAATTATTGTTTGGTAATTTTATTTTATTTCTCGCATAACTTAACTCTTAATCAAACTATAAAGGGTGGGGCGGTAAGCTTTCTCTCAACAATAATAGGGGTGTGTAAAAATTGAATCGAAAAAAATATTATTGATTTATTTTTATTGGATTATTGGGTTAACGAATTTTTAATGGCTTTATAAAAAAAATTATCTAATTATCGATTTGGTTTTTATTTTTTAATATTGAGTTATTGGATAAACCGATAACTCATTAAGACGGTAGTAATTACTACTTTACCTTTAAATAAATATTAAATATTAATATCAGTATCATACTGGTTAGTGGTTACTTTCTTGGAAAAATTACATAGAATGGCAAACCTTACTAGTTTATTAGGCATAAAGGGTACATTTTAATTTATTTACATTTAATAAATACAGTTTTAATTTTTTTGCCATTAACAATGGGACCCACACGAATCAACTCTTCCTTATATATATATCATTATATACAATTCAATTTTCTCTCTCATGAATTCAAACCATTAATTTCGCCATAATTATTTCTTCAACTTCCAAGATTGTATGAATTATATCTCCTAAAATCACTCTTCATCTTTCAATTTAAAATTTGAATTGGGAAAATTTCACCTTCTCCCTCCAATTCTTTTTTCAATTTTCGTGAACCGCCTAATTCGTGGGTAAGTTTTTTTTTTTCCCCAGGTTTCATCAGTTGTATAGGTATTGTGCTTATTAGTTTTTGTATAATTTTTTTTCAAAATACCTCCATTAGCTATCAGACTATCAGATTTCAAAGCAAGATGGACGATTCGACCCCATCTTCTAAACTTGTTCTAGAGTAAAAATCTATTAAAGAATTGAGATCGAAGAGAAAAAATGACTATGTATACTTTATGCTTAATTCTCAATTCTATGCTGCCGTTTGTATATTTTATTTGATATATACAAATTGATTGACATATATGTATACAGAGTTTTGTATATTTAGTTACTATATACAAAATTGCATGTAGTATCTGTATATTAGCATATATAAGTATTTTATTTATATATTTTATTTGATATATACAAATTGATTGACATATATGTATACAGAGTTTTGTATATTTAGTTACTATATACAAAATTGCATGTAGTATCACAAGATTGTATGAATTATATCTATATTTTCTGCTCTTCAACTTTATACTCAATCTTCAATGCTTTCTTATTCACGTCAACTCCAATCTGTGTCGCAATTGTTGTATAAAACTCAAGAAAAGATGCTTGTTCTTTAAATACTATCCTTATTTGTATACAAATTTGCAGATTTGTATATAACAATTCTATATACTATTCATTACAATTATTTCTAGAATTTATACACAATATAAACAAAATTATACAAATAATACAGAATCGTACTATATACAAACTTTTTTTGACTATTATAAAGTCTACACAGAATGTATATATATACACGTTCCTCAATTTATATACAAACGTTCCCAATATACATATAGAATTTATATATACAATTCACATACAAGTTTTTACACAATTAAAACTCAAAAAAATTGTACACAAATTTTATCAACTGCACAATATACAAACTTTTTTTGACGAATATAAAGACTACGCTTAAAACAAAATGTGGAAAATTAAATAAGACCAATCTTTTTGTCGAATCATACACACTTGAAATATACAAATCGTGCATTTCAGTTTTATATACAAACATTCCCCACATACTCAAAAACCTTGTACCAAACTTATATCAACCTTACAATATACAAACTGTTTGACTAATATACAAATTACAGTTAAAACAAAATTTAGAAAATTAAAGAAGAACAATCTTCTTGTCGAATCATATACATTTCAAATATACAAATCGTATCTTTGATTTCATCGAACTACAACCACTTAAAAAAGAAAAAGAGGAAAAACCATGAATTTTAAACGAACCAAAACATTACCTGCACTTCAATATACAAAAGTTTTGCTTAATCCTATGATTTAGTAGTGGGTGGGAGGAAAAATCTGATTTTTCATATGGAGTTTCTATGGAAATAGAACTCTTTTTCTTGGAACAAGAAGTATTTAATTGACACAATTCCCTTGAATTATGGGATTGTGTATCATCAGTTACCGCATTTAATGCTCATTAATTCATAAAATACAATTTGTATATTACTGAGTCAAGAAACACGCTATATACAAAAAAAAAAATCTTAATAGCAAACTAAAATATACCCATAAAATGTAATTATATAAACTACACTCATATAGTGTTATTTCTTTAAATGCAATTGTCATATCTGTAAGTTACCCTACTTTCTTTGCCCTTTAGACTTCAATTCACACTTCACAGTTATTTGAGTTGTAATGACCCGGTGGTCTTTTTGGTATTTTGTGAAATTTATCGTTTTGCCCCTCCCGATATCGACCCCCGAGTTGTTTCTTAATTGAGTTTTGGAAGTTGGTTCCAAACTTTGAGTAAAAGTTGAGTTTTTGGTAAATTTTGAGTTTGAAAGGCTTAAGTTGCTTAAAAAGTGGTTTTCGGAGTTTTTTGGAGTTTCGAGTGTCGAAATAGAATTCCGTCGATTCCATTAGTTCTGGAATGTGGTATCTAATCCGTGAGAGTTGTCGATTTTTGATTCCGAGTCTTTTTTGAGGATTTGAGATCCTAAGTTGTGAAATTGTGGAATTTATGACTTTAGGTTGACTTTGGTCAACATTCACAGCTCGGATGCTCGGATCGAGATTCCGAGAATTCTGTTGGATTCGGGGGATAATTTTAGGCCTAGGTGAGGTCTTGGTTGATTTTTGAGAGGTCCCAAGCTTGTTTTAGCTTTTTCAGGCGTGAGTTAGTTTCTTGAGGTTTTCGCGGATATCGAATCAAGGAGACCTTGGATTCATGTTTTGACGGTTCCATTGAGTTCAGAATGTCTAGTTTAATTGATTTGTATATCTGATTTGTGTGTACGGGGTTTCGAACGAATCCCGAGGATCAATTTGATGTTTTGAGAGTTAGTTGATTTTCTGGTTCTGGTGCATGACCATTTTGGTCATCGCGATAGCAAGGCTCCCTCGTCGCGATCGCGTAGCTTTGTTCTGAGGTGCATCGCGATCGCGATCGCCATCTTGATGGTCAAGTTTAATGAGCTGACCCATTTAACTCATCGCGATCGTGAAGCCTTGGTCATCGCGATCACGGTGAGCATTTTGTGTGTGGGCAAAATGTTTTCCTAAAATCGGGGTTTCAACCCATTTCGCCATTTTTTAGTCTTAAGAGCTTTGGGGTGGCGATTTGGATCAGTTTTTCGAGGGAAATCATTTGGGTAACGATTCTTAACTCTAAATCTTGAATTACCCATTATTATTTATGGATTTATGTGCTCAAATCAAGTTTTTGAAATGAGAAATTTGAGTTATTTTCAAGAACTCAAGGATTTAATAAAATAGTGATTTTGAAGTGATTTTAATCCCTTTTTCGAAATGGTTTTCACTAATGAGTTCCTAAAGCCTTGAGTAATAATTTTGAAGTATTATTTTCCGAATTCAAACCTCTATTTTTGATATTGGGTTTGAGTTGCTTGACCCATTTCTTTACATAATTGATGTAGGAAGTGTTGTTTCCGATGGGTGATTGTGAATACTTGATTATTTTAGATTGTTCGGTTTTGAAAGTGATTCGGAAGGGGAAAACTCAACTTTTGAAGTGATTGTTCATTGATTTGTGGCAAGTGACTTCCTAAACCTTGTATTCTAGTTGAATTCGTTGCTTCCTTCGTTGATTGTGTGTTGGGAGTAATGGAGATGAGGTGAAGGGTTTAAATTGTCCACTTGTGATATCCAAATGCATGATAATGGGTTAATTTGAAAAAGGCTATGTGTGATCATGATGATGTGAATTGCCTAATTGTAACCCTTGTTGATTAATTGATGAAATGCTTGAAAGCATGAATGTGGACTTGAATTGTGTAATTGTTGTATCTTCTACTTGGTGTGATATTGCTTGTGTGTGCATTGATCGTATAACATCGTGATAAGACATGTGATAGCTTGTGATGCCGAGGTCATTTCCGGCTAGTGATTGATATGAACCTAGGTCATTTTCGGCTAGTGATTGATATGAGCCGAAGTCATTTTCGGCTAGTGGATGATATGTGTTGTTGACACCGAATTTTGACCCTCCTTTCTTCTAATTTATTATTTTCGAGCTTCTAATTTAATAACGTATCAAATTATCCTTTTTCACAACTATTTTTTACTACTACAACTATTTATTTACTAAAATTATATGTTTTACTATTATCACTTTTTACACCTTTTTTTCTTCTTAAATAATCTATTGTCGTCATTTTATTTCAAGTTTCGTACTTATTAAATTAATTATAAATCCTTATTTTGTATTTATATGTATATTAGCGTAAAGTTGTAATATTGATATTTTTATTATGCAAATTATTAGTTGTCATCTTTTAATATATCTTATATTGGTTATTAAGTTAGAAGCCCAAAATAATTTAAAAGATGAAAGAAAAAGGTCAAGAAATTCGGCCCAAAGGCCTTAAATCAGACCAAAACTTTTCAGCTCATATTTTATACCAAAATTTGTCCAAAAATAGCCCAACCTCACGTTTTCTTCACCAGCAAACCCACTCAAGTCTTAGAATCAAATTAGGTCTTTTCTCTTTTTTCAATTCCAGTCTCCTCCATTTTTGGCTAAGCTTCAGGTCTCTTTCGCCTTGGATAGAGGCTCCTCTCCATTTTCGTACAGGCTTCAATAACTCCATTAGTTCTCTTCATCTCTCTTCTTTAATTTGATCAACAAAAGGCCAAAAGATTTCTGAAATTTCTGATGAAGAATCACCAAGCATAGGATTTGAAATTCAAACGGTTATCCCGCCCAAATGCTAAGTCTAAGTCCTTAGTTTTTCATTATAAATACGGAAAAGGGTCAAAACTACCCTTAAACTATCTGAAATAGATTAAATATACCCTTAAATTATATTTCGGCTAAAAAATGTCCTTCCCGTCTAACTATTGGTCCACCTTTACCCTTCTGTTTAATGGAAGAGCAATGTGGCATCTATGTGTGTATTAAAATGCCACATAGACTCCACGTGGGCACGCCAAACACCCCCCCCCACCTCCACATAGACAAAATAACCCTAATTTCACTCATTTTCCAACTTTTCATCCTTAAGAAAAACTCAAAGCGACTTTTCTTCGCGGCTAGGGTTTCAAAGTAGATGTCATCTTTCTTCGCGGATAGGATTTCAAAGTAGCTAGCATTTGTGGATTTTGTGGCTAGTTAGTAAATCATTTTTCTTATGCTACTATGTTTACGATTTCAAAGCATCATAGTTAGGGTTTGCGATTTGTATAATATTTTGGTATGTTAGATTAGATTACTTGTTTATTTGAGTTCAAATAGTAGTATTCATGTGATTTTAGGTTTGTGCATTGGGATAAGTTCTGATTTTTGTAATCTTTTGAGAATTTTGTCTCGTATATGGTGGTCCTTTTCTGTTAACGTTAGATTTAGTGAATAATTTGAGTTGTTTGTATGTGAATATATATTGTTTAGTCTGAATTTGATGTATGTGGTCCCAAATGCCCCTTTTCGTTGTTTATTATGGCCTGTTTGTTCATACTTTTTACCTCTATTGTTTATGTTGTAATTAACATGTGGCCCCCTTTATATTTTTTCTTTCTTTTAATATAGATTCCTAAAGTTTAAGGCATGTTTGTTCATATTTTTTCCCTCTATTGTTTATGTTGTAATAGACATGTGGCCCCCTGTATGTTTTTCTTTCTTTCTTTTAGTATAGATTCCTTAACTTTAAGGCATGTTTGTTCATATTTTTTCCCTCTATTGTTTATGTTGTAATAGACATGTGGCCATAAAGTCACTATGTTTGAGGCCCATTATGTCTGCTTTTCTTTTCTCAGTTCAATATGAAAGATCTTTTGGATGACCTTTGCATTATGGGGGTAAATGGATTACAAACCCACAACTAGTATATGACAAGAAGTATGTTGCTACTAGGAGAGACACTGATTCAGATCTCTTACACTATGATAAAATAGTGGAAGAGTACACAAATAACTTGGGATTTGCGCTTGTGAAACAAATACTTGTGAAAGGGTCTTCTGGAAAATTTTACTTGGTTGAAGGAGATGAAGGAATTAGGACACTCCAATACCTATTAAATGAACAATTTAAGGTGGTTCATTTCTTTGCTGTGGATGATTTTGAAGAAACTATTTCTGCACCAAATATTATTCACCATAGTGAAGCATACTTTGTAGAGTGTGAATATGGAACTGATGCTGAATCAGAAAGTGGTAATGACAAGTCTAGTGATAATGACAAATCTAGTGATGATGAATATAACTTTGATGAGTTAGAGCTCATTAAGATGCAAAAAACTAGAGAAGTAAATGTTGATCTCAGTCACTACAAATAGCTTCATCCCTCCATGACTTTCTAGGACTTGAATGAGGCAAGAAACATTGTGAATTTGTATTCTCTTGCAAATTCTAAGCCTATAGTAGTGGAAAAAAGTGACAGAACAAGACTGAGGTATAAATGCGTGATTGGTTGTCCGTTTGTCCTTCTTATTTCCAAAGATGATAAAGGTCCAGGTTTTAGGGTTAAAACACTGAAAATAAATCACAATTGTGAGGATTCATTTAAAAATCCTAAAGCTTGCACAACTACCTCAGCACAGTATTTCAAGAGTAAAGTGCAGAATAATCTTCAGTACAAGCTTAAGGATATGAGACAAGACTTGAAGGATCAATTCAACTGGAATGCTAGTACCTCTAAGTTGAAAAGATCCAAGAGGATGGCTCTTCAAAAATTGCAGGGAAGTTTCTTAGATGATTACAACAGAATTGAGGCTTATGCAAATGAGCTTAGGCTAAGCAATCCTGGTAGTGATATTGTGATTAATTTATCAAAGGATGGATTGGAACAAGGTAAAAGAAAGTTCCTTAGGATGTACATCTGCCTCAATGCACTGAAGTTGGGATGGAAAGAAGGATTGAGACCCTTTATTGGACTAGATGGGACCTTCTTGAAGGGTCAATGCAAGGGACAACTTTTGGTGGCTATGGCACAAGATTGCCAGAATTGCTTCTACCCATTGGCATGGGCTATAGTTGATAAAGAGACAACTAGGACACGGGTATGGGTTTCTACAACTTCTGAAAAATTTATTGAATCTGAAAGATAGTGAAACTGTCACCTTTATGTCTAATATGCAGAAGGTAAATAATTTCTTGTGTTTATTTTAATATTTTTTCTTCTTTTTATAACAATTTATAACTCTATATTTACTTATTTGACATGTAGGGACTGATAGAAGCAGTCAAAAATGTTCTACCTTTGTCTCATCACAGGTACTTTAAGTTGCTTTGATTATTTTGTTCTCTTGAATTTATTAACTAACTATTCACTTTTATTGATTAAAGGTATTGTGTTAGGCATATTGAAGCCAACTGGATGAAGAGATTTAGGTCAAGGGAGATGAAGAAACTGCTTTGGTGGGCTGCTTGGAGTACGTATGAGGAAGATTTCAAGGA
Organism: Solanum appendiculatum; assembly: GCA_018342035.1. Taxonomy (NCBI): domain Eukaryota; kingdom Viridiplantae; phylum Streptophyta; class Magnoliopsida; order Solanales; family Solanaceae; genus Solanum; species Solanum appendiculatum. Next base: position 218,284 of record JAGDQO010000489.1, on the reverse strand, counting down.
TCAGTTGAGTGCACTTGGTGCATTGTCAAAAAACGTTGTCAAGGATTTGCTTAGGTATCCACCACAGACATGGTGTAGGGCATATTTGGATACTATATGCAAAAATCAAATGGTGGATAATAATTTCATAGAGCCCTTCAACTCTTGGATCCTGGAAGCAAGAGGTAAGCCAATCTTGAAAATGCTTGAAGATATAAGAATCAAGATAATGAACAGGTTAAGGGAGAAGGAAGAGAATGCAAGCATATGCATGAAATTGTTCACTGCATATATGAAGATAGCCCAGATATGTAATGTTGATTTCAATGGTGATCTTGGATATGAAGTGTCTGAGGGTGAAGACAGGCACACAATGAACTTGGTGGAGAAAAAATGCACATGTAGGTCATGGCAGTTAACTGGCATTCCATGTCCTCATGCCATCAAAGCTATGTTGTACATAAAGATAGAACTAAGGAATGAAATTAATTGATGGTACAAGAAAGAAGCTTACTCGATGTCATATAGAGCCAAGTTGATGCCTGTAAGAGGTGAAAAATTCTGGAATGTATTTCCAGAACATGCAATGGACCCACCTAATCTTGTGAAAACAGTTGGAAGACCAAAGACCAAAAGAACTAGGGAAAAAGATGCAGCAATTAAAAGAGCAGGAGATGGGCTCACTCAAGAAAAGGAACTAAAATGACATGTAGTAAGTGTGGTGAATCAACTCACAATGCAAGGACATGCAAGGTAAGAACATTACTCATTTACATATTTGCCTATTATTAGTATATGTAGTTGACTGTACCCTTAAATTTTTAGCACATAAACATTATATTTTCAGTTTGTTGAAGAAGAACAAGGGGCAACATTAAAGAAAAAAGGGGCAGGACTGAGGAAGAAGATGAAGAAGAAGTTGAAAAAGAAGAACAAGAAGCTCATGAAGAAGTCTATGATGTTAATAGTTCAGCCCCTAGACCAACACAAGATGAAGAATACCATTTCATGCCCACTCCTGGAATGTCACAACAACAGTATGAACCATTTGGTCCTGCTAGAGAGCCTGAAAGTGATCTAGATATAAGGCCTCAAGTCATATATGAAGATCGCACAAAACTGAAGATGAGGATGAATCAACAAAGGGCAACTGGAAATAGAGTTATATCTTTAGACGTGATCATGCTGGAATTAGTGAGCCTACAGATTTGCCTTACTCACCTACTAAGCTCACTTGGAAAGGAAAAGAAGTTGTCACTAGCAACCAGTTGGAGAGAGAGAGAGAGAGAGAGAAGCAGGTGGGCAAGTTGAAGACAAGAAAAGCTAATGGGAAATCCCAGATTTAAAGTGTTCTTGAAAGTGTAAAAAGTTGTCTGCTTTTGTTTATTTTTGCTTGAAGTTGATAGATGCAAAACAATGAATGCAATTGTTTATTTTGGATTGAAGTTGGTAGATGCAAAACAATGAATGCTTATGTTTACTTTTGAGTTAAATTTGGTAGATACAAAACAATGAATGCTTATGTTTGTTTTTGCCTTGAAGTTAGTATTTATGAAGTTTAGTGAAGCATTAATGTTTGATTTTTATCCAGATTGTGTGAAGTTTGTTTCCAGTTTTTACTTAATGTTGGTAATGCATTTCTTCATAAGTTCTCTACTTAGTTTATGTCCAGATTTTGTGAACACACATAGATTTCCAGTTTCTCTACTTAGTTTGGTGAAGCATTAACATGTTATTTCCAGTTTTTAGTTAAGGGTAGTCTTGTATTGTATTTTCATTTCTCTATTGACCAACTCTGCTGGTTTTCAACAAATAACAAGTTGTAACTTCATCCTTTTCCACTGTACAACAGCTCCGTGTCCCTCTTCATTACAAAATACAAACTCCATAATACATAATACAAACTCCATAAGTACTACAACTTCATTACAAAATACAAATTCCATAAGTAATACAACATGAACAAACATTCAATTCATACATTGAGTCCTAAACATTCACTTCATAAAGAACATATATTCACTTTATGATCCTTACAAGAAACACAATGAACAAAGCACATGAAATGAAACTGATAGTTTTCAACTTTTTGATTTTCTTCTCCAAAAGCATAACTTTTCCAGCCTCTTGGGTTGAAATAAATTTTATTTCTTCAAAAAAAAATTTGAGGTTGTCCCTTTCAGCCTTTTCCATTCCATCGACAATCCTTTTCAATTTGTTTCTTTCAACCTTCATGACATCCAATTTACCTTTTAGGTCCATTATAACAGTTACTGCTCTTGGTGGGAGTTGTTGTTTATCTTGCCATTCCCAATATCCACATGAAGTGACCTACATGTAGTGTACAAATTCAACCATCAAGTTTACATAATAATTTACAGAAATACTTAATGCATATTTAACCAATAAAAGTTTGTATATAAACATCCAATCCTCAAATTAATTTACAACTTACTTTGGGTCTTGGACATTTGTAGAACCTTCTCCCTGCATTCAAATCAGTCCAAGCCGTCAAATTTAGTGCATTGAGACCACAATGACATCTTCTTGCATATGACGTTTCAAGTGAATTGATAGAGGATTCTGACATTGTTTCGAAATCTATGTGTTGAATGAAAGCTTCTTAGGTCTTTTAATGGAGAAAGGGATGAAATGGGGGAAAGAGATGAAATTAGGGCTATTACTTCGTCTATGTGGATGTTATGTGGATGTGGGGGTGTGTTTGGTGTGCCCACGTGGAGTCTATGTGGCATTTTAATACACACAAGGATGCCACATTGCTCTTCCGTTAAACAGAAGGGTAAAGGTGGACAAATAGTTAGACGGGAAGGGCATTTTTGAGCCGAAATATAGTTTAAGGGTATATGTAATCTATTTCAGATAGTTTAAGGGTAGTTTTGACCCTTTTCCGTTATAAATATAGGCTCATTGCACTTGTTTTGGGAGAGGACTTGTTCTTGATCTCTGTACACGAAAACAACCCGTTTCTTCTCGAAATTTTAGCTTTCTTTGCACTAGTTAATTCATTAAAGAGCTCTAAGTATTCACTCTTTTGCGAAAGTCTCGGTTTGAAGCGTAGTTCGTGTTTGAGTTAGTTTGGAGACCGCAAGCCCCATTCACTGCCCCACAATAGGTAACATTCGCCCCTTTTTACCTCTGTTTCGTTGTTGCGATTGAAGCTCTGTTTTGTATTGTGATCAAAGTGTTATGTTGCTCCAATAAATTTATATGTCGAGACTGTTTCTTACTTAGTTTAATTGTAATCAAAGTTATGTGAAAATATTTTGTTTCTTGTTTGAGACATGTACATATTTGTAGCCGCTTTTTTTTCACGTTTTGGACATTACGAATTAAGTAATAGTTCCGATTTAGCTATTTATAATATGGAATCAGTTTTTTTTTTTTTTGTTGGTTCAAGTATTATAGCTCATGTTTTTCTTTTCTATTGGCAGAAGCTTGTTTTTAAGAAAAGATTGTTATTGCTTCTTGTTTAGTTAGAGCTATTGTATAAAATATGTGTTTTATCTAATTAAAAAAGAAATGTAAAGAAAACCTTAACTTATTGGCATTCCCTGCAGTTTCTTTCCATGGCTGCTAAAGTTTATTGCATATTGTTTGTGTTATCTACTAGAGTTATATATTAGTTTCAAGTACTAAGATTGTATCAAATCTGAATGGTATGGTTATTATTTTTTAGTTAGTTATAAATATTGTGCTGATTATTATTTTTTAGTTAGTTATAAATATTGTGCTGATTTTTATTATTATTTTTTCTAATGAAAATGTAGAGCCATGCTCTTAAACACTGTCTCCCTCCCTCCATGTAGCTTCATATTTTTATAGGTTCTTTCTTAATCTTTTATTTAGCCAAGTTGATTGTTTTAGTTTTCTTCCAAGTGTTTAGTAAGGGGGCTAGATAAAATGTCTTAGTATCTTAGTTTGAATGTCCCGTTCTGCATTAGTATGTTTTATATTTTTGCTAGTATATGGGATGTGTGATGTTTACTTAGTTCTACTTATTTCATTTAAGATATCATTTGAAATCAAGTTATCTTGTTAATCTCTTTACCCTCTCTTTACTTGCATGAACTTTGGGAGCAAAACTGGAGTCTCGATTAGGGACCCTCGCAAAATTAGAGTCTCATGGACTCGATACTATCATACCCGCACATGGAGCGTTTACTTCATCCTAGACTATCCGAACAGCAACAAAAGCAAGCAAATCTCGTTTGGGGTCGCTTAAATGGTTGCTCATATTGTTATTGTTTTTAGACATCTATTTGTTTTATAACTTGCTTATGTGTTCATTTTATTTATTTTTTAATAGCTAATGGGTTTTAGATAAGCTAATGGGTATTAGATGACTAGGTTATGGCATCATTAATCTAATTATTAATACCTTTCTTATCATATGTAGCGATGACTTTAACTTCCAAATATTTAAAAAAAAAAAAAAAGCACCATCTTTTTTTTGGTTTTCTTTAAGTTTGTTTTAAAATGTTTTCCAAGTGCAACAATCAATTTTTTTTGGATAAGCGAATGACCCTTTTTTATTTTATTTTATCGAGTTTTTAATAAATTACTTAGCATACATAAGTTTTTTCACTTTTAAAGAAAATTCATATTTTGAACTCGTATTTTTCTAAATCATTTTCAAAAGGAGGTATTTTGTCAATCCATGAGCATAAGTCTTTATTTTTATTACATTTTCTTAGCCATGAATTATGGATTAGCAAAATTGATTTTTTTTAAAAAAATTTACCTTCTCTTAAATCTTTGTCATTCTATTACAAAGGCAAGAGAGCTCTTAAAGTTTTAAACAAATATTTTCCAACTTGGCTACTCTTTTATTTAACCTTTAGCACTCGTTTTTTTCTTTTTAATTAATTAACCTAAGTTTGGCCGGTTAACCGTTTTAGCGGATCTTAAAGGATGCCTTACTCCTTTCCTTTAGGATAAATTAGAACCCTTACCTAGAATCACATAAGGTTAAGAGGACCTTAATATAGAGTTAACTTAGCATAACTTTAGCAAAATAGGTGTCCTAATTCACCTTTAACATAATTAGATGGCGACTCTTTAAAATAGCATTAAGATTCACCAATATGTTGTACACCGTTTGGACCTCGAGTTAAAATGGGGTATAACATGTGCCGAGGTCATTTTTGGCAAGTTTTATGATGCCGAGGTCATTTTCGGCTAGTGTTGTAATTGATAAACTTGATGCTTTTGACTGACTTGTGAAATGTGAATGATATGTGTGATATTTGTGAATGAACTACTTGTTACTTGATTTGACTTAATGATTCTTGTTGATGTTCAAATTGAGACTGTTGGACTGTGAATATTAGGCCTGTGAGTCGTGTATTGTAGAATTGCTAAGTTGGGTTGTTTTTTGTGCAAATTGTAGTTTGAAGAGGTTCAGTTGGAGTGTAAGGGGTATTCGATTTCTTGCTAATTGCTTTGTTTAGTGGGTCGCTTGTTCGGCACCGTGTTGTTGGTACTCACCCCCTTGCTTCTACACTTGTGTAGGTTCCGAGCCCGGACCCGTGTGATCTTCTTCTTCTTCTCCTCTTCGGATTTCAAGGCTTGTCAAGGATTGAAGAGGTAGTTGCTTGTCACTTCGGTGGACCCTCTTCTTCCTTTTTCTTTAGTCTTTGTTCTACTTGAGAAACAAAGACTGAGACTTGTATTTATCTTTCAATTTGTATTTACTTTAAAGACTTGTACACATGACAACCAGGTTTTGGGGTTATGTTTAGAATGAGAAAGTTTTTCCGCCTTTGTATTATTCTTGTTTTACTGTTTTCCTCTTTCTTCTGTTTTCGTCAAGTTGAGGCCGACTTGTCTTGGTGCCTGGTGGGAAGAGACAAGTGCTATCACGTCCATTTTTGGATCGTGACATGAGTTCATAAGAAACAAACTTTTTTATTTGTGTTGCACACTTGCACTTGTATAGTTCTATTCATGTTAGTTATTATTGTTTCTATTTTATGAACATTTGTAAAGTTATATTATTGTCCTATCGCACCAAATTGTTGGAAAAGTTATAAATTTGTTTTATTAGCATTTTCTTATTGGTTAAACCGAAAATCGAACCGTTAAGGACCAAAAATCGATAAATCAAAAAATTGATAAAAAAATATCTTATTGATTTAGCATATTCAAAAATTGAAAACCAATAAATCGAACCGACAATACATAAAATTGAACTGAACCAATCGATGCACATCTCTAAACAATATATGAATTGGAAATTTTTACGGGCAAAGATCTGTTGGTAGCAAGAGTAAGATCAACATTCCTTTTAGTTGTAGTTTACTTTAAGTACATCTGAATTATTCATCGTCTATTTATGAGTTTGCACTCAATAGACAATCAATTTGTTGTGCCCACAAATATAAGCTCTCAAAGCCTCTTTATTTTTTTTCTTTCGAAAATCTTTAGAATTCTCATCGCCTAGCTTTCAATTTTCCTACGATCCTTAAATGAAATATTATAGACTTTTTATATCACACGCTAAAAAATTATTTTGAGTAAACCGAAAAACTTATGATAAAACAATTGATCAATGACTAAAATTTTATAAGTTACAAACTTTAAAGAACAATTTGATATTTTGTCTACATGGTTGAGTAATATAGGAGCAAAATTAGATTAAAGTCTAACATTATCCAAAGGATAATTTTTCAAGAATTATATTTGCATAATTTTTAAAAATATGAATAAAATCTCAATGACAGCCTAAAAAGGACATTTGCATAAATCAGCCATCATTTTGTAGAGTGCTAACTTGGGCTTCTCAAGGAAATGGGCCTCTTACCTTTGTAATGTAAATGGGCCTGAAAATAGAGTAAAACATGGGCCTTATCTCATTCTCAATGAACTAGTTTTCTTTTCTAAACAGAATCCATATATAATGATATTTTTTCATATTTTTTTAGAAAATTAATTTTAAATTTTGATTTATGTTTAATGACATGTTCATATAGTTATAAATATGTTATCATTTATTTTAGAAAAATAAATTCTGAATATACTTTTGTCTTTTAATCAACAACAACTAATAATATTAGTATGACAACGCCTCAGCTCCAAATAAGTAAAGATTGTTTGTATATATAAATGAACCAATACTGATCATTTTAAGTTGACATCTTTATAAAATAATAAAAATGGATAAATTATATGTACTTTGTACTGATCATTTTAAGTTGACATTTTTTAGAATTCTACTACAAGGTTATAGTTCTTTGTAAACAATTTTTTTTTACTTCATCCTTTTAGCGTATGATATATTTGAGTATACTCTTAATATATTCAATAACAACAACAAAAATTTATAGTATAATCTCATAAATAAAATTTGAAAAAGATATAATATATGTATATCTTATTCCTATTTTTGCGAATAAAGAAACTGTTTCTGTTAAATCACTTCACAATTTTTTTTTCTCTCACAAATTTTGTGTACCATCAAATATCAATATCTAAAATAAATAGATAAACATAAGAAGCAATATATTCCAATAAGATCTGCAAATCCAGGAGAGAAAACATGTTTTTTTCTCTTTCAATAAATTTTATCTTGAAATTGCGCCTTTGAAGGGGAATGTTGTCAATCCTATTGAGAATTTTATGGATTTCTTTTTCGAGAAACAAAAGGTACTGGACAAAAATGCTAAATAGAACCAGATAGAGAGAAAGACAAAGAAAATCGAGTTCATTGAGCAAATAAAATTCAATTTTACAGTACACAAACACAAATCTCGATCTGTATATATAAAGAAAATCTTATGTTAAAATAAAATTCCGAAGATCTACATCACTAGCTATATGCTTAATAAATCAAGACATGAGTTGTCCAAAATATGTAATACTTCACATTAATAATACTAGTCACTATTGAAGAACAAAAACTTGGATTTACAGCAAAACATTTGACCAAAAATACTTTGTAGTTAACTTGTCTTGTCATGTGATTAAGTTTATTAAATGTAAAAGGGAAATAAGATATTATTTGGGCGTTGACATTTTAAAGCATTAATAATGTATATAACTTTCAACCACTTTCATACGTCTTTCCCAAATAATTTATTTTTAAATTTATTACCCAAAAGACAAAGTCAACTTGTCTAACATGAGATTGTCACTACCCCACTGAAATAATACGGATCGTGACGAGACTGCTTCACCATTAATTAGAGATCTCGAGTTTGAGTTTTGGGTATAGAGAAAATCATGTTGGCAGTGCTACTCTCGAATAAACTCTGCAATACGTAATTCAAATTTAATCGGGGCTCCAATACGGACTTCAAACACCCGATATGAAATCTAAAAAAAAAAAAGAATGAGATTTTCACATTTAATTAAAACTTTTGGTTCGAGATATAAAATTTTAAAAATCTGAGTCGTAGGGAGCAATTTTGCTCTTGATAGTAAGATATATAAAAGTTAAACTCATAGTAGTATTATCTAAATAAGATTGTAAATTATTGTACAAATTTAATAAATTTTAGTTCGAAATTGCTAATAGAAAAAGTTGGTAACATATGAATATTAGATTTGGTTAGTTTTTAAAGTTATAAATATTACAATGTGATCTTTTAAAAAATAAAATAAAATCTACTTGATATATAAAAATTAAACTCATATTTGTATTATTTTATTTTTAAAAGACAAGATTAATTATTAAACCAATTGGCATCATTGGGGTAGGTTTGAAGGTTGATAACGTATTTAGCAGTATAAAATACGTCATACTTATTCATAACATTGACATCATCTAACACACACAAAATTTTTTATGTATTTTTTGTTTTTCATTCGATATCGAATATCTGTCATACTGAGACTCGATTACTGAATTCACGAATACAAAGCATATTTCTTATAAAATGGCAAAAAAGGTTCAAAAAATATTTTACCTATAGGTTTGAACTAAATATCAATAATATTTTTCAGCCCCTTAGTATAAATTCTGATTCTGCACTAATCATATCCTAGTTCTTTTATTTTTTTAAAAGTAAAATAAATTTAAAAAGGTACAATAAGAAGAATAAGTACATGAAAAAAAAATAGTTAGTTTTTTTTTTTAATATAGCATGTTACATTTTTTGGATGCACACTAAATAATAAATATAGATTCATAGAACATGGATATTTTCTTAAAAAATGAATAAAGTATATTTGAATACTTATTATGCCGATTTATATTAAGTTTGTTTATAAAAACAGGTACAGTAAACTGTACCTATACTGGTTGTAATGATGGTGTAATATAAAATAATGTTATTTTATATTTATAACTTCTCTTAAATTTGCAGTCATGTGTAAAAGAGATAGATATAAAATTTTATGTTTGCTAGTTTTGAACTATAATATTTTTATTTACTGAATTATTGATAAATTATTTTTCTTTTTAACTACTTTGATGGTGTTACTCAAGTCGGGGATCTTTCAGAAATAACATATTTATCTTTATAAGGTAAGAATAAGAACGCATATTCTTCCCCAAAATTCGCTTATGAGATCACACCATAAATATGTTATATAAGTAATCTTTTTATTATAAGTTGTTGTAACTGTTTACTCAAAGGATGTTTCCCTGAAATATATTACTATTATTTTTTAATTTAGAAGCTATGACTATGATTTGATTATTTTAATACTATCACCAAGAATATTATTGGATCATCGAGGTCAATTAGATTAATCAGAGGTGGATAAACAATTTATTCAACAAATTTGGCATAACATTAGTAGCTTTAACTAAAATCGCATTTATATTTTTTTTTAATACATACATATAATAAGCTACGAATTTAATAACATAAATAAGTTAGAAGTAACCTCATAAACTTATATGAAACATTTCACCCCATAGTAATCAATACTGTTACTCAATATAAATTTAAATTAGTCGACAATAAGTTACATATATTCAATAGTTATTTCTTAAGCGATATGTATATTAGATCATATTTATATTTATATTTAGGAAAAATTACTAAAGTACACACCTTTAAGTATATTAGTTTCCATTTGTCCCTATATCTTTTAAAAATAACTAAAATCCCTTATTTTAATAATGTATCCGTGCTTGTATTAATGTATCCGCGCTTTCATTAATGTATCCGGATTGAGTTAATTTTTATTTTAATAATGTATCCGTATTAATGTATTAATGTATCCGTGCTTGTATTAATGTATCCGCGCTTTCATTAATGTATCTGGATTGGGTTAATTTTAAGGGATTATTGTAATTAGAAAAAAAGTAGGGATAGATAGTAATTTCATCTTTACACTATGTGATTTATGTAGCCTACCCTTATATTTATTATACTAAAAGTGGAAAGTCATAAAAGTAAAAGTTGAAATACCACTTTACCCTTATCATTATTAAAAATGTTATAAATATATAATAAGTTAAATATTAAGTAATTGAAATATTTTCACAACCTTTTCACCGCCTAACTTAATTGCAAGCTAAAGAGTTATAAACTTACAATATTCATTTGTAAGTTACACAGTGACCAATTAATTATCTAATTGATTATGATATTATGGATAAAGACTATGTTATTAATGTTATTCTTGTAACCGTAAAAACTTAGAGGGCCAAATCAATGATATAGTTGGAATAGGAAAAGATAATATTTTAAATAATAGTTATTATTATTTTAATAACATATGTTAGGGTGTATGACCTATTGGAATAATAGTTATTAAGAAATATATAAGGGTGTATTGATCTATTGCAATTATTGATATATCAAAATAGCTAATTTATTTTATAGTCTTATCCATAATTTATCATGAAATCTAAATGTATGCCTCCATATTCAATATTTAGATTTGAAGAATTTAAAAACCTGCATTCAATATTTTATTTAATAGCATTAACCAAATTCATGTGATAATTATCAAATACATACAAAAAGTCATTGCTTACTACAATAAATATAGAAACTTATGGTTCAAACAAGTGCTTCAAGTTTAGGTGAAAAAGGATAATACAGACAAAAAGAGATCATTGATTAGTGAAGATGGAAGCATAAGGACTCATGGAATCAACGTTTTTCATTATGTTAGGTAACTTAGTACAAAGTTTTAGCATCATCATAAAGTCTCTGTGTATATATGTTGTTGTAGGATAGCTGATAAGTCTCGAGAGATCTTGAAATAATTGAGTTATAACCAATTGTGTATCTATGTTAAGATAAGTATTGATAGACTAAAAGGACTTTATAACTTAGTTTTTACTATTTTTGTATGTTTTGATTCTTAGTTCATAGCACAAAGAAAGTCATATAATATATCATACCAAATTTATCATTTACAATATGTTAGATTAAGATTTTGAAAAAAGCGTGCGAAACACGTTTCCAGAACTAGTAAGTAAAAATAAACAAAGAAAGTACTAAATATGTACAATATATAATAAGCTATGAATTCAATCACATAACTTGGTGTAAACTATTTAATCCTACGATACTTACTTGATACAAATTTAAATTAGTTATGAAAAGTATTTTCACAACCCCTTCTTTATCACTGAGCCTTCAATCAATTTTTGTTAAGGGTTCACAAGTTAATATACACATGTATATAGATTTATTTAATTTTCTAATACAAATAGAAGGTCTACGGAAAAGTTATTGAATTCGTCCAAACCCACAAACCCCTACTTAGCTCCGCCTCTATTAGTCCGTCAGTAAATTGCAAATGCAGAATAATTAAAAGAAAAAAAAAAGATTATTATAGTTTGAATATAATATGGGCCGCCCTCAAGTTGCATATTGTGTACAGTAAGTCAACAAACACAAATATTCTGAAAAAAAATATAATATTTTATTAACTAAAAGAACAGTCTCCATCCTCAACAACTATCTGTTTACTAACAATAACATAATAATGGTGAACAATTCAATCATAGAAATTATAGCCATACCATTGAAGAAGCTAAGCACAACCAAAAAGTTAATGTTATGACTTTTGTGAGTTTGTCTTTAATCTAAATTTACAAACTCGAAAGATATTGTAAGTAGCAGAGTGGCTTTGCTAGTACAATCCACTTGTACGCTAGGTGTTAGAGTAGCTTGCTATAGCGATCAATTGAAATTCAGCACTTTGTTGTTCCAAAAAAAACATTTTGACATGTGTAGTCTTGCTGCCAGAATCCACTGAGATATCTTGGTTATCGTGACCAATTGATTGCTCCAATTAACAAAAAAGCAGATAGAGTAATCTTGCTGCCAGGATTCAATGAGATATCTTGGTTATCGTGACCAATTGATATTCAACACTTGGTTGCTCCAATTCCATTTCACATAGTAAGTCTTGCTACCAAAATCAACTGAGATTCAGCTTTTTGTTGCTTCGATTCATTTTCTGTTCTCCTTTTTCAAGTAGGTAAAGTAGGTTTACTCGCTACTTTACCTACTGTGTATAAAGAGACGGAATTGAGAAAGAAATGCAATAAGTGGTATGCAAAAGGATTCTTGATTTCAAGAACTGATATTTTTTAAAAAAAATTCATTGTTTTTAAGAGCATGGGATCTTCTTTCTTGTTATTCATTGTTACCCTTTTGTTATCTTGTTTTCTTGTACACTCTGGTCCTCTTTTTCTTCAACCATTAACTCCAAATTTCACTGCTTCATATTTCAAGTTTATTGATACTTCTGGATCATTTTTGTCATCACCAAATGGAACTTTTAAAGCAGCAATTACAAACACAAAATCCCAAGAAAGATCCTATTACTTTGTCATCGTTCATTCGGAATCACATGTAGTTGTTTGGTCAGCAAATCGCGATATGCCTGTATCTGATTCAGGTGAGTTGCGCCTTTCTGTCGATGGCCTTGCTCTTTTTGATGATTCAGGTGACACCATTTGGTCTGCGAAGAGTAGTAATAGTAGAAGAATTAGTAGTTCTGTTACTTCAATGCAGCTTCTTGAATCAGGAAACTTGGTGTTGGTTGATGCTTTTAACAATAGTGTGTGGGAAAGTTTTGATTCTCCAACAGATACAATCGTTGTAGGCCAACAATTGCCTGTTAGGAAATCGTTGGTTAGTTCAGTGAGAGAAGATGAACTTGCTAAAGGTGATTATGAACTTCTTGTGGTAGAGAATGACGCAATGTTACAATGGAATGAAAAGACTTATTGGAAGTTAACTATGGAACGTAACGCTTTTACTGATACATATACTCCGGTGGAGTATATGATGATCAGTAGCAACGGGTTGTTCCTTATAGGGGCGAATGGAACAGAGAAAGTGATTCAGGTTCTTTTGGATGAGCTGAAAGATCCTGATTTTAGGATTGCGAAATTGGAAGAGAATGGACATTTCAGTGTCAAACGATTTAGAAATGGAAATTGGATGTCTGAATTCGATAGTCCTATTGATAATTGTCGTGTTGCTTTCACTTGCAAGAGGCTTGGAGTTTGTGATGAGGGGAGATGTTCTTGCCCACCCGGATTTCGTGTTAGTTCTGAGGTGAATGGTAGTTGTGCTCCAATTGATAGAAATTTGGTAATGCCAGTTTCTTGTAATGCATCTTTGAATATGAATGTTACTGAATTGGGAAATCGTGTTTCGTACTTGAGGCTGGAGAATGGTATGGACTATTTTGCTAATGATTTTATTGAACCTGTGATGCGTGGTGTTAATGTATCTGGTTGTCAAGATCTTTGTTCTAAGAATTGTTCTTGCTTGAGTATTTTTCATGATCAGTCATCAGGGTCATGTTATATGATTGACAATTTTCTTGGTTCGATTTTGAGGGGCTCGGATTCTGGTAATGGAAGAGGTAGATTGGGATACGTTAAGGTCATTTCTGAACCGTCATCATTTGATCCAAATGACAACTCAAGTGACAAGAGGTCAAGATTACCCATCGTTGCTTTGGTTTTACTTCCTTCTTCTGGGCTTTTCCTTATCATTATGATGATGGCTGGGATTATGTGGTTGATGAGAAGAAAACGATTGATGCAGATTTCAGGGAAAGAGGTTAGACGGACGAATTCTTCTTCGTCTTCAGAGTTTGATAACATTTCCATACTGGGGTTGCCTGTGAAATTTGACTATGAGGAGATTCGGGTAGCCACGGAATGTTTTAGAAATCAAATTGGTACTGGTGGATTTGGAACAGTATATAAAGGTACTCTTTCTGATGGAGCTGTTGTTGCTGTCAAGAAGATGAATGCTCTCGGGGCTCACGGAAATAGGGAGTTTTGCACTGAGATCGCGATTATAGGGAGAGTTCACCATGTTAATTTGGTCAGTTTGAAAGGATTTTGTGCACATAGGGGAGAAAGGTTTCTGGTGTATGAATATATGAATCGAGGCTCATTGGATCGGACCCTTTTTGGACTTGGACCTGGCTTAGATTGGCATACTAGATATGAAATCGCGCTTGGAACAGCACGTGGGCTTGCTTACCTGCATGGTGGTTGTGAGCAGAAGATCATACATTGTGATGTGAAGCCAGAGAACATACTCCTCGATGACAACCTGCATGTAAAAATATCAGATTTCGGGCTTTCCAAGCTTCTTAATTCTGAGCAGTCTAGTTGGTTTACCACAATGAGAGGAACTCGAGGCTATTTAGCTCCCGAATGGCTGACTAGCTCAGCTATAACGGAGAAATCAGATGTCTACAGCTACGGAATGGTGTTACTAGAAATATTACGAGGGAAGAAGAACTCCTCGTTCCAACTACCAAATGACAGTACTTCTCAAAGCGAAAGTAGTGAGAGGAACAGGCTTTCACCATCATCTTTTGTCTCAGCTAATCAGCCAATCTACTTCCCATTATTCGCGTTGGAAATGCATGAACAGAAAAAGTACCTAGAGCTTGTGGATCCTCGTGTTCTGGGGAGTGTCAAAAGTGAGGAAGTCGAGAAGCTAGTACGTGTGGCTTTGTGTTGTTTGCATGAAGATTCAACTCTGAGACCAACAATGGCCAATGTTGTTGGCATGTTAGAAGGTGTGTTGCCTTTGGCTACACCACAGGTTCAATCACTCAATTTTCTGCGATTTTATGGTCGTAGCTTCACTCAAGCATCAATGATCGATGGGGATCAAGAGGTTAATGTGTTTGAGTTGCATCAACAAAACAGGAACCTTAGCAGTACTACTAGTAGCTCTTACAATTCCTTCTCTTATATGTCTTCACAGCAAGTCTCAGGTCCAAGATAGCACTAGTAAACCTAACGTTGCTCGAACCCTCCAAAAATATTGTCACATTCGTGTCTGGTCCTCCAAAAACGCATAGCTTTGGGAAGATCCGACACACTTTTGACAGTATCTTTGAAGAGCCCGAACAACACAGAGTAAATCAGCTTTTTGGTTCAATATGTTATGCTACTGTTTGAAAACTTTAGTTGTAACATGATGTTTGCACCTCTTCTGTGAGGCAGTAGAAAGAGTATAAATATAAGTTGTAATCTTTTCAATTTCTTGTACACATTGTATAAAATTTAAGAGCAACTCTTGTATCTTTTAGTTACAGAAAAGTTGCTGGTTTTCATAGGGGGATGTTTAGATGCTTATGAGTTTGAATCACTCATAAAGTTGTTTGGACTCTTCAAAAATGAAGCATTCAACATGAGATGTCATAAGTTCACCTTCCGTTATACTTTAGGATCATTCATACACATGAAATCACCATGTTCATGTTAGAACTCCGTTAATGTCAAAGGCAAATATGTAAAATAAATAATCACAAACACAAAACAAATGAAAGATAACACACTTCTTCAACTTCCCTTAATCTATAAGTCATTGCTAACACAAATTAAACAAGGAAACTAAGCATTAAATTTCGTCGAGGAACATAGTAACTACAAATACTACCAAAAAAGATTTCCTTTACTGTACATTTGATCAAAATCTTCATGTTCACTCAACTCAACTAGAGAGTGACCAAAAGGAAGGGAAAAAAAATAAAAAATGATATACATAACTTACCTAGCTTGATCATCCTTGACACATAGCAAGGGAGGCAAAGGGGATAAAATAAAATTGGGCATCAACAACTTCATCAGACCATTCATTCACACTTTACCAATGGCCAAGATCTCCACAAAAAAACCAGTCATCATATAATCAGCAAACAAGGACGTTAACCGATTCAACTAATTCCAGTCTCTTCTTGTATCTCACTTGCCCGTCTCCATAAGCTTATCTACATGCTCTTTCCATGCTCCTTACCCTTCGTCTACTTTAAAGATTCTACTTATAAAATCCCGAAATCTTTTAGAGTAGAGCTTTGGATCAACAGCAGATATTGAAGTGGCATCCACCTGTAATGACTTGTATGCATGTTCTAGCCTTTTGCTGATATCATAATCTTGAAGAATGTCAATGATGCCCAAGCAAAGGATAGCATTATTAGCCTCACAGCCACCCTGTCCAGAAGTTGACTCACTTCCACTCCTTGTTACGCACATCGCCCTTGCAGGCACATTTGCAGCTGAACTTATAGGAGAATTCCTGAGAGATCACAAGAGCCATGTTGAAATTCTTAACATTTGAAAATTTCGAAAAAGGTTTTATTCGCATTGTTACTTCAAGGTCGAAAAATAATGAATTCATAGGACATGATAAAAGCCACATGCAAGGTGTTGATCAAGGTTAGAAGGTTAACTACACGGTGGAATATAGAAATCAAACAACAATTTATTAACTGCACAACTGCACTAATAAAGGTAGAAAAAGTTTATGGCAGAAGCTACACAAGCAGCAGCTTATATTCAACGAGTGATCAATAGAGGTTCCAAACTTAGCAGTCTTTGCTATCATAACCAAGACTTTATGATATATATGTAGAGGATATTTATGGAACTTCGTTTTTCTCTAAGGAGAGGTTATTTGTATAACAAAATCCCAAGTCACCTTGATGCTTGAACAGTTCAATCATCAAGTAACTAAAAACTTGATTCAGCCTTTACAAGCATCCACAGTTAAGCGGTTAAGGAACAAATGTCAATCTTAATGGTTCTTTAATTGTTCAAGGACCTTAAATAGGTGCACTATGATAAGCAAATGTCTTTTTTAGTACCAACATTTCACTCGTTGGATTCTGGTATTACGACCAAAAGTATGTTTGCATGCGCAAGAAGAGAAGTAGATGAATGACTACAACAGTGGCCCAAAAAGAGACCGCTTGAACATTTCATATCTGTGTATCAAGCACATAGCGAGAATGGAAGCAAATTAAATAAAAATTCCACATTGCTGAGGTCTGTAAGCATACTTCATATTTTTTCCTTTATGCTGGTCAAGCATGAATAGAAGAATTAGAAACTACAGCTGAACACTTTTTGAAAATGAAGTGCTTTTTGGTATCAGAAGAGGACATGCCTACCCAGTGTTCAGATTTCCATACTATTAAATTTCTTATATTGATTGGAAAAGATTGAGATAATGCCTTTAAAGTTGGGGAAACAAAGAAGAAGAGCATACCGGGCATACCTTTTGTCAATGATCTGTCCCTTATCAGGACTTTCTGCATCCCATAAGCAATAATCTTGATCATCAGCTTTGCCTAACAGTATATCAGTGAGTATTCTCAGGAGTCATGCGACCAAGTTGCACAAAAAGTATATTATGAAGCAGAAAAAAGATTTAATATCGCAATCTGGATGTAGAAAAGTTTGCAGAATTGTTACCAGAAGGTGACAAATTCATCTCGCCATTGTTACTATAATTGCAGATATGAACACCAATCAAAAGACTGTAATCCATGATATTCTCAGCTTCCAGAAACTGACAATCTATATCAATTTGTCTGAGAATCACAAGAATAAAGTCAGGTGGTTCTATGAATATAAAGACAACAACAAAAGAAAATTGGACAAAGGTCTTTATCACCTTATAAGCTCTTTATACCAAGATTGTCGCAATTGAAAGACAAAGTTGAGATCGAGGTCTTTAAGCGTAGTAGTCTCATCGGTCTCTCCTCCTGGCTTATCAGTTGTACGGCCATAAGAGGATCCCTTTAAATCAAAGCGCTTATGGATAACGCGGTCAGAGTAGAACAGGTTCCCCATAACAACAAAACGAGTCTGGTTTATACATTGAATAAGAGAATGTAAGAACTCCTAGAGAAATGACTACATAAGGAACGATACATGATCTTCTTCGGAAATCCAGATATTTTATAGCATTAAAGGGATTTCAAACATACCTTTTGACATCCAACCATTTTAACACAATGTACACCAAAAAACTTTGTCACCAAGGAGCTTTGGTACTGACGAACATGCCGATAATAACTTTGAAGCATTCTAATGAGCACCTGAGTAACATGGAAAATCAGTAAAAGCAATCCTATTTTCTCAACCATCAATGTGCTGCTAAAGAGTAAAGCAAGCGTGTAAGTGATATATCGAATAGCCTGCCTCATTCGAATAACTAACAGCTGTCTCTCTTTGTTCCTACCCTAAAAGATATTGAGCTGCTCACAGTCACTGACCTTAACTTCAGATTTTTTCAAAGTTTTGATGATAAATCGGTCATCTTGAGTTAGATAGAAGTTGCTGCCACTTTTCCCAGGGGAAGACAGTTCCCTAAGTGCATCACTTCCACAGATAGCTAGCATGTATTCAGCTGGATCTATTCCAAACAATTCCCTGAGATTCCTAAAACAATAAAGGTAAAGGAAACAACAATCAATATAATGCGGCACTTAGCTCAACCACATACCAGTAGTGCTAATACTGAAAACCAATAATTAGCTAAACAATAACGATAATTCAATCTCTTCCACTAAAAGATAGAAAAGGTGGGGTCCTGGATTCCACTAAACATACTTGAAAACCACGGGACAGTAGTCCTTCCATTTGAAGTCTACAACCTGATGGGGTGGTGTGAGTTTGGAACCCTCAAGTGGAAACCTTGTCCAGAACTTCTCATTAGGATCGAAATCCCCATTCCTTGGTTCTCGGGTAATTGAGGCATGCTTCTGAGTAGAATACCTGTAAATGTGCATATATATATGAATACATAACCAACTACATAAGGTTCTTAAAATGTAAAAAACATGAACTAAATGCTGAAGAGAGCAATAAGAGGCAGCATTACCTAATACCTAGCTGAAGACTAAGCACCAAATCATAATTCTTATGTCCCTTGGTTATTGGCTGCCCTGGCTTCTTCATTTCCACAACTTCAGAGTGGCAAGGACTCTTCCGAAAATCCCCACTTTCATCTCCTTCAGAACTCTCACTCTCTTCATCATCATCATCATCATCATCATCATCGTCATCCTCACCCTCACCCTCACCCTCCTCCTCATCATTCCTAGGAACAAACATAGAAGAAGCCTCCCTGTTGTCAACAATATCACAAGTAATATCCCCTGCTTCACCATCAGATTCCCATATACAAATCCTCGGTAAATTTACATTCCTTTCGCGGACATTCATCGTCACAGAAGATCTCCTTAGAACCTGACCACCATTACCACCACCAGTACTAAATTCTTGTTTTGATGAATTACTATCACCCCATGAACCACTAGTATAACAAGTCCTACCATCAGGCCAACTAAAAACACCATTTCCTTTAGGCATCCCATTATCCCAATCCCCTTCATATCTTTTCCCATTTGCCCAAATCAAAACCCCTTTACCAAACATAACCCCTTTTCTCCATTCTCCAATATACTCATTCCCATTACCCCAAACATACCTCCCTTCTCCTTCTTGCAAATTCCACTTCCAAGAACCAACATACAAATCCCCATTAGCATATAACTTCTCCCCAAACCCATGTTTCCGATCTGCTGCCCACCAACCCCTATACGTATCCCCATCAGCTCCGATAAACGTCCCATACCCATCCATTCTCCCATCCTTAAAATCCCCTTCATAAGTCGCCCCTGAAGGCCACGAAAACTTCCCTTTACCACTCGCCTTCCCTCTTCTCCACTCACCTTCATACATACACCCATCAGACCATAAATACTTCCCATTACCATGCGGCACTTTTCCCAAGAATGTCCCAGTATACAGATCTCCGTTCGGCAGCTGCCGAAGCTCAGCCATATCATCATTCGTCGGCGTAATGCGACGTGACCCAGCTTGTAACCTTGACCGATTAGCTGATGTACACAACGGAGGGATGATTATCACATCCCCATCTTCTTCCGGACTAGTTTTCTTCGTCATAGTAGTAGCAACAGCAACAACAACAGTAGCAGCAGCAACAACACAAGGTTTCTTCACAGTTTCACGCATTTCCTTTTTCGTTTTCAGCTCAACTCAACAGTACTGTGCTCGCCGGAGGTATTCGGTACCGACGACATTGCCGGTGCCGGTGCCGGTGCCGGAGACTTTTTTGATGATTTTTTTTCTCTCTCTTTCTTACTTTTGCTTTTTTGAAAATTTTTTGGTGGTATTGTTGAGCACTCAGTATGTTTAACAGCTTTTTTAGAATTTTGTTGTCTGAAATATCTTTTTCTTTTGTTTTTGTTTTACTTGCTTTTTATTAAGTTTTCTATGTGTAATAAAAAAAATATATATATTACTCAAATTATTATGAAATTAGAATGATTATTTTCGAAATACTCTAGATTCAAGGAATACATCTTTTTAGATTGTTTTTTCATATATGAGTTACATAATACAGTACATTCATAAAAAAAAAGAACATTAACAGTAAAATAGTGTGATAATCAAAACAAAATAAACAATATATTAAAACCAGAAACAGAGTAGCTTTTGGGGGATGTGTGTTTACTTCTTCAAATTTTAAGGCCCCTTAGTGAAATTCGACTCTGCTAATAAAATTATTAATGAAGAAAGACTATATCTTTACCAAGGTAAAATAATCCAAAACTCATTCTAGTTAAGTTTTTTTTAAGAACATATAAAAGAAAAATAACAACGACAAACAAACTCAATGTAGTTTCACAAGTGGAGAGATGTTGTTTTCGATTGAGCCTCGACTTAACTCTCCTCATTTGTTCAAGCCTGAAACTAAAAATATAAACGAGCTCATAGAAGCAGAGTTAACGTGTAAAACAGAAACATGACACATAATTTAAAAAGGAGGGACTAGGGAGTATAAGAAACATTAAAAAATGATAAAAAGAATAAACAAATAAATAACTTTTACATATTAAATAATACGTAATAAATAAATAAATAAAATCGACGACTTATTCAGAATATATGAGTGGGAGTGGGAGTGGGTGTGTAGGGAAATTAACGACGTGCACCCATTTCTCATGATTTTTTTTCTAATTAAAAAAATATAAATCTTTTATTAATTTATTTTGCTAGATTTTATCCTTTTTTTTATTTTTTAGGAAAACAGACAAATTATCGTTAAAAAAATATTGTAAAATATTGGACGCGTATGAGCTAATTAGAATTACTATTTTTTAATAATATTTTCGAGTTAATTTATGTGTCACTTTGATTATTTGATGTCAATTACTTTTCACTAGTAAACACATAAGGTATTTACTATATTATTCTTTGACTTTGTTAAATTTAATGTTTTGAGAAATGTGTTAGATGATAAATAGTATTTAACAACAAGGGTAAAATAGATGCAAAAGGTAAATTATCTCTTGATTTTCTAAACTGGACAGGTATTGTTAGACAATAATTTTTAGTATAGTGAACAACTATTGTCGGACGGGGGAGTAGTATTGAATTATACTATTATGTTCTAATACAATTAGTTTAGTAGATATAGAAGATGAAAAAAGGTTGTTTAGCAATTTCAGTGCCATAGAAAAATGAGGGTCTTTTACTTAACCCAATAAAGTATGGATAAGGGGATTTTGATTTTCCTTTATTCTTTGTAGATTGCTTCATTTTTAGAAATTAATTTTTCTTTGGAAGAATGTAGTACGAAATAAAAATAATTTTATGCTCCTTTTGTTCATTCTTTTGTCCATTATATCAAAAATAAATGTTCATAATTTTAAAAAATGTAAAATAATTTATCATTTAGTTTATAAGTTATCCTTATTATTAATTATAGTTGTTTTACAATGTATTTTCTTAAACATGAATTTATTATATTTAAATAGTGATATAACAAATCTATTATTTTATTAATTATTTCTTAAAAAGTGTATCAAGTCAAATATAAATAAGTAAATAAAAAACTAAGAGGGTACTTTTTTGTTAGACTTTTGATATAATATTATTCAAATTGTTATGGAAAAAGAAGGGATAAATTTGTATCTTTTTGCTCAAATAACTTGGAATAACGGAGTCCCTTGATTTCATGTTAGTAGTTTTTTTAATTGAACATATATATATGTTTACTAATCAAAGTTAAATAAAAGAAGTTTATGTACAACCGTATATTAAATGTCTATTGATTTGATAAAAATAACTTAATAATTTTTTTTATCGTAAATAGTAATCAAAGTATGAATAGATTAAAGTCAAGTACACTTTTGAGGTGTATTTTTTACTAATTTTTTTTTATATCTTTTTAGTGTTTAGTATAATTTTTTATGCTACATATTTTAAGATTTGACAGTATTTTCTTGATTTTTATGGTTCAATTTTTTTCCTTTTCATTGTTTCAAATCTAACAAATTGAATTAGTTAAGTATATATACGAAAACCAAACCTAAATGACCATGTTCGTTGATTTAGAAAATGCGTATAATAAAGTTTATAGGGAATTTTTTTTGGCAAATGGGTCTGGTGGACCCTTGTACTTGCATGTTTTTGTATTATGAATCCTTCTACTTAATGTTTTATTAACTAAACCCTTAAACTTAATAAAACATAATTTATTAAACCCTCTGACCATTAACCAGGCTTATGTGGCATTAAGATGGTTGAGTTGGTGAAAGCGTGTGACTTCACGCACACTAAGGTAAGTGAGTATTATATTTAAGTTTAAAAAATATTTTTAAAAATAAAATAATAAAACTTATTTTTAAAAATAATTACAAAACCCTTCTTCTTCCCCACTCCACCTTTTTTTTCAACCATCTGCATCCTGCCCGACCTCTTTTTCTTTTTTCTCCATACTCTTGCCATCTTCTTTAAGAGACCTTGACAACGACATCTTCTTGAGTCCATTGATTCGCTGACGGAGGGAGAGAGCGGCGGTGGCGGTGTTCGCCGGAGACCAATAATTTGCAATAGAGTGAAAGAGAGATGGCATTGGCTAGTGGAGTGGATAACGAGGCGGGTGAGGGTGGAAGGATCTGGTCCCAAAGGCGAGAGGCTTTTCGGCCAGATCTGGTGGTGCGGCGGCTGCTTATTTACTGGTTTTGTGGAGATTGGAGAAGGAGGAAAGGAAAATAGTGAGGGTGTGCGGCGGAGATGAAGATGAGTGAGGGGAGAGTAAAGGTGGTCTTGCCAGTGGCGACTGCGACGTCGTCGGGAACGGCTTTCTCTGGTAGAGTTTGGCTGTTTTAAGATGGGAATGAGGAGAGAATGTATGAAGTTTCAAATGTTATTTTAAAGAATAAATTTTAAATAATTTTGGTTAATAATTTTTAAAAAGAGAAAAGACATAAAACCACCACTGAAGTTGTCCCGAATTTTCAAAAAGACACCTTAACTTTGCGGGCATCCTATTACCCCACTAAAGTATTGAATATCACTGTAAAATGGTCATTTTGACCGATTTTCTCACCTAGTTTGTAAGCACGCACAACACGCGCGTGACGGTTTATTTTTGCTGATAAAAATCAATTAAAAAGTGCCACGTTTCGCTTGTTTCTTTATTAATTATTTACTTCCTTTAAATCATCATCTTCCCCAAAACAATGCTCAAAAAAGTCGTTGATAATTTCAATTAGTTTTGAGAAATCAAGATATATTTTTGATTAGGTTTTGAGGGAAAATGTCAAATGCAATGTTGAATCATTTTTGTAGTGATAAGAATGATTGATGTTGCGAGTGAAATTGCGATGCAAAGTCGTTGTCAAAATGAGAAATATCACCATTCCCAAAAAAGTCGTCTTCATCCGCTCCCGAATCACTCACACGAAACCATTTCAAACTTGGCATTACCATTTTCAAGCTCTTCTTTATAATCATTTCCAGTAGCAACTTCCCCTAAAGTTCCAATTCAACAATCAATCCTCAAATTCCCTCTATTCCGAAACCCTAATTTTGACTTAAGAAACCCAAACCCAGCAAAATTTGTTCACACCCGAGTGAGAAAATACTAAAACAAATTCAACCCAACAACAGAGAAAGACAAAAATCAAAGCAAAGCCCAGTTACAACACCTAGAAAGAGAATGTCGAATTTGATGGAGAGAAATTAATTTAGGAACATTTTTTTAGTTTTAGTGGAAATATAGATATAGGTTGGAGCATCACTGTTTGAAACGAATCGGGTTGGATTGAAACTAGCGTGAGCCTCACGCGCGTCTTACCAGGTGAGGAGATGACTCAAAATGGCCCTTTTACAACGATATTCAATACTTTTGTGGGGTAATAGGACGCCCGCAAATTTAAGGTATCTTTTTGAAAATCTGGGACAACTTCAAAGATGGCTTTATGTCTTTTCTCTTTTAAATAGTTGATGAAGATAATTATGACATGACATTAATTTAGGTGATGTGGATTTGACATATCATCTATTTAAGGGCAAGTGAACTACACACATCATAAAAGGGGTTTGAAAACCTTTTTTTGATTGAGTCTAAAAGTTCAGTTGATAAATGGTTAAGTAGAAGGGTTCATAATACAAACGCATACAAGTACAAGAATCCACCAGATCCTTTTGCCTTTTTTTTGAGATGTTTGGAGTTTAGCAATGTACCCCTGGCATATATAAGAGCAATTAAGGACATGTCTACAAAAGAGCCAAGAGTTGAGTCAGAATGGTGGGAGGTGATTCTGAACACGTTCTGATTATGATGGTGTTGAATTAGGGATTTGTCTTTATCACGTTAATTTTTTCTTAGTGATAAATGATTTGAACCAACATTATTCAAGTGGGTGTATTGTGGTATATGCTATTTGCAAATGACATAGTATTAACAGACAAAACGTACAATGGAGTTAACGATAGACTATATGTTTGGAGATAAGTCTTAAAGTCTAAAGGTTTCAGATTAAGTAGAAACAAAACAGAGTACATAAGTGCAGTTCAACGATGTAATACATAAAGTAGAGGTGAAAGTGAAAATCAATGCACAAGTCATATTTTAGAGAGGAAATCTCAAGTATTTTGAGTCCATGATATAAGGAGACATGAGAATCAATGATGATGTCGTACACTGTATTAAAGCAAGGTGCGTGCAATAAAGGCACACATCTCGAGGTCTATGCGATAAAAATATGTAGTCAAGTCTTAATAAGTTCTATAAAGTGATGGTTAGACCAACATTGTTAAATGAGACATAGTTTTGTCTAGTCAAAACATCCATTTTCAAAAGATGAATATAGCAAAGATGATGATTCTTAGGTGGATGTCTGAGCATATAGAAGAGATATTATTAGTAACGAAGTTATCCGAAAAAAGGTGGAAGTAGCCTTCGTGGTGAACAAAACGAAGAAAGCAAAACTGAAATGGTTCAGATATGTGAAGAGGAGATGTGTGAATGCGCCAGTAAAAAGGTGTGAGAGGTTTGCTATAATTGGAGAAGAGAGGTAGATGTAATTTGAACAAGAACTATATGTAACATCCCATAACTTGGAGTTGGAGAAAATACAGAAACTGCTGCAGTATTGGTTCTACGGGATCGACCTACGGACCGTAGTTGATTCTACAGACCATAGGAAGGCAACCGTAGAAACCAGGTTGAGGTTGGAGAATGTCAAGTTTCAGGAGTTGATTCTACGGACCAAAGGTACGGGTCGTAGTCTAATCTACGGATCGAAGATAGGACCCGTAGGTTGCCCTCCAGACTTAGTCGAATTCCAATTCTCAGGGCCTGATCTACGGTGACCGTGTACGGACCGTAGATCTAATGACGGGCCGTACATGGGCATCGTCAGTTGGAAGGCCAAAGTTGCAAACTCTCTTAATCAAACGACGGAGGAACATGACGGACCGTAGGTCGGCTTACGGACTGTAGGTCAAGACCGTAGGTCGCGCCAACAGTTTTCATTAAGGATATTTTAGACCTTTCCCTTGCCTTATAAACCCAAATCTCGACTTTTTCCTATTATTTTTGGGCTAAAAACAGCAGAAACAGTCTGGAAACATTATTACACTTAGAAAAATTTGAGAGGACGTTCAAGAGGAGAAAAGGCTAGGGTTCCAAGAACTTCAACCAAGAGCTTGCGATTTCGCCAAGATCTTTGATCTTCCAGGTATGTAAGGCTTCCCTCAGTGTTGGGCTAGTACGTTCACATGCCAATTTACATTCAAAATTTAGAATTATGAAATCTAGGGTTTCAACCTATGTTCTTGAGAAATATTCGAGTTTTCTGCCTATTGTTACCGAATTCCAGTTAATTCTTGAGTATTGTATGCATGTTCTTGAGTAGTTATCTTGCTATGGTTCATGCTTAGATTCTGGTATGAACCCTAATTATTGAGTTGGTTGTCCATGTTTATTTTCTGCAAAGAACCCTATGAATTGAGCATTTGTTGAATTATTTTGAGAGTCTTTTAAACTGAACCATTAATTTAAATTGGTTTCTTTTGAGCAAAATAAAGGGGAGTTGTGAGTAGAGTTAAAGAGGCAGTTTGAGTAGTTTGTAAATGAAACTTTGATTTCTCAACTATCATTTTGAGTGAGAAAGAAGACTTTGATTTTGAGAAAATAACTAAGAGAGTTTTGAGAAGAGGAGTTGAGGCACTGTTTCTTAAAAAATATCTTTTGAGTAATTACCTCAAAAACAGAGAAAGAATTATTTTTTTCTTACTTGAGCATGAGTATATTTATTGGGAGTAGTATTGAACACCGATATGGGGATGAGTTCAGATAACTCAAACTCCCCATAAACCATGTATGCCAACATGGGTAAATGATTCATATTTTTTAGATGATTTTCTTATGCCTTCGGGTAGAGCTTAGTGGATCCACTTAGTTGAGGATGTCTTATACTCCGGCAAGGTATAAGACAGTTCAGGCAGCATGGGCGAGACGCTGTATCATCATTTAGCTCAGAGTGATGGTTGTCGGTTAGAGAATCTCCCAAATATGAGTAAACACCTACTTCATGATATTTTACACCTATTCTTGCGGTTGCTTTTGTATATTTTTTATTTATTTATTTACTTTTGAGTATCAATTTTACTTGAGTTAGGTATGAGTTGTTTTACTTTGAGTTGAGTTGAGGTTAGCACTTCCTTGAGCCTTCTCTTTGCTCTTTTTTTATATTCAGCCGTTTTACATACTAGTGCATTCAATGTACTGATGTTATTCGACCTGCATCGTTTCATGATGCAGACACAGGTGTTCAGGGTCATCAGCAGGTGCTCCGTTGATCTCATTCACAATCCAGATAGCAGTTGTGGTGAGCTTCCTAGTACTTTCGTCGGATCCACATTCTTTTCAATTCCGTTATTTCAGTTGTTTAGTTTTGTCGAGGTGTCGTGGGGTCTGTCCCGACGTCCGTTTGAGTATTTAGAGGCTTCATAAACATGTCTAGAGTTGATGAGTTTTCCATGATTATTATTATTTCCCTATGTTGAGTTTGACTAATGTTCCCCGCATTATGAGAATTGAGTATTTTCTAGACTTTAACAATTTTAACTGTTCATTTAAGTTTGTGAGTTTACTTATGCTGTATTAGGAGCCTAATTGGCTCGAGTTAAGTCTTCCGCTGAGTAGTGAGCCAGGCCAAGGGTTCGCTTGGGAATCAGCAATGGTTCTCAAGTGCCAGCCACGTCCAGGGTGTAGACTCGGGGCCTGACAAACTTGGTATCATAGCACAGAGTTCAAGAGTCCTCCAGAGTCTATGAAGCCATGTCAGTAGAGTCCTAGTTATTGGCGTGAAGCGCGCTACATCTATAATTAGGAGGCCGCGACATTTAGGAACCTCTCACTTTCTTCTTATTCCACTTCGTGCTATAAAGTTCATCTCTATAAAAGTCTTCCTTCTAACTCGTGCTTACGCGTATCTTTTCAGATCATGCCTCCACGAAGAGCTGTTCGAGGACATCCTGCTAGGAGGAACGTGAAACCTTTAGGTCAAGAAGTTCCCAATGCTATAGAAGTGCAACCCCCGCAAGGAGATGTCACCAATGCTGAGTTCAGAAATGCTATTCAAATGCTGACTCATGTTGTGGTGAATCAGGCTGGACAACAGAGAGTGGGTCCTCAGGATGTGGCTGATACATCCAGAGTCCGCGAATTCTTGAGGATGAATCCCCCAGAGTTCTCGGAGTCGAATATCACAGAGGATCTGAAGAACTTTGTGGAGGAACTGCAGGGGGTGTTTGAGGTTATGCGTATTACTGATGTAGAGCGTGTGGAACTAGCTTCTTACCAGCTCAAGGGTGTTGCTAGGGTATGGTATGACCAATGAAGAAGAACAGGGCAGAGGGGGCACCACCTATGAGTTGGGCAGCGTTTGAAGAGGCATTCTTGGGGCGTTTCTTCCCCCGCGAACTAAAGGAGGCAAAGGTAAGAGAATTTCTGAATTTAAAGAAGGGATCTATGAGCGTGCAGGAGTACAACATCAAGTTCACTCAGCTATCCCACTATGCTCCAGCGATGGTGGCTGATATGAGGAGCAGGATGAGCCTGTTTGTGTCTGGGCTATCCCGCTTGTCAAGTAAGGAAGGTAAGGCGGCTATGCTGATAGGGGACATGGACATAGCTAGGCTCATGATCAATGTGCAACAAGTTGAGGAAAATAAGTTGAAGGACAGGGAAGAGTTCCGTAGCAAGAGGGCTAAGACAACCAGCCATGAGTCCGACCACCAGAAAATCGGAAATGGGAATCGGTCCTCTTTCCAGCAGAGATCACCTGGACCAGCACCATCATCAGCTAGTGCACCTGCACCAAGGAACAGAGGTGAATTCAAGAACCAGAATTCCAGAGCTCGACCTACTCAGTCTCAGGGTAGCGTGGAACCAAGGACAAATTGGATCCCCATATGTACCAGATGCGGTAGAGACCACCCGGGAGAGTGTCGTGATCGCTCGAGTGGCTGTTTCAAGTGCGGTCAGCCTGGTCACTTTATGAAACAATGTCCACAGAACAAGCAAGGTAATGGAGGGTAATAGAGCCCAGTCTTCTTCAGCAGCTCCAGTAGATAGGAGCAACCAGAGGGGAGCTACGTCAGGGACATGTGGAGGTACAAACCGCCTGTATGCTATGGGTACTCGACAGGATCAGGAGAACTCGTCAGATGTTGTTACTGGTATGCTTCGAGTTTTTACATTTGATGTATATGCCTTAATTGATCCAGTTGCGAGTCTGTCATTTGTGCTCCTTTCGTAGTTATGAGGTTCGACATTTTTCCCGAACAACTTCTTGAGCCTTTCAGTGTTTCTACACCTGTTGGTGAGTCTATTCTAGTATAAAGAGTCTACCGTAATTGTATTGTCTCTGTCTATCACAAGGACGCCATGGCTAACTTGGTTGAGTTAGATATGGTGGGCTTTGATGTTATTCTAGGTATGGACTGACTTCATGCTTGTTATGCCTCAGTTGATTGCAGAACTCGAGTAGTCAAGTTTCAGTTTCCTAATGAGCCAGTTCTAGAGTGGAGGAGCAGTTCAGCAGTGCCTAAGGGTCGTTTCATCTCATACCTTAAGGCCAGAAAGTTAGTTTCCAAGGGGTGCATTTACCACTTAGTAGTTTCCAGAGATCTTTCCAGATGATCTTCCCGGAGTCCCTCATGAGAGAGAGATAGACTTCGGAATAGATATTCTTCCAGATACTCAACCCATCTCTATTCCGCCATATAGAATGGCCCCAGCTGAGTTAAAAGAGCAGTTAAGAGATCTCCTTGATAAGGGCTTCATCCGACCAAGTGTCTCACCGTGGGGCGCTCTGGTTTTGTTCGTGAGGAAGAATGATGGTTCCCTTAGGATGTGCATAGATTACCGTCAGTTGAACAAGGTCACAATAAAGAATAAATATCCTCTTCCGAGAATTGATGATCTTTTCGACCAGCTTCAGGGTGCCACTTATTTCTCTAAGATAGACCTCAGATCTGGCTATCATCAATTGAGGGTGAGAGAAAGTGACATCCCGAAAACAACTTTCAGGACCCGTTACGATCATTATGAATTTCTGGTTATGTCCTTTGGTTTGACTAACGCTCATGCAACCTTCATGGATCTGATGAAGAGAGTATTCAAGCCATATCTGGACATGTTTGTTATCGTGTTTATTGATGACATACTGATCTACTCGAGGAGTGAGGAGGACTATGCTAGTCATCTTAGAATAGTCCTTCAAACCCTTAAGGATCGAGAGTTGTATGCGAAATTCTCGAAGTGTGAGTTTTGGCTCAAATCCATGGCTTTCCTAGGCCACATTGTTTCTGGTGAAGGAATTCAAGTTGACACTCAGAAGATCGAGGCAGTGCAGAATTGGCCAAGGCCCATATCTCCAACTGACATAAGGAGTTTCTTGAGGTTGGCTGGTTATTACAGAAAGTTCATCGAGGGGTTTTCATCTATTTCATCTCTATTGACTAAGCTAACCCAGAAAGCAGCTAAGTTTCAATAGTCTGCAGCTAGTGAGAAAAGCTTTCAGGAGTTGAAAACTCGATTGACTACAGTTCCAGTGTTGACCCTACCAGAGGGTTTTGTCGTCTATTGTGATGCATCCCGAGTTAGGCTTGGTTGTTTATTGATGTAGAAGGGTAAGGTGATAGCATATGCCTCAAGACAACTAAAGATTCATGAGAGAAACTACCCAACTCATGATCTCGAGTTGGCAGCAGTAGTCTTTGCTCTCAAAATATGGCATCATTATCTCTATAGTGTTCATGTAGATGTGCTTACGGACCATAAGAGTCTCTAGTATGTGTTCAATCAGAAAGAGCTTAATCTCAGACAAATGAGGTGGTTGGAGTTGCTCAAGGATTACAACATGAGCATTCTCTATCACCCAGGTAAGGCTAATGTGGTTGCTGATGCCTTGAGCAGATTGTCCATGGGGAGTACAGCCCACGTTGAAGAAGGGAAGAATGAGTTAGCTAAGGAAGTCCACAGGTTAGCACGGTTGGGTGTTCGCTTGTTGGATTCCAGTGAAGGCGGAGTTGTGGTGATAAACGGAGCTGAGTCCTCATTAGTGGCAGAGGTGAAAGAGAAGTAAGACCAAGACCCCATTTTGCTTGAGTTGAAGGCAAATGTGCATAAGCAGAAAGTGATGGCTTTTGCACAAGGGGGAGATGGAGTGTTGAGATACCAAGGAAGATTGTGTGTTTCGGAGTAGATGACCTCCAAAAGAGGGTCATGGAAGAAGCTCATAGTTCCAGATATTCAATTCATCCGGGTTCCACAAAAATGTACCACGACTTGAGAGAAGTTTATTGGTGGAGTAGCATGAAGTGGTGCATCGCTGAATTTGCTGCTAAGTGCTCGAATTGTCAGCAAGTCAACGCGGAGCATCAGAGACTGTGTGGTGTAGCCCAGAATATACCCCTTTCGGAATGGAAGTGGGAGATGATCAATATGGACACAGGTTTACCACGATCTCGTAGGCAGCATGATTCCATTTGGGTGATTGTGGATTGGATGACCAAATCAGCCCACTTCTTACCGGTGAAGACTACCAATACAGCAGAGGAGTATGCAAACCTATACATTCGCTAGATAGTTCGACTGCATGGAGTTCCACTATCCATCATCTCAGACAGGGGTGCTCAATTTACCGCGCACTTTTGGAAGTCATTTCAAAAAGGTTTGGGCACAAAGGTGAACCTTAATACTGATTTTCATCCTCAGACGGATGGTCAAGCAAAACGCACCATTCAAACCTTGGAGGACATGTTGAGAGCCTGTGTTCTTGATTTTTAAGGTAATTGGGATGACCATTTGCCTCTTATCGAGTTCGCATACAACAATAGTTACCACTCCAGCATACAGATGGCTCCATATGAGGCTTTATATGGGAGGAGGTGTAGATCTCCCATTGGCTGGTTCGAGGTTGGTGAAGCTAAATTGATAGGACCAGATCTGGTTCATCAAGCTATGGAGAAGGTGAAGTTAATTCAAGAGAGGTTAAAGACAACACAAAGTCGTCAGAAATCCTACACAGATGTTAGGAGAAGAGATTTGGAGTTTGAGATGGATGATTGGGTATATCTGAAGGTCTCACCCATGAAGGGTGTGATGAGGTTTGGCCGAAAGGGAAAGCTCAGTCCCCGCTACATTGGTCCTTATAGGATATCAAAGAGAGTTGACAATGTAGCTTATGAGTTGGAGCTGCCATCAGAGTTAGAGACAGTCCATCTAGTAGTTCACATCTCTATGTTGAAGAAATGCTTGAATGATCCTTCCCTTGTTGTGCCTACTGAGAATATTGGCATCAAGGACAACTTATCTTATGAAGAGATCCCCATTCAGATCCTTGATCGCCAGGTTCACAAATTGAGGACCAAAGAAGTTGCATCGGTGAAAGTCTTATGGAGAAATCAGCTCGTTGAGGAAGCTACTTGGGAGGCCGAGGAGGACATGAAAAAGAGATATCCACATCTTTTTGACACCAATGCAGACCCAGAGCAAGGTACTAACTCTTAACGAAGTACCATTTTCAGTTTAGCATGTTGAGTTCTTGAGTTTTAAAAGTTAATTGGCCTGTGTTGGTTGGAATTGTATGGTGTTGGGTTGTTGGATGTCCCCATCCCTTACAGGCTTAGTATGGGCTCATTCGAGGACGAATGCTCCCAAGGGGGAGATATTGTAACATCCCCTAACTTGGAGTTAGAGAAAATACAGAAACTGCTGCAGTACTGGTTCTACGGGACCGACCTACGGACCGTAGTTGATTCTACGGACCGTAGGAAGGCAACCGTAGAAACCAGGTTGAGGTTGGAGAATGTCAAGTTTCAGGAGATGATTCTATGGACCAAAGGTACGGGTCGTAGTCTGATCTACGGATCGTAGATAGGACCCGTAGGCTGCCCTCCAGACTTAGTTGAATTCCAATTCTCAGGGCCTGATCTACGATGGCCATGTACGGATCGTAGATCTGATGACGGGCCATACATGGGCATCGTTAGTTGGAAGGCCAAAGTTGCAAACTCTCTTAATCAAACGACGAAGGAACAGGACAGACCGTAGGTTGACTTACGGACCGTAGGTTGCGCCGACAGTTTTCATTAAGGGTGTTTTAGAACTTTCCCCTCCCTTCTAAACCCAAATCCCGATTTTTTCCTATTATTTTCGGGCTAAAAATAGCAGAAACAGTCTGGAAACATTATTACACTTAGAAAAATTTAAGAGGACGTTCAAGAGGAGAAAAGGCTAGGGTTCCAAGAACTTCAACCAAGAGCTTGCGATTTCGCCAAGATCTTTGATCTTCCAGGTATGTAAGGCTTCCCTCAGTGTTGGGCTAGTACGTTCACATGCCAATTTACATTCAAAATTTAGAATTATGAAATCTAGGGTTTCAACCTATGTTCTTGAGAAATATTCGAGTTTTTTGCCTATTGTTACCGAATTCCAGTTAATTCTTGAGTATTGTATGCAGGTTCTTGAGTAGTTATCTTGCTATGGTTCATGCTTAGATTCTGGTATGAACCCTAATTATTGAGTTGGTTGTCCATGTTTATTTTCTGCAAAGAACCCTATGAATTGAGCATTTGTTGAATTATTTTGAGAGTCTTTTAAACTGAACCATTAATTTAAATTGGTTTCTTTTGAGCAAAATAAAGGGGAGTTGTGAGTAGAGTTAAAGAGGCAGTTTGAGTAGTTTGTAAATGAAACATTGATTTCTCAACTATCATTTTGAGTGAGAAAGAAGACTTTGATTTTGAGAAAATAACTAAGAGAGTTTTGAGAAGAGGAGTTGAGGCACTGTTTCTTAAAAAATATCTTTTGAGTAATTACCTCAAAAACAGAGAAAGAATTATTTTTTTCTTACTTGAGCATGAGTATATTTATTGGGAGTAGTATTGAACATCGATATGGGGATGAGTTCAGATAACTCAAACTCCCCATAAACCATGTATGCCAACATGGGTAAATGATTCATATTTTTTAGATGATTTTCTTATGTCTTCGGGTAGAGCTTAGTGGATCCACTTAGTTGAGGGTGTCTTATACTCCGACAAGGTATATGACAGTTCTGGCAGCATGGGCGAGACGCTGTATCATCATTTAGCTCAGAGTGATGGTTGTCGGTTAGAGAATCTCCCAAATATGAGTAAACACTTACTTCACGATATTTTACACCTATTCTTGCGGTTGCTTTTGTATATTTTTTATTTATTTATTTACTTTTGAGTATCAATTTTACTTGAGTTAGGTATGAGTTGTTTTACTTTGAGTTGAGTTGAGGTTAGTACTTCCTTGAGCCTTCTCTTTGCTCTTTTTTTATATTCAGCCGTTTTACATACTAGTGCATTCAATGTACTGATGTTATTCGACCTGCATCGTTTCATGATGCAGACACAGGTGTTCAGGGTCATCAGCAGGCGCTCCGTTGATCTCATTCACAATCCAGATAGCAGTTGTGGTGAGCCTCCTAGTACTTTCGTCGGATCCACATTCTTTTCAATTCCGTTATTTCAGTTGTTTAGTTTTGTCGAGGTGTCGTGGGGTCTGTCCCGACGACTGTTTGAGTATTTAGAGGCTTCATAGACAGGTCTAGAGTTGATGAGTTTCCATGATTATTATTATTTCCCTATGTTGAGTTTGATTAATGTTCCCCGCATTATGAAAATTGAGTATTTTCCAGACTTTAACAAGTTTAACTGTTCATTTAAGTTTGTGAGTTTACTTATGCTGTATTAGGAGCCTAATGGGCTCGAGTTAAGTCTTCCGCTGAGTAGTGAGCCAGGCCAAGGGTTCGATTGGGAATCAGCAATGGTTCTCAAGTGCCGGCCACGTCCAGGGTGTAGACTCGGGGCCTGACACTATAGGGGAGGGAGAAGGGGTGTGAGGAAGGTGATTAGACAAAAAATAACATAACTTCAACTTATTAAGGACATGACACTAAATATGAAGGTATGAAGGTTAATGATTAAGGTAAAAAATTAGTAGATAGCCGAGTATTGTCTCATCGCTTATGGGAGTGGCATGAGCCAAAAGGTTATCCTCTTCTCCACTTCCCCGTATTAGTAGTATTAGTAGTAATCAACATAGCTTTCTTTCTTCATTGTTTATTACTATATGTTACTTCATTTGCACATATTATTTTGTCGTCTTATATCCTTGCACCCTGCTACTTTTTCTTCATTTGAGTTGAGTGTCTACTTGAAACTACCTCTTTACCCTGCAAAGATAGGATCGTAGAGATAGTAAAATCTTCATACATCCTCTTCTACCATAATTTACTCGTGTAGTTAGATTAAGTATGTCGTTATTGTTTATTTTTTATTTTCCCACCTAATGTCCGGAGTTCACACTATAGCTTCGATTAAATTCGGATCACGCACTGCAGGGCCCATTCGGGGTGGGCTCCCAGCAAGAAGGATCAAAATTGTTTATTGTATACTCCAGGGACTATTTTGAACTTACTCTCAAAACAATAGACCATTTTTGTCATTTTCTCAATTCCCTTAAACCTCCAAATTATTAGCAAAAGAAAATAAAATATCTGAACCAGTGTTATCATCTCTGTAAAAGCAAAAACAACAATGGCTTCCTCCTCAGCTTCTTCTTCTTCAAATCTCTCTGCAATTTTCCCAAATTCTTCATCATTCAATTCCCAAATTACCCCTCTATTCCCAATCACATCTTCTTATTTCAACAAAAATTACAGAAAAAATGCACTCAAATTTTCATCATTATCCTGTTCTGCAGCCAAACAACAAACTGGACCAGTGAAGAAACGTACATCTCCAAATAATACTAAGAAAAAAAAGAAACCCATTTCCAATTTCGAAAGCGATGATGGAGAAATTGATGTTGAAGTTGAAGAAAAAGGGTTACAGTCATCTGAGAGGTACCATCCTTTGCCGCTACCTAAACCGCCAGCTGGGTTTGTTTTAGATGAGCAGGGTAGAGTTCTCATGGCTTCCAATAAGCGTATTGCTGCAATCGTAAGTTTTTTTTTGTTTTTTAACTGATACAAGCTGATAAACTTTGGTTAATAGTATGCTATATGTGAGTTTAAGTTTTATGGACGGATAGTGTGGTTATTTAGAAGTAAATTTCAGGTAAATATGTGCACTAACATGGGTCGATAGCTAAACTACAAGGGGTGTAGTGGAATAGATGAGATTGCTCCATACTTAACGAGACGTTTTGGGTTTGAGTTTGAAGTAGTGGTAGAGCTAGAATTTTCATTAAGGGGTTTCAAAATATGAAGAATTAAACATAAGGGGTTCGACATCTACTGTATATACATAAAAAATAATTTTAACCATGTATAAATAGTGTAATTTTTCGTTGAAAGAGGTTTGGAGGAACACCATCGGCCCTACCTGGCTTGAAGAATGGAGAAATCCTTGGTAGGGAGATTCCGTCCTTTGGGCTCTATATGACAGTCTGGATTAGTCGGGCACTCAGGCTAGTAGGTTCGAGATACGAGACGATTACACAAAAAACAAGGGTCGGTAACGAACACCAAGGTGGGTGTTGTGGGATGAATGAGAGTCTCCACCCTTAACGAGACGTCTTTGATTTGAGCTTGAAGAATGGAGAAATCTCTGGTAGGGAGCCTCCATCCTTTAAGCACTCAATCTAGTAGGTTCTAGATTCGACAAAAAACATGGGTCTGTTACTACGAAAAGAGGAAGGATAACTCGTTGGAGCATGTTGAGTTGCAATGATGGTGTAAAAATTATTTACTTTGTTCAGTGTATAAAACTTAAAATATATTTGGAAATGGCCGAAGTATGTGACACAGTATCTGATACGGAAAAAATCTGTAGAAATGATGCTATATGTTTATGTTCTGTGGCGAAAAGGGTGAAGCAGCCTGCTAGTAGT
Organism: Solanum appendiculatum; assembly: GCA_018342035.1. Classification (NCBI taxonomy): domain Eukaryota; kingdom Viridiplantae; phylum Streptophyta; class Magnoliopsida; order Solanales; family Solanaceae; genus Solanum; species Solanum appendiculatum. The sequence continues at coordinate 181,328 of JAGDQO010000489.1, read as the reverse complement.
ATGTGCAGTCTCTTCTTTTATGCTTTTCAGTGATAGGATAATACTGCAAATTATGAGAAGTTTAGAACTTGCAAATGACGTAATGAATGGCTCTAAAGACTATTTGCATAACTTACATTGACTTACTGCCTTAGAGAATTGAACCAAAACCTTGAAGTTCTTAATTCCTTGACATGGCCAATTGAGAGACAAGTAATTGGAAGTATTTGGGAATGATTTCCAGTTTTAAAAAGAGAGGGTAGGAAAACATATTTAATTGGTCTAACAAGATAAGGGCAGTTTCTGGATAACAATCAAGTAAAGTCATTGTGGCCTTCCGTGTCTTCAATTAAACTGAAAAAAGGAGTATAATACACCTTGAATCTGGAGAAAACTCAACAAATAATTGCTACAGTACATGCCTTTGGCACTCTGTCAATATGAGAAATGATAGAGTTCATTGAGGGAAAAGACCTGATGACAGGGAACATAAGGACAATTCTTTCTTTTTTGTCTTTCTTCCCTTTTATTTTTTCTTTTGAAGTAAGTAAAGTAAGAGAGTTCAGCGAATTATTTTCAATCTAACTAAAAGCAGAGTGTTCTGGTGAGGACAGTATTACATTTAAAACAGCTCATCTCTTCTGAGGTCTTACAGGATTTAGTAGATTTTCACAAAAGGGAGGAGAAAATACATGTTTAACAGTGCTTGGTTTTAATCTCCCAAAGTTGAAAGCGTTTCTGTGGACACATAACAAAGTCCGTTACCTCTTAATGGGATTTCACTGTATGCAACCACCTAAGATGACTTTTCGTTTTTTTTTTAAAGATGACTTTTCGTAGGTGCAAATTGCAAAATCATCTTCTCAAATTTGACTTGTATGAGCAACTTCCTCACAATTAGTTCATGTGCTAGTATATTTTCTTATGTATTTTTCTCTATTCTATCTCCACCAATTTAGTTATCTAAAGGTCTCAGCAACAGGTTGATTCTACCAACAATTTCCCACTGGAATGTGTCATCAGGAGGGTTTTTAGAAGTACACGAGGAGATGAATGTCTATTACTTTGTCCTGTTGATATGTAAGTGAGGTTTGTAGCTATCACTTGATATCTTTTCCTTTTTCTGGTGGTACATTAAATCAATGTATTTGTCTCTGCAGGCCTGTTCAGATCTTAAAGAGCACAAATGTCGAGGGCTGGTCTGCTGTATGTCCTAACTAAACTTGTTTTTCCGCGGTGTTTGTATATCTGGAAACATGCTAGAGAGAATCTTGTTTGTCTATCTCATTTCTTTCTTAACAAATGATCAGTGTTCAAATGGAGTTAGGCCCAAAGTCCATATCTTAACATGGTATCAAAGCCAAACCCCTCAATCTACATTGTTGTGTTTCTCAATGTTGGGCCCCCATAATCCGTGCTTCAGTTTAGTCCGGAGCGTCTGGGGGAGTATTAAGTCCCACATTGGTTAGATTATGGTCTCCTTATATAATACTGGACAATCCTCCCTGATGAGCTACCTTTTGAGGTTGAGTTAAGCCCAAGGACCATATCTTCACACATATCACAATTTCCAGATACTTTCTTTGTTCCAACAGTAACATGAGCTGGATGCCTTTCTTTGTTTGTTCTACTAAAAAATTCCGTTAGTGCTATTTTCGATTTTCCGTTATCTACTGGTGCTCCAATCTGTGAAAGAAGTCAGAATGCTTGCACCTGTTTGAAATTAAAAAGAGAATAAGGGGCACAAATAGTTATTACATATTATATAATCATATCATAATTAATTTTGTCAATTTATATGACTGTTGTGTAGGTAAGCGATGAAGAAGTTGAAGCTATCCTACCCACTGCAGCCTATGCTCTAGCCAAGATACACATGCATCTGGTGTACAGTGGGTATAATCTCTAGAACTTCAATTTTCATGTCTGCCTTATCAAAAAAAAAAAAACTCCGATTTTCAAGTCTGGTTGTTCTTCAATTTCAATCATCTTCCTTGCATGTATCAAAATCTGATTTTTTTTATGTGTTCTGATATCATCTAGCTATTTCGTACCAGATTCTGTTACACAGCACGAGGAGGATGTTGCTACACAGAGGATGACATATTTGAATTTAGAACAGGCAAGGTTCTTGTCTTCATGAAGCTGTGTGTTACTGTTGTCATATTGTTACTACCTCTGGTTCAATTTAAATGTTGTTTTAGCCTTTCAAAGTTGGTCCAAAATAAGTGTCGTTGTAGGAAACCAAGAAGGTGTTATTTTTTTTGAAATCTTCCCCTACTTCAATAGATGATTTAAAAAGCCTTAGGAGAGATAAGGAGTAATTTGAATTTTGAAGAGATATGAAGGGTAACTTAGTCAAATGACCCTTATAGTTTTCTTTATGGTGTGTCAAAACTGTATGCCATATTAAACTGGACCAGAGATGGTATTGCTGAAGCCTGAAGCTGTTCCGACCTTTTCTTTGTGTTAAATGTTAAAATAAAATGTATATAAATCCATGCTAGATACTTTCTTCTTCTTGGTAAATCAATCCTATAATTCATTGCCCTCTTGTTGTGCATTAGTCAGTTGTAAAATTACGACAGAAGATGAAGCACGACTTAACACAGACGTCATTCTTAGTTGCTGGTGCAACTTTAACATGCACTCATGGCAGTTATTATTCATAGTGGTTGTCTATTTAGTGATTTATATGATAATGTTAACTTTAAGCTGTCTGATGCTCCTACAAGATAAAATCTGATGAAGGGAACAAAAAGAGTGTTGCTGCTCATGGACAATTCACATGTTGCTGTAGCTCAAAGAACAGTTCATACAATAATTATTAAAATTCGGATCTCATTCATTAGCTTTTCTTTTAGCTATTAGTTTCTTAGTTGGTTTAGAACTTTAACTTAAATGAGGATTAATGTTTTTGTTGTTCTTATACAAGATGAGATGTTTGCCACAACATTCTAATAACTTCGTCAACATTATAATCCCTATGAATTTTTTGGGTTTCTAGTCATTGGTAAATTGTGGACCTGATGAATTCTTTTGTATCTTATCTGGATCTGTGTCATTGTATGATGTTAGAATGAAGCTTGTTTGTTAATGTCCGTAATGTATCTTTTGTAGTTCAGAATCTTTGTTCTGAAAAATATTGAAAGATAAAATTTGATTCTCAAGGTTGTTGCACTTTTCAGATGATGGTGATGACGTAGATGGCTTGCCAAGTGAAGGCATAGAAATTACATGCTTCCACATGGTAAATTATCAATTGTCCATTGTATTGATTATTGAATGATCATTATTAAGATGAGATAATAATTGAACAATAATGTGTTCTCTTGGTCCAACTTATGCACTTCAACTTGTGGACAACTACTGCAGTACTGCTCCTTTTATTTGTCTTGGTTGCTGGTAAAAGCCCATTTTTATCACTTTGCTATATGTTGTATTCAGTTATGTTCCTCTATTAACCGATTGCATAACCTTCAAATTTTTGAAGTAACTCTTCTGTTCAAATTAATGATGGGACTTTAAACTCAATTTATTGGGTCTAATGATATTTCAGTTGACAGATCTTTTATATTTTTATAAAACCATGTTAAGTGGGTCACTGTTCACTCTTTAAAGTCAGTTCTGATTCTTCTCGTCTCTGTTCATGATTTTTAAGGAATTCCTAAGCAGCTCAAAAGCTGTCTTCGTGTCCCTCATTTAAGCGGTTTGTTGCCAAAATGTCATCTAATGTATTTTGATATTTATTTCCTTCCCACAGGATGGTTCCCACTATATGATTTATACACCTTCGGACCCACTTCTCTTTGTTGCAGCGAAGGTAAAGAGTCATCTCTCATTTGAATGTAGAAGTTCTGGATTCATCTCTAATTCTAAAATCTAATTCATCTTTTGTTATGTCCAGTATGCTATGCCGGTTTCACCTTCTGTTATTTCCACTCTTTTTAATTTTGATAATTTGCATTTTATTTCACCTTGTTCTTATAATTTTATGAAAATTCCTTTGTGCAACTTATTATTGCAGGACAAAGATGGTCTATTGCAGATTGCTGACGATGTAAGCATTGAAATTCCCCTCGTTGCCTGTTTATATCTTTTCAATTGCGATTTGTTGCTACAACTTTTTTTCCTTGCTGAGTACAGATACATATATGAGTTATTTTTATGTTTACACTTATTTTGAGCTTCATCACACACTGATGAACAACCCCCTTAGATCCAACAAAAAGTTCTTTTATCAGCAAGCGGTTGTGACTTGAAGGAAAACCTTCGTTAAAACAATAGAAGTATAGGGAAGATGTTGGTGGCATTGTGATGGGTGACAGTCTGTTTTTCTAACTTCTTAAGGAGAGAAGAGAAGCTAAGGTGGTGGTTGGGGGGGGGGGTGTAACAGTGAGTTTCTATTTAACAATTGTACAAAGAAGAGGTAGTGAAGACCACCACTCGCAGAGTAGAACCGATAGAGAGAGGAAAGGTGAAGTAATGGTTGTAAAGGACGATATCCAAAAGGGAACAGTGGGAAATAGTTGCAAGCTGTTCTGCAGATAAAGCACCGGAGCCTGATGACGTCACACTTACTTTCTTCAACAATGTTGGGACAATGAAGGGCGATGATATGGGGACAAATCGACAATACAAGCTCACCGTGAATAACTCTCTTATGTAACTATCAAGCCCGAATAAGGGTGAAACAGAAAACATCAAAGGTTACATACTTGTTGAGTTTAGTAGAAAACATTCATAAGATTATTATTGCTAAGAGAACTAGACAAGGCGTCTCAACCTCTATGAAATCGGAACACATTTTTTGAAGTGTAGACAAATCTTAGATAAGGCACATGCTTTATTGAAGAAAGGTGCCATGAAACAAAACGCTTAACAACAGAAATATGAACTCAACAGTCCCGGTTATATTGCACCTGAGCGATTTCGCGTGCAGTCTCCTTTTCTTGATGTACACTTCTCTCTTAACTTGATTTTTCCAGTTAGGATATTATTTTACAATGCCTGTGTACTTCCCTGCAACAGGAACTCTTGGAAGACCCGGCCATCATCAGCGCCATAGACGAGGAGACTGAGTTTAACGCCTTAGTGGTATGTACATTATACTTTAGTTAACATATACTACTCCCTCCTTATCAAAAAGATTGTCTCTTTCCTGTTTCGGCAACTCTTTAATTTCATCTTTCTGACATTTTGGTACATTCTACATATTTCTAGTTTAAGATCTCACAAGATTCAAAAGTCTGTTACTTTCTTAAACTCCGTGCCAAGTCAAAACCGGACAAACACTGAATGTTCTTATTGACGTCTCATTTTACAGGAAGAAGAGGCTGCACTTCTTGAATCATTGTTGGGGGAAAGATGATCATTTATCTGAATTGCTTTAGGTTTTGACATTTTGAATATTCTTTGTTGTATTGTATTTTGATTTGTGTATAGTTAAATTAATCTGTTAAACGGCCTATTGCCCCTTGATGTACTCAATGGAAAGATGTAGCTTATTAGCTCGATGGGTTCAACCGGACCCAATATTTCGATACGGAATATGAATATATAGTCTTCTTCTCATTTTTAATTGTACTTCTTTATCGTTGATTTAGTGGGATAGAAGGTGGAATAATAATCATGTATATTCATAATATCGAGATTAAAATAATTAATTAGAGAGAATAGATCCTTTTAAAATAAGTAATTCATGTATTACAATCTCTTCATTATTGATAAAAATTTGCTTATACTCTCTATATAATTAGGGATTGTTTGGAAGTAAGTTATGCAGATATTAAATTATATATAAGTAGTAATATAATATCATGTTTGAGAAAATTTATTTATTATTTTATTCATAATTGAAGATGAAAGTGAATAACTTAATTCTACTTAATTAATCTTTCAATAAAATAACAAAGAAATATTTTCGTAACTAATTCATATAGTACTAATACTTGCATAACTTTAATCAACTATCAAACGAACCCTCAAAACTTATAGAGCTCATTTTGGTTGGGAAACAAGTTATACTAATTATTTCGGGATTAGTTATTCCACCTTCAATATGGGATAAAAATAACACTACAAACTTAAAAATGACTCTCGATTTAATTTTAACCAAATGTGAGATAAACTCATCTTATAACTAACTAATTTCGGAATTAGTTATCCGTTATCCCTAATACCAAATGAGCTCTATTAGTCCATTTGGTCACTTGAAAACGTGGCCCATTTATGACCACTCTTTCACCAACTTGCTCTTAATGGGCCCCCATATTTTATTATTGTACTCGCATAGCCCGTTTCACAACTCGACCCGAACGGGTCAAACCCGTTTACCAGAGAAAACAGAAAATCAAACAAGATAAAAAAATAGATAACAGAAAGTGCTGAAGAACACTCAAAACTCTTCTTCGTCCTCAAAAATTCTTCAAATGCTATAAGCAAAAATGGCGTTTTCTTCTTCTTTTTGTACTTCAACTGTAACATATGCATCACTATCAAGTTCTCAATCTTCAACATTTTTCACATATTTGAAACCATGCCCTATTCTGTCTTCAACTTGTTTTGGGAGGCGAAAACGATTGAGATTTCGGTTTAGTATAAATGCTACTGCTACTATTGATTCACCTAATGGAGCTGTTGTTGCTGAATCAGAAGAACCGGAAAAGAAACCCCAGAATGTTTCTTTTGGTAGACAGTATTTTCCTCTAGCTGCTGTTGTTGGACAGGTATAATATAATACACATTTGCTCTAATTTTTATGTTATGGTCCATTAGGATTTGAGTTGAGGCGAATCTACGATTTCTAGAACATGAGTGCACTACTAAAAAAAATTGATCCTTGTCCCACTAGTTAAATAACTCAATATTCAACACTGTTTAGACTTATAAAGCATGAGCGCCAACGTATAATCAGAATCGGAGCCAGGATTAGAAGTTTGGGTGTTCTAAATTTTAGGACAAAAGAGAAAAATATTGCAAAACATGCTTCCTTAGAAAAAAAGAGAAACTAAACTTTTGTTGATAGTGGGGTTTGCCACCGCCCCATCCTTACCACTGAGCTGTCAATCAATTTTGTTAGGGGTTCACAAGTTAACATACATATATATTTATTTAATTTTCTAATATAAATACAAGGTCTACGGAAAAGCTAGTGGGTTCATCTGAACCCACGAACCCCCACCTAGCTCCGCTTCTGCGTATAATATTATACCAATTTTAGAAAATATATACATAAAATAAGTGGTTTTAAGGAGAAACCACAAGTTCATGTGCCCCATATTTTAGGTTATAAATTCGCCTTTGTTTAAATGGGGAGAGGATGTGGGGATTATATATAGTTGGGCTCTCCCACCTTAATAACTAGCTTTTGGTGTGTGCTTCTCCTTGAGTTAATACCATTTAGAACTACCCTTCATGCCCATCGTGCCATGGATGGTGACGCTGGCATTGCAGTGCTCGCCTGGGAAAGAGCTACCTATTTGTGGAAGAGTGAAAGCTACCCAGTGTGAAGCCATCAAGGTTGATGGATGCGAGCGTGGTGGTTTATTATGGTCTTGACTCCCACATCTGTTAAATGGGGAGCTTATATAGCCTAGGACTCTTCCACCTAAATAACTAGCTTTTAGGGTGTTGTTCTCCCTGGGTTGTATCATTTTAACTGGTTGTTACTTGCTTATATGAATAGATGCAGTGCCTTCGACGTGTTGATAGAATAAATTTAGTACAAGATGATTTGTGACGAGCTTAAAGGAAGAAGTGGGGATTCACATAGCGGACTCCTAACTTGTTTGGGGCTGAAATGTCTCAAATGTGTAGTAGTAGTAGTAGTTGTTGTAGAATATTACTTAGACTCTCCAAGGATATTGCCGCGCCCATGTTGGATCCTCCACTAATGTTGACACACACCTGCCGACATTTTTCTAGAGACCAAGCAATGTAGGAATTGTAGTGTATTAGCTATGGGTTCAACAAAATTCATGAAAAACTTCTAAAATTTCAGCAAATATTAAATTTTGAACACATAATTTTTGAAATTACAATGAGTTTAGTGCTAAGAACCTTTTAAGGTTGAAACTATCAAGTTTAAATCTTAGATCCTCCTTTGGTGTTATATCGTGTAAATATTCTAATGCTTTGTAGCGGCTTCTAGTAGTAATTGTGTATCTATATCTACATTAATCTAGGTTAATGTTGTTAGAAATGTACAAGTATGAGCCTTATTTTGAATCCATAAAAATACTAATTTGCCTCAAAGAATCTCTGTAAAGGACCAATCCCTTGTTTGTAACTTGTAACCTTCCCAAGACATTCACTTATTGCTTTAACCTTTAAAGATCTAGTTAGTTACCTTTGTCTCAAAAAAAAGATCTAGTTAATAGTTGCGGTGACTTTTGCCTCAGTGAATTTTGTGACCGAGTTGGCTTGTTATTTGAGTTTGTCTAAACATGGTGAATTTTTGGGAATTGAACATTCAAGTGACACTGGAGTAATTCTTGTTTTCATAAGTGCGATTTGTGTATCAATATGAGAAATAACGTGAATCTAGAAAAAATCTGAATTTGTTAAAAGAGAAGTTGTATAGTATTGGAAGGAAATGGGGCTAGAAAGGAGCCACTATAGAGGATTCATATAGCTGGCTCAACTAATTTGGTATCAAGGCGTAGTTGGTTGACTGATTAATGAGTTTTTTGGTACTGGCTGGGGAGATATGACAGAGTTTGTCAGTTTCCTTTGGCAAGGAAACTAACTGTAGGGGGAAAATGAGGTTTGCTTATGCAGAAGTAGGGAGGAAGCAGTTGAATGAAACAGCTCTGATGCTAAGAACTGAAGTTGTCGTGACTATCATCAGCTCTTGACGGAAATTTACTTTTGTTTAGTTCAGCTTTTATGCTCTCCATACCTATTAAAGACTGTGGAAGGCAAACACTTTTTATGGTTTGCACTATGCAATATTCGTTGACTTTGTATTCGGTGCTCTTTTGATGTTTAAATTCATAATTATTCCCTTATACAGTTAGAATGCTAGTTTTAATGGATACTTGCTTTTTCATCAATATGTCTATTCTGGGACCAACTTTACGCAGGATGCTATTAAAACTGCTCTTTTACTTGGGGCCATTGACCGTGAGATTGGAGGAATTGCAATATCTGGGAAGCGTGGAACAGCTAAAACTGTAATGGCACGTGGGTTGCATGCTATTCTGCCACCAATTGAAGTAGTTGTTGGGTCTATGGCAAATGCTGATCCAAACTATCCCGAAGAGTAAGGTTACTGAATTTTAATTAATTACTCATTGTAGATAGCATTTAAAATTCCATGACATAGAACCTTTGGACGACATTCAAAGTAACAGAGATATTAAGAGGACTTCAAGACATGGCTCTTGAAAGTTATTTATTACAAATTTATGTTTATCTAGTTATCTCTGAGGTTTTATCACATATTCTATTAGCTTATATACCAAGCTGCTTTTCTCTCTCAAAAGTTGTTGTTTCTAAAGGAATGTTCTTACATGAAGAGGAGGTGGTGAGTTTGTGTTTTGGAGCAGGGTTGCATTAGCCTTGTGGCTTGCATCTATATTCAACCTTAACATACGAATCCATTTTTTTTATATCATTTAAGTTGAAATCTGCTGTTCAATAGCTGCTATTTCTTGTACCCTAGCTCATATAATGTTTCTCTACACATCACAATTCCTACGGATAAACTTCACTTCAGATGTCCAGATTATTTCAAGCTTTTTATGCATAGAACCGTCTTTGCTTTTATTTGCATGGAGAACAGTAAATGTATTTGATAGCCTTCAGGTGGGAAGATGGGCTAGCTGACAGAGTAGAATATGACTCTGATGGAAATATCAAGACCCAGATAGTTAAATCTCCATTTGTTCAGGTAATTTTGCACTAAATACTTTTCCAAGGTAGAGATGGTTCTTTTGTCTCTTACATTTTCCTACATACATTTGTATTGTAGATTCCTCTTGGTGTCACAGAAGATAGATTGATTGGCTCTGTTGATGTTGAGGAGTCCGTGAAATCTGGAACCACTGTCTTTCAACCAGGCCTCCTTGCAGAAGCTCATCGAGGAGTTCTATATGTTGATGAGATCAATCTATTAGATGAAGGTATAAGTAACCTACTTCTTAATGTATTGACAGAGGGAGTCAATACTGTAGAAAGAGAGGGAATCAGCTTCCGCCATCCATGCAAACCACTACTAATTGCTACATATAACCCTGAAGAGGGTGCGGTTCGTGAACATCTATTGGACCGTATTGCAATTAATTTAAGGTACAAAATTGTCTTTCATATAACTATGCAAAAACCTTTTAAGGACACGTCTATGTTTGGTGAATAATCCAATGGCTAGGTATAAATATACTTGGAACCTGATATTTTTAGCTTTTACCATTTGGTTTCAACCTCATGAATCCCTTTTTCTGGTTTCTGGCAAATTCTAAGGTGCATATGATCCTTGTGCTTCTTTTCCTATTTCACCTGCTGTTAGAGGTTCGGTTGTCTTCTTCAATTAATAATCACAGAAATCCTACTGCAGTGCAGATCTTCCAATGAGTTTTGAAGATCGCGTTGCAGCTGTAGACATAGCAACACGTTTTCAGGAGTGTAGCAATGAAGTTTTTAAAATGGTGGATGAAGAAACAGACAATGGAAAAACACAGGTATTATGTGCTAAAAAGAAAACATGTGCTCTAGGTCATTGACCATTAAGTGGCTTCGGAAGATTATGATACATAGATGCTAGAACACAGCACCATTTCTTGCTATGCTTGTCTTTGTCACTGATCCTTATCCACCGGAACAAATTCCTCTGTCTTCCCCTACTAACTCTCATTTGTTTTGTGCATGAAAGCTGGTGACAGACCTAGCCTAACCCAAAGATGTTTTATAGAAAACTTTTTGGTACATCCTTCTGTCGTAACAAGAACTCTTTCCTTTTGAATTTTATAGTGCACTGTTATCTTCTTGACCTCCTCCCTGGAGATAAGCCACCCAGCCCCAATCCCAGGATATTAAAAGGCTTTTTTTTATACAAATGTCTCACTCTATCCTGATGTACTTTCCTTCTACTCCATTTTGTTAGTCTTACCACTTGGAATACCTCTTTCCATTTTCTCAGCCCTTGAGCAGGATCTTGGAAGCCAGAAACCAATGCTAGCTTGCTGCAATTTATGCAAGCATCTCTATTGATGTCAAGTGTTCAAAAGAGTGATTACTCTGTATTCAATACATTATGCTTTATTGAGGGAGTTATTTTATTACACTCTCTAACCTTTAGGGTAGAACAGTTTATCTATTCATTAATTCCTATAAGAGTTCAGAAAACTTCCATAACCTGCCATTTTACTTAATTGATGAATTAAAATATTATTTCTCACATGCTTTTCTTACTTTAACTTGCCCTGTGTCAACCAATGGTCTGATAGCTCTTCTACAGATTATTTTGGCAAGGGAGTATTTGAAGGATGTCACAATCAGTAGAGATCAACTAAAATACCTGGTCATGGAATCCATCCGTGGTGGCTGTCAGGTATTTAATATCGAAATCCTCCTCAATTGCTGTTGAAATGCTCTACACTGAACCTTAAGTCTTGGGAATAACTTTCTTTAGATCAAAGTAATCCGTTGTATACAGAAAGACTTCTATTATTGACATCTTAAGTTGAGAGGGTTCTCCAATAGAGCATAAAATGTAATATTAAAGAAAACTATAGTATGCAACAAATTTGAGTTTTTCAAGTAGAAGTCTTACAAGGGCAACCTGATCTTGATTCACACTATCTCAAGACTGACTAAGGATGCCACCTTATATTTGACAATGACTTTATTGACTTGAAGTCAGAAAAGAATATGATAGGGCTATTTCATTTAAAATTGGTGCTTCTTCAATGCTTTCTTACATACAAACTTATTCAATTATCCATTATTTGAATACCAGGGGCACCGAGCTGAACTATATGCCGCACGTGTAGCCAAATGCTTAGCTGCCATCGATGGACGTGAGAGAGTAAATGTTGATGACCTGAAAAAATCTGTAAGTATTTGTTGGTTTGGTGTTTCCTTAACCGTATTCTCAAACTGTTAGATAAATAAACAACCAGTGTTATCAAAAGCAAAAAGCGCAGAAAAGCTCTAAGGTTCGTTGGGGCTTTAAACAAAGTGTGGCCGTTATGAGAAAAGGCACAAAGGGAGAAAAAAATACAAATATATAAGTTTTGATCCAAGACTAATAATTTAAGCATGAAAGACAAATGTATGAACAAATTGAAAAAAATTACAGTAAAGTGAAATATCAATTGTTTAGTGTCGTTTCTTCCGAAGAGGCTGGCAAGTGCACATTAAGCGAGGCAAAGCTCAACACATTTTGAGCCTCACTTCAGGGCTTAAGTGCGCATTTGGCACACTGTTAAACAACAACTATTCATTATTTTATTCATCGGATGCAGTATCATGGTACAATATTGTTTTGTTCAATTCTTTGTTGTCTGAATTGTGATATCGTATATCTGGCTTAGCACACTAATCCTTGGCAAAAACATCGCACAGACATGCTTGTTCAGTTCTCTGTCTGTCTCTTGGTGTTTCTTGTTCTTAAATCAATACTATTTGGAGAACATAACATAATGTTTATCAGCTACTTGAGGCATAATTATTAATTAATTTTCTTTTTGACATCAAGAAAAGAGTAGCAGTTGACCTTGTTGATTTCTCCCTTCTGGATATCTTGGTTTTTATTATTTTGATTTTGAAGGCTTCAGTTGATGATATCACTCTCTGATGCATAAATTATCCGTATCCTTATTTTCAAGAGTAGAGCCCTTATTGTTGCTGTGCTATTTAGTCGATGGGGCTCATGGTGTTGATTCTGGTAGAGACACAAGATTCTTTTGGAAAAAGAAGTTCCTTGCTGCATTTAAATTTCTGCATGTAAAATTATGAGGAAGTTAGTAACATGATTTTCCTTGAGTTCACTATGACCTTCTTGTAGTTCTGAAAGGGTTCAAAGAATAAAGCTCTGTGCTACGTTCAAAATTTCTTCATAACAGTGCACGCTTTAATATGATGTGTTTTCAGTATTTGGAAAGGAGTTGGATTGTTGTAATAATTTTTTTGTTACTTAACTTATTTCATAACCTCGTGTCATCTGGGACCACCGGTGTTAAATACCAGATTGGATGAGACCCGCTCTCCCTTTCATTAATTAGTTGTGGAATTAAGGTAGCTGAATGGACGACATAGTGGAACCAGTGTTCTAACATGTTCTTGGCTGAAGATTGCTATTGATAATAAGCATCCCATCTCATTTCAATTTGTAAACTAATTTTTCTTACCCTCGGGCAGCTTTGCTTCCACATCAATGCTTCTCAGTAAGGTTGCATATGTTAGTCTGTTTTTTTGGCTTTGCTCATCAATCCAGAAGACTTTTTCCTTGGCAAGTGATTCAGCATTATTCTAATAAATCCAGTGATGCAGGTAGAGCTGGTCATCCTTCCACGTTCAAGTATAATGGAAAACCCTCCAGACCAGCAAAACCAGCCGCCACCTCCTCCCCCTCCCCCTCCCCAAAATCAAGATTCTTCAGAAGAGCAGAACGACGAAGAAGAAAAAGAAGAAGAAGAAGATCAAGAGGTTTGTTGACAAGAAATGTTTTTCTCTCGGCGCTCTCTCTCTTTTGGGGTGGAGGTGGGGATTCATTACTTACGTGGTCCTATCTTCCCCAAGTCCCCAACCAACAAGATGCTGGGAGGGGGGAGGGAAGGGGGATGATTGATCTCTTTGACCAGATTTTTTAATTTGTTAACAGGATGAGAAAGATGAGGAAAATGAACAGCAGCAGGATCAAGTACCTGATGAGTTTATTTTTGATGCGGAAGGTGGTTTAGTGGATGAAAAACTTCTCTTCTTTGCACAACAAGCACAAAGGCGCAAAGGAAAAGCTGGTCGAGCAAAGAATGTCATCTTCTCTGAAGATAGAGGTCGATATATAAAGCCAATGCTTCCAAAGGTTACTGTTTTTTTCCCTTTATTATTCCATTAGTCTCATTGGGTTATTGATTTCCCTTGAAGAATTGATCAAATCAATGGTTACAGTAAACAACAAATGATTTATCATATAGCAAACTAGTGTTTAATTATCTCTTCTAATAAGGATGTGCCTAGACAGGGTCCAGTGAAGAGATTGGCAGTTGATGCAACTCTAAGAGCTGCTGCGCCATATCAGAAGTTACGAAGAGCAAAGGATGTCCAAAAAACTCGGAAGGTTTATGTTGAGAAAACTGACATGAGAGCCAAAAGAATGGCACGCAAAGCAGGAGCTCTGGTACAGTTAATTTTCTTTTTTCTTGATTACCTCCTTGAAGTCTTCATCTGTTCTTGTTAAGGTACTTATATGTCAACGTTCCTTATAATTTCTTTTTGATAAAGGATGAATAAAATAAGCATTTCTTTATAGTTCTTATTATTCCTCAATGCACAGAACTAAGTCTTTAAAGACGCAAGAGATTGGCATGATGGAACATATACTAACTTCGCACTTGATATTGTTCATTGAAACTAGCAGATCTTGATAACTTTAATCACAATAGGATAGAAGCTTCTTCGAATTGGCTTCTTAAATTTGCCTATGCTATCCTAATTGATATCTGAAGTTTACTATTTGATATGAAATTTGTGGTAAATGAGAAAATGTACATTGAGAATCAGGGTTATGACTTTGATATTGTTCATTCAAACTTGCAGATCTTGAAAACTTTGATCACAGTATGGATAGAAGCTTCTATTCTAACTAGACTACTTAAAGCTAGCCTTTGTTACCTTAGCTGTTATATAAATCTCAATATTTGATAGCTGTCTTGTGGTTAATGAGCAGCTGGTATATCTAGAACCATATTTATGATATTTGAGATGTCTACTGAAGGACGTAACCAAGTAGACAAAGTATTGACTAAATCCTACTCTCGATGATTTGTGTCTTTCAGGTGATATTCGTAGTTGACGCTAGTGGGAGTATGGCATTGAATAGAATGCAGAATGCCAAAGGGGCAGCACTTAAGCTACTTGCAGAGAGCTATACAAGCAGAGATCAGGTCAACTTTCAGTCCTAATAGTACTGTATACTGTTAACACTGAATGTGATATTTGCCCCAAATTTTACTACTATCATATTCCTTTATAAAATTGTCTCTCTGTCCACCGGCAGCAAAAAATATTTTGCTTTGTTATATGTTAAATTGTTAACTTTGACTCGGGATCTAATATAGTAAATTTTTAATCATTGAGGATGAAAAGGAAAGAAATAGAGAAAACTAACATACATTTAAGTGAGAGTGGGGAACAAAGAGAGAAGAGAGAGAATCTTAGTTGGACCATGGACGGAAAAATTAGTTAAGCATTTCTTTATTACTTCATAACAGGTATGAGCCCTGAATAATTTAGTCAGTAGATACGTCCTTGGTGTTCTATTTCACTTGCAAATCAAAAGAGTAAAGGAATGTTATTTAAGACGGAAAACAGCTAGTGATTGATCTGAAACAGACAGCTTGTAAAAGATTATAGTACTAAAGTAAATCTCATGTTCTTGCCATGTAGTGATTTTTTCATATATGCACTTGCTGCATATACTTGAAGCGGTTGCTTTTGTTCTCTAAACTAAGTAAAAATTCCTTTTGTCATCTACTTATCAGCCATTCTCCTTTTTAGATTCTTTGTGACTACAGTCCATTGATTTAATCTTTTTCTCAATCTCTTTCTTTTCCTTATTGGTTAATTTCCAGCTGATGGTATCTATGAGCTTGTCTTCTCGGCATAAATTATTTGGGGAGACAATAGGAAATTTCGTATTATTTTAATGATAAACTTTATACAGGTCTGTATCATTCCCTTCCGAGGAGATGCTGCTGAAGTTTTGTTGCCACCTTCTAGGTCAATATCAATGGCAAGAAATCGTCTTGAAAAACTTCCCTGTGGTGGGGGTTCACCCCTTGCTCATGGGCTTACAACGGTATGTGAATTGGATCAGTTTCTAGTGCTGCGGATGATATCAGACTTTTTCTTCAATTTTTTTTAGCCTGGTGAATGTGACTGTAATTTCTTTGGTTTATACAGACATAACTCACATGTTTATTTCCATTATTTAGAAGAATTGGCCCCATTCAGATGGTCTTGGCTGACTAGACAAACTGTACACTTGAAGTAAATTTGAAAACTTAAGAAGATAATTACGTTTAGAATTGGATTAGTATCCCTTGTAATTTCTCAAATGACGACCTTCCCTCTAGGTTCTATAGTTTTGTTAGTCTTGGTAGTAATGACTACCCCACCTCCACCCCACCACATGTAAAAACGATTAGTACACAAAGTAAAAATTGAACATGCAAAGATGTCTTAGAAATTAGAATCTTGGTCTGTAGTTCACTTTAGATGAACAGTTATTCAAGAGTCACATGTGTTGTCTAATTTCAGTTTCTCTTATATAGAAAATTTTGAAGTACCTCTACCTTCAATTGACTGCAAATGTAAACAAGAAATGCTGCTCTTGCCAGTGCTATGAGGACAGTGTCCTAGGAGTAATTAGTTATGGAAACTTCTTTTTCAAATTTGGTCTTGTCGCCTCTCTACATAAGCTCTCTAACCTTTCTATATTCTAAAAGTAACAAACTTTCTATATAATAATCAGTATTCTGAATAGTCAATTATAATTATTCTGGAGAAATGAGAATGTATTCCCTGTTTTATTTCCAAGTTCCGTAAATAATATATGGTATCACGTGTTCTCTTTGTTGCTCGAAGTTCTTCATCCATGAACTTTTGTCTAGACTTAAGTTATTATTCTGGACTAGATATTGAGGACTAAGAATTAGCTAAAATATTGGTCAAATGAAATCCTACATACCAAGTTCTTATTGAAAATCTTAATTTTTTTGTTGCTAATACAGTAAAAACCTCATAAATAATGTTTAATAGCTGATAGCCTTTCCCTTTCTTGGGGCTATCAATTCTAGAGAGTCATTTTTGTATATTGTGGAAAGTAACTCCTATAACAGACACTGCACAAGGCTTCCCAATTGCTTGGTGTATCGAGGCGTCAACATACATAGCCTCGTCCATGGCCAGCAAAACAATCTTTTAAAACATGGTTACATGACCTACAGGTCAAAACAATCAACTTTACTCGTTTACACAGAGGGTCTCATTCTTGCATTCTACCTTTTGTTTCTAACTAACATCAAGATTGCTGCAGCTTTGGCTAAAGGAATTTTCTAATTTTTATGATTTCTGTTATGTGACTGCTTTAGCTAACTTTTTTCAGGCAGTTAGAGTTGGGATGAATGCAGAGAAGAGTGGTGATGTTGGACGTATCATGATTGTTGCAATTACAGATGGTAGAGCTAACATATCTCTTAAAAGATCCAATGATCCTGAAGCTGAAGCTTCCGATGTACCCAGGCCTTCTGCTCAAGAGCTGAAGGTAAACTACCAAATTGACATTCTTTAAATTCCTTGGTACCATACTTGAAATACAATTGCTTATTTTGACTTGAAATTAGAAAAGCCTACTTCAATTTACACCTATGCCTCAGAGTTCCCACACAACATAAATGACTTCTCTTGGTTCGATAGGCTACATGGCTTGTCTCATGTTTGTTAAAACTTAAGTGATTTTTCACATATACATTGATGCTTTGTAATATCACATGGCCAGTGGGGATTCGTATAACCGACCCCATCCAACTTGTTTGGGACTGAAGCGTAGTTGTTACATTGATGCTTTGTATGTTGGGTTCAGTTGAACCCATTTAACCTATGCTACATCCGTCTTTCTTTAAGTAGAACAGGTCGTCACGCTTTCTTGATCATCATATTTTTGAAGGTTTATTGCAATGATTTTGTAGGACGAAATTCTCGAGGTGGCTGGTAAAATATACAAAGCAGGAATGTCTCTCCTCGTCATAGATACAGAAAATAAGTTTGTTTCTACAGGTTTTGCCAAAGAAATCGCGAGAGTAGCTCAAGGTTTGTTGTCTACTAGTTTTGTTTCACGTACTTCTTCCAAATGCTACTACTATATCTGACAAATTGTCTTCTGAACTGTTGGTTTCCCAGGGAAGTACTATTATTTGCCAAATGCTTCAGATGCTGTGATATCTGCAGCAACAAAAGATGCATTATCAACATTAAAGGAATCTTGACTTGAAACTTGATCAAATATAATTGTAAATGTTGTTTTTGATAATAGAGTATTGAGAGGATTTATGAGCATACTTGAAAAGTCTCAATCATGATGATGAAGATTCTTTTTTTGGCATCAATTTTGGTTTCAAAGGAACAACTTGTCACTATTTTTTTTAGGGGACCACCACCACTTCAGGTGTCTAATTGACAAATGTACTAGTCAGTATAATATCGTAAATTCGCCTGTTCTCTACAAGAATTTTGATTTATTGTTAAAAAGGCATTGTGTCAACTTTAATGGACCATCTAGGTATATGACCAAAATAAAAATCCAAACCCTTGGAACGAATCTAATGAACAACTAAGTTACTTTCACATATTATAGTAGGTAACATTATCTTATATTCAAGATTACAAATTCCTATTGTTATACTTTTAATAATTCGTACATCCATTTTTACGAAGGCTACCTCAAACAATGTTATTTTGAGGTAGCACTTTAGAAAAGGGGTAAAAGAATAATTAAAAAAATGATAAAAGAATGGATAAAATCCTCTCATTGGATCAAGTGCAACTATTAGTGAATCTAGGAATTTTGCTAAGAATAGACATGGTTGATTAAATAGAAAACATATGCATAGTGCAGTTTTTCGATGAAGAATGTCCAATTGATCATTCTTCACATTATGTGGCTATACCATTGAATAGGACTAGATCCATCTTACTACTATTAAAACAATCATGAAATTCATTATCTATCTTGATTTGAATTTACTTATTAGAAATCGTATGTACACTATTAATAAGGGTCTCGAAAAGAAGAATAAAGGATCATGATCAATTCATTTTCCTTTATGTCTTTCCTTATTTACATTAGTTTAAATAAGAACATGAGACTACCAACTTGATTTACATTCTTTTGTAAATGTGACATATTTTGAGGCTCATTATTAACTTAGATCTTACTAATTAAATAATAAAAAAGTAATAAATGAGTAGTTGATGGGGAAAAAAATTCTAACAAGGCTAAAAGGATATGCTATGGTTGAAATGAAACTGATAAAAATGATTTATTAAAATATCAATCTCCTCTTACAAATTGATTCATAACAATCATATAAACTATCTATTTTTGAATGAGGCCCTCAGCAATTTTTGCCATTAATACTAGATCAAATTGTTTCCTGCTCCTATCTAACATTTCAGGCGTTGTCTTACTACCAAGTGCATTTTGACAGGCACTCACCAATCTAGGACACTTAAAAAGTGAATTTTCCAAGCCATTATAATCCTTTTTAGCTAATGCTTGCGTAGAGTCTTGGAGTAAACTTACCAACAATTCATAGCTTTCGTCACAAATGACATATAAATCTTGGGTCACTTTGTCTTTTGCTTCTGCTTTAGCTTTTTGTACGAAGGCATGATTGTTGCTAGCATTTTGTAACGATTGACTAAGAGAAGCCCGCGTTATTTCATCAGGGACATATGGATGAGTAGGTAAAATTTGTTTGAAAGTGCTTAAGCAAAATTGAAGATCTTGTACTTGTTTACATATACTTTCTATTAGTGCTTCGTCTGCATGAAGGTCACATAAAGAGGTTTGAAAGTTGAAAATATTTGAAACAAGTACTAAAAGAAAAAAGTATGGAATAAAAAAAGAGGCCATTTTAATTTCTTGAATAATTGTTGCTTTGATATTTGAAGGGAATGCAAATGAATATATATATATATATATATATATATATATATATATATATATATAGGGAAAAGGGATGCAATCTACATGTTAGATCATGTTTATGTTAAGTAAAATAAATTAATATCTAGTAATAACTTCTTTGACTAAATTTGTTAATTATAATGCTTTGACTAATACTAGTCAAATTTGTATCTTACATCTATTTTTCATAATAGTACACCCATTTTCTTGAAATTCTGGATACGCTTCTGGGCCAAGGAAAGTGTTCACGAGAGAGAAAGAGTGAGGAAGGATTTTGACCAATTTTGAGTATAAAATCTAGTCTATAGCTATGTTTGGAAATATTTTTAAAGTGCAGCTATGTTTGCTTGATAAGAAAATTTTATGATCAATGTAATTGCATTATGTTCAAATCATAGTCTTCCTAAGATATTGGGTAACTTTGACAAATGGTCATACAAAATTTAAGGTTTGACTTTAAAATTCAAAGTTGTATCACTCATACAATTATGTTGTATTTGTTCATTCAATTTAGTTGAGTATACATACGTCAATGAAGAGTGTTCTCTATTCACCCTTCCCTTGACCAGTTTTTAGAGACTTAACTACAAAATCTAGTTTATAGCTATATTTGGAAATATTTTAAAAGTATAGCTATATTCAGTTAGTCAATTTTATGATCAAACTACTTTATTCATTTTGGTCATGACTTACTAAATTTTAGCAACTAACCATATTATGGATCTCCTAACCATAAACACTAGAAAAGAGTAGATGCTCGATATTGGCTTCCAAGTCCTGACTAATTAACACGGCACGTAAGGCCCATTCCAAGTCCTGATAAAAATGTCCCTTTGTAAGCTCCACCAAGATGTGCACCATCGACAACAACTACCGGTCTGCAAAAATCGAACCTCCTCATCAATGGTCACAAGGCTATGAACATATACATGAATTCATGTTTCTCCGACTTGTGCATCCTTATATATGAATTTGGACACACGGTATTTAGCATGTATATGTATCTCGGCATCTGCCTATATCCATCTGATGGTTTACCCCTTAGCATTTCTAGAGCACGCTCCTTTGCGCGCCATGCTTGCTGATAAGATATCTCAACCCCATTGAATTCTCTAATATCATCAATTACATCATTCTGAGTATGAATTCTTTTATGGTTGACCAATTTAGGAGCAGTCACACCACTAATAAACCCTATTGTTGCTTGTACTTTGCTTAGTATTCTATTCCGCAATGGACACGTATGTTCACTATTGAAATATCTCACTTTGAATACATTCGATTTTTTCCTGCAAGAAGCTTTTAAACTCCAGCCACATTCATCCGAAAAGCACACCAACACATAGTTGTACAATAATTATGCTCACATTAATGCATTTCACAGATACATTCAATATATATAATTAATGTATCATATATATTAATTATCAAAACATTTACTCCATGTATTTCATTATTTACAGGGTGTAAGACTATGATACATTTATTACAGTTTCTTTTGTATCAATTTCAAAGCAGTATCTTGATACACGTCATATGAAAGTGTCACCCACCCTCATTACTGACTAATAATGTATACTATACATGTTATTTCTAAATCTTTTATTACACGTATCATATACGTCTATTACATATTATTTCAACCTTTTTATTTCACATTCAGATACAAACTCATCCATTTAAAATGTATCACATCTCTACAGGTCTTACCACCAACATATTCATTCCAAATACATGTTATTTCTAAATCGTATATTACACGTATCATCTACATCCTATTACATATTATTTCAACCTTTTTATTTCACATTCAAATACAAACTCATCCATTTAAAATGTATCACATCTCTACAGGTTTTACCACCAACATATTTACTCCAAATACATGTTATTTCTAACTCGTTTATTACACGTATCTTATACATTCTATTACTTATTATTTCAACCTTTTTATTTCACATAAAGATACAAACTCATCCATTTAACATGTATCACGTCTCTACTCCAGATACATAATTTATGCTATACTAATGTATCTTTAGTATCTTTTATATACCATTTACTCATCAACAACTTAAATAACAACTCCATGATACATAATCAAACTTCAACAATAATGAATCATTCAATATTATAGATTAGCACTGTTTCTGCATTTACATATCTCTAATTTGAAAAAGAAGATTACACAATATAGATCAGATACACACATATCTTTTTACTTTGAAATTGTAGTTGTGCTTTATTTTATGTTTCGTCATTACATCTACGAGCGTTGCTTTGTCCTTGTACAATTGTCCAGTAATCACCTCTGTACTGTTTGAATCAGTTATGTAATTTGAAACTTCTAATTCTGAAATATAATGCGACTCACAAATTCTCGATTCAACCAAAACAAGTGCTCTTGTATCCCTTTCTGTACCTTCGACACATATAATTTCTCCTGACGTTGCATCAAAGTTATATATCTCTCCACCAATCTTCTCTGTTGTATCAATACATAGAGGATACTTTGTAATTTCAGGCTCGTTTTTTTTCAACTCCATATATAGTTTAACACCCATGTCGTTCTTAATTCTCAAAGAAGAAGAGTTACCTTCTACGATGTATCTGATTTCAATGTTTTTCCTAACCTCATTGATCTCCAACTCGGTTGCAATGGCGGTTTGCAGATTCATAAATGATATCGATTGCCCAACAACAATTTCATCAATTTTATAACCTTCATAACTCACATCGCTTGCCCAAATTTCGGAATGTCTCAACAAAATCGATACATTCATACTGTATCAGCCCTTTTTGCTTCTTTTTTTTTGTTTTTGGCACCATCTCGACTTTACAAGCTGTTTGTTGCAGAAGAATAAAATTTGAATTTTGAAATTTGTGAATCTGTTACAGATTCTGATGGACTGCTAAAAATCAGTTAGGCGTGAATAGTGGTAATTAAACCCCAAATTTATGTTATTTTCCTTTTTAATCGTAACAGCCAGCTTGATTAATGTATATGAAATAATGTATCCAGCACTAAGCTATGTATCCGCATGCCTTTAAAAAGAAGAGATTTTCCATAAATTGCAAACTAGGAGGGATAGGATGTAAATAAAATCCTATAGTATGTCCTTCCTATAGTTTATACTTATTTTTTATTGAAAATTTATTTTAAAAACCATATAAAATTATGATTTAGTATATATATATATTTTAAAGATGGTGCACATATACTTTTTCTTTTATTATTTTTAAAAATATACGCTAATGAAAAATATAGTTCATCTAAGTTCAACTTCTAATAAAATAGAGTATTTATATTGAAATTTTTGTAATGATATAATTATATATTAATGTCGAAAATTATAAACCGCGCAAAGCGCGGATTACTTCACTAGTTAAAAATAATTGATCACTAATGTTATTATCAATTAATTTATATATATATATATATAAATTAGTCTACAATGTGGCATAATGCTGGATTTGTTTTAACACATATACACAAAAACTACGGAACTATTATTAACAAAATCAACATACGAACCATTCATATCAACATATAAATACAAATTAAAATTTTATAACATAATAAACATTCAATTTAAATAATATTTTTGGAAAATTATTTTATTTGTTATACCGGATTAATAACCAACTTTTTTCTTGGTAACCACATTGATATATCTAAAATTTCTGAAATTGAAACAACACAAAACTTTAAATCAACCAAAATCGAAATATATATTTTAATAATCAAGCTCGAAATAAATATTTATATGATTATATCTAATTGCGTGTTGCGACTATCATGGATACAATCCCACTGAGTGAACAGAGACAACTACTAGACCAAAACAATAGCTACAAATGATAAGTAAGCAAATTATAGCTATTAATGATAATTATGCTCCAAACTATAATTGTTTATGAAATTTTTCCAAAAACATTCTCTACCAGTAACTTCTCAATTCTCAAGGTTTGAACTTGAAAACTCTAATTAAAAATTCAGGACCCCTTAATATGTGATGTGATGATTAAAATTTTAAATTCGATAAATCAAAACTTAATGAAATATAATTTTGTAGAAAACTTGTGAATTTATTAGTACTAGTTCTGGAAACGTGCTTCGCATGTTTATTCCAAAAACTTAATCTAACATATTGTAAATGATAAATTTGGTACAATATATTACATGACGTTCTTTGTGCTATGAACTAAAAATCAAAACATACAAAAAGAGTAAAAACCAAGTGATAGAGTCTTTTTAGTCTACCAATGCTTACCTTAACATAGATACACAATTGGTTATAACTCAACTATTTCAAGATCTCTTGAGACTTAACAGTTATCTTACAACAACATATATACACAAAGACTTTATGATGATGCTAAAATTTTGTACTAAGTTACCTAAAATAATGAAAAACGTTGATTCATTGAGTCCTTAATTATGCTCTCATTTTCACTAATCAATGGTCTCTTTTTGTCTTTATTTTCACCTAAACTTGAAGCACTACCATAAGTTTCTATATTTATAGTAGTAAACAATAACTTTTTGTATGTATTTGATAATTATCACATGAATTTGGTTAATGCTATTAAATAAAATATTGAATGCAAAATTTTAAATTCTTCTCTTTTTAGTGTGTTGATAATAGAAAATTATAGAAATTAAAAATGTAATTGAAGCTTGATAAATCTCACATAAATATGGAGGCATACATTTATATTTCATGATAAATTATGGTTAAAAGCTATAAAATAAATTAGCTATATTGAAATGTCAATAATTGCAATAGATAAATACACCCTTACATATTTCTTATTAACTATTATTTCAGTAGGTCATTGATTTGGCCATCTAAGTTTTTACTGTTACAACAATAACATTTATGACATAGTCTTTATCCATAATATCATAATCAATTAGATAATTAACTGGTCACTTTGTAATTTACAGATGAATATGGTCACTTTATAACTCTTTAGCTTGCAATTAAGTTAGGAGGTGAAAAGGTTGTGAAAATATTTTAATTACTTAATATTTAACTTATTAGATATTTATAACATTTTTAATTATGATAGAGGTAAAATGGTATTTCAACTTTTACTTTTGTGGCTTTCCATTTTTAGTATAATATTATTATATATATTATATTATTATTACTCTTATCACTAAATAACAATATAAAGTAATAGTAGTCAAGTTTAGATTTTCAAAGCATAATCAATAAGGATAATTTCGTAAAACAAACTCCTAACAAATAATTTCTTAAAGAAAAGGTCGAGTTAATAAGGACCAAGTAAAATGAAATGGAGAGAGTATAATCTACCATATAGAATGCATCGGCTTTGCATAAAATACATCAACACAAGTAAGTTGTTTTTGCCGCACATACAAGGTTGCCAAAGATGTTAAAATTCATGTCAATTAGAGCATGTTCACCAATAAGGGTTGTGGGGGGAAAGATAGGATCATGCTATCCTTAATCAAAGGTTTCGAGCTCAAGCCCTAAGTATGGAAAAAATCCTGTTAGGACACGTTTCCTCCCTTGAATGGGCCTTACACAACATGAGTCCTGATTTTCATATTTTGTGTTATATTAACACTCATATTAAGTACATATATTGCATAGACAACTCAGTTTAGGTGTCTAAATGAATTTTTTGACAAATTTAGGAGATTTTCTACACATTCAGCCTATATTAATTGATTGTTTTCATGTTTTTTGTGCTTGCTATTGATAGGTTATATCAATTTGATATAACCTTTTACTTTGGTTTCAAAGTTAATAGCACATCAAGTAAAGTTATTTATATAAATGATACACAAATATTTATATGAAACTATATCAATGCCATAACAACAAAGCTTCACACTCCATCTGATACAAACTATTGAAGTCAAGATGATTACATCTAATATTTTGTAATAGGAAAAAGATTTGAAATAACAAACATTGAGTGATCTGCCACTTTCACTAAACAGGGCTTTAACTAAACGATGCGAATTGATGGAGAGACTCAGATTATAGTGTCATGTGACATTCTTAATTATCCAAGGGTGCTCCATGATCTTCTGAAGAGAGAGCCTTTTCGAAGAGTCCTTCACAAGAAGCTACAAAGGGCAAAGGTAAACCATCAAAAAGGAGTGCAGCCAGTGGAGAAGCCGAAATTTTGCTAAGGCGGTATTATATGAAGGGTGTTCAACTAACAACCCTTTAGTCTATGTAGCTGCGCTAGTGCCGTGCAACTATTGTATGCCATTTTTTCTTTTTACAGAGCTAAAGCATAGACAAGTACTAATCAATATACCTGGCTAATGAGATTCTTAGCTTCAGCAGATACATCAGGTGTTGAAGGGAAGCTGAGGTCTACCTTCATAATTCTATAATACTCTGAGTTAGTAGTACATCTTGATTTTCCAAGTAACAATTACAAGATGAAAAGAAGCAGAGGAATTGTTACCTTCTGAATGTGTCGGTCTGTCTCTCGGCCTCAAATGGAGGCACACCATATAAAAACTCATAGCAAAGGATCCCCAGGGTCCAATTGTCAACTGCATAATCATGAGCTTTGTTCTCCACCATTTCTGGTGCTAGATAGTCCAGAGTTCCACACATTGTATGTCTCTTGCTTCTAGATTGTACAGACCACCCAAAGTCTGCTATCTTCATGTGACCCTGCATTTCATGTGATAATCTGATTAATATTTTATTCTTGCTATGCAGTGTGTCAATAATTCCCGGGTTGGTTTTAGCTGGAGTTGTTGGACAATTGAATCCAATTCTAATTGGCATGCCCATTAAACAACTTTTCAATATGTTAGCAGGGCCGTCCTAAGCACTACATCATATACATAATCTTAATAGGATTTCCGTTATATATGGTTTTATTAGAATACACCTACAGATATACTTCCATGGTCCCAATTGTCATTATCCTAGTTGACCTTTCATAGGAAAAAGAAGATTTGAGTCAGCTATTATATTAAAGCTCAATGAAAGGTAAACTAAGCTATAATTGTATGTTCATCTCTAGCAAAGTGTTTTGAGTCTTAACCAATGGAAAAGGCCAGGGAGTCTTATTACTTTATTAACCGTTGCAAGAATGAAGAACCAACTCAATAAAATGAAAGTAAGTTATTACACGCCAATCTTTAGGTTTAGAGTTCAGTGACTAAAGGCATTTTGACCATCAACAAGAGAGAACAGTCATAACTTCCTTGTATTCCACTATTGTCTCTAAACAAACATTGGAAACTAAAGTCGATTTGTATTTTGCTCCTCAGAAATTAGTTTGTATATCAGTGTTGCCAAATGAAAGGGTGGACTGTACAAACTGTTTTCTGCAATAAAAACACAAATATAACTTTCAAATTAACCATATAAGTTGCGGTTTCATTTTTCTTCTTCCAGGAAATGGTGCTAACAGAACTTGGCACACATGGCAAAGGAAGACCGTTAGTATCAAGATATTACCTCATGATCAAGTAACAGGTTTTCCGGCTTTATGTCCCTGTGAATAACATGCTTCTCATGACAGTACGCCAGTGCTTGTGTGAGACTTGCAATATACTACAAAAGAACCAACCAAAGTATCAAAGTCAAAGAACAAACCTAGAGCAACAGGAAATAAGTTGAGCACTAACAGTAATGTTTTCTACATAAATGTAATTATGTGTTAGACTATTATAAAAATGATTTACAGATAATTCTGGTGTCATAAAAAGGATGAATATTAAACAATAATATTAGTTTATTGTTCAACATTAACCACAGAATAAATAGCATAAACAAGGCACTATGAAAATAGAAAAACAGCAACAATGCAACCCAAAATTGCACCATCTTTCAAGGGAACTACTTGAAAGATCCTACCTTACATGTCAATAGACAATGAAAGCACTGAACCTCTATCCTCTTTGATTGGCAATCAGTTGAACCAATTTAAATAACAAAACTTTGCCACAATCTCAAGCTAGTTGAGTCGGCAATGAGAATTTCACAATCTATTTCACACCATTTGGACCCGTCTCGTTCCAATATTCAATAATAAACTCTCTTAACACTAGAATTTATGAATATATGCTTATGACAACTTTCATAAAGTACAAAAACAAATCATAACATTGCAAATGAATTACTCCTTCCATTTCAATTTGTTAGTCTTAATTTCCTTTTTAGTCCATTAAAAAAAATCATTTTTTGGCAACTCTCTAATTTCAATTTTTCACTTGGCATGTTTAAGGCCACAAAATTCAAAAAGTTTCTTTATTTTCTTAAAACTTGTGTCAAGTCAAAACTAGACAAACAAATTGAAACGGAGCAAGTATGAGCTTTTGTTTCAAATCTTATACGGGAAAAACAAGCAATAGGATGTGACATACTATGGCAGCGTGTTTCTCAGGCAGGCGACCAGTCTTCCTTAGCTCCCTATACAGCTCACCGCCATGAGCATACTCCAAAATCAAGTAAATCCGCTCCTCATCGTGAAACCAACCATATAGCCTCAGTACATTCGGATGACGAAGACTCGTTTGAATCTCCATTTCCCTCCTAAGTTGATGATGCAACCTGTATTTCTCTATTTGCTCCTTGAATATCACCTTCAACGCCACTATAAACCCACTCTACTCCGCCAAAAAGAAAAAAATCAAGTTCATCAAAATCCACTTCATACATTTTTCTTATAAATAATCTAATCAGTAATCACACACAAAACTAAAAATTTCAACTTTATGGATACTAAATCTAAATACATTGTTTATCCAAAAGCTACTGGTTCAACCGAACTCATATTACGTACTTCTAGCTCCGCTTCCTGAATCTAATACACATATACAGAAACGAGAATGTAGAAAAATATACATATATACTGATTCAAATTACCTTAACTTCGCGGGCGAGGTATACACGGCCGAATTTGCCTTTTCCGAGAGGTTTTCCGATCTCGAAATCGTTCAGTGACCATTGTTTTTTAGGGTTTTTTGGTGGGTGTTTTGGAGGTTTTAGAGATTTGGAAGCCATTTCTGCAACTGAATTTGGAGGAAAACACTGTAAATTCAAATTTGGGGTTTTTTGGAGGGAATTTAGGGATTTTGAAATTTTTAACGGGTTGGGTTGGTGAAAACGATTCGGGTCGGAAAGACCGATCCAAATTTCATCTCGGGCTGGGCTGAAGTTATATGCTAGTACTCATTGGGCTTTTAACACGTTTAGCCTGTCGATCAAAAATAATCATAATCGTTAGTCAAATTATACAAAAAAATATATATAAAAATATTTATATATTTATTATTTTTCAGTTATTAGATTATACTGTTAAAAAAAATTTCCTTTATGCTTTTCTTATTTCTAACTTCATACTTTTTTTTTTCCTTTTCAATAAGTAGTTTTTGGACAAACTTGTGTTTGGAAAAGTTTTTTTTTTCTTTTTAGTGGAATATGCTATTCGATTCGTTGAGAAAGTAATCAAGAAAACTAGGTACAATATGATTTATAAATTATAATGCATGACGAATGGGTTGAAGAAAACTATACAAGTTATGTTGGAAGTCTATGTATATATGTGAAGATATGACACTTGATTATGTTAGTTTTGTACATATTCCTATGACTTTTAACATAAAAGAGTTAAAATGCTTTCAAGTTAATGCGAAATTGAATAAAAATGTATTTCGTTAATAATTTGGTTCGAAATTCTCATGTCACTAATAGTTTGATCTAAAAATATTTCTATTTTATAAAAGCAAATTGAACTTTTATAAGTAACCAATATATATTAATTTAAAATTTTATAAATT
Organism: Solanum appendiculatum; assembly: GCA_018342035.1. Taxonomy (NCBI): domain Eukaryota; kingdom Viridiplantae; phylum Streptophyta; class Magnoliopsida; order Solanales; family Solanaceae; genus Solanum; species Solanum appendiculatum. The sequence goes on along the minus strand of JAGDQO010000489.1, from coordinate 151,641 downwards.
ACTCCAAACGTTAGACTTAAAAGATATTTAAAATTGGAAAAAACTACCTAATTACACAAACATTTCTCCATAAATACTAAATTAATCATTCTATAGTTTGAAATAATTACATATTGTCTCACTATTTAAGAATTTCGTATCAAATTTCAAGTTAGATACAATATCAAATTTACTAGATACATATATTTTTTTATAACAGATACATTTTGAAATACAAATACATAGGATGAGAGGCAAGCGAGAGAGGAGTGTGAGAGCGATATTGAAGAGAGGTTCCTATATACATGCGAATCACACTAGATATATGTATCTAGGATACTAGGTACATTTTGAAATGTAGATACATAGGAGAGAGGTAAGCGAGAGAGGGAGAGATACGAGTGAGAGAGTTGGTGTATCATATTCTGAATACATGTAAATCACGCTTGAATACAATGTATCTAAAATAAATTATACGTAGTTTAACCCGCATATATCTGAGATACATATATTTGAGTGTGACAAGTATATGTATTTGGTGAAGTAAATTGAGAAAATTTCAAAAATAGCAAACATAATAGACATAATAAGGTTCTATAGTTATAGTTTCGATAATTCCGCTCCATAGCTGTAGTTCCGTTTGCTATGGAGGCCGCGCAGTTTGTATATTTCGCTTGCCCGTTTGTATATTTTGCTTGCGAATATACGAAAAGGGTAAGTATATACAAATTCTGTATTTATACATTTAGAAAAAATTCAGAACTCTGTTTGTATATTTCGCTTGCCAATATACAAACAGGGTAATTTATTGTGAATTTTTCATAAATCGTATACAAATAATTATGGTAAGCATATACAAATTCTAAATTTATACAATCAAGAACCGAATTATACAAATTTTTTATTTATACAAGCAGACGAATTATACAAATTAAACAAATAACAAGATTTGGAAAAACTATGACCGCAAATCACAATTTTCCAAAAAAGTAGCTATAGCATTTTATATTATTTTAATATTTACTATTCCGCACAATTTTCCCAAGTAAATATGGTACAAAAAAAAATTTCGATAACTAATGGTGATTACACCCTAAACTAATGATACTTGTGTTGTTTGCTCTTTAAAATTTGGACAATATTTAAATGGTGACCGCATTACCCTTAAATCATCCAACATAAATCGGATCCTAAAACGGGTCGGTTCAAGCGACCCTATAAATTCAATTTGGATCTCCGCATTGAAAATTGTCCACATTCGAATAGGGTTGTCGGCGGGGAGATTTTCCGGGAAACCCTTGACGGACGATTGATTTATGTAAAGGTGGTGTCCGATAGGTGGGGTATTCACTTTGACCCGTTTATGGAACACTGGAGTATCAGTTTGCAGAGCAGTGGAGCTGATTGTTGAGGGTTTTGGTCATATTTTGATTTCGCTCAATAAGGTAAATTCTAGATTTTCGCTTTGAATATATATATGTAGTGCTGAATTTGAGGAGTTTTTGTGTTCCGAACGTATGAATTGTTGTGTTTGTGGTATTAGCGTATGTAAATTATTTTTAGATGATTTAGTTTATGAACAAAAGCACACAAATATATGCAACAACAACAACTACATACCCGGTGAAATCCTACTTGGGGTTTGGGGAGCGTAGAGTGTAGTAGACTTTACACCTAGCCGGTGGAGGTAGAGAGGTTGTTTCTAAAGGACCTTCGGCAAACACACTCAACTATGTGCACAAAGAGAAAAAGAAAGGAGGAACAAAATTAGATTTTGGACCCTATTCAAGCTTTGATTTGGGTATTTAATTTGACCCATTGATGGAACAGTGAATGAGTCTTTTACTGTAATCAATTGGAGTATCAGTTAGCAGAGGAGCTGATTGTTGAGTATTTTGGTAGTCGCAATTTGATTTAGGCCAATGAGTTTAATGCTAGATTTTTGCTTTGAATATATGTAATGCTGAATTAAAGGAATTTTGTGTTTCGTAGGGTAGGAATTGTTGTCTCTACCTCCACGAGGTAGGGGTAAGGTCTACTACGTACACTCTACCCTTCCCGGACCAAAGCCCTAGGACACCATTTTTGGAGGATTTGTCATGGGAGTGGCAACATTTTAGGAGAGTTTGAGAAACATGGGTCCGAGAGCTTTGGTCTAGTGTTACGAGCACAACGCATGATGTATGGGGTATGAGCACATCATGAGTATAAGTTCATCACTCTCCTCAGATATTTCTCAGTTATTCAAGAAAAAAGATGAAGAGAAGTAATAGTGGAAATACAGTGGAGCGAATTAAAAAGAATATATATTTTCAGGTTTATTATGTATTCATTCTTTTTAGTTTCTTGCAAAAGTAAAAGACCCCACTTTGGATTGAGCTGTATGATTATTGGTTACAAGTTTCAAAGATTGATGTTGAGAATTCAGTTCTTACATATCTAATGCAGTGATAAATGTTTCATTTTTCTCACTGCAGTTTCCAAAAGCAAATGCAAAAAATTGACAGTAGTTTACCACAAGAAAAGAAGCCGGTAGAAATGCTAGACAGACGGGAAGAGAATCCGGCAGGGATGGCAGACAGACGGGAAGAGCATCCTGCAGGGATGGAAGACAGACGGGAAGAGCATCTAGCAGGGATGGCAGACAGACGGGAAAAGCAGCCGGCAGGGATGGCAGACAGACGAGGGCGAGGGGAACCGAAACCGGTGTATATCCCGGAGATAACCCCTCACTTCTTCAAGATTATCCTGTCTCCCCATGCCTCGAAATTAGTAAGTTCTGCAAGTGGGTTTATGCTGAGGCATTTTCTTCTTATATCATTCTTTTCTGTTTCTACTTGCATAGCTTATTTGTTCTTTCATTTTGTATCTTTCTTTTCTGTTTCTACTTGTATGGCTTCTGTGCTATTCATTTGTGCTGTAGTAGTACTTTCTCTTCTTTAAGTTTGTGAAGATTTATAAGTTTTTAAATTCCTTTTTTGGTTTGTAAAAAATCGTTTCGTCATAGATAAGAGCATTTTGTCTAAAACAATGTTGATAATGGGGAAGGTGGTGGAGATTGTGTGCATTTAGTCCTACTCAACAACAACAACAACATATACCCAGTGAAATTCCACAGGTGGGGTCGTGTGTGGAGATGCTAATAATGCGTGTAATTTGGTGATTTCATTTAATTTCCTATATATTATTTTTGAAAACTTAAATTTGACCAACACATTGATTAACAAGCGTACTACTGGAGTATGTTTGCTTTTCTGGTTCAACGTGGTTTTCTGTAATGAAATAACACCAAACTTGGGGAGTGAAAAATGTAATTTCAAGTGACGTTAGAGGGAGATGTAGTAGGGAGCTTTCTTTGATTATGAGTTTGTTATGACAACCTGAGGGGTAAGATCAATACCAGGTCCTGTTTCAAATGGTAAAGCTGAATAATTAGCCTACTTTTGATGTTAGAGCAACTCCTCTCAAACTCATATAATTTGACATTTAGCTTAAAATTTCATCTTCATGCAAGATCTCGTGTAGAAACTGACAATATGTGTGGTCTACATAGTTGAAGGAGTCTAGGGTGTGTAGTTTGAGGATTTTGCAAGAGGAGTGATATCAAACTTCCAAAACTCCAAACTCATGGTTGATGCTGCAGTAGTTAAAAGCAAGTCATGTAATGTACTTATGGTCGCCATGCCTTTCATGTAGGTTCTTTATAGTGCATGAGTAGATTCTCGACGTTCCTAACATATTAGCATAATAACTTTGTCTTCATAGGATGTATGTACTTTAATGTGTGAAACTAATTGGGGCTAACAGGAGGGGTTTTGAGGATGTAGAAAGCTTGAGGATCCAAAGGTATTTGGCAAACCTTCAAACCTTAATTTAAATATATTTCAGCCTCGGCCAAGCCCCCTGTTTTTGAGCTAACAAGAATGAATAATATGAATACTTTGAACTGGAGAAATTAGGAAGGCTTCTGCTCTTGTTAGCATTTGATTTCATAAAAGCTCAGGCTTATTAACAATGAACAAGCCTTTTTTGGTATTCACTTTAATCTCTTTTGATTGACCAAAAAAGTTTAGTTTTTCATCTTTTATCAGGTCTGATTGACCAAATTTTTCCACAAGAAAAAGAAAGAGGAAGTCAATATAAATATTTATGTTCACATGAATAGTTGTCCAATAGGAATATTTATTCTCATCCAGAAGGTGAGCCTTGGACCAACAGTAAAGTTGTCTCCGTGTCACCTATAGTTCATGGGATCAAGCTGTGGAATCAATCATTGATGCTTGTGCCTGGGATCAAGCCATGGAATCAATCATTGATGCTTGTGTCTGGGTAGACTACCTTCATCACACCCACTACAGCCCTTTCCCGGACCCTGCGTGAATGTGAATGCTTCGTGCGCCGGGCTGCCTTTTTATGCATATAGAACTCGGGTCGTTTGGAAGGGTGTATTAGAGAATCTAATAAATGTATTGTTCATGGTATTATTTAATCCTTTGTTTGATAGATTTTTAGCCTATGCATAACTAATACATAGCAAATCATGGTATTAACAATACATGGGCTATATTAATATATGGATAAGCATGGGTAAAGATAAAACTGCCCTTAATACACCAAACCAACAATGGATAGGAAATTGTCCCAGCATAATTAGTCCCATCATTACTGATACATCCTATTAAACGACCCCTCATTGTAGTTGAATCAACACTGGGAAATGCAGCACTGCTGCAAATGGTTATCCACTGAGGAAACTCACGTGTTTGTTCAAGCTAGCTTTACGAGTTTGGATATTTCTAATAAACACTTATCACCCACCAATATATGTGATAAGAAGCCACCACCAAGATTAACAGCCTACAACGGAAAAGAAATACCCAGCTTAGGAATGAAAAATGGAAGCTTCAGTTCTGCAAATTTGACTGATAAATGCTAGACCCTAACTTACTAGTCACCTTTAGTATTTGTTGTTGGTCTTTATTAGGGGTTTTCCTACTTCGTATCTTGCTACCAGTTTCTCTTTCTCCTTTTCCAGTAACAATATGTGATTGCACCCCCGGGGTTCTCGTCCAGTGGTAAGAGCGCAATGTATGATATGTGTGTTTGAGTGCGTCTTGGGTTCTTACCCTTCCACAGACAAAAGTATGGTATTTAAGTGGAGAAGGCTAGAGGGGCTGACTCATTATCTATCGAGTTTCACTGGCTTTCAGGATTCTGGATTATTTTTAAAAAAAAAAGGAAATACTATGTGTGATTGGAAACTTGTCTACACCAGCTTGTCTGAAGCTTTTCCTTTCTTTCTATTTGTTTTTACGTTTCTTCTCTTATATTTTATATTTTGTTCATATCTTTCCATTTTCGGTATTTTACAGCACATCCCTAATGAATTTGTAACCGAGCATGGCACCAATCTGGGGGATATTGTGTTGCTTGAGGTCCCAAATGGCGTTGCATGGAAAGTAAAGCTGCTAAACTCTAGTGGCATGGTATGGTTAAATGAAGGCTGGAACAAATTCAAGGAGTACTATTCAATTGCTTGCGGTTACTTTTTACTCTTCAGATACAAAGGAAATTCCCAGTTCTCTGTGTTTATATTTGATTCAAGTGCTTCTGAGATTGAATATCCTCCTGGCCCAAATGAAGATATGACACCAGAGAATCGATCTGTTTTGTGCATGCCACCAGAGGAAAACGGGATAAACTTACCCCCACCCGGTGAGCCACCAAAGGAGAAGAGGATAAACTTAACTTCACCCGATGAGCCACCAGAGGAAGACATGATATACTTACCCCCACCTGGTATTTACACCATGGAGGAGTTATCATTGACATCCATGCCATCACGGCCAAAGGTATAGATATATTTAAGGCTAGTTTTTCTCTTACTTTGAGAGCTGCACAATGTATTTTATGATTTAAGTTATGTACCCTGGGAATGTAAATATCTTTTTTATACAATCAATGGATTCTAATCTACAGCACCAAGTGACCATTTTTACTAGATTACTAATTATTACGTATTAAAGAGATTAACTTGCAATTAGCTTATTTCTTCCTTTGAGTCCAGGGTCAATTGGAAACAACTTATCTACCTTCTTAAGGTCGTAAGGTCTGTGTGCATTATATCCTTTCTGGACCCCCACTTGTGAAATTAGATTGAGTTTCTTCTTGTTGTAGTACTTGTGATTATCTTCTACTTGACCTGATTATGTAAATATCTTTCATTTCTGTCAATGCATTGAACTTTAAAGCTATTATTTTTATACTCTTTATATCATGTTCTTTTGGCTAAAAAAAAATGTTTATATCTTCATGGTGTTTGCTTGTATTTTACGTTCTTTTAAATTGAAGTTACTATTGAGTAACTTATTTATTGTTTTAAGGAAAAATTACCTATATACACAACATTATTTATCATATTCTTCATTTTTCTCTACTATTTCAAAATATTTTTAAAATTCCTATTTTTCATTCTAAACCCAACATCCGACGTTTCCCACTCCTACATTATTTCTTCAATCTCTCCCTAATTTCACTCCAATAATGGGATCAATTATCTTTCATATTCTATTTTGAATTTCAAAAGGTTTCTCTCTCTGGTCAATCAATTTCAAAGATCGTCAATAGGTAGTTTCATCTTCTTCACTTGTCTGTTCTTCGTTTTTTTTTCGTCGTCTTGTTTGATACATATGGATCCTCCTTCGTTTAGTATTGGTATTACCCAAATACATATAACTAACACTAATTGAATCTTTGATTACGAGGATCCTAATTGGGTGAAAAACAGATCTAAGAGGTTGCATGATACTGTAACAATGGCAAATCAAAGTTCTCAAAAGGCAAAAGAGAAGAAGGACATACCTTCATCATCGAAAGCCAATGTGGAAAAAACACCAAAGAAAAGGGGTAGAAAAGTTGCTCCTTCAATTTCTCGACCTACATTACCCAAGGTATCTATTACTAAATGATTTTGTTTTTTGAATTCTTGTCATCCCTTGTTTTTATTTTCTTTAAAAAAATTGATTCATTGTTGTTATAGATACATTCTTATATTTTAATGAATTTGTTTTAGATCTTCCGGACTTATACATTAAAACCCTAAAATGGTTATTTGATACATTTTTGTTAAAAATGCATTTTCATATTTTAATGTATGTTGTTTTAGATCTTCCAGATTTATACATTAAAACCCTAAAATAGTTATTTAATACATTGTTGTTAAAGATACATTATCATATTTTAATGTATCTTGTTTTAGATCTTACAGATTTATACATTAAAACCCTAAAATAGTTATTTGATATATTGTTTTTAAAGATACATTCTCATATTATAATGTATCTTGTTTTAGATTGTCCAAATTATTCGATGAGATGTAATAAGCAGAACAGTGTATCATATTCTAAAATAGTTAAACATGATACTTAAATAACATATAATGTATGTATGATGTTACATTTAGTATCAGATACAAATATCTGACATATTGTATAGATACTTTGTAGTTACAATTATGTATCATATAATTAACCTTTTTGTTCACATTTTAATTCAAATTTTGTTTCATCCAGTTATGCATGTATCATCTGATTTTTTTTTTAGTTGACAAACATCATTTTTTGTAATTGCAGTCTATGAACTATGTCATTAAACAGATTCCAAAGCACTCACTAAAGTTTGGTTCTACGTACAATACAAAATTTATTGAAGAATTAGAGCTTTCTATAGGGGATGGAGGTATTGAATTATTCAAGGATACTATTTTTGGGCCATACCTCAATATCCCAAAATGTAACTACCAAGGGCAGATCACAAAGTGTTTGTTTCTTTTAGAGGTGGAGTAGAACAACTCAGATGAACTTCATATTCGTCATGCCAAAGGAAATGTTTTGCATTTTGGTATTAATGAGTTTGCAATCATTACTGGTCTGAAATGCACAGGAAACATTCAAGATTTTAGATATCCAGATTCAACAACCAGTAGGCTAGTTCAAAGGTACTTCCCTGGGACTAGGAATAGTGTTAGCAAGGGACGGCTGATTCAACGCTTTTTAATGGGGGATGGGACAACATTGATGATGCCCTTCAAATGGCGATCATTTACTTCATTCATACTTTCATTTTATCTCAACTTGCTGATACACCTATACCAATCGATGATTTCTTAATGGTCGAAGATGGGAGGTATCATGACTTTCCTCGGGGACAAATTGCTTTCACAAAGCTGATGAAATCTCTTAGGCAGGAGTTCACCACTGAAAAACAGATGTATCGTTTATCTGGTATGCCATACGCACTTAACGTTTGGGTATATGAATGTGCTTTTGTAGTAGACGAACTACTTGTTGTTAAAGAAAGAAATGATATCCCCAGGATATGCAATTGGAGAGTTGTTGGTGTTAAGCCAAAATTTGACATGTTTATGCAAAGTGTTTTTACTGAGGTAATTTGCTTATAACAACTTTTTAACATTTGTTATAGTTTAAGATACATTATTTGTGTTTCTCATGATGATTTACTTTTTCTTTTATAGAATGCTTGTACTAATATTCAGCCAACTCCAGAGGAAATCACAACACTTGATTTACCTCATAACAATCATGTTTCTCCATCTGAACCCTCCACATCAAATGTTAATCCTAAGGAGGTGCAAATACAGGAAGTTCCTAGATTTGAGGACTTTTCATCAAAACCTCCAGAGCAGGTGTTAAGGATATCTACACGAGTCTCTAGTACATCATCTACCCCACCTCCAAAGAGAAGAAAGATTGCACATCCATCTAAAACAAATGTGCCCAAAGCGACACAACCAGATATGCAACCAAATCAGCCATTTTCAACTTCTGATTTACCACCTTCTCAAGCCGGTAATGTATCTGGTGTTCCTGATTCTTCAGATATTTCGAAAGTAATTTCAAAAAATTCAGAATTAGATGAACTGAAGGAATTCCTGAAGGTTTATGTAAGTAATTATAATCATATTGATTTAAATATTGATTTAATGATGGTTAATTCCTTTTTAATATAGTTTGATTTGTTAATAGGTTGACAAAAAGCTTAATTATCTTGAGGAGTTAATAAAAAAAAATCATTCTGAGTTGTTGAAAGTTGTTGGCACGAAAGATAACAAATTTTAGGAGGTAATATTTTTCTTTTATAGTTTACTTCTTTAGTATGTGTTTAGTAAGCTTCATTTAATTGTGTTATATTGATTTTTTGAATCATTAAGGATATTGGTGGCATGTCTATGTCAATTACGATGAAAGATTTCATTCAAAAAGGTCATGTTGAACCACAATCCACTACTGATCTATTCTTTCAACAACATACTTCACCTATACAAATGAATTTTTTCACCGATGATCAGGTTATTGGTGTATCTGCTGGCAAGGTTAAAGAACAGGCACACATTACTGAACATAATGTAGCAAAGGTATAAATTTGATACATTAATTATACCTGTACTTATGAGTCATTCTATAATTGATACATGATACAAAAAAATTAAATATACAATGCTATCACACACGTTTAGAATTTGATACATTAGTCACTTCATCTAAGTCAGTCTATAATGTATCATTTAGACAGTTTGATACATATATCATTTACCTGATACAATGAACTTACACATGTTATGATATATCAATTACAATAACTGATACATTAATAATTAATTTGATACCTTAAATTTATTACTGATTCAGGAATATTAACATTCTATCACTAATAAATACTTTAATTTTATTTTTTTAAAAAAATAAAATCTATAAACACAGAGTGATGATACATATATTAAGGAATAAGTAATGGAGGATGCCACAGAGGTTCTACCCACAGCACACCGTAGTCATGTTCCAGAAGAATCAAGTGGTCATAATAAAGAAGCTGTAAGTACATATTTTTTGAATTAGGATACATTTATTTTTTTTATTGATTTTTTGAATCATGAAGGATATTGATGGCATGTCTATGTCAATTACGGTGGAAGATTCCATTCAAAAAGGTCACGTTGATCCACAATCCACTATTGATCAATTCTTTCAACAACATACTTCACCCATACAAATGGATTTTTCCACCGATGATTAGGATATTGGTGTATCTGCCGGCGAGGTTAAAGAACATGCACACGTTACTGAACATGATGTTGCAAAGGTATTAATATGATACATTAATTATACCTATACTTATGAGTCATTCTATAATTAATACATGAAACAAAAAAATCAAATATACAATGCTATCACACACATTTAGAATTTGATACATTAGTCACTTCATCTAAGTCAGTCTATAATGTATCATTTAGACAGTTTGATACATATATCATTTACCTGATACAATGAACTTACACATGCTATGATATATCAATTACAATAACTGATACATTAATAATTAATTTGATACCTTAAATTTATTACTGATTCAGGAATATTAACATTCTATCACTAACAAATACTTTAATTTAATTTCATTTTTTAAAAAAATCTATAAACACAGAGTGATGATACATGCATTAAGGAACAAGTAATGGAGGATCCCACAGAGGTTCTACCCACATCACACCGTAGTCATGTTCCGGAAGAATCAAATGGTCATAATAAAGAAGTTGTAAGTATAGATTTTTTGAATTAGGATACATTTATTTTTTTAATGTATCATAATGTAAGATAATATTCCATTTTTATGAGGCTGCAAGAGAATCAATCACAAAAGAATTGAATGGGAATGAAGATAGTGCTGATACAATTCAACAAAACATCAAAAAACATGATACAAATCCTGTATTGGTTGATACATCTGTAAAGTTTTCAACTATTTATTGAAAATTTCTTCATTTGTTTATTCAAATTTTAATTTATTTATATAATTCCCTCACATCATGTAGGACTCTACCACATAGGCTTCAATATCTTCCGATAATGAAGCAGTCGTAGATGCTCTTATCTATGGACTTCCAATGCAATCAATTGATGCTAAACCACTAAATGTTGTCTCTCCACTTCAGCTATCCTGCAGTGCTGATTTGCTACCTGACAGCCAGCTACCCACCCAACTTCAAGTTAAAGAGACTGCACATCATCCTGATACAAAGACTCCTGCTCCACGAAACAAGATGTCTTCAAAGATTATGCAATCTCCATACTTGACTGCTTTTGGGTCTAGTGATAAAGGCAAGGAGAAAATAGATGACGACATATGGCCCTACTCTCCATTCGAAGAATGGGGCATCACCTATCAGATTTCGTCCAGTCTAATGCAAGAGTATAACCAGTGGATTGAGAATGAACTTCTCAAATCACATGCGAATAAGTAAGGATTTTATTAATATATCTCTCTACGTTATGGTTTTGATACATTCTACTTTTTTTTTACTCTAATCATTCTCACAGGAAACCATCAAAGGATAAATATAGACCAAAATCTGCTTTATTTGGTTTGAAAAGATGAATTTTCTTGTCGCATTTTGAGTGAATAAAAATTGGCTTTATACTATGTCCCAGCCCAAAAAATGTTGGACCGATGAGGTATGATGTATATTTGTCGCTTCAACTTTATTCAGTCATATATAAAATTGTGTATCTGATACAAAATGAGTTTGTATCATAGATTAATGTGTCATGCTTCCATAATCACACCGTAGGATTAATTTTGCTATTTTTTCAATGTATCATTTTCTTTGTATCATATTGATTTGATTGGTGTATTTATATCATGTTTGTTATATCATATTGGACTGATTGGTGTATCATTTTATTTGTATCATATTGAGCTGATTGGAGAATAGGGTGGGAATAATGGTGATTAGATAGTTAATTTTTCCTTGATTTTTTTCTTTATTTTGAAGCACATAAATGTAGTTTTTTACTACCTACGCAAGAAGTCAAAACAAAGAAGCATGAATCAATATAGATACATTACGGTCAACTGCTTGTTCAAGATATATATTAACAATGCACACTCAAGGTATTATAATAGTCCTGCAGATGATGCTCTTAGTACACAAAAATACACGGTCCGTTTTGCTGTTGTATCTGCATTTGAAAGGTCTATAATTAACATCATTAATGGATTTTCGATCCCTGTTGCTTTACCATGGCACCTAGTTGATGAGGTTTACATTCCGATCAACTGTGATGAAGAATTTCATTGGTTGTTAGCTGTGGTCATTTTAAAATTGAGGCTAATACGTGTCTATGACTCATCTGTGGGCTCAAGGAAAAAAGTCAAAATCGGTGATATAAAAAAGTTGTCGATAATTCTCCTCAATTACCTCCATGATAGTGAATTTTTTGATCAAACTGAGAGAACTGACTGGTCAGCATTGGATGCGTATAAAGACAAGGAAACTGGTGAAATGTTGGAACCACAACATCCCTTTGGTGTTGAATTTGCTCAAAACATTATGCAACAAGAAAGTGAAAGCCTGTGAGTATTGTATCCATGTTTATTGAATTACATATTTAATTCATTTTTATAATGTATCTGCTTCTTTTTGTAGTGACTGCGGAATGTTCGTAGTCGCATTTGCTGAATTCCTTAGTGATGAAATCAACATCCCATCTTGTAATTTTCGAGTTGACTATCTTCGCAAAAGATATGCAACATTGTTATGGAAGTACGGTCTCAACAAGGCCAAAGTGGGATATGTTAGCGATAATAATGATCCACCAAAATCGAAGTGTGACTTCAATCCACCATCACAAGATCACTTGGTTCACGTAGATTAGTGATTATGTATCAAATCACATACAATTTTTTATGGTGTTTTATTTTTAAGATACATTAACTAATGTTTTGGATTGTTGTTTGTTTTTTAAGATACTTCTTATCAATAGTCAGAGTTTTTCTGTAAAAAAATTATTTAATTTAACTTTAATTTTCAATATATTTAGTATCTTGATACATTTTGTATCTTATAAGTATGGTACACATCACAACACTTGATACTATATAAGTATATGATATAAAAATTTCAAAAAAATGTATCATATTCTGTATACTTAACCAATCATTTCACAATCATATTGTTTTCAATTGTTATAAGCAATTTCATATACATTAAATAATAAATCACTGCAATGTAAATTTTAAACATGTATCAACTAAATATCTTAATACATTTTGTTTGGGATACATTAATATTCACACTTCATTTTACTTTTACAAGTAACAATTCCTGAACACTTTATAGTAAACACAAAATCATTCATAATATAAATAGTGTATCTAATACAAAACTCAAAAAAGTATTAGATTTATTATATTAAACCAATTAATTCTCAATCTTATTATTTTCAGTAGTTCTAAATTGTTTAAAAATACATTAAATAAAACTCAAATGCAATGTACATTTTAAACATGTATCAGATGCATTATTTAATAACTTTTGTTTGTGATACATTAATATTCACACTTCATTATTCTTTACACTTAACATTTTTCCTGAACACTTAGTATCAAACACAAAACAATTCATAAAATCATTAGTGTATCTGAAACATAGTTCTTTGTACCAGATTAACTTTAATGTACCAAAAACTTATTGTGTAAATATAGATAGAATTGAAAACTTTAACATTTCAATTTATTGTATCAGAATTTAATAAGCAAAAAGTAGCTTGTAATAGTGAAAAGAAATGTTACAATCTGAAAATTAATAATCTGAAACATCATAGTACTCCAAAACAATACTTCGTCAAGAATCTTTCGGAAAGAAAGTACAAGTTCTTCGATTGTGACCTTCTTGTCCACAACAGTTCGTGTTTGTGGTTAGCTTTTCATCTGAATTTTTCTTCCTTCTTTTCCTTGGTCATCCAGGCATTCTTTTGTATCTTGGTGGCAAGACAACTTCTTCCAACTCACATTTCAAAACTGACCAATCAGTCTTGTCCGGCATTGGTTTCATTGGAACTGCATATGTATTTGATAATGCACCTGGTTTATAGTAATCAGAGCAATATGGGTGTAGATCTGTAACTTCTTGCTCTTTAAAATTGCAATTGCGTGTGCAAAAGGTATCTTGTCATGTTGAAATCTACCATAGTTACAGATTTTTCTCTCAAGGCAAACAATGTATAAGTCCCACCATCATACACTGAAAAAATAAATTCATAAGATGGAACAACCTGCAATCATTTAAAAATTAGAGATACATTACATGATAGTTCATTCTAGATACATAATATGTGAATATGGATACCTACCTTCATTTTCGCACATTTAGAACCGTTTATAATCAAAATCTCTTCAAATCTCTTCCCTAATATTTTCTTTGTATAAGATGCTATTTCCCTATTTTTGCAGTTCCAAGAACCAAGTAGAATTCTAACTTCTTCCAAAAAGTCTAATATAGGTAGTTGTCGTGCCTCAACAAGGCAACCATCGATACATTCCGCGATGTTAGAAGTCATCATTCTCCTCCTGTTCACTGTTGCATGAACTCTTGACCACTTTTCATGCCTAGCATCTTCAAGGTACTTCTTAACCTTGCCATCTACTTCTTCCAATTTAACCATCAACTTTTCAAAATCTTTTCCATAAGCCTTGGCCATTGAATAAAACAGATCACTTAGTGTGGTTCTGCTTCTCCTGAAGTTTGTAAAAATATTTTTCCAAAGGTGCCATATGCATGCAAAATGAGGAACATTTGGATAAACAATACTTACACTTTTCATTATTCTTTCATTTCTATCAGATACAACACACATTTTTCCCTCTCACCAAATGCTCTTTTAAATTGTTGGAAGAATCTTGTCCATGAACAATCATTTTCAGTGTCTACAATTTCATAAGATAACGACAATATGCAACCTTATCACAAATAACAGACAATATTATTCATTTTTTATCCATAACCATTGTATAATGTATCAATTTAATAATGTTATGATTACGTTTTGAAAAATAATAAATTAATATAAAATATTCCATACATGTCCCATCCAACGTACTTGTCGATACAAAAGTCCCTTTGTAAGCTCCACTAAGATGTGCACCGTCAACAACAACAACAGGTCTACAGAACTCAAACCCTCTCATCAATGGCCTCAATGCTATGAACAGATACATAAATTCATTTTTATCTGATTTGTGCATCCGTATATATGAATTTGGATACACAGTTTCCAACATATATATGTATCTTGGCATCTGTCTATATCCATCTGCAGGTTTATCCCTTATCATCTCCAATGCACGTTTCTTAGCACACCATACTTGTTGGTAATAAATATCAATACCATAGATTGTCCTAACATCATCAATTATATTCCTTGGTTAATATCCTATCCCTCAATGGACATGTATATTTACTATTGAAGTATCTCACTTTGAATATGTAACACTCCGAAAATTTCTAAGCTAAGGCCCGGACCATTCTTTATTTATATGTAGAAATCGCATCGGGTGATTCGTTAATTGCTCATATTTGTAAAGGTCATTTCTTTTGTGTTAGAATGGATTTGAATATGACTTAAGGTCACAAGGACCCCCAGCACAAAGTTGAGTTGAAAATTTCATTTTCGACTAAGTTGGACATAAGATTCTACTTAGGTCAAATTAAAACAATCATATCTCTCAGCACATAATTAATTAGGTGACCCATAACCTATCAAATTAAAGGTCTTCGAGTCCTCTTTCCAACGCCACCAAGTTTGCCTTTTTTGGAGTTTGGAGTAAAAAGTTATGACCATTTTACCAGAGATTGTCATATCAGAATTCCGAATCTGTGAACGACGACTCCAACCTACGGTCCATCGTTTGAACGACGAACCGTCCTGTCAGGTCGTCGGTAGAGTACTGAGGGTCAACTTTTGAGACCCTAGACCTACGGATCCAACTAACGGGCCGTCGTTAGGACCCGTAGGTGGATTTGTAAACCTTAAAAATTTGATATCAAATCCACGAAGGTGACCTACGGTCCGTAGGTCAACCCACGAACCGTAGGTGGCCTCGTAGATCAATTCGGTAGTTTTAACAAGGGATAGTTCATTTTTTTCCCACCCCTTCTTATAGGCCTAAACCACGATCCTTTTTCACCTAAATAAGGGTCTAAGCAGTGTTAAAACATTATTTTACGTTCTTTAACACTTCAACGACTTAGAGGATTCAAGAGGAGAAAAGCTAGGGTTTTCAATCGTTCTTTCGATTTCACCAAGAACTTCGTTCTTCCCAGGTATGTAAGGCTTTCATAGTGTTGGACTAGTGCGTCCACACGCCCTACATATATCAGAATTTCAGAAAAAAGTAATCTAGGGTTTTATTCCTTGTTTTTGAGAAATTTCGAGTTAAGCCTATTGTTGTATTTTAATTCAGTTCTTGAGTTATTGTATCCATATCATTGAGTATTATTTTGATATTGTTCATGTCTATATTTCGGTATGAACCCTACTTATTGAGTTGATTGTTCATGACTAATTTTCTGCATGAACCCTATAATTTGAGTATTCATTGAGTTATTATTGAGAATCTCTTGAACCGAACGATTATCTTAAATTACTTTTTTTGAGAAAATAAAGAGGAGTTTTGAGGAAAGTTTAAAGAGACATTTGGAGTAAATTTTAAGAGAACTATCGATTTATAAATTTATCATTTTTACAGTAAGAAAGAGAACTTTGATTTTTATAAAGAGTTAAAGGAGTTTCGAGAGATAATTGAGACTTTACCTCTTAAATAGTACCTTTTGAGTAATTACCCCAAAACGGAGAAAGAGTATTTCTACTTGAGCATGGGTATATATAATTATTGGGAGTAGTATTGAGCACCGATATAGGGATGAGTTCAGACAACTCGAATTCCTCATAAACCATGTATGCCAACATGGGTGAAGGATTCATACTTTTTAGATGATTTCCTTATGCCTTCGGGTAGAGCAAAGTGGATCCATTTAGTTGAGGTTGTTCTATACCCCGGCAAGATGTAGGACAGTTCTGGAAGCGTGGACGAGACACGGTATTATCACTTAGCTCATAGTGATGGTTGTCGGTTAGAGAATCTCCCAAATAAGAGTAAAGAGTAAAAAAAAAATTATATTTTTACATACCTCCTAGAGTTAATATCCTTTATTTACAAAACTTTAAATATATCATTTCTTATTATTGCTTTGAATTGAGTTGAGGTGAGTATTCTCCTAGTCTTATTAGTTCAGTTATTGCTTTACTCAGCCATTTTACATACTCGTGTATTCAATGTACTGATGTCATTCGACCTGCATCTTTTTATGATGCAGAAACAGGTGTTCAAGGTCATCAGCAGGCGCTTCGTTGATACCATTTGCACTCCAGGTAGCTTTGGTGAGCCTCCTCGCTTTTCGAAGGATTTCACACTATATTTCCTATTTTGTTGAGTTGTCGCGGGTCCTGTCTTGATATCTATCTTAGTATTTAGAGGCTTCATAGATAGTTAGAGTTGAGGAGTCTCTCAGTATATTTCCTTTTGATAAGACGTTTTGAGACTGTTTTGCAAAGTATTTTCGTTGTTGAACTTAAGTATTTTCACACAGTTTGAGTTTAGTAATTGTTGAAGTTTGAATGACTTAAATATTATTTCTGAGCTTGTTACTGCTTGAGTAAATCTTTCGCTAAGTAGTCAGCCAGGCCAAGGGGTTCGCTTGTGCAACACCTTGGAAATTTCTAAACTAAGGCCCGAATCACTCTTTATTTGCATGTAAAATCATATCGGGTGATTCTTAAATTTCACATATGTGTAAAGCTCATTTCTTTTGTGTTCGAATGGATTTGGATATGACTTAACGTCACAAGGACCCCCTAGCACTAAGTTGAGTTGAAAACCTCATTTTCGACTAAGTTTTGACATAAGATTTTACTTAGGTCAACTTCAAACAATCATATCTCTCATCAAATAATTAATTGGGTGGCCCATGACCTATCAAATTAAAGGTCTTTGAGTCCTCCTTTCAACGCCACCAAGTTTGCCTTTTTCGAGTTTGGAGTAAAAAGTTATGGTCATTTTACCAGAGACTGCCATAGCAGAGTTTCTGAGTCTGTGAACTACGGGTCCAATGTATGGGCCGTAGATGGAACTACGACCCGTACTGGCAAGTCGTCAAAAAATTTCAGAGAATCAATTTTTGGGGTCCCTTTTCTACGGATCCATTCTACTGGCCATAGGAACTTCTATGAGCCGTATATTGGACCCGTAAATGAACTTTTGAGTCTGAAATTTAGTATTAAGTTTACGGATTAGATCTACGGTCCGTAGGAACTTTAACGGGTTAGAGATTGGACCCGTAAGATGAAGTTTTGAGCTGAAAATTTTCAATATCAATTCCACAGATGGGATCTACGGTCCGTAGATCAAACCACGAACCGTAGATGGTCTCGTGGGCAGTTTTTATCAGCTTTTAAAGAAGGGTAGTTCAAACTTTTTCAACCCCTTCTAAGCCTAACCCATGACCTTTTTTTTTACCTAATTAAGGGTCTAAGCGGTGTTATAATATTATTTTACGTTCTTTAACACTTCAACGACTTAGAGCAAGGATTCAAGAGGAGAAAAGTTAGGGTTTTCAATCGTCCTTCCGATTTCACCAAGAACTTCGTTCTTCCCAGGTATGTAAGGCTATCATAGTGATGGATTGAGTTCGTCCTCACGTCCTATGTCTACTCTCTATCAATAAAGAATAATCTAGGGTTACATCCTTAATTTTGATAATTCTTGAGATGAGTTTATTGTTGAATTCTGAGTTGCTATTTCTAAATTTTGAGTTGTTATATTATGCATTGAGGTTCTTGAGTTGATTGTTCATGTCTATTTTTTTCAGCATGAACCCTATTATTTGAGTATTCACTGAGTTATTGATGAAAATCTTTTTAATTGAACAATTATCTTAAATTGATTTTCTGAGAAAGTAAAGATGAGTTTTGAGGAAAGTTTAAAGAGACATTTTGAGTAAAGTTTAAGAGAACAATTGATTTCTAAATTTATCATTTTTACATTGAGAAAAGAGAAACTTTGATTTCTAAACGAGTAATGAGTTCGGAGTAAATTCATAGTAGTTACCTCTTTTAAGAGGTTATTTGGAGTAATTACCTCAAAACAAAGAAAGAGTATGTTTTATACATTTGAGCACGAGTATATTATTGAGAGTAGTATTGAGCACCGATATGAGAATGAGTTCAGATAACTCAAATTTCTCATAAACCATGTATGCCAACATGGATAGAGGATTCATACTTTTTAGATGATTTCCTTATGCATTCGGGTAGAGCTTAGTGGATCCACTTAGTCGAGGTGTTTTATACCCCGGCAAGGTATAGGACAGTTCTGACAGCGTGGGCGAGACGATGTATCATTACATAGCTCATAGTGATGGTTGTCATTAGAGAATCTCTAAAATAAGAGTAAAGAGTAATTTATTATATTTTTATATACATCTTTGAGTTAGTATATTTTATTTACAAAGCTTTAAATATGTCGTCTCTTAATATTGTTTTGCATTGAGTTGAGTTGAGGTGAGTATTCTCCTAGCCTTATCAGTTCAGTTATTTATTCATTCAGCTATATTACATACTCGTACATTCAATGTACTGATGTCTTTTGACCTGCATCTTGTTTTATGATGCAGCTACAAGTGGTCAGGATCATCAACAAGCGCTTCGTTGAGATCTCTTTGCACTTTCCCTTTGAGAGTTTTGGTGAGTCCTCTTTGCATTTCGGAGGTCACATTCTTTTCATTTCAGTATTTATTTTGGGGCGTCGAGGGTCTTGTCCCTATGTTCATGTTGAACTTAGAGGCTTCATAGATAGTTAGATTTGAGATGTCCTCGGAGTTATTGTTAAATTATTTTGCAAACTATTATGATTGTTGCAAATAAGTATTTTCAGATATTCCAGTTGAGTTACATTGAGATAAATTATGCTTTTAAGCCTTTTATCACTTGAGTAGTCTTCCGCTAAGTAGTCAGTCAGGCCAAGGGTTCGCTTGGGGATCAAAAATGGTTCTCGAGTGCCGGCCACGTCCAGAGTGTAGGCTCGAGGAGTGACAGCTTGGGGACCAGAAATGGTTCTCGAGTGCTAGCCACGTCCAGGGTGTAGGCTCAGGGCGTGATAGAATATATCCGAATTTTTCCTAACATATGCCTTCAATCTCCAACAGCAGTCTTCCAAAAAACAAACCAATACATAACTTCATTTGTACCAGATACATTAAAAAATTGATAATATTTTATATATCATTCCAAAAAAATTAAATTTTCTCTCAACCGACCATACATACTCTTAGTTTATCATACATATATTTCTCCATAACATTACAGTTTTAAAATACTAATCAACTCCATGATACATTTCATAGCTATGCACCATAATTATCCATTCATATTCAAACATACATTTAAAAAAGTTATTAAAATGCCCCTGATACATTATAATTACCACACAATGATACACACATTCAAAAAGCTAACACACATGATACAAGCAAGTTATGTATAAAGTAGTGAATAAATAATGTATCATGAACAATATATCAACAAACCAATTCAAAAAATCAAAGAAAGCTGAATACAACATAATATTACCGTCAACATACCTTTTCTTATTAGATCTTTTAACTCGAAAATTGAAGTTATGCTTTATTTTGTATTTTGCCATTAAATTCACTAGAGTTGTTTTATCCTTGTACAATTACTTCACCTTCACATCTATAATATTCGAATCTGATATATAATTTGTTATCTCCAATTCTGGTATGTAATAAGAATCACAAATTTTGGATTCAACAATGTTAAGAGTAGGTGTGTCCCTTCTTCCACCTTCAACACACACAATTGCACCAGTGCATGCATCAAATTTTTGCATCTCTTCATCACTTTTATCTGATGTATCAATGCAGAGTGGATGCATACCGAATCCAACCTCATGTTTCTTCACTTCTATGTACAACTTCACTCCCATATCATTTTGAATAATTAATGGAGAGGAATTACCCTCCACAATGTATCGAATCTCGACCTTTTTTTTCATTTCATCAATATTCAATTCAGCTGCAATGGCTGAAATAAGATTCACATATGAAATATTTTCCCCAATCACTATCCCATCACTTTTGTATCGCTCGTATCTAACCTCACTTTCCCATATTCCTGAATGCCTTACCAAAATTGAAATATTCATTATGAATCTTGACAAAAATTTCGACACAAAAATTTGAGTGAAATTGGTACGTTTTTTAAATAAACAGGGAGAGACAAAATTTTGAATCAAATTGGTAAGTTTTCTTCGATGAATAGGGAGAGCCAATTTGAAATTTGAATCCAGTCATTCTGTTAAGATTTGATTGCTCGAATGAAGAAACATAAACGTAATTTGTGGGATTTAATTAGATTTTTAATTTTTTAGTCCCTGTTTTAACGCAATAAACTGATTATCATTCTTCCAGATTTAATGTATCCGGACATATACTTATGTAACCGAAAGGTACAA
Organism: Solanum appendiculatum; assembly: GCA_018342035.1. Taxonomy (NCBI): domain Eukaryota; kingdom Viridiplantae; phylum Streptophyta; class Magnoliopsida; order Solanales; family Solanaceae; genus Solanum; species Solanum appendiculatum. Next base: position 130,215 of record JAGDQO010000489.1, on the reverse strand, counting down.
AAAATAAGGGATTATTGTAATTATTAAAAGAGTAGGGATATGATGTAAATTGTCACTTACACTATGTAATTCTTAAATTTTTTACTTGTTTTAATCATCAAGATTCAAGGTTTAGGTAAGTTTGATAAATTTAAGTAGGCCTTTTTTTTCTTTTCTCACCCAGTGTTAGGTATCCACTTTGTGGTTTGATTAGTTCAGATTCGCACTGAAAAATTTCATATTGAAGTCTAGGTGCTCTTAACCAAAGACAACATCATACTAAGAGTTCGAATTTGAAATTTCTAATTAAGAATGGAGGGATAAGTTTACTGTTAGACTATTGAGAGTGAATAATGTCCTGTTTCATAGTAGACTTTTCACCTATCATAATACACTCTTAATGCTCTTATTAGTTGTAGGGAACCAAACAAACACTAAAAAATTTCATTTATTACAAAATGACAAAAGTATCAACTTCAAAAACACTGAACTATCACAATTTTGCAAATTTTATATCAGATGTTTTTTTTTCTTACTTAAACTATTACCATCTATGTATTAAAAAAAATACACTTCGAAGCTAATTAGTCAATTATCAAATGTTCTTCTTTTTATTTTGTATCTAAATTATCACATCTTCTTAACTAGGTGTGTTTGAATACATAGATGATGGTAGTTCGGATAAGAAAAGAAAATAACTGATAATTGAAATGTGAAAATTCATAAAAAATTGATAATTTAGACGCGTTTTTAATCATTATTTCTAAAAATTTAGTAGGTGATGGAGATATTGCCAGCTGGAAGTAAGATAAAAGGACAAAAATAAACTAATCACCACATATTTTTCAAAACTTTTTTGTTCCAATACTATTGCAAACACCTGTATCTAATTTTCTATTAAAAAACACAATGGAGACTTGTCATATTCCAATTCCTCATTTCTCCACTCACATTTACATCACTAATTTTGATTGGAAAAGAAAAAAAAAATGGAAAGAAATCCAAAAGGAAAAGTAAACTTCTTTGCTTCTTAATATTTAAAATGCAATGAATCCGATTATTTCAAATTTACATCGGCTAGAAACTATAATTAAAGGGAGATGCGCTACTTATCATAATTCTTTATCAGTTTGTATAGCTCGAACTCAAAAATTAAAATATATAATTAAGGATAGAAAGATTTTATTCATTACAACACATTTGTTGATGGTATGTAATGCATTGGATTTGGACTTAACTAATTTAAATTTGTGACAAGTACAACCTAATTAAGAAAAAAAACGCTCTCTATCATGAGCTTTGCAAATCGCAGAGCTTGGACTCGAGAAATCAAGACATTTAATTTGAGGATAAAACCATTTTATCTATCACACTAATACATCGGACTAGATTAATTCAATTTCAACGCCACGTATGTAGACTTGCTCCCTATCAAGACCTTCTCTACTCTCAAAAGTCGAACGTAGCTACACGAGAGGCGATCAATACCTTTAATTAAGAGTCGAGAAATCTCATCTATCAGAGCAAACTAATCGATGATCTTAATGAATGTCTTAATCACTAGATTAATCAATATTTTACTACTCTAATTATTGCATTGATAATGTTTGATAAATTATCACATGTGACGTGGGCATCTTGTTAACCTTTAATATTTTATTCATGTTTTTATCGTACACGTGTCAATAATCTGACGGTATTGCTTTGTCCTCAATGCTTAAAATGAAAACGACATAAAGCATTGAGTTTACTTGTAGCCAATGAAATTCATCCACGTGGTTGTACGTGGACACGTGTTAGATTTTGTATGGTCCCACCATTAAAAAGAATCTTCTTTGGCCGACACTACTTAAAGTGATTTTTTGCAATTAAGTGCCTATGGTTTAGTGTCTCTTATAGATTTGGTCCTTCTTCTTGTCATGTAATACGTAACCATCTTTTAACTTGATTTCGATTGACAACTTAATTTGATTTAAGTTGGCCTAGTAAACACTTCGATTTTTGAGAATGTACATTAAAAAAAATGATAAGAATAGCAAGTTAAGGTGATTAAATATGCATTTTCAAAGATAGGATGTTTAGTTACCATGTTGAAATCATGTTAAGATGTAACCATATCATTCCAAATATATGTTTGAATTCCTTATATAACTTTCTGACTCCTGATCGGTGCTTTCTAAGAAAATACTTTAATTATCAAAAGATAATAGAGTAACTCGAAAATTAGAGGGAAAAAAGATTAAAAAAATTATTGAATAGTCGTCCATCAAAATAATAGTCAATAAATATATTTTTTTTATATTATTTTATCGTATGCATAATATATATATATATATATATAAAATCATAAAATAATGTATATAATATATATATATTTAGAATGTAATTATCGTAAACCCCAAAAAATCATCATAATTAGTACTTATACCACTTTTTTTTCTATTTGTATATTTCTTACTTTATTTAGCTTTATCTGTAAATTGTGGGAACCATAGTACTAATTTCTTGAACTTTCCTCGTATATTACTCAATTACTATACTCCAACGTGCATGAGTGGTTCATATGACTTTGACCATATTTCTTTGATTAAACTATAGTCCAAAAAAAAAAACAAATCAAGATCATCATGTTGCTCTTTTCTCCCCTTTATTTTTCACCCTTCCATTCTCCTTTTCTCCTTCATCCACTAGTATGATCATTCTACCAAATATACACTAAAAACCTAGCAAAATCCCTATAGAAATCAACAAAAATCTTGACATGTCTAATGATCAAAGAGCTCTAGTCTTATCAAGCATCAATAACAACAACAATAATAATAATAGAGAAAACGATCATGAAGATCATCAACATGACGATCAGGATCAGAGAAATGATCATATCAGAGATATACACGCTCTGACACCACCACAACCACCAGTACCACCAATCACAACCAATATTAATCGTGCAGGACGAAGAAGGGAAGCTTGGGAAACAAGTAGTCATAGATCATCATCTTTGTCCTCAGAGTTAGGAGGAGTTCCAAGTGAGAATTTCACATCCATGAGTAGAGAGTTCAATGCTTTGGTACTTGCTGGATCTTCTACTACCAACAACGACAACGACAACAATAATAATGGTATAAGTTATGAAGTTGAAGGTACAATCAATAATAATTTAGGAAGGATTTTCGAAGAGGAGACTATAGTCGAAGAAAATAATCCTTTAGCTATTGTAGCAGATAATACGAATAATAATAGTAATAGTAATAGTAATAATAATGTTTATTTGAACCCTAGTTCTCCTTCACCTAACAATAATTTAAGTGGAATTAGTCAACAAGGAGAAGTGATTGTACATAGAGTGAAGAAAGAGGAAGTTGAATCAAAGATTAGTGCATGGCAAACTGCAAAAATTGCAAAAATTAATAATAGGTTTAAGTGTGAAGATGCTGTGATTAATGGATGGGAAAATGAAGAAATTCAAAAGGCTACTTCTTGGATGAAGAAAGTTGAGGTATGTATCCATTCTGTTCATATTATCTGTCTTTTAAGATTGTCATAAATATATGATTTGATGAAGTTTTATTTATGGTTTGGGATTTTAACTTTCTTGAAGTTATTGCGTTTTAATATTAATAATTTTAATTACATACTAGCTAACTGAATTTTAAAAGTAAATATTATGTTTAGGCAAAATCTACTTAGATCCGGCGAATTCATATCTACTTGAGAGTATTTTGTCTGAATTTTCATTAGGAGACACATAAAGTATGCAGATTAAAAAAAGTTTGTATATGGATTGAAGCAATTCCCTTAAACGTCTCATTTATTTAACATTCCATAAATTGAAACAGGAAGAATATATTTGGGAAAAACAATTAAAGAAGGAATTCCTACTTTTCTAAAACGTCAAATATTTTGAAATATCTGTATTTATATTGTACAATTTTTTTACTTTTATTTATTGTTTTTCATTCCCACTCTTCTTCTTCTCTCACACTTTAATTATTAGTTGTTCTTTTTTTTTTATACCTGAATTATCACTTTTTATATATTAAAACACACTCCAACAATCAATTGTCCCTTTTCTCTACATTAATGACTATTGTTATTTTTACTGTTATTGAAATGATGTGTATTTGACTTTAACCTACCACATATTAGGGGACCAACATAGTGGAATAAGTTCACTTAAAAAAAGTGAAAATTATCTTGGTTTAGTGAGTTAGTTATGCAACTATAAATGATTTATTTGCTCAAGTAATCACTCAGAGTGGGAAAAGTAGTGAATGAAATCCTTCAATGAGTCATGAATGCACAACTTTAAATTGGACTTTCCTTTTCTTTTTTCCTTTTCTGCCCCCCACCTCCACCCCCCACAAACCCCACTTTCCCAAAAAACAAAAGTAAAAAAAGAAGAAAATGGTTCTTTTTGGTTCCCTTGCCCCTATTCTAAGGTTAGTGTTTGGGACCATAATGTTAAATAGTTTTTCTAATAATAATGGTGTTTGCGTCGGTTTGTGTATATTTCATTTGATTATTTATTATTTTTCAGCAACATAAATATGGAGTAACTCTACATCTCTACCTAGTAAAGTTTAGGCTGATCATAACATGAAACACCTATTTTATTTTATTTTGTTTTTGCTTGGATTTGACCCTTGATCTTCAAAATTTACCCTTACTTCATTGACTATCATGCCACATGATCGATCGATTTAAATTTTCATCAATCGAATGGATCCATATGCTTTTGAATGGTGAAACGAGGCGTATATCACCTTGATGTGGTAGCCTATTGATTCAATCCAAGCTCTTGAAATTGAAATAAATTCGATAATAAAAATACTCTTATATAGTCATAAATATCATGACACGTGTTAGATCACAAATTTTAAGGTTATTTTTAGTATGCGCCAAAATTTTGTGCGCAATCAAACACTATAGTAACATGTTTGTTTTATTTTTTTCAGAGGAAGTTAGAGGAGAAAAGAGCAAAAGCACTAGAAAAGATGCAAAATGATATAGCAAATTCAAGAAGAAAAGCAGAGGAAAGAAAGGCATCAGCAGAAGCAAAAAGAGGAACAAAAGTAGCTAGAGTTGTTGAATTAGCCAATTTAATGAGAGCTGTTGGTAGAGCTCCAACAAAACGTTCCTTCTTTTAAATTTACCAAAAAAAAAAAGAGTTGTGCTAGATAATTGGTACTTTGTGTTTTGTTATATCTAGCTTATACTATGGATTATTCAGAATTTAAATATTATGAGTTCTGAATAGAGAGTGTGTTTTGAAATGTATATATAGCTCTCCTTTCGGTTCATTTTGGTTTTATCGGCAAATCGTCTTCCTTATAGAAGGAAGAGAATCTTGAAGTATTAGGTTCTGCCAAACTCACAAACCCTGTGGTTGGATTCACCAATGATCATGTTACATTTTTTCCAAGTGTAATATTGGAGCACTCTAAGAGTTTGGTGAGTGAGTGAATGGTAGTATTGAAACATTTTGTATAGTTTTTTGGGTGTTACTTAATATAAATATATAGTGTGTGTTAGGTAGAATTGCTACTTTGTGTTTGTTATATCTACTAGCTTTACCCTAAGTTGATGGATTTAAAATTTAAATACTATGAGTTCTGAGTTGAGAGAGTGTGTTTTGAAATGTATGTATAGCTCTCTTGTCGGTTCATTTGAGTCTGTCAACAAATCGCCTTCCTTTTGGGAGGAAGAGGATCTTGAAGTATTAGGTTCTGTCAAATTCACAAGCCCTGTGGTTGGATTCTCCATTTGGTCTCTTACAACATTATATTACATATTTTCAAGTGTATTGTAGCACTCTTAAAGAGTATGGTGAGTGAGTTAAGAATAGGATTGTAACACTTAGTATAATTTTTAGATGTTATATTACATAAATATATAGTGTGTTAGATAGAATTACTATTTTGCGTTTGCTATATCTAGTTTTTGCCTAAGTTGATGGATTCAGAATTTAAACATTGTGAATTCTGAGTTGAGCGATAATGTGTTTTGAAATGTATATGTAATTTTCCTGACAGTTCATTATGATTTTGTCGGCAAATCTTGTTCCTTATAGGAAAAGCACTAAGTTCTGCCAAACTCACAAACCATATGGTTGGATCCGATGGAACTACATTGAATATATTATCGTTATTTGCAATTTCATATTCTAGAAACTGAGAAAATAGATACACTTATCATAAATTGATAATTAGGAGCAATCCGACAAAGGAAGTGTGTAAAATAACAGAGTTTTGGAAATTTGGATTAATCCCACTAATGCTTTACTTAATTTGTTAGTAATACACAATGAAAAAACTCACAACAAAAAAGAAAAAGAAAACAAAAGTGTGTAAGATAACACAAATGGGATTTTGTAGTTTTAAATTAATCCCACTAATGATTTACTTAATTTGTTAATGACAAGATAATTCAAGAAAAAGTAATATGCTAGGCATGACCAGAAAGGTGTTTGGTTCAAATTCAGCGGGGCGATTTCTTTTAATTTATTTAACTCTTGATTGACAAAGTTTTCCGTTACTTATTGAAGTAATCGAGGTACGCACATACTAGCTCATACGTCAAAATTATCAACAAAAAGAAGTTCCCGGTGACTAGAACAGTTTTTTAAAAAAAATTTCATCTGGTATTTGATACTCACATTAGAGCTCAACTATATTCAAATTTACACATTTCAAGACTCTTTTATTAGGACAGCACTCTCAACAGATTAATTGTATGTCGTACATAGTGAGTGATAGTAATGATTTAGCCCAAAATGGCCCAACTGGCCCCAATGGAAGTGAAACAAATGGGCTGAAATCATGGTACAACTCAATTATCGGCCCATTGAGTCCTTTTCGCTAGGTCCAAAAACTTTTCAAAAGATTTGATCCAATAGAAGTTTCTCATTGAGCATAACTAATTGCAAATCCTACTTGTTTCATTTTCAAATATTCTCACTAAATCCAATATTAGAAAACATGTCATAATCATAGCTTAATACATACTTTAATTCATACATTCTACTTGTTTGATTCCTTCTTCACAATTTTTTTTATGGACTTCCTTTCTAGGGAAAAAAAGAGAGAGAAAAAAAAAAGAGAAGTTATAATATACTATAACTATACATTATGCTAAGTGATCGTCATCTTCTCATCAACGATCATCATTGCCAAGTATGCAATAGTTGCAATGTTTCAATATTATGCCATACACCCTTTTAGTGGATATCCACACAAGCATATAATGTTTAAGTATGAACAAAAATAAAAAATTTAAAAAAATCTAAGAAGTTGACTCTTCATAAATGTCACAATTGATGGCCTATAGCCTTTATTTTATGAAAACTACTATATAGTTGAATCACTGTTTCTCGTTATTGTCATGATTGGATGATTGGATCTCTCGTCCTACTCTTTATAGTCCTTTTAGAATTGAGAGCATTTCGTCAAAATATGTCCTTATCGATCTTTTCATCTTAGTAAACTTGGTAATTAAATAAATTATAACTAAAATATGATTTTATATATTGAACAATATGAGTTATAATCCATTATGTAACCCAAAGTGATGCACATAATCTTAATTTGAGCGAATTTTTGATGGATCATGACTCAACTCGTTTATTTGTTTAACTTATTTTATTTTGTTAAAATTATAATCCAATAATTATGGATTTTAGTTTCCCTAGATATCCCAACACTAGAATGCATACCTTTATTTATTTTTTAGTTTGCAACAAAATATATGGCAAGGAGAAAGATTAATTGCTAAATCTTTTTTCTTTGTAGTGATAGTCAAATATTCATACATATTCGGTGTATATAAGGGTTGAAAAAATATTTTTAAATTTATGTGAACTCATAGCTTACGAGCTAGATCCGTCTATTATATATCTACCACAAAAATCACCATTCAATGTCACAAATTCTAAATAAATATGACAACATAGCCATTAAATCATAAATTTACATGGCCATAATTGATTGAAGATAAATCCCAACTACTAATTAATCTTAAACTAAGTTAACTGTCTACAAGTTATAAACTACTTTCACTTAATTAACTTATAACGTGCCAAAGTTGAACAAGTTAATTAATGAATTGATAGACATTCAAATTTTTTTTTTTTTTTTTGCAGCTCCATAACTTCTTGTCTATCAATAAAATAAATATTTTTTTGGCAAAAACAAACCATGTGTTATTAATATATAGACTAAAGAATTCTAGATGGTGACATGATCTAAGATTAACTAAATAATTTATGTATGACTAATCAAAAGCTCCTATCCACAAAATTTGATATCTCATTAATAGGAATCTCACCTAAAAAAAATAAACTAGTCTGGCACATGAAGTATATATTTCGAGTTCACATAAGATTCAGAGAATAATTACATTTTAAGCTAAGGTGATATGATATAGATAATCTATCTGATGCAAACATCAACGACTAGCTAATTGCACGTCTCAAACACTTATATGTCACAAAAATATAACTTTATTATTTTTCTAAAGTTTCCCTTCCCAATATAGTATCTCGTTAAAAGAAGAAAAAGAAAATACTCACGAAAGATTTTAATTTGCTACAAATTCAATTATTAGTAGAAACTTTGTTTGTATTGATGAATTTCATTCAATGAGTATTATGTTGTTGTCGTTATTGTATTGATGGATTTCATCCTAGAACGGCGGAGTTGAAAATTCTAACAAGGAGATTTTAACAAAAAAAACTAAATAAATGAAAATATGCTATATCTAGAAAGTTTTCTAAAATATGTTTTACCTTACTTGCACGACTTATTTTTTTTCATCAAAGGAAATTTAATTAAAACCATTTAGTTACCTTTATTAGCTTTGGCATTGCTATCATTAAATTGTCACAAATCCGTCAAAGGACTTGTTAATCATAAATCACAACTATAAAAATAAAAATTAGTAATGGATAAATTTTGTAATTAAATAACAACAACATTATTTTTACTATTTAGCGATAGGTTATCAAAACAATATTATTGAATGAAATTTAAATATCATTTTGTTACTAAAGATATTTAAAGATAGATTATTTGAGTCTCATCTACTGTACCGGTGGTGGTCTATAGCAACCATTGTTGATGGAAGCTTCATGCATTGTTTTTTTTTTTTTAGTAATTAAGCAAAAATGATTTCCAACTTCGACAAATTAATCAATATTGCTTATAATTTTTCTTTTCCCCCACTTTATCTGTTTTATTTAAGTAATTACCTTTTAAAAGGCTTTTGACTTATCTTTTTTTATTATATATATATTATATTATTATTCCTGACATTTTAGCAATTTTTTGAAAATAAAAATTTGTACCATGTAGTGATTTATTCTGAATAGTACATCAAGTAGGTGATGCATCTTAATTTGTTGCAATCCTTTAATTAAATTATCTATCGTAAAAGCAACATATATTTGAATTCAAATGTTGTAGTAGGAGCAAGGTCGGTCAGATAATCTATGATGACAAAATAGAAGTAATTTTTTCTGGTAAAGAATACGTTTTGATACTATCGGTCAGTTTGGTTCAGTTTTACGTATTATCAATTCGGTTTTTAAATACGCTAAACCAATAACCAAACCAATAAGATATTTTTTATCGTTTTATCGGTTTTGGTCCTTAACGGTTCGGTTTTCGGTTTAACCAATAAAAAAATGCTTATAAAATAAATATATGACTTCTCTAATAAACTTGACGCGACAAGACAATAATGTAACTTTATAAATGCTCATAAAATAGAAATAATAAAAACAAGCATGAAAAGAGCTATACAAGTGTAACACAAAGAGAAATTGAGAGGAATAAGGTTCTTACTTTAGGTTTTGACATTTTGTATAATGTGAAGTTATGAACTCAAAGTCACAATGAAGTGTGAATTGAAGGCTAAGGACAAAGACAATAACTAGTAAGGTATTGAGATTGATATTTAATATTTATGTATAGGTAAAAGTAGTAAATTCCTAGTTTTAATGGGTTATCGGTTTACCCAATAACCCAATATAAAAAACCAATTCGGTTTATCGATCGATTCGGTGTTTGCACACCCCTATACTCAAGTGGTGGAAGACATTCTATTTAGTAAGCTAAAATTAGTGATACTTTGAATCTTACTTAGATGAAACAAAAGATATTGTCAAGCCATACAAAATTTATCATATTAAGAATTATAAATTTCGAAAATTCTTTTCATAACCGTACAAATATTATGATAGGTTTAAAAGCAAAATTTCAATTTATTAATTTTTTCTATTTCAATTCTTGTTTTCTAAGTAAGTATGGAGGCAAGAAGTCAGCAAATTGTCCAAGAAATAAATAATACTTTCGTCTAAATCTCTCTCACATTATAAAAAAAAAAATTAAAAAAACATACCCCTAAATTCTATATATAGGCAAATTCCCCACTTTACTTTATCATATAATTATTTCCATACCCTCATTTTCTCTTAACCAACAAGTATCCCCCCATACTTTCCTCCATAATTTTCATCATATTTTCAACCAAAAAAAAAACAAAACAAAACCATATATTATATTACACAACAAAATAAACAAACATACCATGACACTTCTAAGAAATCTCTTTATTATATTCACCATTTTTATCATTATTATTATGTCATTTTCATCTTGCTATAGCATTAAATTCCTTGATAATGATCACAACATAAATAATCTTGAAGGGGAATTTGGTAATGATTTTCATTTTCAAGCTTATCCTTCAAATTATTTCAACACCATTCTTGATCATGAAAACAACAACAATATGCAGAAACATGTTGAAATAATTAGTAGATTTCAAAGATTTAAAAAATTGGAGAAATTAGATGAAGAAGAAGATCAAGCTAAGGTTACAACAATTAGTGTGGATAGCTTTGGAGCTAAAGGTGATGGAAATATAGATGATACAAATGTAAGTTTTAAATTTCTTTAAGAATTTCTCTTTCAAACTATTACTAAAAACACGTAAATTTCTGACGGAATTTTTTGATAGAGAATCTCTCAAACAATTATTAGAAAACACGTGAATTTCTGATGGAAATTTCTGAGAGAAATCGTTGTATCTTGACTCGTTAGAAGCTTTTCCAACATACATACCTCCTTCGAAAATTTTCTAAAATTCACGTGTTTTTAATAATGAAATAATATATAAAAAGTAGTATACTACCTTGGTTTTGTTTTAGTTTATGTGGCGGTATTTGATTAAGTTCAAATTTAAAAATAAATGAAGATATGAAAACTTGTGATATTAATTAAATGTGCTATAATTTTTCAATGGTTGTAAAAGCATCCTTTGTTAAGTATAATTAATGGGAAGTATGTAAAGTTCTATTATTTTTAAATAAAAATAAAAATATTATTATTGATATTGTTATTATTTATTATAACAAATGGGAAAAAGAGTTATACATATAGAATGAAATAGAGGGAGTATTAGATATAAAAGTTTGTGAAGAAATGTTTTTTAAAAGAATTTAACTTCTATGTACTGATAAGTGACAACATATATTATGTCACGTCACTTAAAAATTAGGAAAATTATCTAAATACACAACTTATTTTACTATGTTCTCTAAAATTTTCTACCATTTGAAACAATTACAAAAATTCCTATTTTACACGATGTATCAATCGGTCAGATACATCATTTTACGATGTATCGAGACGTTACTTCACGTGATGCATCAGTCGGATACATCACTTTACGCGGTGTATCGATACGTTGAGTGATGTATCCGAAACCAAGACGCGATGTATCAGGACTTTGAGGGATGTATCCGAAATTGAGACGCAATGTATCTGGACGTTTTGGGATGTATCCGGATTCCACCAAAGTTAAGAGATTTTTATAATTTGGAAAAGAGTGGAGATATGATGTATTATCTCTTAACACTATGGAATTTGTATAAAATCTACAAAAAAAATTAATCAGAAGTAATCATCAATAGTAAGTTATCGAACTAGTTATTTAATATACACACACATATTAATTAATTAAACATATTTCTTTTCTTTTTTATTTGGTGGTTGATATTCGCATTGGAGTCTGATTATTCCGGCTTTGTCCTACGTAAGACCTCATTCGGAGGAAAACACTCTCTAGCAAGAATTTTTTCATATCCAAAGCTCGAACTCGAGACCTTTGTTAAGACAGGAGAATTAAACATCTCATTCTTGGTGGAAATTAAAGATTATGTTATACTTCGAAGCTAACTATTGTAATGGTGAATATATGTAGATTGGGATTACATCTACAATTAATTTTAACAACATCATAAGCAATTTAATTAGCTTTGTTTTTTTGGTTATTAATTAATTAATTATTAAATTAAATTATCTTAATTTCAGGCATTTCAAAAAGCATGGAAAGAAGTTTGTTCATCTTCAAATGTTGTGAATTTTGTGGTATCCCAAAACAAGAAATATCTTCTCAAACCAATCAAATTTTCTGGGCCATGCAAATCTTCCATTACAATGCAGGTTAGGTTGACATATCACTATATAAAAAGAATCTTGGAGTAACGATAAAAAATATTTTCTTCATGAGTTATAAATTATAGTTGTTCAAATCGTCGTGATATTTGTTCATGAGACGTGCATCAGAATAGCCTACATGTGTTACACTTTCTCGTGGTGTGGCTCTTTTCTGAAACGAAAGTCAAATACTTCGTGTACACGATTGTCAACCCATACTACCAGTGTAAAAATTTCTTTACACGATCAGGTCATTTAAAAGATCACTAAATGATCTTCTTCAACGATTATGCATATGTGGAGCTATATGTAACCTATGGGTTCACGTGACCTTGAATAGTATCCATAAATATTTAACTGTTATTTCATATCATTATATGAACTGATAAATAATAAAAAATCTTGAATACATCTATATTTTGTTGGTTATATAAGAAATTCATTTTATTGTACACGGGTTTAGTAAAACTCCGCTATTATTATATATGGAGAGAAATAAGTTAAATATATAGTGACAAAGCTACATCTGGCGAATGATGATTAGTTGAACATCTTTGGCAAAAAATTGTATATAGGTCAAATATAACTTTTTATATTGCATATTTATCAGATTTTGAACACCTTTTGTGAAATTCCTAATATCTTCACTGCTTTTACACATAGAAATAAATTAATAGGTTCTATATGTTGAATATTATTTGACAATTTTTTTATTTTTTTTAATTGCAGATTTATGGAACCCTATTAGCATCTGATGATACTTCAGATTATAACAAGGATAGTAGCCACTGGCTTCTTTTTGATAATGTTCAAAAATTGGTTGTTGGAGGAGCTGGGGTTATCAATGGCAATGGCAAAATTTGGTGGCAAAATTCTTGCAAAATTAATAAAAAATTGGTATAAATACATACTTAATTTTGAAAGAAGAGTCTTGAAACAACGATAAAATTATCTCTGTGTGACCTATAGGTCACTGTCAGTTCGAGCCGTGTGGAAGCAGTCACTAATACTTGTATTAGAATAGGCTATCTGCATCACACTCCAAACGGCCGCGACCCTTCCAGAACCTTGCATAAATGCGGGATGTTTTATGCACGGGGTCGGGCAACCTTTTTGCCCTTTACATACTTAATTTTTAAACATATATATATTTTTCACAATTGTTTCTTTTGTTTCTATGATATAACTAATTTTGTCTAATTTTTATTTTTATGTCTACTTTTTTTATTTTGCAGCCCTGCAAGGTTGCACCCCCGGTACGTTTATTTAATTTGATTTTTTTAAAAAAAAAATTCAAAAAACAAAACAATTAATTAATTTACATAGAGTTATTATTTACCTGATTGTCTCGTCACTCGTCAATGCATGAAATTTTAAAAACTTGATATCTGTCTGATTGTATCGTCAATGCATGAAACTTAAAAACTTGATACTCATATATAATTATTATGTCATTTTTCTTTAATATTTCTTTGGTGAGTTTAATTTATTTATTTTATTTTATTGGTGACACTTAAATTTTGACAGGCCCTAACATTTTACAAGTGCAACAACTTGAAAGTGAAGGACCTTAAAATAGAAGATGCACAACAAATACATTTGCTAATTGAGAAAAGTGTTGGTGTTGAAGTTTCAAAATTGGTTGTGAGTTCTCCAGAAAATAGCCCTAACACTGATGGAATCCATATAACTAGTACTCAAAATATTCAAATTTCTGATACCACCATTGGCACAGGTATCGATAAATTAACGACTTTAACTTTTATATATTTCCAATAATTTTTTCTATTTTGTCAAGTCATATGTATAAAGGTTTTTCCTAATTCCTAAATGAACTTGACAATTCGCCTCAAAGAGGAATATCTGTCAAGATCAAGAGCAATGCATGTGTGATACTTTAGATAAATCTCATATCGATAAATTTTAATGATATTTACAAATATTAAATTATATTAATTGTGCAACAAAATGACATTAAATTTTCTTATATACTTACTATTTTGGAAATTAATTTGGTGGTAGGTGATGATTGCATCTCAATTGTGGATGGATCTCAAAAGGTCCTAGCCACTGGCATTACTTGTGGACCAGGTCATGGAATAAGGTACCCAAAATAAATACAAAATATACCTATATTATTTCGTTATCAATATTATTATGCTAGTATTATCTTATTTTTTAATTCTATTATTACTGTTATTTCTTCTACTTTGACCGTCTTTAGTATTTTTTTACTTTCAATACTTTTCTTTATCTTCAATATTTTTATAATATCATTTTATTCTTGTACTTCTCTCAAACTGTTTTGGAAAAATGATTTTTTTTAGTCGACAGTTTATCTGAACAATCTCCTATTCTACGAAGGTCGGAATTAATAAGATTTTGAGTCATACTCCACTTATTAAATTATATTGTGTATGTTGTTGTTATTGAACCTCTTCGTTTTACAACCACTAACCTTTTTTTTTCTTTTAATATTCATATTATATTCCAATATTTATAATCTAATTATGTAAGTTGTTTTTATTTTTTTGTGCATAGTATTGGAAGTTTGGGAGCTGGAAATTCAGAAGCTCATGTGTCTGATATTCATGTAAATGGAGCTAAGCTTTTTGGAACTACAAATGGACTTAGGATTAAGACTTGGCCGGTAAATTAATTAATTATTTTTGTTAATTTACAGATATTTTTCTTAATTATGAAAATAATTTGCAATATACATGTAATTATATTCTTTAATCATTTTATGCAGGGAGGATTTGGAAGTGCAAGCAATATTAAGTTTCAAAATGTGGTTATGAATAATGTCAAAAATCCAGTAATTATAGACCAAAATTATTGTGATCAAGCTGATGGTCCATGCAAAGTTGAGGTAATTGAAAATGAAATTAACACACACACACACACACACACACATATATATATATATATATATATATATATACGGTGCGAAAATAATCTACTCTGTTGAAGTACTCTAACTTGTTGTACATAGCAGATAATTTATCGTATTTTTTAGATTATTAATCCATTTTATTATTGGTTGTTAATTATATAATCAAATAACGTGTGATTTTCTTACTAAAATTGATGTATACATTCTATATAAGCTAAACTCGAATGAAAATGAGTTTTATTTATATATACATATAGTATAGTATGTTTTTACAGTACTATTAGTGCAATTTGCTACATTATTTGGACAAAATAATGTTTAAAATATTTAACTATAAATAAAACTAGTTTCACCCCTTCAACTTTCTTAAAATTCAATAGTGACCCCACACAAATCTTTAAATGGTCAAATTTACGCCACTTTGAAAATGTAATATACAACAACATATTGCACTTCAAGTAAAACACAAAATTGTGACAAAATATTTATGACAATAATATCGATAATAGAGTCATGATCGATTCATGATAATATCCGATGACAGATTTGTGATGATTTTATTCTTTTGTCACAATTTATTTATGACGATGATATCAATGATATAGTTATGATCGATTCATGATATAATCCAATGACAAATTTGTGATGATTTTATTCTTTTATCACATTTTTTTGTTTTGTTTTTGCAGTGTTGGAGACAAAGTTGACTTAATATATTTATAATTTATCTTTGTTTATATATTTACAGACTAATTCAGCAGTTCAAGTGGAAAATGTGATTTATCAAAATATCAAAGGTACAAGTGCAACAAATAATGCTATGAATTTCAATTGCAGCAAAAAAATTCCTTGTCAAGGAATTTTGTTGGAGAATGTGAAATTGTTAAGAGAAAATGGTGAAATTCCAAATGCTATTTGGGGAAATATTAACAATCTTACATGCAACAATGTTTTACCAGAATGTCAAAAAAATCAAGTATTGTATAATTAATTAAGTTGATATTATTAATTTTTAATAGGGTATTGGATAGTGATTAGTAGGTCACATAGACAAATTAAGTACTAGAATACATTTAGCAGATGATTTGTGATAAATGATATTCTTATTACACATGAAATAAAAATATTGGTGATTTTGTTATGATATGATATTTCTTTTATGTAATGACCTTGAAGGTCATTTTTGGTAGTTATTACAAAATGATTGTTTTGCCCCTCCCGAGAGTTACCCCGAGTCATGTTTGATATGTTTCCGAGTTTGATTTTGTGAAAGTTTGAGTTAAAATGAAGTTTTTGAAAAGTTTTGAACTTTAAAGACTTAAGTTGCCAAATTGTGGTTTTTGAGGTCATTGCGAGTTTTGGAGCTCAGATGGGAATTCTGTCGATTCCATCAGTTCCGGAATGTGGATTTTGGCCTAGTAGAGTCGACGGAATCAGTTTTGGGGTTGTATCGTGAATTTGAGGTCCTAAGTTGGAAAATTATGGAATTTTGATCATAGGGTTGACTTTGGTCAACACTAGGACATCTGATGCTCGAATGTCGATTTCGACAACTCCGTTGGATTTCGGGGATGATTTTAGGCCTAGAGGTGGCCTTGGTTGAATTTTTAGAGGTCTCGTGTTTGTTTTGATATTTTTATACTTGAGTTAGTGTTGTTGCGTTTTATTGGGTTCCGGGTCAAGGAGACCTCAAATCTGAAATCTGATGATTCCATTGAGTTTGGAACGTCGAATTTAGTAGGTTTGCATATCTGGTTTGTGTGCACGGGGTTCCGAACGAATCCCGAGGATCCATTCGGTGAATTTGTGTTTTGCTGACTTTGCTGTATCTGAGTTCTGGTGCAAGCCTCTCCGCATTCGCGGAGAAGTATGTGAGTTAACCTCCGCGTTCGCGTGGTCTTGCTTTTTCGCGGAGTGCAGGAGCACTGACCCTCGCATTCGCAGAATAGGACCTGCGTTCGCAGAGGGTCTAGGTGTTGGTCTCCGCGTTCGCGGAGTTAGTGGTCCGCATTCGCGAAGGTCATTTTTTACCTGAACAGTGTAAATTCGGGAAATGTCCCATTTTCAACATTTTGGAGCTCTCTTGGGCGATTTTTGAAGAGAATTTTCTTGGGAATCAGTATGGGTAAGTGATTTTACCCTTGGCCTTGATTACCCAATGCTTTAAACATGATTTTGAATTGGAATTTGGGATTTGAAAGTGTGTTTTTGGTGATTTTGAAAGAACTCCGAAAATTTGGTAAAATGGGAATTCAAGGCTGTTTTGAGCTTCCTTTTCAAATGGGGTTTTCACCATTGAGTCCCTATTGTATTGAGGATGATTTTTTATGAAAGAAATCCCGGATTCAAACCCGTTTTCGAAATCGGATTTTTGGGTTGTTTTATCTTTTCTTTCCAAATTTCATGTTCTTGGCATTGTTAGGCCCGGATTGTGATTGGGTTTCATTATTTGACTAGATTGTGTTGCTTTAGATTGCTTACGGAAAGGAAAAGCTTCGATTGTTGATTGATTTCGATTCGATTAAGGCAAGTGAACTCTTAAAACCTTGTAAATCTTTTAGAATTTCGACTTCCTTACTTGATTGTGTTGGGGAGTAATGGGATTGAGGTATGGATGAGTTCTTACATGCATCAATCTAATAATGACCGGCGGGGTTAATAAAATGGCAATGTGAGCTAATGTGATAGGACAACGTGTGATTGGGCCATGGACTTGATATTGATATGTGCTTGATGTGTTGCTATGATAGCCCCAATGTGATTATGAGCGTGTTGTTTATGTCTTTTGCTCATTGTGTATTATGGGACTAGACTTGAGAACTTTTGCTTAGCGATTGATCCTACTTGTGATGAAAGAAGTAGTGAAATGGAGACTAGGCAATTGACATTATTGATATGTTGTGGATGTTGAGATTTTGACTGTTGTTGTTGATATATTGTTGATAGTGTGACGTGATTTGCATTGATATGAATTGCGTTGTGATTATGAACACTATCATTCTTTTCATTATTTGTATGAACATGCTTGTGTGCATTGGTTCTGTAAACACTATGATGAGACACCGTGATGATATATACCGATGGGAAATGGTTTCGGTGAGTGATGATATATGCCGATGGGAAATGGTTCCGGTGAAGCCGATGGGAAATGCTTCCGGTGATTGATGATTATGCTAATGGGAAATGTTCCGGCGATTGATGATTATGCCGATGGTAAATGGTTTTGGCGGATACATGGTCCATATGTGGCCCCCATGGATACCGGTTTGAGATTCAGTGGTTGTGTATCGTAGGACAGACATGCATTCTCTACTTGGCATTGCATTGCATTGTACTGTCTGATCTTTGTTATTGTGGTGTTATAATTATGCCTTAAGACTCTGATTCAGTTGTTGATATTAGAAATGAGTTCCTTTGTTGTTACTATTGAACTGTTGTTGTCTTGTATCATTTGAACTATGGTTTGGAATTGTGTTAGGTTGGGCTGAGTTTCTGTGCAGGTTGTAGTTATCGGAGGTTCGGTTGAAAGTCAGGGTTTCGTTATTCTTTTAGATTTGCTTCGTTTTATTAGTTGATTTGCTGGGTACAGTGTTGTTTGGTACTCAACCTTGCTTCTACACTTGTGTAGGTTCCGAGCCAGGATAGTGATCTAGTTCTCTCTCTTCTCTTTCTCCAAGGCTCGTTGAGGACACTTGAGAGGTAGTTGTTTGATGCCGGCAATCTCTCTCGGCCTTTTTCCTTTTGCTTTGTTTCTGTTTGAGATACAAAGATTTTGAGACTTGTAACTTTCTTCTTAAGTACTATATTAGAGGCTTGTACATGACACAACCAGACTTGGGCTGGTTTTTAAGTTGAAGTCTTCCGCTTTAGTTATCTCCTTCGTTAATTGTGTTATTTCTTCCGCTTGTTAGGTTTTAAGCTGACTTATCTTGGTGGGATAGGACGAGTGACATCGTACCCGATTTTGGGTCGTGACATTTTAAGTATTTATCATGAATAAAATGCACATCATTTTTAATTTTCAGTTATTTTCAACTTTGATAAGGATTTATTAGAAACAATCTTTAAATTTCATTTGTAGAACTATAATGCGTATATTGTTGTTGTGGTTTAGTTTTGATGAGAAAACTAAAATTGATAGAAATTGAACATATTAATTTTGGTGGTGATCATCATTCAATCATCATTCAAAACTGAAAATAATTTTGGTTTTGCAAAGCTATTTTTTTACACATGGTCAATTATGATTTGGCTACGTCATTAATTAAAGGGCAACTTACAAAAATGGCAAATGCCTTTAATGAAATAACACTATATGGGTATAGTTTATATAATTACATTCTATGGGTATATTTTAGTTTGCTACTAAATTTTTTTTTTGTATATAGCGTGTTTTTTGAACTGAAATATACAAATTCTATTTTATCAATTAATGAGCATTAAATGCGGTAACTGATTATACACCATCCCATAATTCATGGAAACCGTGTCAATTAATTACTTCTTGTTTTTAAAAAAAAGAGTTCTATTTCCATAAAAACTCTATTAAATACTTCTAGTTCCAAAAAAAAGAGTTCTATTTTCATAGAAACTGCATACGAATATTTTTGTTCCCACAGAGTAGTAAAGCATATGATCAGGCAAACCTATTGTATATTGAAGTGCAGATAAGGTTTTAGTTTGTTTAAAATTCGTGGTTTTTCCTCTTTTTCTTTTTTAAGTGGTAACAATCAATGTTTGAAAAAAAGTGTGTTAATATATTTACAAAAAGTTACAAATAGTATATTATAAAGTAAAATGTAGTTCGATTAAATCAAAGATACGATTTGTATATTAGTCAAACAGTTTGTATATATTTTGGTACAAGTTTTTCTAGTTTTAAGTGTATATTTTTGTATGTGAATTGTGTATATGAATTTTATATTTATATTGGGAACGTTTGTATATAACGAAAATGCACTATTTGTATATTTCAATTGTGTATGATTCGACAGAAAGATTGGTATTATTTAAGTGTCTACATTTTATTTTTAAGTGTAGTCTTTATATTCGTAAAACAAAAAGCTTGTATATTGTGCAGTTGATGAAAATTGTGTACATTTTTTTCGAGTTTTAATTGTGTATAAATCAGTATGTGAATTGTATATTGTATATTGGGGACGTTTGTATATAAATTTGTATGTGAACTGTAGTATGAATTCTATATATACAGGGGGAACGTTTGTGAATGAGGAACTTGTGTGTATATACATTCTGTGTAGCATTTATATTAGTCAAAAAAGGTTTGTATATTGCACGATTTAGTATTTTTTGTATAAGATTATTTATATTGTGTATAAATGCTAGAAATAATTGTAATTAATCGTATATAGAATGGTTGTATACAAATTTACAAATTTGTATATTATGTTATTTGTATATGATTATTTGTATAATCATGTTAACTGATTTTGTTTTGTATATTAGTATAATCTGAACAGAAGATGGCTTCTTTGGCTATTTTGGTTATGCATTCTGGAAAGTGGGACGATACAAATTGTTACGTCGATTATACTATAGAGGGGATCGTATTTAAAGAACAAGCATCATTTCTTGAGTTTTATACAACAATTGCGACACAGATTGGAGTTGACGTGAGTAAGAAAGCAATGAAGATTGGGTACAAAGTTGAAGAAAGCAATACACCAATGATTATACACAATGACATGGGTGTTAGGGCGTATGTAATGCTTTAAAAGGCTAAAAGTGAATTTAACAAAATTCCCCGTTTGTATAACTGTTGTGGATTTGATAAAAGTTGTGTACAAGTTTTACGAGTTTTAATCATATAAATTTATATGTGAATTGTATATATGAATTTTATATGTAAGTGGGGAACGTATATACATATATATATATATATATACATATATATATATATACATATATATATATACATATATATATATATATATATATATATATATATATATGTATATATATATATATACACATACAAATATATGTATGTATTTGTATAAATTTGTTTATATTATGTATAAATGCTAGAAATAATAGTAAATAATTGTATATGAAAAGGGTTGTATAAATGTGTGCAGTACAACTTTTATTTTATCAATAAATAGATTAATGAGAGTTAAATACGGTAACTGACAATACACAATCCCATGATTCAAGGGAATCGTTTAAATTAAGTAGTTGACGTGAATAAGAAAGCATTAAAGATTGAGTATAAAGTTGAAGAAAGCATTAATTTTGTATATAACGCTTTTTTTGTTTATAATTTATACAATATTTTATTTTAAAAATAAATGGATACATGAGCACTAAATATGGTAACAGAAAATTTCATAATCCCATGAGTCAATCTAATCGTTCAAAATCAAATATTTTTTCAAAAAAGAGTTCTATAGCAATAGAAACACCATAACAACTGGTTTCTTCCTCAAATGACTGAAGCATACGATTAATCAATATTCTTGTATATTCAATGCTATGTAAGTGTTTCTTTCAAGGAAATTTCATGTTTTGAACAGCAAGAAAGTATACAAACGATTTGTATAGTATATAATTGAAATTTAGAAAAACGAATTATTTTTTGTTTTGTTTATTCCCATGGTTCGCAAAAATTTATTTTTATTTATACAAGATTATAGGAATTGTATATTAACAATTCTATTCTAATATACAAATACCTCAAGCAACTTTGCATATACTAACTTAATATACAAATCGCTATATACATATACTTCAAGCAATTTGTATATAACTAATAAAATATACAAATACCAATATACAATTATGATTTAAGCATAAAATATACATAGACCTCAAGCAATCTTGTATATAACTAACAAAATATACAAATATCTATAAACAAATATGATTTAAGCAGAAAATATACATATACTTCAAGCAATCTTGTATATAACAAACAAAATATACAAATATCTATATCAAACTGTGTTGATGCAGGAGAGGTTATCTATATCAAACTTCCGCTTGAACTTCTGATGCTCCTTTTGTTGTAGAACAAAAACAATGTCTCCAGTGATGGTATCGGGCTGCAGAACAACAATAAGACTAAAGTGTGAACAGACAAATCATCAGCCAAAGTGAAACGGGCAATGCATAGAATGGAATGGGGAAGCAAATAGTTCGACATATTATTTTAGGAGGTGTTATATAGTATACCGTACTAATTCTAGGATGCAAGACTCATATATGTTAAGGCACATTTAACATGTATTTAATATGTAAAAGGAATTGCAAGAGAAAACCAACCAACCACACTTACAGCTTGATCTGCTTCCCCTTCGAAAGTTATCTTCTGGGTATGTTCCATTCCTTTCTCAACATTCACTTCCAACACCTTCTTTTCTTGTGTAACTTTGTTTCCTTTGCACTGTGGGCACCTGTCTCTGTCACTGATAACCTCTCTTAGATGAAGTTTCATCTTTCATTTTGCTTTTGAAAAGGT
The DNA here is from genome assembly GCA_018342035.1 of Solanum appendiculatum. Classification (NCBI taxonomy): domain Eukaryota; kingdom Viridiplantae; phylum Streptophyta; class Magnoliopsida; order Solanales; family Solanaceae; genus Solanum; species Solanum appendiculatum. The sequence continues at coordinate 107,360 of JAGDQO010000489.1, read as the reverse complement.
TGATAATCTAATGACTGATCGATGATAAACTTTAGAGGAAAAAAATAGCAAAAAAATAAGAAGCAGAATACATATAAAAATGAAAAAAACTAAAAAACAAAGAGGTTTAGAAAAGATTTAGGCGGTTATCTGCAGATTTGGGAAATCAATTAGAAGGGAAATGAGGAATTTCGAATTTCAAATTAGGAGTGTAGGAGTGATTTTAGGAGAGAAAAGGAGAATGTGAAGAGGAGAGATGAAAATTAGATTTATTGCATATACATAGAACAATGAAAGATTTATTGCACCTCGATATACAAATTCATGAGAGATTTATTGCTCCTCGGTATACAAACTCGCCAGTGGGTCCCATTATTAGTGGCAAAAAAATTAAAACTGTATTTATAAAATGTAAATAAATTAAATTGTACCCTTAATGACTAATAACCTAGTAAAGTTTGTGATTCCATGTAATAAAGGCTCAAATATGACATCAAACTTTGAGAAAATGCTAATCTATGTCATCCGTTAAAAGTTTGACTCATCTATGCCATTTTAGTTAACAAATAATGGCATGGATGAACCATTTCTCACACGAAAATGACACAAATGAGCCAAACTTTTAACGAATGACATAGATAAGCCTTTTCGCAAAGTTTAATAATATATTTAAGCCTTTTTCCTATTTTAAAATAACTTTAAAAATATATTATTTTAATCATATACATATATTTATTTTATGATATAATACAAACTTTTTAAATATAACCGACCAACCAATGTCATTAATACCATTAATTAATGTAACAATCCATTTTTCAAAAGTAGAAAAGTTCATTTATTACTAGTTACTTCTAAAGCCCTATAAATAAATCTCTTTCATACTCACATTATACATCACATCTCTCTTAAACTATTATAAAATAGTTCAATCAAATTCTAAATATTGTAAGTTAGAATTATTTTTATAATGATCAATTCTCTTTCCTTTTTCCTATTTAGACGCTAGAAATGGTGATCCATCTTATTGAGTGATACAATTTTCTTGTTAATTTTAGACGGAGAGTCATAAATCTGATGAATACATCTTTCATATTGTCACTACTACAAAATAGAACAAGTTTTAAATTGTTAATTTTTCTTCTTTAAAAAAATTAAAATTGGTTTATGTTTTTTTGAAAAGACATATTTATCAGGTTTATGACACTTTGTTTATGGCATAGAAAATTATACTAATCGATAACCGGATCTCCATGCGTCTGAATCGGATAAAGGAATGAGCATTTGATCGGCAAATTTTCAGGCGCTAGCCATTTTTTATCGATCGGGTGATGATTTAATTTGTACTCGATAAAATTGTTCTTCTCTTCAAAAACCCTAGATTGATTAGCTTCTTTTTAAAATTTGAATCTCGTTATTTTCTGTGGTGATTTTCTTGATTGTATCTTTTTTTTCACGTTATGTGCAGATTTTTGAAACTCGAACAGTTGATTCAATTGTTGTTGAATCAATTTTTTTTAAATAAAAAAAAATATTGGGGGCAGGGGAAGGGGAAGAGGAAACAAGGGAGGGGATTACAAGTCCTAGATTCGAACTCTGAACAAAAAAGTGAAAGCTTAGGTAGCCAATCAATTGATAAGCTACTATGATTTTCCGATTGAAACTAAATTTATTTATATTGAGGAAGGATTTTTCAATTTTCACATTTGTTGAAATCCTACTGTTATAGCTAAGCATTTCACTTACATGTGTTCTTTTGATAATCCTACAAATCTTTGGAATAATTTTTTCTTAAATTAGAAACTGAAATGTTATAATTTTAACGAGAGAATTTGATCTTACTTGTATTTTAACGAGAGAATTTGATTTTAATTGTATTTTTATGGTCTTATAATTTTTGTATGTAGATATTATATGTATGTATGTATTGTGTGTGGGGCTAGCTTGCGGTCACTTCGATTAATTTCGCGATGTAATGAATACTACAATATTTCAATTAATTTAATTTAACCAATACCTTGAAACATCGAAATATAAGATAACTCTGAAAAGTATATTGTGTTGATCATATACATGTATTTATTGAAAAATTAATATAATATTTAAATATAACCAACTAAATAGAACCATTAAATATTCCCCTAATTAATGTAACAAACCCACTTTTCAAAAGTACAAATGTTCATTTATTAATAGTGACTTTTAGACTGTAAAAGTACATCTTGTTCACATCACATCTCATTTCTCATGAGGTAGAATCATTTATAAATACATCAATTAAAGTTTTATCTAGTTAAGTTAGATGGGAGAGTTGCAAAATAGCCACTTTCAAGACTTAATTGGACATTAAGTCACAAGTCTTGAAAAATTTGTGGTATACCCACTATTTATGACATCACTCAAGTGACCTATTTCCAACATACAAAAGCAACTCCTTAAGTTTTAATATATACACTTTGATCCCCCCTTCCCCCCTCCCCCTTTTTCTTTTCCAACAAATATGGAATAATATGTGTATTTTCATTTATTAAAATTATATTTGAAAAAGAAAAACTCTCCAACAAGAAATAAAATAGGCTCGTTTTTGCTGCTGATTTTGCCGATTCCGATGAATTTTCTGACAATATTATCCATTTCACAAGTAAAATCATCATCATCCTACTCATTGCTTTCATTTTATAAAATAATCAAACAAAAAAGATTGTAGAAGAAGCCACTCAAAAAAAGGTCTCATTTCACCTACTTTTTCCGATTCCGACGACTTTTTCGGTGAAATCTTCCTCCTCACAACTAAAAATCTCCATTCTTGCTCATTGCCTCCATTGTTATTCCATTTATTTTTAATTTTTTGTAAAAGAAAAATTCCACCATTTTTACTAGCTTGAAAAGCTTAAAATTCCTATTCAATACCTCATGAGTAGATAGATTGTCGTAGTTTAGAAGTCCTACAAATACATTTCTTTATTCCAGTGCTAGCAGAGCATTGTTTACACCCGATTTAATTTATTGACATTTTTGTTTGCAGATTTTCATATCAGTCATCAGTCATCAGTCAGTCATCGATCAGATATAGATCGACATCGTAATCTAGGATCGATTAATTTGGTCTATAATGACAGTAGTTGAAGTTAAGTAATTATTACTGGTGATTATATGAGTGTGTGGGAGGAGACTCCCAAATGTTGAAATTGAAAATCATCTAGTAAGGTGATAGTGGTCATCTCCTTTCGTTGCAATGATTCATGCACAACATGGTTCAAAGCGTAATTGAGATAGGGCAATTGGCTTGCAAGCTAAGCGACATTGTGATTAGCTATCTAATGAATGGAAATAAAAATACATCTCACATTTATAAAAAAAATGACAGACATATGTTCCTGTACATATTGGATGTCGTTGTCGATAGCTCTAAGCCTATATTGAGAATAAATATCGTCGTGAGGTCTCTAGTACCTCCGTCACGACACCCTACAGTCGATGACAACGATTTGGTTGAAGATGAAAGTTTCAGTGATCATTCATACCTAATGGAATCGAAAGATCCTGAATGCTTCAAGAAAAGCAACGGGAGTGTTGATCATTCGATTTATGTACTACTTACTACATAATGTATTGAAAGCTTCTTCCTTTTGCTCTTTTTGTCCAAATTGGTGTCAATATTATGTTAAGTATGTAGCCACAAACAAATGAATAAAGTCAATTTAAGCTTCTTACATATTGTTGTCATTTTATTGTTTTTGAATTTTGCAATTCTGTTAGCAATACATATATTGTCATAGATAATGAATCTGGTCAAGCATCGATTAGATGAATTTATATTAAACAAATTAAATGGTCTAAGCTTGATTGAGATCATTATCCATGCTAGATAATCTATATAATCAATGAATTTCAGTGTATGGATTAGTGCAGAGATTGAAAAATATTATTATATAATAAAAAAAGTAAATAACTAAATAAATTATATTATATTGAGGACCATCGATCGGGTGCACTGTAAATTCTAGACTACACGCTTTGTCAATAATATATCGTATAAATTTTTTGCCTTCACTAGCATATTGTCAAAAAGAGAAATAATTAATTAATTAAACAATAAATTATTGAAATTTACACAACTAAATGAGCTTAAACAAGACATGAGATCATATAAGAGTCCACGTAGATTGGGGACGACAATCAGAGATGTGTGAGGATGAGTAGTGGTTATATAATCAACATCCTTAGAGTAATGTTGACCAAACACAAGTATGTTATAAGAATTTCATTAGTTCAACCACAATTCATTCTCATACATCTTTGATTACTATACCCAATTTGCGCGGACTCTTATATGATCATATGACTTGTTTAAACTTATTTAATGGTATAAATTTCAATAATTTATTTTTTTATTAATTAATTATTCTCTTTTTAAAATTCTACTACGATATATACATATGTATCATAATCTAGTAAATTTATATGGATGAATGCCTTAATATAGGCTAGACTATACTTAGTTTGGTCCTCGACTTGTTATAGTCTAGCCTATTCTAAGACCTTCATCCATAATAAACTTACTAGGTTAGGATACATATGTATAGACCATAACTAGTCGAATTTTAAAAAGAGAATAATTAATTAATAAAAAATAAATAGTTATTAACATTTACACAGTTAAGTGAGTTTAAACAAGTCATACCTATGATCATATAAGAGTTCACGTAAATTAGGGACAATAATCAAAGATGTATGAGGATGAGTTATGGTTGAACAAATGAAATCCACATAAAACATACTTGTACTTTGGTAAACATTACTTTGAAGATGTTGAATGTATAATCACTACTCACCATCACACATCTATAATCTAATCGTTGTCCCCAATTTACGTAGATTCTTATATGAACATATGACTTGTTTGAGCTTATTTAATTGTGTAAATTTCAATAATTTATTTTTTTAATAATTTATTTTTTATTATTTTCTATAATATGCTAGTAAGAGCTATAAACTCATACAGTATAATAATTGCAAAGCGTGTAGTCTAGAATTTACAATGAATTCAGTTGATGATCCTCAATATAATATACTTTATTTAATTATTTACGTTTTTGCTATATACTAATATTTTTTGACCATTACACCAACCCGCATATACCTTACAAATAAAAGAGTGTCGATCTATACGGTTCATCATCTATATATCAACCACACAAGAAATAATTAATTATGTTTATGGTCTAAGAATAGAGTACAACACTAACACAACTTAAATATCCAGTCACGACCCAAAAACTGGGTGTGATGGCACTTGTCCTATCCCACCAGGACAAGTCAGCCTAAACCCAACAAAGCAGAAAGATAAAGCGGAAATAAGCAATTTAAAGAGGAACATATTAAGCGGAAGTCTAACCAAACTTAAACAATCCCCAAAGACTGGTTGTCACGTGTGCAAGCCACTAATATAGAATTGAAATGAAATTACAAGTCTCAATGTCTGTGTATCTCAAATAGAAACAAAGCATAAAATAAAAAGGACCGAGAGAGATCGCCAATATCGAACAACTACCTCTCAAGTTTCCTCAGAAACCTCAGAATAAGAAGAAGAGAGAGAGCTAGGTCACGGTCCGGGCTCGGAACCCACACAAATGTAGAAGCAAGAGTGAGTGCCAAATAACACGGTACCCAGTAAATCAACTAACAAAACAAGGCAAATCTAATAAAATTCACGAACTCCTTTACTTCCAACCGAGCCTCCATAACTACAAACTGCACAAAAATCAGCTCAATCTAAACTACACAGTTCATAAATTACAAGGTCAACAACAGCATCACCGAAATAACTCCCATCAGTATCAAGTATAACAATTCAAGAGTCACAAGGCATGAACACAACTCCACAATCACAGTTCAGAACATAATTCATAACTCGCAAGCAATCACAAAGTCAATTACAAGAATCATGTTTATCACACAACATTATGTATGAATGTTGATGCTCATGCATGCATCACTGTCGCCGGAAGAAACCTCGGCATCACACTCTCGCTGACAGAAACCTCGGCATCACAATATCGTTGGCAGAAACTTTGGCATCACAATGACAAGAGTAAGACAATGCAATGCAATGCAATGTCAAGTATAGTGATACATGTCTGTCCTACGATACACATCCGCTGAATCTCAGACTGGAACCCATGGGGACCACACATGGACCATGTATCCGCCGGAGCCATTTCTCATCGGCATCGCCGGAACCATTTCCCATCGGCATAATCATCACTCGCCGGAACCATTTCCCATCGGCATAACCATCACTTGTCGGAACCATTTCACATCGGCATAATCATAAAAGTGTCTCATCATAGTGTTTCAGAACCAATGCACATAAGCATGTTCACAAAAATAATGAGAAAACGATAGTGTTCACAATCACAACGCATTTCATATCATTGCAAATCACGTAACACTATCAACAATATATCAACATCAACAATTGCATCATTTATAACAAGATCAATTGCCTAGTCTCCGATTCACTACTCCTTTCATCACAAGTAGGATTAATCACTAAGCAAGTTTTCAAATCTAGTCTCATAATCCACAATGAGCAAAAGACATATTTTAATCAATTTCACAATCACATCGAGGCTATCATAGCATTTCATCAATTACACACCAATATCAAGATCACGACCCATCACACTTTGGCCTAACACTTTAGCACACATAGTCATTTTATTAACCCCGCAGATCAATTTAGATTGATTCATACGAGAATTCAACCCATACCTCAATCCCATTACTCCCCAACACAATCAAGAAAGAGAAATCTGAAATTCTACAAGATTTGCAAAGTTTTAGAAATTCACTTGCCTTAATCGAAATCGTAATCAATCAACAACCGGAGTTTTTCCCTTCCGAAAGCAATCCAAAGTAACACAATCTATTCAAATTATGAATCACAATCAAATTTCGGAACCTAAAACACCAAGAACACGAAATTCAGGCAAATGGGTCCAAATGGCTAAAAAAATCTGATTTCGAAAATGGGGTTCAAATTTAGAAATTTTTACATGAAAATGATCCTCAAGGTATTAGAAAACCATTAGAGGAAACCATTTTGAAAAAGGAGTTCAAACCAGCCCACAATCACCATTTGATCAAAATTCGGAGTTCAAGCAAAAACCCCCCAAAATCTCACTTTAAAAACCCAAAATCCAAGTTGAAATCATGATAAAATCAATGCATAATCAAGGTTTAGAGTTAAAATCAGTTACCCAATAGGTTTCCACGAAAATCTCTATTTCAAATCGTCCAACCAAGCTTCCAAAGTTTGAAAATGGGACATTTCTCAAATTTTCACTGTTTCAGGCATAAAATGACCTCTGCGGACGCGGTCCACTAGGCCCGCAAATGCGAAGACCAACACTGCAGTACTCCACGAACGCGGACAACACTCCGCGAATGCGGAGACCAACTAGCGCCATTCTCCGCAAACGCGCCAACACTCCGTGGACGCGAAGGCCAACCCACTATAGCTCCGTGAACACTCTCAACACTCCTCCGCGAACGCGGAGGCTAAAATGCACCAGATACAGAAATCAGAAATCAGCAATCCAACAAGTCTCCCAAAGGATCCTCGGGATTCGTTTGGAACCCCATGCACACAAATCAGATATGTCACCTTACTAAATTCGACGTTCCGGACTCAATGGAACCGTCGAAATTCGAATTCGCGGTCTCCTTAACCCGGAACCCAATAAAGCACAACAAAACTAACTTAAGCCTCAAAAACTCAAATCAAGCTTGGGACCTCTAAAAATTCAACCAAGGCCACTCTTATGCCTAAAATCATCTCCCGAATCCAACAGAGTTGTCGGAATCAAATTCTGAGAATCCGATCTTCGAATATTGACCAAAGTCAATTCTATGATCAAAATTTCACAATTTTCAAATTCAAGACCTCAAATTCATGATACGGCCCCAAAACTGATTCCGTCAACTCTCTTACAACAAATTCCACATTCTGGAGCTGATGGAATCGACAGAATCCCCATCTGAGACCTGAAACTCCGAATGACTCCAAAAACCACATTTTTACAACTTAAGCCTTTAGAATTTAAAACTTTCCAAAAACCATAACTTAACAAGAATTACACAAAACTAACTTCGGATATCAACCAAACATGACTCGGGGGAACTCTTGGGAGGGATAAAATGGTCGTTTTACAAAAATTACCAAAAATGACCTTCAGGGTCATTACATTATCCACCACTAAAAATCATGTTCGTCCTCGAACATAAAGCAAAAGAAAGTATCTGGAACATCAAAAATATGAGGATATCTGGAACGCATATCAGACTCGGACTCCCAAGTAGCCCCTCCAACTGAACGGTGCCTCCGCTGCACCTTCACTGAAGCAATCTCTTTGGTCCTAAGCTTAAAGATCTGCCTATCTAGAATAGTCGTAGGCTCCTCCTCATAAGTAAAATCACGACCCAACTTTATCGAATCGAGTGTAATCACATGAGACTCATCCAGGATGCACTTCCGAAGCATAGAAACATGAAACACAGGATGCACAACTGACAAGCTAGGTGGCAAGGCAAACTTATAGGCCACCTCCCCCACTTGGTCCAAAATTTCAAAAGGACGAACAAACGTAGGACTAAGTTTGCCCTTCTTTCCGAACCGCATAACACGCTTCATAGGTGACACTCGGAGCCAAGCATGATCTTCCTCCATGAATACCAAGTCTCGGACTCTCCGATTGGCATAACTCTTCTGCTGACTCTAAGCAGTCAACAGCCTACTTTGAATCAAACGAACCTGATCCATGGCATCTCTAAGCAAGTCAGTGTCTAAGGAATCCATCTCCGCTGAATCAAACCATCCAATCGGCAATGTACACCGTCTGCCATACAACGCCTCAAATGGGGCTATCTGAATGCTGGACTGATAGCTGTTGTTGTAGGCAAACTCCGCTAGAGGAAAATGTTGATCCCACCTAGCACCAAAATCAATCACACAAGCACAAAGCATATCCCCAATCACCTGAATCGTCTGCTCGGACTGACCATCTGTCTGAGGGTCAAAAGTTGTGCTCATATCTAACCAAGTACCCAAACCATGCTATAAAGCCCTCCAGAAGTGTGAAGTGAACAATGAACCTCGATCCGAGACTATAGATATCGGCACCCCGTGAAGTCTAACAATTTGACTGATATAGAGCTGGGCTAACTTCTCCGCAGTATACTTCACCTGAACTAGAATGAAATGAGCGGACTTAGTCAGCCTATAACAACCACCCAAATAGAATCATAACCACCCACGGTGGTAGGTAAACCCACAACAAAGTCCATAGTGATCCGCTCCCACTTCTAAGTAAGAATGTGCATCCTCAGAGAAACACCTCCGGGCCGCTGGTGCTCACACTTGACTTGTTGACAGGTCAAACATCTAGACACAAAGTCTGCAATATCTCTCTTCATACCACACCACCAGTAATGCTGACTCAGATCATGATACATCTTCACTGCTCCCGGATGGATAGAATATCTAGAACATTGGGCCTCCTCTAGAATCAGTCTAATAAGCTCGCCCACCTTGGGCACACAAATCCGACCTCCGATACTCAAAACTCCATCAAAATCAAGTACAGCCTCCTTGGCTCCGCCTCTCATCACCTTGTCTCGAATGAGACACAACTTCTCATCCTCAAACTGGCGCTCTCAAATCTACTTAACTAAGGAAGAACGGTCTCAATGAATGCAATCAAACCACCACTCTCCTCAGAAACCTGACAAAACTGTTGGCTAACCTCTGAGCATCCCTAGCCAAGGGCCTCATATCAACAGTGATTGCAGCGAGACTCTCCATACTAGAAGCCTTCCTACTCAAAGCATCGGCCACCACATTGGCCTTCCCAGGATGGTACAAAATAGCCATACCATAGTCTTTAAGCAACTCAAGCCATCTATGTTGTCTCAAGTTCAGATCCCTCTAACTGAAAATATACTGAAAACTCTGATGATCAGTGAAATGAACCCCATACAAGTAGTTCCACCACAACTTAAGTACAAATACCGCCGCCGCAAGCTCTATGTTATGGGTAGGATAGTTCTTCTCATGAGCCTTCAACTATCTAGATACATAGGCAATAACCTTCCCTTTTTTGCATCAACAAACCTCCCAAACCAACTCTGAAGGCATCACAAGATACGGTAAAACCCACACCCTCCTCGAGCAAAGTCAACACAAGAGCAGAAGTCAACAAAGTCTTGAGCTTTTCAAAGCTCGCCTCACACTCATCGGACCAATGAAAATCCACGGTCTTCTGAGTCAATCCAGTCAACGGCGCTGCAACAGTAGAGAAGCTATGCACAAACTGTCTTTAGTAGCCTGCCAACCCCACAAAACTCTGAATCTCGGTAGGAGAAGTAGGTCTCGTCCAGCCCTTAACTGCCTCAATCTTGACTGGATCAACCCTAATACCCTCCTTGGACGCCATATGTCCCAAGAATGCCACAGAATCAAGCCAAAACTCACACTTGGAGAACTTGGCATACAACTTCTACTTTCTCAATCTCTGAAGCACCAACCTCAAGTGACGGGTATGATCCTCATCGGTCCTGGAATATATCAAAATGTCATCGATGAACACGATCACGAAGGAATCCAAGTACGGATGGAACACTCCGTTCATCAACTCCATAAACACCGCAGGGGAGTTAGTCAGCCCAAAAAACATCACCAAGAACTCGTAGTGTCCATAACGAGTCCGAAAAGTTATCTTAGAAATATCCGATGGCCTAATCTTCAATTGGTGATACCCGGACCTCAAGTCAATTTTAGAAAACAACGCCGCACCCAGAAGTTGATCAAACAAATCATCAATGCGAGGAAGGGAATACTTGTTCTTAATAGTTACCTTGTTCAACTGCCTATAATAAATAAACATCCTCATAGATCCATCATTCTTCTTAACAAAAAGAACTGATGCTCTCCAAGGTGACACATTAAGGCGAATAAACCCCTTGCTCAACAAGTCTTGCAACTGGTCCTTCAACTCAGTAGGAGCCATACGATACGGGGCAATAGAGATGGGCTTAGTTTCCGGCTCAAAGTCAATAGAAAAATCAATGTCCCTATCCGGAGAGACACCAGGAAGATCAGAAGAGAACACATCAGCAAACTCCTGAACCACGGGAATGGACTCCATGAAAGGCGACTCAACACTACTATCCCGAATAAATGCCAAATAGGACAAACACCCTCTATCAATCAACCTCTGGGCTCGGATGTAGGAGATAACCTTACTAGGGTAAGAACCACTAGTACCCTTCCACTCTACCCTCGGAACACCAGGCATCGCTAAAATGACAGTCTTAGCATAACAATCAAGGGTCACATGGTAGGGAGAAAGTCAATCCATACCCAGCCAAAGAAACAGGACAGGATCGATACACTCGATACACTCACCCACGGGTGTAGAAACATGCACATGCACAGTCATACTATCACATACCAAATCAAATCCAGATGCAAAGTAGGTAGACACATAGGAGAAAGTCAATCCTCTCACAAATATGTAGACCCTCTCCGCCTCCTATGGAATCAAGGACATGGCATGACGAGACAGCTGACAAGAACGTGCCTCATACTCAGCAACGGACATGCCACCCTGAGTCAAACCCTTAAACCTCAGCCTGCTCTCCTCACGCACACTCCAAGGAATGAAGCGATCTCATAAAGCACTAGAGAAAGCATCCCACTCAACCGGAGGAGATCCCACTGGCATGGACTCCACACAAGACCTCCACCACTCCCTGGCTGGCCCATAGAGCTGGAGAACAACAAAACGGACACCCCTCGCATCCACCATCCTCACCGCCTCAAGCATCTCACGGCACAAGGTCAGAAACTCATGAGCATCCTCGCTCTTACTACTCTGAAACTGGGGTGGGTTCATCTTCTGAAACCTCTCATAACACTGCTGGTCACCTACTGTCAAAACTACATCTGGAGCAACCTATGCACCGACAGCTAGCACGGAAACTAATGGTGGCTCACCCACATGATCCTGAACAACTGGACCCTGATGCTGCTCTGGGGTCTATGCCCCTGCTCTAGCCTGAGAACCTTGTGGCGTGCCTGTAGCACTCTGAGTAAAACTCTCCAGAACACCCAGCATCCTCAATAGTGTCTCCTGAAACAACGGTGCCGCGAAACCTGGAGGAACCTGGTCCTCACCAACCTTAACATGTGGCTCTGGGGAAGCCTCTCTACCACGGCCTCTAGCAGGTGCCGCTTCTCAGGCACGGCCTCTCCCACGTGCTACTCCACGAGCACGGCCCCTCCAACTAGGGCTCTACCTCTAACTAGGACTGGGGCCTCAACCACTGCCTCGGGGACTGTCTCCCCTCCATCGCTCGAAACAGAAGCTCTGGTCCTCGGCATCTTCCAAAACAACACGCAACACTCAACACTAGAGAAAGGGACCACGCACGATAAGAAAGAATGAAATAAGGAAAGTTTCTTAAAGGTACAAACGTCTCCGCACCGATCCTCGAGACTTTACTTAGACTTGGCTTGTATATGTGAGACCTATGAAACTTGGGGCTCTGATACCATTTGTCACGACCCAAAAATCGGGTGTGATGACACTTGTACAAGTATAGTGAGACAATGCAATGCAATGCAATGCAATGTCAAGTATAGTGATGCATGTTTGTCCTACGATACACATCCGCTGAATCTCAGACCGGAACCCATGGGGGCCACACATAGACCATGTATTCGCCGAAACTTTTTCCCATCGGCATCGCTGGAACCATTTCCCATCGGCATCGCCGGAACTATTTTTCATCGGCATAATCATCACTCGCCGAAACTATTTCCCATCGGCAAAACCATCACTTGTCGAAACCATTTCCCATCGACATTATCATCAAAGTGTCTCATCATAGTGTTTCATAATCAATGCACATAAGCATGTTCACACAAATAATGACAAAACGATAGTGTTCACAATCACAACGCAATTCATATCATTGCAAATCACGTCACACTATCAACAATATATCAACATCAACAATTACATAATTTATAACAAGATCAATTGCCTAGTCTCCAATTCACTACTCCTTTCATCACAAGTAGGATTAATCACTAAGTAAGAATTTTCAAGTCCAATCCCATAATCCACAATGAGAAAAAGACATATTCATCAATTTCACAATCACATCAAGGTTATCATAGCATTTCATCAATTACACATCAATATCAAGATCACGGCCCATCACACTTTGGCCTAACACTTTAGCACACATAGCCATTTTATTAACCCCGCCGATCAATTTAGATTAATTCATACAAGAATTCAACTCATACCTCAATCCCATTACTCCCCAACACAATCAAGAAAGAGAAATCCAGAATTCTTCAAGATTCGCAAAGTTTTAGAAGTTCACTTACCTTAATCGAAATTGCAATCAATCAACAACCGGAGCTTTTTCCTTCCTAAAGCAATCCAAAGCAACACAATCTATTCAAATTATGAATCACAATCAAATTTTGGAACCAACAACACCACGAACACGGAATTTGGGCACAGGGGTCCAAATGGCTCCAAAAAAAATTGATTCCAAAAACAGGGTTTAAATCCAGAAACTTTTACATGAAAATGATCCTCAAGGCATTAGAAAACCATTAGAGAAAACCATTTTGAAAAAGGAGTTCAAACCAGCCCACAATCACCATTTGATCAAAATTTGAAGTTCATGCAAAAACCCCCAAAATCTCACTTTAAAAACCCAAATTCCAAGTTGAAATCATGATAAAATAAATGGGTAATCAAGGTTTAGAGTTAAAATCAGTTACCCAATAGGTTTCCACGAAAATCTCTCTTTCAAATTGCCCAACCAACCTTCCAATGTTTGAAAATGGTGAAAATGGGACATTTCCCGAATTTACACTTTTTCAGGCATAAAATGACCTCCGCGGACGATGCCCACCAGGCCCGCGAACGCGGAGACCAACACTCCACAAATGCGGAGACCAATTCGCGCCATTCTTTGCGAACGCACCAACACTCCATGGACGTGGAGGCCAACCCACCATAGCTCCGCGAACGCGTTCAACACTCCTCTGTGAACGCAGAGGCTAAAATGCACCAGAAATCAGCAATCCAACAAGTCTCTGAAAGGACCCTCGGGATTCGTTCGGAACCCCGTGCACACAAACCAGATATGCCAACCTACTAAATTCGGCGTTTCGGACTCAATGAAACTGTCAAAATTTGAATTCGAGGTCTCCTTGACCCGAAACCTGATAAAGCACAATAAAACTAACTTAAGCCTCAAAAACTCAAATCAAGCTCGGGACCTCTAAAAATTCAACCAAGGCCATTCCTAGGCCTAAAATCATCCCCCGAATCCAACGGAGTTTTTGGAATCAAATTCCGAGCATCCGATTTGTCAAACGTTGACCAAAGTCAATTCTATGATCAAAATTTCACAATTTTCCAACTCAAGGCCTCAAATCCACGATACAGCCCCAAAACTGATTCCATCAACTCTCCTAGACCAAATTCCACATTCCCGAGCTGATGAAATCAACGGAATCTCCATCCGAGACCCGAAACTCTGAATGACCCCAAAAACGAGAAAAGGCTTAAAATAGTCAATTATCTTTGAGTTTAGACTCAAAATAGTCCTATTTCTTTTTAGTGGAGCATTAATAATCCTAATTTTTTAATAAAGTGGTGCATTTTTAGTCTCCATCCTAACCACCGTGAGTTTTTTAACAGAGCAGTAGGTTCCACTTGATTAGTTGTTTCTTCTTCTCTTTCAACTTTTCTTTCCCAGCTTCCACTTGATTAGGCGTATCACCAGAAATTTTTTATTTCTGTCATTGTGTTTTGCTCTATCTCTGTACTTCGAGTATATACATTGCAACTTCTTTAAACTTGGATATTCCTCCGACAAAACAAACTACCTTTGTAAATGACAAACAGAATTTGATTATGAAAGATATCTCTCTGTTTTGAGTTCCCTGTTTTGAGATGGAGAATTCAGTGATTGATAATTTTAATGTGTAACTTCTTACACATGCTAAATTCTCTTCCTTTACCATATTTTGCATGACCTCAATTTCTTTCTCATGTTCATATATCTGCAAATGAAAAAGAATTGTAGAGAACAATCAAAAGTAGATTGAATGCAGCAACAAATATCACCATTACTTCATTTTCTATGTAGTTCTGTGACTCTAACATTAGTTTGTAGTTAAGTATGAGTACTTTGTTTTTTTCAAAATTGGGAGTAGAGAAAGAGAAAATACAGGAGAAAATTATAAGGTGGGAAATCAAATCTTCACTAACGAAGCATGAATACTTCATCATGAAGCTAGAAAGAGGCGAAGAGCTACACACAACAAACTCAATATGGTAACGGGAATACCATTTATGCTAAATTCTCCAACTATGTTATACCTCATTCGAACCATGGAAGAATTAAATGGAAACAATCACCTTATGTAAAGGAGTTAAATTTTGCCTAAAAATGTACATATAATGGTGGAAATAAAGTCTTGCTTCCTCATTGTCATAAATTTATCCCAGAGGGATATGATAGGCATGAAATGGTTCATGTCATTTAGTAAATGCAGCATCTAAACTGTAGACATTATTCTACAAACGAAAGGAACTAGATACTGAACAATGGTGATGCATTATGTCATGATCTTCAAGGTTAGAGATGGGAGGGAATTATAAGGTGGGGAATCAAATCCTTACCAATGAAGCATGAGTACTTCATCATGAAGCTAACAAGTATTTTATACTCCACAAATTTAAAGATGTAATGAACAACAAAAATGAAAAAAAATAAAAATTCAATGGTTCTTTCTTTTAGAGATGCCCAACAGAAGATGAGCCATATCTAAGGAAAATGTAATTGAGATTACCACACCACAATCATGCTCCATAGTTGCAATTTGACGCACAAAAATAGGTATTTTTCATCTTTCTTCAACAAAACTAATCTGAAGCACCTAATTTTTCACTTGGCCATAACAATCTGTAAATTAGGGTTATTATGAAATTTTGGGAAAAGGAATGATGGAAGGGAATGATCTGGTTTGTTTAGAAAGAGAGAAAAAACTACTCTAGCTAAAGAAATGAGGGAAGAGAATGATATGTCCTGTTTAGGGAGAGAAAATTAGGAAGAGAGAGATATTTGATGAGTTAGTTTGCTCGGGAGAAAAAGTCACGTGCACAACTACTGGTCTGTTAAAAAACTCACGATGGTTTGGATGGAGACTGAAAATGCACCCCTTTATCAAAGAATCAGGATTATTAATGCTCCACTAAAAAGAAAGAGGACTATTTTGAGTCTAAACTCAAAGATAATGGACTATTTTAAGCTTTTTCTCCCCCAAAACCATATTTTTACAACTTATAGCCTTTAGAATTCAAAACTTTCCAAAAATCATAACTTAACAAGAATTTCACAAAACTAACTTCGGATATCAACTAAATGACTCGGGGCAACTCTCGTGAGGGGTAAAATGGTTATTTTACAAAAATGACCAAAAATGACCATCAGGGTCATTACATATCCATTTTTTACAACGATAATAAAGTATAAGTCAAATCATATCCAATGGTAATATCTGATTTTTTTTAATATAAAAAGGAAGGCAATCCTTGTTTTAACTCCCTCATTATTTTGACTTCATTTCTTATTCAAAGAAACATGCTCACGCAAATCTCTGTCATTAGAAGTGTCGAGTACGATTTTCTGTCCAGTAAAACTAACATGGTCATAAGCATGTGTTGGACATGGAATATGATTGTGACCATTCAAATCTTTGTCGTCGTCCACGACCTCTATTGATGGAGTGAGGACAGCCACGCCTTTCAACTCCACTTTCAAAGTATCAATGGACATGTTATTAACTACATTCTTATGACTTAAATGTCTTCATGTAGGTCTGCTTCATCTCACAAACAATAGGGGTAAGGTATAGCTGCACAATCTACAAAAAATATATGTAGAAATTACATGATATTCACTAATTTAAAATTATTATTATATAACAACAAATAAATTTTTATCTTGTATTGTTCCTTCTCTACTTAAATGAGTCGTCTTTTCCGTTATATTGTCACTCTTCAGCGTATGTTATCTTAATAAATAAGAAATGGGTAAAAAAGAATCCAATGACTTTCCACCATATTTTTCAAGATGAGGAAAAACCTCATATATCCAAACCTGCAATTATAAAAGAATAAATTAATTTATAGTGTCTATGTATTACTATATAAATAGGTAAGAGTCTAAAATCAACATAGACTTTTGTTCAACTAGAGTTTTTCTAAAGTCCCGATAAATTGTTATCCTTGCTTTTACATAAATCTTTGTTAGAAAATAACCTTAGTCATTCATACACGTAGCTAGGTGACACAACTCAACATAGATATCTCTTGCACAAATTGGCAAGGATAGAGGATCATCATCTCCATCTCCATTATCTCTTATGTTCTCATCTTCACCACCATCATAACTTTTTTCATCATTCTTCCTTTCGCTAGATTCAACATTCTTATTCTTCTAGGCACCACTGTCCTCATATCTTTCAATCTCGATCATACTTTTCATTTTTGACTCCGACTCGATAATTTTTTTCAGCTTGGAAATTTTTTTCAGCTTTACGTTTCCTATTGCTACAAGCAATAGAAGCAGATCATTTAATGATTTTTCTACCTTTAGCCATACTTTACAATCTATAAGCAAAAGTAATTTGTAGTGGTCAATATATCGACCACTGGTCTATTAACAGAAATAGAGAAGTGCTTTAATTAAATATGCAAAACAAACAACATTGATTTTAGCAAGGGAGAATACAAAAGCTAGCAACAAAATATCATTAAAATCAATCAAAATACAAGAAAAAAAAATCAGAATCAATAGATAATGTAAACATAAAAACTCAAAAAAATTATAGCCATTATCCAAAGTAAAATGCAATTAAAGATGTGGAATCAAGAACATGAACTAAAGACATATCAAATTTTGACCAATTTAATCAAGAACAATAGAATTTTTACAAAAATCTAAAATTCACTACACTAAAATGCAACAAAAAAATAAAGTAAAATGGAGCTAAAACTGTTCGAAAAAGAAGAATAAACTTACCTAAGCATAAGAGGATGAAGATTTCGTCTTGGAGAAGAAGATTGTTTCTACTCCTTGGGCATTCAAGAAAATAATGAAGAAGAGAGGTTGAGGAGAGAGAGAAAAGTTGGTGAATTATTAAATAAATTTTAAAAAGAGTGAAATATTTAATAAATATAAAAAGGAACTTTGTTGTATTTTTATAAACTTATATTTTATCCTTAAGTTTTAAAAATACCAAAGACACCCATGACCCCACAAACCTACCCCACTTTTTCCCTTTTTAAAATCCTAAACCTAGAAAATAAATGAAAAACAAATTAAGTGGTTATTGACTAAATTAAGTTTTGGAAGTGGGCACAATACCAAATATTCTCAAGTTAGATCCCCCCACCCTCAATGATCAATTTCTCTTTCCTTAATAATTTTTCCTCAAACTAAGTTTCACACGGTTCATTAACATGCATCTAAGTTTTACATGACTCATAGATTACTATGATATTCAAGTCAATTTTTGAGATTTACAGTGTGTCACTCGCATGATCAAGCATTTATGATCATTGAAGCCTAGATTTAGTTTTTCATGTGTATGCATCTTCAAGCTACCTTAAGCATAAAAACATGGATCTAAGTCTCATGCTAGCTATCACGCTTAGTCATCTACGTACTAGTCATGTAGGACCACTGACTCTAATATCAATTTGTTGGGTTTAACTGACCTAAAAATACACCTAACATAATATGATACTCTTTGTCCGATTTGTGCAATTGTGTTAAAGTGACATTGTTTAATTTCCTCAAAAGATGTCACTATATTAAGAATATCTCTACATTTATATAATTTTTTAATATTTTCAACTATCAATATGCGATTTTATCCGTTAACAATATGAGTGTTTCCTAATTTCTTGATATATGTATGACAAGAAAAGTATCTAGACAAAGAAAAAGAGAAAGCAGAATCAATGGCATATTCTATGGAATTTGATTACTAGTCCCTACTTTGGATATGTCATGGGACTCACAAAAATTAAAGTATATAAAGTACCATTTGTTTTTCAAATTTTTTTTTTAAAAAAAAAAAAACTTATATTCCTTCGTCATAATTTAAGTTTCTTACCTTTTTTTTTTGGATTTATTTTAAATAAAAGGAGTGTATCTTTTTAATTTAGTAATTTTTTTAATAATAAGTTTAAGACCATAAAATTTAATGAATTACATACATTATTAATTTAAAATCATAAAATTTAAAAATCTTTCTTTATTTTTTAAAATTTATGCTTAGTTAAATTAAAACTAATCAATTAAAACGGAGAAAATATATATTAGAGGCAAACTCACAAAAACATTTGATT
Organism: Solanum appendiculatum; assembly: GCA_018342035.1. NCBI lineage: Eukaryota > Viridiplantae > Streptophyta > Magnoliopsida > Solanales > Solanaceae > Solanum > Solanum appendiculatum. The sequence continues at coordinate 87,858 of JAGDQO010000489.1, read as the reverse complement.
ATGATAGAACAAAAAAAGGGTTAAAAGTAGCTAAAATTTGTAGGCAAAGACAATGATTACTATATAGTAGATAAACCAACGGTTAGATTCTGCCAGCATCCAAAGGTGTTTTCATCATTAAGAGGGGGACAACTTTATAGGAAAAACACTATTTTTCTTCTTATGTAGTTCGATATCTGTATTAGAGTTTGACATATTCAAAATCATATCGTTCTTTTCTTATATGAAGCTCCATCATTTTCGAATAAGGTTAATGTGCGAGCAAGGATGTCTTTGTGGTTTTACAAACTTTCACCATCTTTTTTTTGATTGACCTATATCTTTGAATCTGATTTTTCGCTATTCCAACTTACCTTAGTCTCGTATTGATTGTTGGAATTTAGATTGCGCATTGTAAGGTTCATTTTTTAGGATGACGCTCTTAACAAGATTTTATTCATTTTTGAGAGATAAATATCCTATTTAGAGCGTAAGGATTTCAACCATTCCACGATAATTTGGTATTAGTCTTTATACGAAGTTGTTATGTTCATATCAATATTCGAGGCTTATGAATATTGTGATGTCCTTTAGGATTTATACAAGTGTTCATGGTATAGAACTAGGTTGAAAAGGGAAATGAATAATATTTGTCCCTCTTTCAAATGGAGGAAACATATGACAACTAATATAGGAAGAAAAAAGTATGTCTGAATAAATGAAAATATATAGTTTTTTTATTTTTTATTCAATATTCGATATTCATACTGAAGTTTGATTAAATTTGAATTCATACCAAAAAATTCCACATTAAGTGATATAATGTTTCTAATAAAAGGAACTCTATACCCAAAAAGACTTAAATTCGGATTCTCTGATAGAAATACTTACCACTGTTTTTTTTTTCAGTGCTTCATATGGAAGGACAAAAGACATGAAATTTATAGTCAACAATTGCTGCCTCTCTGGTTAGAACATAGAACCTGTCTTGACCCCACCCCCACCACCTACCACAAACCAAAAAAATAAAAAAATTAAATAAAATAGAAAAGTTAGAACAAAAAGAAATTAAAATTAAACCTATTTGAATGAGTTATATAATACTTGTATCAATTGAAAATAACAAATAGTTTTTAATAAAATAATCGAAACACAAATAAATTGTTCAACCAAATACCATCACAAAATAAAAAGTCTTATATTTACTAGAAAAAAATTGATTTTTTTTTCAATTCACTTTGAAAGAATAAAATAAATAGTCAGAACATAGCTCCTGGTGGCCACTCCTGCCTCCATTCCAATAACAACACTAATAATAATAATAATAATAATAATAATAGTTCCGTTTCATTTAAGTTCGTTTCATATCATTATATCATCATTCTGAAATACTAAAAATAAAAATAAAATTTGATAATAAAATAAATGCATGTAATCTAACCTGAACACTGCCGTTATAAACAAAAAAGGAAAAATAAAAAAGAGAACCCTCACTATAGTTCTATTTTCTCTCTTTTACTTCTTTCCTTCTTCTTCTTGATCTGTTGTTGTCGTCGTCGTCGTCGTCTTAACTTCTTCTTTTGCTAGCGGTGGTGGTGGTGGTGGTGGTGATGGTTGTGAAGTATTAGGGATACCACCATCAATACAACTTCTACATTTTCTTTCAACCCATCCTTCAATATCATCTTCACCATTACCACTAAAATGTCTACCACCACAAAGCCTAGCAATAATACTAGCAATAACACCAAGTATTGTTATTACTGCTAGTACTACTAGTAATGTCTCTATAGATCTATGTGTATTACTACTTGAAGAAGATGATGAATAGTAATTAGTGTTTTGTTGATTCACTACTAGTGGTGGCAACTCTTTCTCATTCTCCATCTTCTTTTTTTGGTGTTGTTTGTGTGTAGGGTGGGGTGTGGGGGTGTTCAAGTTCTTGAAAGTGTAGAAATATTGAGTTTGATGAAGAGGAGTGTTGGGTAGTAGTTAGAGAGTTTTAGAGTGTTGAAAGTGGGGTTTTGAAGTATGTGTTTGGTGATGAGAGAGTGAAAATTTTGTGGGTGAAAGTAGTTGAGGTTTGAGTTGAAAAAAGAAATATATAATGAGTTATATACATTGTGTTAAAAAAATTATTATATTATTATTAGAATAGAAGGTTAATAAGTAATCGCATACTTAAAGAGATAGAAAACTTGTCTTCTCTTCTTTTATTGCTACGTGTTACTTTATTGGTTATGTTTGTCTTGTTATTTTGTTGATGTTATTTTTCTAATTTCTAGCACGTTTTAGTAATTTGAAAATAGTCTTTCTAAACCATAAAACTAGAAATAAAATTTGTATAGATCATACCTTTTCCCATCTCTAATTATGAAATTACATTAAAATCTATTATTATATTATTATTATAATATATTTTAACATATATTATAGCATATAAATGATCACTTTTTACTGAATATAATAATGGACCCTATATGGGGCAAAACAATAATGTAAAGGGGGTACTTGCTGTGTATGTGCGGTTAAAAAGCTGATAAAAGAATAGAAATTAGGATTCATCTTTGAAAATATGTTGCCCTCCAAAGTATGGTGGGCCCACAATTTCTAAAAAAGAATATTTTTATTTTATTTTGTCCTTTTTAATTGTTATGATTAGTATATTATCTTTTGTTACCCTCAAAAAGTAAAAAATTATAATGTGTATAATGGAATAAATTGGGAAAAAGGTCTTAAATATATCCGAATTTTGATCGAAATTGCTGCAATAATTCCAAATTTTAGGCAGGACCTATTACCCTTCTGCACTATTTAATAGTGTATTTTAAAGATATATAAGTGCCTAGCTGGACAAGCTATTATTTATTATGATGCAATATTTATGATGTCCACGTTGGCACCTATATAGCTTTAAAATACACTATTAAATAGTGCAGTGGTAATAGATTCTACCCAAACTTTGGAATTGTTACAACAATTTCGGTCAAAGTTCAAATATATTTCGAACCCTTTTCCCGAATAAATATATAGTTCTGCTTAATCTCAAACACAGTTGAATTCTTTAAAATTTGAGCTACATATCTTTACTTAAATATCATTATACTAGTTTGAGGGAGGGAGGGTTAGTAGAATTTTTGTCTTCATTGGTGTCACATGTTTGCCTTTAAATATGAAGTGAGACCCCCAAGATGTTGTTTGAATATATAGTTGAGTAAATTTTAGAAATAGAAAAGATAAAAATTATATTAGTGCTCTATAGCTATAGTTTTGCTATTTGTGCTTTATAACTAAATTATGTTTGCTATGGAGCATCTGATTTGTATAAATCGGACGTTGCGTCTATGAAAATTTTGTTTGTATATGTATATGTTCTCTATGTTAGGCTAGAGTGACGAGCGAGATTGGGAGGGAGAGGAGAGAGGCAAGCGAGAGAGGGCAGAGAGTGGAGAGAGGTGAATTGTATATGTATATTGATTGGATAATTGTATATATGTAACTACTATGTATATATATCAATGATTGTGTTTGTATATCTGCTAAAATTTGAATTCGTATACAATTGAATCGAGTTAAAACATTTGTATTTTTATATCAAATCTCTCTCGCGCTTTATACAAACACAAATTATACATTGTATTTTGTATAATTTGTGCTTGTATAAAGCGAGAGAGAGAGAGAGAAAGGCAAAAGAAAATTGGGCAAGGGACGACTTGTATTTGTATAATTATAAGTGTATAGGACGGATAGATATGTATTTGTATTTGTATATACAGTCTCTCTCGCTTTATACAAACACATTTTATACATTTGTTTTTGTATAAAGTGAGAGACGCGAGGGAGAGATGACTGAAAAAGAGGAGAGTGACGAGCGAGATTCTAGAGAGAGGTGAATGGCAAGAAGTTTGCTGAGAATCGGAATTAAATGAAACAGTAGTTATAGCATTTATTTTGAATTAATAGTTTGCTATAATACACAATTTTCCCTATATAGTTTCACTGTTATCTTTTTTTAATATATATATATATATACACACACACACACACACAAAAGTCCGGGCAAGCCTGGGCCAAATATATATTACTTTATTTGTTTAATTTATGTGACACAAATAAAATTAGGAGAGTCAACTAAATTTTTAAATATTTTTTGTTCTTAATTATTTTTATAATATTTTTAATGCACTTTTCAAATAATATCTATGACACATGTGATATTTTGAGAGCTAATTAATTTATTAATATATTTTTTAAAATATTTTAAGTTGTTAATTATTGTGATTTATTGTACTCTTAGTTATCATAATTTTCAAATAATATATTTTATATATCCCCTCTGTCTCAATTTATATGGCATTGGTGAAATCCAAAAGGTAATCAGATTTTCAATATATATTTTAAAATATTTTAAGTTGTTAATTAATTTGATTTATAGTACTTTTAACATAATATTCAAATAATATATGTTACTTCCTCAATCCCAATATTTGTGACATATATGAAATTTTGAGAGTTAACCAAATTTTTTATATGTGTTTCTAAATATTTTAAGTTATTGATTATTGTGATTTACAATACTGGTTTTTCATAATTTTTAAATACATAACATACTAATAAAGAAAGTAAGACAAATAATAAAATGGAGAAAACATTAAATATAAATAGAGGAAATCGAGGAGAAAGGCAAATCAACCAATTAGATGACTGATCCTAAGCTCCAAATTTTTAATATATATTTTTAAATATTTTAAGTTATTGATTATTGTAATTTATAGTACTATTTTTTTTGTAATTTTTAAATACATAATATTTTTAAAAGGAAAATAAACGAAGAAATACTAAATATTGTAAATATACTAAAAAGGAAAATAAATAAATAATACCATTTTTTTCATAATTTTTAAATATATAATATAGTAAAAAGGAAAATAAATGAAGAAATACTAAATATAAAATAGAGGAAATTTGAGGAGGGCAAATCGGTCAATTGAACCTTAAGCTCCTCAAATTCGCTCTTTTAATATATATATAAGTAATGTAAAAGCATTTGGACACGATAATTCCACATATTTCACGCTGAAGTATTGTTAATGAAAAAGATAAATACGATATGATTTACTAACGATAAAAATATGAATAAACCAAAAATATAACTAATGATAAAATTGAGCAAGTGAAATATATTCCTAATAAGAAATAAGACCAAAAAAAAGAATTCTCTTCTTTTGTTGAAAATTTCTCATTTTCATTCTTTAGTAATTTTCCAAGATTCTTTTATGTTAGAAATTACGATATGTCTTTCTCAGCCCAGTTGGCAATTTTGAGAACTAGTAAGTGATAAATTTGATGTGATGTAACATTATTTTCACCTGAACAAATAATACTATTTATTAATACTATACGTTATATATATAGTGACATTTTCATAAAGATCTCTGCAGTATTTACTGAATTTCTATATTTACATTTGTCTTTGAACAGATTGTTTGAAAAGATTATACACACAAAAAGTATAAAAAAATTCTGAAAAAATAATGTCCTTGCTTTAATTCAAACTTTAGATAGCTTCTTTGTTTTTTTATTTTGTTAAATTTTATAATCCTAGGTGGTGAAAGTTAAAAATTGTTTTACTTTTTGATGATTTCTTTTTTTAATATCAACGGATACAATTAACTTCTCCGTCATTCTAAGAATTGCCACATGTTATTTGCCTTTACTAATAAAACAAGTCCAATAATGTGTGACTATGAGCGATCTATTTTTACTTGTCACATTAATATCTTATTTTCTTTTGGCTAGATCAGTGGTATAGTGAAATAATTCAACTTGATCAGCTCAAATACTTGATTTTAAGACCTTTATTTATAATATAATTAAAATATTTAAAGTTTTGTTATCTCAGACTAAAGCTTCAAACCTATGGTCTAAAATTTCAAATCTCAAATTCTAAAGAGTTTGAAGTTTGAATTTTTATAGCCTAACTTTAGACCTTAGTGCAAAGTTAGGCTCAAGCCGTTCAAATTCAAAATCGACGTTTTGAAGGAGGTGGAGGAGGAAGTTATCAAAGGCAAACCTAACTTGTAAGATATAAATTTATGGTGAATCTGATAGTTTTATACTTTGATCATTTGTATACCGAAGTTCACTAAATGTTTATAAATATTTGATAATGAAATCAATTATTATTTTATATAATTCCAAACTTTTTTATTATTATTATTTCTTATATATTACTTTATGTCATACAAAAGTAAGTAGCCTTGCTTTTGATTCCTAATAACGTTCCTTTTTGGACTGAAATCCGCCAGAATTTATGCCTCTGACTTTGCACAACTATTTTATCTTTTTGAAAAAGAGGAAGCAAAAACACTTTAAGATAAACAATAAATTGTATTAAACTTTTCTCTAAGTAAATTTATTTTATTTCTTTTGGTGGATTTTTACTTCTATCTAAAGAAAGGAAATACTACAGAGTGATAGAGTTTGTGATTCTATAACTGAGAACTCAAGAAAAAATGTAATGGAGTTGGTGGTTCTACGATTGAGAACTCAAGGAAAGAGTTATGGATAGTGTCATGGAGTTCGAGGTTGTACGACTCACTTGAGTTCGAAACACTATTGTGCTATGATGGAGTTTCACTTGTAAAAGTTTAAAACTTTAGTACACTGGGATGGAGTTTCACATGTAAAACTTCAAAAGTGATATCCACTAGACTATGCTAGAGTTTCACAATTATATAGCATTGTATTGAAGTTTCATATAAAAGGGGGTTTTTGAACTCGAACCGAATATGTTGGTGTTTTACTTCTAAAAGTTTCGAACTTTTATGTTTTAATAATGTGTATTTTGTTCAAATTTTATTTCAATCATATTTCAAATGACAGCTAAAGTTTAAATACCTACTCAAACCCCCAATCCCTACGAAAAAATGGCACAACATAACAACCTAAAGACTAAATTGGCAATAAATAGCCCATTTTTAATTTATTGGCAAAAATGATTTTTTAAAATATTTATTTAGCATTCAATAGCCACGTTTTCTTTTTCTTGAAAAGTTAATAATTTTTTTCTAATTTCTCTCTCTCTCTCCTGTTTTCTACACACGATCTTTGTTTATTGTTTTTTTTTTAAATCTTTTTGAAAAGGAAAAATTGATTCCTATTTTCTCTCCCCTTATTAATTGTTAACTGTTTTAAAGTAGTGGTCTTTTCCTTTTTGTCTCTTTTTTCTCTTTCTAAATATTTCATTTCCTTTCTTTTCTCCTTAATTTTCTCTTTTACTTCTTAATTTTCTCTATGTTTCTATTTATGCACATCTGATATAACTGCATGTTTATTCATTGTTCTCTTCTAAATTTTTCTTTTATATATAGTTTTGAGTTTTCTTGTCCAAATTATTGGGGAATTTCGTGATTTGTGGAATTGAATTTTTTTCATCTCATTTGGGCTAAAATTTAACTTCAAGATTTTAAATTTTTTGTTTAAATCTCATGGTAAAAAAAGTTCTCGTAAGATTTTTGTAAAAAATCAGAATGATGATTTCTATTTTTTTTCTTATTCTCCATCAACAACTTCAAATTCTACCTATGCAAATACACTTCAATCAATGAATACAATCTCTATTTAAATTGTATACAAATTTGTTAAATGAATACGAACAAATGGTTACAAAGATGAATACGGACCAATGTATACATATTGCAATTATATTACATATAAACTAAATTTTATGTATACATATATCATATTAATTTATTTGTCTATACATTATATAGTTACCACTATAATTATTGTTAATATTCTTATGTATATAAGCAAAATATAGTCCATGTATACATACTACAGTTATCGTATACATCAACTAAATTTACACGTTATTTTTTTTATGAATAAAATTTCATGTATACATATAGTATAAGAAATTATTTATGTATACATTATGTAATTGCAACTATAATTATGTATGCAAGCAAATATAATTCATGTATACGCATTGCAGTTACTAATAAAAATTGTTGTTTTTTATTATGGAAAAATTATCTATTTACACATTCTTATTTACCATATTTTCTATTATTCTCTATCATTTCAAAATATTACAAAAATCTCTCTTTTTTCCTCTTATTTGACTAATTATTGTCAATTGTCTAATAAGTATACACATTAATTGAGGTTTTAAAATTTATTTTCATGTCTTAAAAGTAGTAACAATCTTTTTAATGAGTTAATTCAAGGATAAAAAAAATCTTCCTTAAAAGTGGATGTACCGTTTCTTTCATGAGTTAATCAAGGAATACATTTTTTTCATCCAATAAAAATAGCAACAATTTTTTGATAGGCTAATTAAAGATAATATGCTAATTCAATTAACTAACTACTGTCGGTTTGTAAAAAAAAAAAAAACCTTGAAATTAAGAGTCATTCGACCTATTTTGTGCCAATTATTTTTGGGCCATATTTTGCTAAATATTTTTGGGCTATTTTATGCCAATTTATATTGGGTGTTGTATATTCATGTCAATGACTCACCCCCCACACCATTTTTACCTTGGAGAAGGATTTGGAGGCCCATTATAAATCAAGAATTTGGGCTTTTGTCATCAATAAAGAAGGCCTCGAGTAGTGGCTACTTGTCTGTGGTTCAAATGTACCGGCCCAAGCCCATTTTTGTTTTTTAAAAAAGGGCAAACTACCTAATTTCACATACATTACTATCATATATACTATTTTTACCTCTAGTTTAAAACAACTACATATTATATCACTTTTAATATTTATACCATATATTTTTAAGATTTAATCAGATACACAAATTCCTTAAATATGGTATTGGATAATTATCTTAAATTTAAACTCTTTAATTATTGGTTCCATTAACAAGTCAATTTCTTTTTCAATTTCAATTTGCCATTTCCCCACCCCCACGTCCACCAGCCCTCTTTTTTCCTTCATCTCCTCCCTCTTTCTTCCTTCACCATTTTTTTTTCTACTCAAGCTGCCAATTTCCCTAACCCCACGTCCACCAACCCTCTTTTTTTCTTTCTCTTCTCCCTCTTTCTTCCTTCACCCTTTCCATACATATTTGTATGTTCAAATCAGCACTATACATATAGGTTTGTTTCTCATGTATTTTGGTTTTATATCTGAATTAAAGTTCATAATGTTCTCAAGTTTAATTTTAAAAAGTTTTATAAATTAGGTTTTATATTTTTTGATTTTGTTATTTCTCAAACACTTTAATGGCGACCATTCTCAAAATCGAATGATTCTTGTTAAAGGTACTACACATTAACAATATTATACTAAATCATACAATTTTTATTTGTTTATTTTTACTCATGAATTTCTCATTGCAGGGAACAACCCAATGAAGATAGAAGAATTATGCCAAGTTTAATTAACAGAACAAATACGAAAAAATTGCAGATCCTAATAAAAGGAAGACTTTTGAATTTTTTTACTCTTTTTTGGATTAATGATAAACAAATACTCTACGGTCGTGATTTGTTCCTAAATTTGTGTGTTTCAGTTACATTCCATATTTAGATACACATAATTATATGTATATGCTTACTATGTATCCGAGATACATGTTTTTGAATATAATGTATGAAATTGATACTTGATACATCAAATTAATACTAGATACATATAAAAGATACATGAAATTAAAATTAGGTCATATAAATAGATACATGAAATTAATATTAGATCATATAAATTGATAAATGAAATTAATACTAGACACATAACAAAATACAAGAAATTAATACTAGATACTTTTATGATACATATGATTATGTATATAAGTGTTTAGTTTGTTGGATACATCATATATGATAATAGATACATCAAATTAATGAATATTGATAATAGATACATTAAATTAATGAATTTATTATTTTAAGAGTAATAAAATGAAATTAATCAAATTAATGATCAAGATATACATGTTTTTGTCTTTTATTAATAATATTAATGAATTTATTATTTCAAAGAATAATAAAATGAAACTAATTAAACATAGATACACTCCTTGATTTCCGCCTTATATTAAGGAACTTGAATTTCAAATTAATTCTCCATATATTCTGAAAATCCTCAATTACACCTCTAATTAAGGAAATCAGTTACAACCAATTAATTTAAATAAATAAAATATGTATCTCGATTTTAAAATTCGGCATATAAATGTATCTTGCAGATTCAAATTCTTGTATCCTAAGCATGAAATATGGTAGAGAAAGTAATATTTAAAACTAATGGGAATTTTAGTAATTAGAGCCTAAACTAGTGGGATATATGTAGTTTGCCCTAAAAAAAACTATATAATTAGATATATTTCATTACCATATTTCATGTATACTATTATTGCCTATACTTTTAAAATATTACGTATTTTATCACTAATTAAGTGTTTCCTACCATATATGTTGAGGAAGATATTAGATACATGTATTTTTCCTACCAAAATACACTAAAATAGGTAGACAGGCGAGCGAGATTCATTATGTGTCTCAGATACATGCGAATCACACTAGATACATGCAAATCACACTAGATACATGCGAATCACACCAGATACATGTATCTTGTGTGATTCGCATGTATCTGGGATACAAAATATAAGAGGGTGGAGAGTGAGATGGGAGAGAGGCGAACAAGAGTTGTCATGTTTCCAAGATATATGCAAATCTACTTAGATACAATATACCTAGAACAAAATACACCTAATTTTGACCCTATGTATCCTGAGGTACATATATCTGTACACACCAAAATCTGGTAAGATACGGAATATTGCAAAACTAGAGAGTATCTAGGTAGGGATGTTTATTGGATGGATCGAGTGGATAATTTTGCTTAATGGTTTGGCCTATCGGATATTGATTTTTCAATTTAGTAATCTGCTAGCCAATCTATAAGATATCGGTTGGTTCAGTAAAAGATTAGCAATTATCGGACAGTTATCGAGCGGTGTATCGACTAATCTCTAATCTCTATGGTACTTTTTTTTGGAGGAACACACCTTACAAAAAGAATGACTTTTAAGTAGTAACAAGATCAAATGGATACATTGATCCAAATTTTCAAATTGTCCCATTTTCATTGTCCAGTGAAAGCATCTTTGCCAGTGACTCGACAAATTGCTGTATATTTTTCATGTATATATCCTCGGTATTTTTATGAGTTTGCTAACTTGCTCACTATTCTTTAAAGCAAAATAGACAATTATAAAAATAAAAAAAAGTAAATAGATTTTCATGGTTTACTTCTTTAGCCTTTAGAAGTTAGGACTAACAAAGAAAAAATATATAATTACTTTTATATATTATGGTAAAATATTAAATGAGGTTAATATACCTAGAATAAAAATGTAAGTATGGTAATTCTTAATAAGTTGACGGTTTACCCGATAAGGAAATTATCTAATATACCTAGAATAAAAATGTACTTATGGTAATTCTTAACGGGTTGATGGTTTACCCGATAAGGAAATTAAATAATCCGCCCCACATCAATAAGCCGTTAATTATAAAATTTTAATTCGTTCCCCAATCATTTATTCGATAACCCAATACCAATAAGCGAATAAGTCAATTTTGTGTTTGGCTTATTGGTTACGGCTCAATTTTGAACACCGCTATATCTAAGTAATTATCTCCTAAACTAGGAAAATTTATTTAAATTTCCCTTCTTTTAACCGTTTCTTTTTGTCATTTTTTTGGAAAATAATTAAAAGAATCTTACAAACAATCGGTATTGTTAAAGAAAATAAAAAAATGAAAAGAATTATTAAATGATTTGAGTTATTACGTACTACATATGTTGATTAACGTATTATAACAAGTCATTTTATTTTCTAGGTTAATTAGAGGCTTCAACTTCAAGCCTTTAGAAATAAATAAATAAAAACGCTCCTATCTTAAGAAATGAATTCTACAATGTGCAAATCTGAATTTAATCTGACCTCAATAAAAATATCAAACATCGAACTGAAAAAAAAAAAAAAAACAGCTTCACATGAGATGATGTACAAATATCACACACACGTTTAGTGCATAACACGACTTATTATACTCATTATTCTTAAATTAATTGATACATTGACTCCCTTTCCCTTTAATAATACTAAATTTTTTGTATACATGTGCACATCACACATGATGATAATTTGTATAAATAAATAATTAAAAAGATAGTAATATAAAAAGAACTATTTGTTTGCAAATCGTATCAATTACACAGTGCAATTGTACTTTGATATAAAAATAATAATATTAATATTAAATTGAGAACAATAAAATATTTAATATTCTCCTAAAACTTTGAGTAATATGAGAATGTAACAAATGTTTTAACTCACATGCTTGTCTCTTTTACTTTTTTCTTTTCACTCGTACTTCGATAATCGTATTGAGGTTCGGCTATATCTGAATTTATGTATCGATAATTTTCCATGTGAATATTTCGTCCAACATAAACCTTATGATTGGTAGTAAAACATCGATTTGCTCTTTAAGATTCAATTAGCTTTTTAAATAGTTCTTTAGATATTTTCTTACAAACATTCATTACAACGTGTATGACAATTTTTAGTCTAGGTTGACAACTTGACAAATATAAATATACATTAATTAGTTTGTGATCAATTTCTCGAATAGTACTATAAGAATTAGTATTGAATATCGCTCTCATAGCAATAACATTTTCCTGTACATATAATTTATTTTATTCTTAATGAAATGATTTGTAATCATGTAAATATCAATGATTTGTTTTAGACTATACAAGTGTCAATTTTATTTTTAAACGCCATGTTCAATCAAATATCATCACATGAAACGAGATGTATTGAATAGATATTTTGGTGGCAATAATCTTAACTCCAAATTTGATTGATCAAGCTATTGGGGTGGGGTGGGTAGGGGACCTAACAGCTAGCAAATTAAAAGCCTAGAAAACTCTTTGGGGACCAAAAGTTCATGAATTTTTGTACTTCAAAAGTGCCTAATGGTCAAGCTTACTATCTACTTGTGTTTTTTCACCTAAGAAATATAATATATTATTTTAGACATTTCTTGTATTACATTTTGTTGCAAATTTTTTTTTTTTTTTGAATAATTGGTTCATCATTAAAAGTATTATTAATCCCTAAAAAGAAGAATATTGTGGTGTTCTAACAATGACAAAAAAATTTAAAAATTTGATGGACAAAATTTGTTGATACAAAGACAAAAGTTCAAGAAAATTATGCGTAGACCGTAATTTATATCAAATTATATGATTTTTGTGATTTTAAAGACGATTGACTACGTACATTCTATACCAAAAAAAAAAATCGTCACTATATTCAATTGCCCATTCAAGAGTATTTGACTTCAGACTAGTTTGTTTTCTTTTTTCTTCTTCTATGAATCAAATACCTCTATCGAATAATTGAAGTGTCCATAAATTAATTTGAATATTATTATATTACAAAAAGAAATATAAAAAATTAGAACATTGGTTGTACATATAACTATTTATAGTAACAAGATCACATTCAAAGTAACAAACATTAAATTCTCGTGAACAATTTGTCACATGAATTTCGTACTTTGGTTATTATGTTGTCTACACCTTTTTTTTTTTTAAAAAAAATTTTTAAGTTTCTTTATTTTACATATTTAATTAGGCAAGTTGTCATTCACTTTTCATTTATTTGTTGTTTATGACATTTTGTTTTCATTTATGAAGACAAATTAACATGCTTTATATAATTATATACAAGCACATATATATATACAACTCTATATATGGCCTACACAAAGGATATATCATGTGATTTGTTTCATATTTTTAGTTAATAAATATAGAACAATATTGTTATGGATTTAATTTGTGTAATGTTCATGTTGTTGTATCTTCTTTTTTTTAAAATAAAAATAAATTAATATATTTTTATGTATATTTTACCCCTCACAATTGTAGACTAAAAAAGTGACATAATATAAACAACCTCACCCCCAAAGGTTATAGCTAGTTGGATGGTTAATATACCCCTCTATCCTAAATCAAAGTTTTCAAATTTGAGTTGTAAGAACGATAGGTAGCATTTTATCTCTCAAAGTAAAACTTTTCGACAGTAAAATCAAAATAGTCGACCCTAAAGCGGGTACCAGAGACCTAATGAAAAAAAAGAACAACTTCTTCTCACAAAATGACAACTTTTAGAATAGATCATCATTGGTAGAGAATATGTATTGTAACCCTACAAAAGTAAAACTTTTCAATACGAATTTGAATTAATTAATCCCAAAGCGAGTATCAAAGTTGAGTGGGAAGAAAAGAACAACTAATTCTTCCCAAGTCTTTGATAAAAACCACTTTACTCTTCAAAGTAAATTTTTTTACTTCAAACTAGTATATTTTAAAGTGGATATCGAAGATCGGATTAAAAAAAAGGAACAATTTCTTGCCACAAGAACCCTGAGATATCATATCTCAAAGGTGAAAAATCTACCAATCAAAAGTTTTTTAAAACTTTGTACTTACTTTATTGTCATTTGTGTACTTTAAAATAAAATTGTAGTAATATCTTTTTCCTCTGGACTAGGAATGAATACTATCAGAATAAGACATAGGTGAAAAGGGATGACAACTAATTACCAAAAGTTTTGTTTAAAATTATTCTTATCTTTTAGAATGGACAAATATGTACAACAAACATATAAAACAAATAATTAAATTATTAAAAAGTAATATCTATGAAAAGTTTTTTGACTTTGTAATTGTATTATCTTCATGTCATTTTTGTACTTTAAATAAGTAATACTCCTTTGTTTTTTTTATGCATTAGCAAAGTTAGAATTTTGACTAAAATATTGAGGCTGAGTATTATGTTATAATTTGGAATTCAAATCTCTAATCAGAAATTTTGAATTCAAATTTTGGAAACACATAACAATTTACCAAGGAGCGTTTTATCTTTTAGTGGACTTATTCAGTATAAATTAAATTAATTGAGCCAATTAATAGCATACATCAAATTTTTCCTAAACGATGATCTCCTCATTTAAAAGAGTGAAAAAAAGATCAAACGAGCTTAGCAACAATTCAAAAAAATAAAAATGTTTAAATCATATTAATGAAACACAATTCAAATACATTATTATATCTCTTTCTCAACAACTTTTATGATTTTTTATTACATAAATCAAGCCATATCTTTATTAGAAATAATGGAAAAGGGTCGAAATTATCCTTGAACTATCTAAAATGGAGCACATATACCCTCCATTTATTTTTGGTATCAAAAATACCCCTACCGTCTAACTAAAGGACCACAAATGCCCTCCCTTTTAACGGACCGTCACTAAGTCCTACTTAACATCCCACATGTCAAAAAATTGCCTACATGGCTATCCACCTGAGCAGTCCTATGTGGCTAAAATACCATCCCCTCTAAATTGATGCGTTTCTCTCTCATTTAGAAACCTAAATGGGAGAATAATTCTGAAACTAGGGTTCTAAGGGGAAGAGGAAGGAATCAATTTAGAGGGGAGGGTATTTTAGCCACATTGGACTGCTCAGGTGGACAACATGTAGGCATTTTTTTGACATGTTGGATGCTAAGGATGATTTAGTAACGGTCCGTTAAAAGGGAGGGCATTTGTGGTCCTTTAGTTAGACGGTAGGGGTATTTTTGATACCAAAAATAAATGGAGGGTATATGTGCTCCATTTCAGATAGTTCAAGGATAATTTTGACTCTTTTCCGTAGAAATAATACTATATAACAAAGCTAATTCGCCAACCTTAAGAACTATAAAAAAATATGGTGTAGTGAATGAAATTACTCTTTTCTTAATCAGAGTTTCGGTTTCAATTTTTGAATTGAAAAAAAAAATCTTAGTAAAAAGCTTTTCTAAATGAGCGCTATGCGACACAAATCTAAATTAATTGAACTCTAATGTCAATATCCACCGTCATATAATTTTATTTTTTAAAAAAACCTTTAGAACTAGAAGGGGAAGGGCATGTTGAACCGGTAGTGCTAACATTTTTTTAAAAAAATTGACGAAGCAATGTCACATGACATCGACCCAACAAAAGTTATTCGCCCAAATGGCTAAAAGAAAAATAAATAACCGTAACTCCTTTTAAAAAGTGTGCTATCAATAGACCATAGCTTCTCTCTCTATTTAAACCTTCCATTCTACTGTTTTAAACAGTCCTAAAACAAACTTTCCTCTCCCTTCAAAAAAAAAATCTCTCTTCAGAAAATCAACAGAAAAAAATAATCTTCAACCATCTGCATTTTTATCTGTAAGTTCCAAAAAATTCAATATAATTTCTTCTATATTTTTATTGTTAGCATTTCTTCTGCTGAAAATAGAAAAAAAAAGTGAAATTTACTAAAGTTTAGCTCTGTTTTTATATTTGTTTTTGTTGTTGTTGTTGTTATTGTTAATCCGAACACAATACATCTTTTTAGAATTCAGAATTCATAAACTCAAAATTTTAACTCCGCATATACCCTCACATACCCATTACACTGAATATGTTAGTTATTTTTATTCAAAACCTATTTACTGTTTTTTTTTTCTAGAATTCAAAATTCATAAAGTCATTCATTGGTACATTTATATTTGTAAGCTCCAAAACTCAATTTTTTAACATAGACCCCCCAACCCCCAAAAAATTATTATTTTTTAACTCTATTTTTTGATTTTTTGGATTTTTTTTTTCTAATTTTGGCTATGTTTTCTTGAAGGAAAAATGCAGAGGAGATCAAAAATGGGATTCTTGATGAGAAATTTTCTAGTTTTATTTTGTTGGATTATTTTAGCTGTAAATGCAGAAGAATACATTACATACAAAGATCCAAACAAGCCCTTAAACAGAAGAATCAAAGATTTAATGAAAAGAATGACTTTGGAGGAAAAAATTGGGCAAATGATACAAATTGATCGTACTGCTGCAACTCCAAAGGCTATGAAGAAGTACTATCTAGGTAAAAATAAGAAAAAGAAAAAAGCAACAGTGACGGATTTAGACTAGACGTGACAGCGGGTCCAGCAGGACCCGCTGGTTCTAAATTCTGAATCCGTCGCTGTAAGCAGGTATCAATGTTTGTTTTAAGTTATTTTGTTGTGTGAGTATATGCAGTGTGATTTTCTGATAAAAGGGATTTAGTTGGACCCCCATTTTGATAAATGTGGCTTTGTGAATGAATGCAATGGGTTTGGTAGGATCCACTTATTCTAAATTTTGAATTTGTCGTCATAAATTAAAGGTGGAATCAGAATTTGAAGTTTATGAGTTCTGAACTTATTCCTGAACTCATAACTCGTTTTAGTTACCAGTGTCATAATTGAATAGTTTTATACGATTTAATATTTTCTAATACAAATACAAAATCTAAATGAAGGTACTAGGTGAATTAATTTAAACCCTCTCTAATATTGTAGCTCTACCCCTTATGTAAACATACAAAAGAGTCAATTTTTTTAAAAATATTTTGTTATGAGAGATTACCGATTTTCTAGCCAAGTGGATTTAGTTGAACCCCTTTTTGATAAATGTGGCTTCACCATAGGATGCCATGGGCCATAAAGATTGAAATCCACTAATTCTAAATCTTGATTCCGTCCTAGTATACAAAAGTAACCATTTTTTCTATATTTTGCTATGTGAATTCACCTATATACACAATATAGTTTTTTGACAAAACAGTTTCAGTTGAACCTTTGATAAATATGACTTTTCTACAAAATTTTCTAATTCTAAATCGTGAATTCATCACTATACACATAAGTAATCATTTTTCAAATATTTTGCTATGTGAATTCAACTGTATACACAACATAATTTTTTGACAAAACAGATACAGTTGAACCCTTTTAATAAACGTGACTTGTTACAAAATCTACTGATTCTAAATCCTGAATCCGTATTTTTTAATGAGCAGGGAGTGTGTTGAGTGGTGGAGGAAGTGTGCCAAAGAAAGAAGCATCAGCAGAAGATTGGATTGATATGATAAATGGTTTTCAAAAAGGTTCATTATCAACTAGACTTGGGATACCTATGATATATGGGATTGATGCTGTTCATGGCAACAACAATGTCTATAAAGCTACAATTTTTCCTCACAATGTTGCTCTTGGAGTAACAAGGTAAAATTGTCTCGAATCAACGATAAAATTATCATTAATCACATGTTCGAGTCGTGAAATCGACTATTAATGCTTATATCAGACTAAGTTGTCTACATTAATTACACCCCCTAGCTAGGTGTGACTTAGTTCAGCTGAAACTAATAGCTTTAGTCTAGAGGCCTTGTGTATAAAAAGGTTTATCCAGAATCCAATAAGTTGTCTTTTCGATAATCCAGAACCGATAAACTCAAAATTCTAACTTAACTTTTGATCAATGTGAAATATTTCATGCTTTTTTTTCTTGTCTTGATAAATTGATAATAATTAAGTTAACTTTTTGTTTAATTATTTTTGGTTAATTAATAGGGATCCTCAATTGGTCAAGAAGATTGGATCTGCAACTGCATTAGAAGCTAGAGCAACTGGAATTCCATATGTTTTTGCACCTTGTCTTGCGGTAATGTTCTATCAACTAGTACTTTTCTTCTACGTTGCTCGGATTCTTTTAAAATGTCGCCAGATCCATGTCAGATATTTTAAAAGTAGTACATTTTTAGAAAATTCAACACAAATGTGACAACATCTTTGAAGAGTCCGAACAACATAGATTTTCTTCATCATTTTTTTTTTAAAAAAAAATACTTTTACTACCTTAAGTTATAGTGAGTTGATAAATACCCTCTTTATATTTAACTAAATGTGTTTGGTTTGAGTCGTGTGAATAAAGTCGTCTTTGAAAGGGAGCGTGTTACCCCCTAAAATGAGACTTTCTTTGCGAATTTGAATTAATCAGATTCCGAAACAAGTACCAAACGTTGGGTGGCAAACAAACAAAGTTAATTTTCTTCCATATTTTCTGATAAATTGACTTAGTTCCCTTGAATTGACATTTTTATTATGGATTTAAGTTTTATGCATTGACAGTTAGATAACTTGGTGAAAATGATTAGTAACCGATCATCATAATTCATAGGCTAAAGTTATGCTGCTCAGATCCTCCAAAATGTTGTTACATTCTTGTCAGATTCTTCAAGAATACATAACTTGGTGAAAATGATTAGTAACCGATCATCATAGTTCATAGGTTAAAGTTATGCTGCTCAGATCCTCCAAAATGTTGTTACATTCTTGTCAGATTCTTCAAAAATACATAACTTTTAAAGAATCCTGTACACATCAATTTATATAATTTAATTTTTTTTTATATAGTATTAATAATTTAAAATTTCTTGATCTAGGTTTGCAGAGATCCAAGATGGGGCAGATGTTATGAGAGTTATAGTGAAGATCCAAATATTGTTAGGTCAATGAGTGAAATGGTACCTGGATTACAAGGAGATGTTCCTTCTAATGGTAGATTAGGAGTCCCTTTTGTTGCTAACAAGTAAGTTCTTATTATTCCCTTCGTAATTTAATTTATATGCACTGACAGTATTTTTAGTCGATCGACGAAAGAGTAAAATTCATTCGCTTAATTAACTTGTAGCTGTCAGGGGCAAAGCTAAAGAATAGAAAATGACTTCCGTAGAGTTTAGTAGTTTTAATTCAAATATAAGTTAGACCACCAATGATTATTCTATAAGTTTCTTAATCTATCTGTTTAATTAATGCTGAAATTATTTGTTACTATTAAACACACATTATTAGCTATTCCACTTTTGGTTTATGTAGTGTAAATATATAATATTTGAATTATTTAGTTCATAATTAATCACGATGTGGATTTGATCACAAAAGATATTTTGGCATAATTCACATGGATTTTCATAAAAGTCCATAACCTTGAATTCAATGATTTTTAGAACCCACATGTATACAATAATGATTAACTAATACAAGCTTTTTCTTTTGACTTTATTGGATATCTAGTCATATTTTTTTCTATAGTGGAAAATAGGTGGAGATTTTTTTTTTTTTATTATACTCCACTTCAATCTCAAATAAATTAAAGTTTATAATATAAATTTTTACCATCGTATCTTTTTTCTAATATTCGAATTGTGGAAGTTTATTATAAATTAGTTAATTTTATGCTGATGGTTATAAATATGAAGTCATAATTTTCATTAAAGAGGTTCAATCTAATATATAATGTAATTTTCTTGGAAACTCCCTAGTTCCTCCTAATTTTCACCTACGTACCCAACTCTCCTCCTTTATTATTATCGGTGGATTTTTTTTAACTTCACCATAGTAAATAAATAGATATAAATTAGCTATGAAATTTAATATTTATATGTCGATGAACAATTTATAACTAATATAATTTTTTGATAATCCATTATTTATTAATCTGTCGTTAAATAAAATTAGTGTCAATAGAATAAATTTTTATTGTTTAATCATGACAAAAGTTGTTGATCACTATTCCTACTTTTTTAGTGCCTTTATTTTTTTAAAAATAAAATAAAAAAATAAATATATATATATATATATAGTTCATGATTGTTTTTAGAAGTTGGAAAAAAGTGGGGTAACTGATTTCTAAAAATAATAAGGCATGTGATTTTGAACCATCCTTTGGTATATATAGGATATGGTTTTTGTGATGCATGTGATTATGATACATAGTGCCAATAAGAAAAAGACAAGAATTGTGAAACAAACTAGGTGCAAAAATTCATTTTTTTGGTCCATTTGAATTGTGACACAAAGACATCTTTGTTTTATGGGCTTTTGTAGCATGATATAGACTTAGTCACATGGACCACTTTTTCCATTTACTAAAAATCAAACAAACAAACAAAAAAAAGGGGGGGGGGGGGTAGGGGGGGGAGGGGAAGTAGGGAGGGCAATACATAATTTGATTTGGTGATGTGTAATGTAAAAAACACAGATTTCTACCTAATACATTATTCTTCAATTTTAAACTATTATATATAATGTTGGAAGGTAGCAATTATTTAAATATAGAATGTGGGTGTGATGTGTGTATCTATTTCTGGAGATCTATTTATGTTACGGCACGTGTTACATTGTGAGTGGCACGTGTCGGGCACTTCCTAGGATGAAGTACACTGGGTTCAAAAGTCGTAAAAAGTAAGAACCTTAAAGATTGAATCAATCAAGTCCAAATTCTAGACTCATTTCTGATCACCTTTAAAATTTAAGTGTATAATTGAAACTTCAGAACAACTTGAGGCCTAATGTAGCACCTATGTAGTATTCCTATACAATGCCATAGATACCTAGAGTGAATGACAGTATGTTGAATACCCTTTATCAAAAAATTATGCAGTATATATATAAGTCAAAAATTACGTTTTATACACGTGTACTAAACCTCAAACGCATATGTTGTTGTTGCTAAACCTCGAACGCATATGTTGTTGTTGTTGTTGCTAAACCTCGAAGGCGTATGTTGTTGTTGTTGCTAAACCTCAAACGTGTATGTTGTTGTTACTAAACCTCAAATGTGTTTTAACGAAATTTCTGGCTTCGTCACTGTTTTGTCGTCACAGGCAAAAGGTGGCTGCTTGTGCTAAGCATTATGTTGGAGATGGTGGGACAGTAAAAGGAATCAATGAAAACAACACAATTATTGATAGACATGGTTTGCTTAGTATACATATGGCAGGTTACTATAATTCAATCATCAAAGGTGTTTCTACTGTTATGGTTTCCTATTCAAGTTGGAATGGTCTCAGAATGCATGGAAATAAAGAAATGGTTACTGGTTTTCTTAAAGGCACACTTAGATTCAGAGTAAATTCCTAATTCTTGTCTTCTTCTTTGTGAATTTAACTACCTGTATGTTGCTCGGATCCTTCAAAAATGTTGTTGTATCCATGTCGGATTCTCAAAAATACATTTATTTTGGAGTATTTGATACGGATATAACAACATTTTGTAGTGTTCAATAGATGCAACCTATGTTGCTCAGACTCTCCAAAAATGTTATCGCACTGTTTTGTATCCTTCAATTTTTTGGAGGATCGTCTGATAGGGATGTTTTGGATGATCTAACACGTGTGACAATATTTTTGAAGGATCTGTCATGGTGTGGAAACGTTGTTGGAGGATCCGAGCAACATTGTAGTGTTCAATAGATGCAACCTATATTACTCGGAACCTCCAAAAGTATTGTCGTACTCGTGTCTAATTCTTCAAAAGTTTTGGAGGATCTGACATTAGTGTGATGACAGTTTTGAACGACCCGAGCAGCATAGGATGCAACTAGATCAATGGGATTTCAAATTAACATCATGAATGTTGCTCGGGTCCTTCAAAAAATGCAAATGTTTTGGAAGTTCGAGACCATTGTGATGACATTTTTGGAGGATCCGAGCAACATAGGATGCAACAAGATGAGGATTTCAAACTAACTTTGTGAATGTTTGTGGAATTTGTTTCAGGGGTTTGTTATTTCAGATTGGGCAGGAATTGATAAGCTTACTTATCCTTGGCATACAAACTATACATATTCCATTCTTGAAGGTGTCAATGCTGGCATTGACATGGTTAGTCACTGATCAATTTATATCAAAATGTATAGCCATTTTATAATTCGCGCACGTTGTGGGTGAATCAACGATATCTGTAATAGCTGTTTAAATTCTGAATCTGTCTCGTACTATCACACGATTCTACAACATGAAGAGCGAGTTTCAACTTGATTTACATGACGTTTAAAGAACTAATGCTTGCTCTTTTCCTTGTTGTATATTGCAGGTTATGTTGCCCTACAACTATACAGAATTCATTGATGGTTTAACATATTTAGTGAACAACAACTTTGTTCAAATGACTCGAATCGATGATGCAGTCAAGAGAATTCTCAGGGTGAAGTTCCAAATGGGACTTTTTGAGAACCCTCTTGCTGATTATAGTTTGACGAAATATCTTGGAAGCCCGGTAAGTTCAATATGTATCGATAAATGATAGGGAAAATGTTTAAAACTGTTCGATTTTTCCTTCCTTTACATGTTTTGCCCATTCATAGTGTTGTCGTTACCAATTGTCTCGTACTTGTCATTGCCATTAACTGAGCTCCAACACAAGATGACGGACTCCACACGTCCTTATGTTGGAGCTCCTTTAGGGATCAAGGGAAAAACCGAGACTTTTTTCTAACGGTAGGGGTAAAACTAGACCAAAAGGTCAAATGAAGGGCAAAGATGCTCAATTTTGGATAGTTCAGGAGCAAATTTGATCGTTTTTTGCTTACTGAGATGACAAGTTATGAAATCCGAGAAAAGTAAAATCTTGAATTCGTCTTTGTTGTGTTACAATCTTGCAGGAGCATAGAGAATTGGCAAGAGAAGCAGTGAGAAGGTCACTTGTTTTGTTGAAAAATGGAGCAAATGCAGATGAACCAGTTTTGCCACTTCCAAAAAAAGCAACAAGTATATTAGTTGCAGGAGCCCATGCTAACAATATGGGCTACCAATGTGGTGGATGGACCATTACATGGCAAGGACTTAGTGGAAACACAACAATTGGTACATTTCTTATCCCTCAACCTATATTGCTTAGACTCTTCAAAAATATCGACATGTGCATGCATGTCCGATCCTCCAAAAATGGTGCATTTTTTAAGGATCCAACACGAGCTCAACAACATTTTCTAAGAAGTCTAAGCAACATAACCCTCAACTTATATGTCCGAATTTGAGTTGAACAAGTAAGGCTATGACCTATTGTCTAAGGGCATCTATTTTGACTCGTAATGGTATAATTCGTTCAATTGGCCCTAACTAAAGATTGGACGAGTTGAGTTATAATCCATTGCTTAATCCAATCCGCGTTAACTCGACTTATCTTGATTTTTAACAACCTTCAGATGGATTTTGTTGAGTCATGACCCGTTTATTGAGTTAACCGGACACGTCCTTTGGCAAACCTACCTATTGTACATTGATCAATTTGCAACTATTTTTGGACAGGTACAACAATCATCTCAGCCATAGAGAACACAGTTGATCCAGAAACAAAGGTTGTGTACAAGGAAAATCTGGATAGCGAATTCGTCAAGTCCAACAACTTCTCCTACGCCATAGTCGTGGTGGGAGAGACCCCATACGCGGAAGGTTCTGGTGACAGCCTAAACTTAACAATCCCCGCTCCTGGTCCAGACATCATGACCACGGTTTGTGCCTCGGTGAAATGTGTCGTTGTGCTTGTCACTGGCCGTCCAGTCGTGATCCAACCATACCTAGCTCAAATGGATGCACTTGTAGCAGCTTGGCTACCAGGAACAGAAGGACAAGGTGTTGCTGATGTCCTGTTTGGTGATTATGGTTTTACTGGAAAACTAGCAAGGACTTGGTTCAAGACTGTTGATCAACTCCCTATGAATGTTGGTGATTCACATTATGATCCTTTGTTCCCTTTTGGATTTGGACTTACCACAGAACCTGTCAAGGCCTAAAAGAACTGTTTTTTCACACAAACAAACAACAAAGAGGTCCAAACATACAACAACTATTATGTTACCAATTTATGATATGAGTTTAATGCAAAGATTGAACATGTAACAGAGGCAATGTTGTTAGAAACTTTGAGAAGTGGAGTAATGGAAATGCAACTCTTCTTGTTTTGTTATGTGTTTTTGTCATTTTTACAATCAAATAGCTGCGCCCGCGGGACTACAATGACAGAGAAGTGGTCAGTTGAACACCCTTCGTCGAAAAATTATACTACGTATATAGGTCAAATATTGCAGAACCTGTCAAGGCCAACTAATGAATGAAAGAACTGGTTTTTTCACACACACAAAAAGAGGTTCAAACATACAACAACTATATGTTACAACTTCATGATCTGAGTTTAGTGCAAAGATTAAACAGGTAACAGAGGCAATGTTAGACACTTTGACAAGTGGAGTAATGGAAATGTTTGTTCCCATCATATATTTTTCGAGTGAGCTGGTTCGGGACCTTTGTTTTTAGAAGTGAAGGTGTCCCTACATGCTTAATCAAAGATTTCGAGTTCTACTTCTGAGAATGGAATCACCTTTAATAAGAAAGCTTTGACTCTTAAAATAAAAAATTTCAACACGAATTCAAATTTTAAAATAGATACCGAACACCAAATATGAAGCAAAAGAACAGACAAACCATCCTCCTAAAGTAAAAGGAATTACAAGTTAGTACCTTTCACAACACTATGAAGCATACTGACAGCTATTGTAACATGTAAAGTTGTAAACAACATACACTGAGAGCCTGTTTTCTAAAAACTACTTATTTTTGTACTTTTTTAAAATAGCTTTTCAGAAAAATGTTTTTGAAAAAAAACAATTTGTGTTTGGCTTATTAATTTGAAATGTGTTTTTTATAAACAAATTATGTTTGAGACTAATCTTTTTAAAAAAGTGATTTTGAGAGTTAAATTACGATAAAGGGCAAGTATGAATGTACTTTTAATATTAAGATTATTTTATAGACAGAAACTAGTTTAAACATCTATTACAAAAAAATAAATTAAATTTTTATTTTTATTAGATTCAAATATTCATATCCAAATTTTCAATCAATATTACATAATTTTTTTGGAGGATTGACATCTTTAATTGTTATTTTTTTTCTTTTTTCTAATCTTGTAAAAATATTGTTATTACCTTTTTTTTTAATTCTGCAAAGTAATGCATAAAATAATAAATAAAATAATAATACATAAACGTAAAATAAAATATAAAAAATAAAATTATTAAATGAAGCTTAACAAACATATGAGATATGTTAATTAATTAATAAGAGGTATATTGGTGATATATATACAACGAATATTTTGGTTTTGAAAAAAAAAAAATTTCTGCTTTGATTTTTTTATAAGAAGCAGAAGTTTTTAGCTTCATTCTAACAACAGAAAAATTGTTTATGTTTCCATTTAAAAACACTTTTACAAGTTTGTCAAATACCTAATTTTTCAAAAATATTTTTTTTTTCTCAAAATAAGTGCTTCTGAGCTCCCAACAGTAATGCCAAACAGGCTCTAAATCTTAATTGTTTAATAATTCTCTATTGTATCTTATTTTATCTTAAGGTATTTGATACGAATTTAAAACTTTGCTGACATATGTAAACTATCAAAAATAATTCTTGCTATTATATGAATGGTGGTAACTATTAAATGTTTCACAAAAAAATAGTATGTGTATAGTGTATCGTATCAACCTGTGCGTGAATAGTGTATTCAGAGGCGTATTCAGAAATTTGAGATGATGGTGCACTATTATAAAAATATGGATGTAAAATATAAATTTGATCGGTTTAACATTTAGGTTCTTATCACTGAAAATGATTAAAATTTTAAAATTATAGGTCCAAAATTATTTTTTATCTATCCAAACCACTTAGAGATGCGTTATCCAATTTTAGAAAGGAAATAAAGCAAGATAAATAAAATATTCAAATTTCTAAGATCACTTAGAGAGGTGCATCCAATCATCATTGCACGGCATTATATGATACTTCAAGTGTGGGTTCACACATCTATATTTAAATATTTTTTTAAAAATATAATATTACTATATATGATTTCAGGAGGGGAGCATGGGTTCACGTGAATCCAGTGACCCCCCTCCTGGATACGCCTCTGAGTGTATTTACTATAAAATTCAAAAAATCGAAATACATTTCGTAATTATTTGAAATAGTAGTTATATATCATATATTCTCAAAGGATATAGTGTCATTGCTCCTCCCTTAATCAAGAATTCTCGAGTTCAAATTTTAGGTATAAAAAAATCCTCCATAAGGAGTGTTTTACCCTGAATAAGACCATATATCACGAGAATCCAAATTATCTAGCTTCAATGCAGTTATAAAACACAAGAATCATTATATCATAAATACATTCTAGTGCTTGAAATTGTATCTAAGATTCACCATTCTTCAATTGCAATTTATGAAAAAATGATAAAAATTCTTAGAATAATAATTAAAGTTGGAATAGAATTTCTAAGATGTTTAGAATTTGCTGTTTTTGATATTTATTTAATTAATATCTAATTAGAAATTACTTAGTTCATATAAGAATAAGTTTTCTAATCCTAATTTAATTTGATTACCATTATAAATAAAGATACGAATATACATAGTAGAAAAGTCATCAATTGCCAGGCAACTTAGGACAGACGACGTTTGAATATTTCTCCAATTCCAGCGTTGTCTATCCTATTTTCTCCTCAAGAATCTTCAAAGAAATCCCATTACCCAAATTCCCAAATCATCAATTTCAAATTTTTCCCCTTTTTTTCTTGTTGTTGTTTACAAAGTTATCAATTCAATGGGAACGCCAGAATTCCCAAATCTTGGGAAGCATTGTTCTGTTGAGGATTGTAGGCAGATTGATTTCTTGCCTTTTACCTGTGATTGCTGTTACAAGGTAACCCTTTCTTTCTCTCTTTACCATTTGTGCCATTTTTTGCATTGATTTACTGTCTTTTTGTTAGTTTTGTGTTGAAATCTTTCTTGTTTTTGAGTTTTTTGATCTGGGGTGTTGTAAAGTTTCAATCTTTTTGGTCCACAGCAAGAAAGTAACCTTTTTTTTCCTTTATACATGGATTCACTGTCTTTTTGTCAGTTGTGTAGAAATTTTCTTGTTTTTGGGCTTTTTTGATTTGGGGTGTTATAAAGTTTCAATCTTTTCTGTCCATAAGAAAGATAACCTTTTTTTTTCTTTTGGTATATAGTTGTTTGGTTGTTGTGGGGGTGGGAGCAAAAAGAAGTTACTTTTTTGTATTTGAGTTTTTGATCTGGGTTTATATCAAAGGTTTAATCTTTTTGGTCCATTGGAAAAAGATGGTGTAGTTGTTTGGTTGTGGTTGTGGTGGGCGTAGGGGTATTCTGGCAATTTTGCTTTGTTGGAGATATTAGGTTCCAGAAAATGTGAGTGATTGAGTAATCAAGAACATGGCAAAGCTGAAGCCTAGGAGCCAAACTATGACACATTTTGTTTAATGTTGAGCATGTTATGCTTTTTTCATGAGGTGATCAGATATTGAAATTTCAGCCTCTTGCAGAAATGTAGGGTAAGGCTGCATACAATAGACCGTAGTGGTCCGGCTCTTCCCCGAACCCTGCGCTCAGCAGGAGCTTAGTGCCCCAGGCTGCCCTTTTGATCAGATGTTGAAATTTGAACAGTAGTGAAAGGGAGGTATAGTCTAGTAGTTAACACTTTCTACTTCAAACCATCTCCTCAAATCATTAGGTTAAGATTCAACTACCAAAGTGGAAAAGGACCATTTTCAAGTGTATGTGTGTGAAGCAGGATTGTTTTTTACCTAAGTTTATATCAAAGTTAAAAAAAATTGGCCCATAGGAAAAAAAGAACCTTTTTGGGTATAGCTGTTTGGTAATGGTGGGTTTGGGAGGGAAAAAAATTATAATCGTGATGTTTTCCGAAGATTTGCTTTGTGGGAGAAGTTGGATTGAAGAAACGTGAAGGATTGAGTA
The DNA here is from genome assembly GCA_018342035.1 of Solanum appendiculatum. Classification (NCBI taxonomy): domain Eukaryota; kingdom Viridiplantae; phylum Streptophyta; class Magnoliopsida; order Solanales; family Solanaceae; genus Solanum; species Solanum appendiculatum. Next base: position 59,337 of record JAGDQO010000489.1, on the reverse strand, counting down.
ATCAAGAACATGACAAAGTTGAGTTGAAGCCTAAGAGCCAAGCTATGACACATTTTGTTTCATCTTGAGCATTTTATGCTTTTCCGCCTTCCATACTATCTAAATTACATATCAGTCAAAGTGCAGCAGCAGTCCGCTGTGTTGATGAGGAATTATGTAGCAATTCATTAGGCACAGAAGGAAACAGTTGAAGATAAACAGTCTTTTTCATGAGGTAATGAGATATTGATATTTGAACAGCAGTGATTAGGGAGGTGTATTGTCTAGTAGTTACCACCATCCACCTCCAACAATAAGGTTGAGATTCAAGTATCAAAGTGGGGAAGGACCATTTTTTCGGCTCCTCAGTAGGAGAGTTTGGGGGTTGGGGTTTTACCATATCAAAAAATTTACAGAAAAAGGAAAGGAAAAAGATTAAATCATTTATTGTATATAGAAGCTTGCAATCAATTGTTCGTATGATACAACAAGAGAGGATGAAGTCTTGAATATTGAACTATTGGTCTTAGTATTTCCATGATTATTCTCGTGTAATGTGCATCACGGAGTACCAGTAGTTGATGTGCTTCACATGGTTGATTAAACCTTTACCTCTGTTGTTCTGTCTTTATTCTGAATTTTAAAGCTAAAAATGTTCCCGAACTTGTAATGTGGCTTTCAGAATGGAGATTTGAAATTTAAACTTGAGTAGCCCGTATTGGCTCTATATAGGCTAGACCAATGAAGCATAGACAGAATCACGATTTTCTTTCATTTTCAATATTCCAACTAGTATATACTGGTTGCGCTTCTGCTTATGTTTTAGAAACTTTCTCTCTGAAGTAATAAGCTTTAAATGACATTTTTTCTTGCTTTAATCAAAAAGAATATTGACTACTTTAAATAGAGATGTCCTTGCTTCCTTGTTTTTACGAGTTATGGGTCTCAGTGATCTGGTATAATATCTTAGTTTACTTTTATAGATTGTTAATAGTTGAAATAAGAATTGCTGTCTTTTTAAGACATGAATCTAAAAAAGGATTCAGTTTTGAGATGTATTGTACTGGTTCTAATCCCAGATATCTCTTTTGCTGTCTCTATGGTGGTGGCTTTCGGTTGAGTATCATATGTTTAAATCTGTTAGGAACGAACTGCAAGTCGATGATATTCTGTATGATGGACTCAACTTAGTTTATTCATAACATAAGTGGGAATAATTTCCGACGCTGAATGTGTTAACATACAATACTTCTTTGCAGGTGTATTGTTTAGATCATCGAAGCTATATTAGACATCAGTGTCCAACGGCTAACAAGAATAATGTTACAGTGGTCATTTGCCCGCTCTGTGCAAAAGGGGTACGCCTAAATCCTGTTGAAGACCCAAATATAACTTGGGAATCACACGTGAACACCGAGTGTGATTCATCGAACTATGAGAAAGCCACAAAGAAAAAAAAATGTCCTGTGCCTCGCTGCAAAGAGCTTTTGACTTTCTCCAACACAATCAAATGTCGGGACTGTACTGTCGATCATTGCTTGAAGCACCGGTTTGGACCTGATCACAGCTGCCCCGGACCTAAGAAACCAGAAGGTACTTTCCAGTTCATGAACTTTCTGAATGGAAGTAAAGAAGATTCAAAGAAAGCTCAGCCCACATCGACCTCAAGGTGGACCTCGAGCCTATTAAAGGTAGTATCATCTGTAAAGGAAAAGTTCAACAGTGAATTTAATCAACCACAGCAGACGGGGCAAAGCAGCCGTGCCACCAACCACAGTGTTACTAACAACAGCAGTCAAGTAGAACCATGCCCACAATGTCATCTAAGATTTTCTACGGTCAGAGCTCTCATCGACCATGTGCAGAGAGTACACGAGAAGAATGGTGTTATGAACATGACAATCGATGTCTGCCCGAGGTGTAGTAAAGGTTTCCGAGATCCTGTTGCCCTTGTGGAACATGTTGAAAGGGAACATAAAGGAACTTCTAAGGCTTAAATTGGAGGTCCATGTAAAGAAGCTAAAGTACATAATATATCTTTTTCAGAAAAAAAAAGTCTATTGAATTTTCCTTGTGAACATGAGATTGATTTTTTCCCCCAAACTATGTTCCTTTGGTTTCAGTGCACATATCCATTTGATACATAGAGCAAGCAGTTTACCTTAGTGATACAACAATTTTTTTCGAGCTAATAGTCAAAAACACACCTAACTATCACTTTTTCACGAGTTTCACACCCTAACTATCAGTTGTTCTTTTATTTTCTACTTGAACTATCACCATCTATGTAGACGGTGATAGTTCAAGTAGGAAAAGGGAACAACTAATAGTTGGCATAGTCAACTTCTAAGTGTGTTTAAATACATAGATGGTGATAGTTCGGCTAGGAAAAGGGAATAACTGATTGGGTATGAAACTCGCAAAAAAGTGAGAGCCAAGTGATCATTAACTCAGTATGTTCTTGGCTTTTATCTATTGACAATAATTAATTTTGGCTGATGACTCAAATTTTCTCACATGGTATCAAAGCTAAACTTTACAATGATGTTTTAGGCTTCTCTTTCAGTTCTAATCCAGCTCTTTCTTATAAGGCAAGTTATTAATTTACATTAATGATGAGCAATTATCATCTATCTGTTCCTACTACTATCATAATTATTGTTAGTACTTATCATAATGATGATCCTTTTTCCTTTTCCTTTCTAGAAAAGCTTTTGCATAAAAAATAAAATGAAATCCTACAATTAGTGACAATATGTAATTTGAAATGTATATTTAACTATAGGCAAATTCAAATTTGAAGTTTATAGTATTGTAACAATTTCAAGTTTATTGATATTTAACAGAGTTCTTAATACTTACAGATAAAAAATCAGAATAAAAGTTATTGAGTTCATGTAAATTCGTAGCTTCTACAAAATACTCAAGTAAAAAGAAAGTAAATGAAGTAATATGGTTATGAGTGTTAGTTCTATCATAGATTCAATTTACCAAACTAATCAGTACAAGTTATGATTAAGATTATTATGTGCACATAAATGAAGGCTAGAATATTCCAAGATTTCTATGAAATATTTTTAATCACCAAAACTTTGAGAAAGGCAATCTAATGTATAAAGTATTTTGTGTTTGTGCATGATTTGGGAAAGAGTTGCATATCAAGAGATATGATGTAGACAATCTATTCTAATATAAGTATTAGCGATTATTTTCACAACTCATATACGTGACTTATAGATCACGCGAAAATAATTTTAAGATATCAAACTAAAATTAAGCAACTTTAAAAGGCAAAAAAATAATAATAAATATTTTCATTTAACAAATGATTCACTTAGATCTTTTATAATTATGACACCTGCTTAATTAAGTCATAAAAGAGTTGTAAAGTAAAGTGAAAGAGCCAATAAACCAACAAATGAGCATAATGAATACTTTTTTATAAATATAATTATTTATAATTACCTTTTCAAACCTTAAACAAGATTTAGTAATTAGATAAAAGAGAAATAAATGAATGGTTGTAAATATAATTTTATTTTTTAAAAAGTAAAATATAAGATAATTTAGGACATAGGAGGAATTAGTCAACAAAATAAGAAAAAGCATATGCCATCATGGAATATTGTGATTATGTGATAGTTATATAATGGTCACATTTGGTGGCTAAATTTGCAACTTGGCTTAAGTTGTAATAAATGCAAATAATTGTAGTTTAAGAGTAATAAAAACCTAATATTGTGATTATGTGATAGTTATATAATGGTCACATTTGGTAGCTAAATTTGCAACTTGGCTTAAGTTGTAATAAATACAAACAATTGTAGCTTAAGAGTAATAAAAAATTCGTCTTTGATAAAGAAATGCTTTACCTCAAAATAAGATCTCTTGACACGTCTAAATTAATTAGCCCCGAAAATGAGTATAGTCATGAGATGAGAGTCTCGAGGCTCAAAGGAAATTACATCCATTTATACAAGGAAAAAAGGGTTAAATTTGCCCTTTTACTTTGCTAAAAGGATTAAATTTACTCATCTATATACTTTCGATACAAAATATCCTCGTCCCCATATTAAGGCGGTCCAAAATGGACACTCAGTTCCATGTGATCATCACTGACATATTGATGAGATGGATGCCACATGACACGCCACCTCAACACCCAAACCTATTTTACCTCTTCTTTCAGCCTTTTAACTGTCAACCGTTTTTTAACTACCACGGTCAAATATTAATTTTTTTTTGTGAATTCTATAATAAATAAACAAATAAATAAAATAATAATAATAATAAAAAAGAAACTATTCATCCTTTTAACTTTCTCAAAAAATGCAAAATGGTGAAGATGCAATATATGCCAAATTGGAAGCATAATAAAATCCCCATATGTCAGTAAAGTCAAACATTCCCCCTTTCCCATTTTCTATAAATATTTATATTACCGTTAAACAAATACTATTTTTTTTTCTTAATTAGTAATTAGTGTCCGGCCAAACCCATCATTTTTTTTTTCTAATTTTCATGATAATTTTTTTAAAAAAAAATTTGTGTTTAGAGGAGAGAGAGAATCAATTTTTTTTTTAGAGAAGGGTTGTTGAAAGAAGGGGAAGAAATGCAGGAGATCCGGTGCATTGTTGGAAATCTTTGATTGTTCATCAGCTCTGTACTTTACAGGCATTCATCTGAAAGGTGTATATATATATATATATTTATATACATATATGTATATGACTCATTGCCAGTTTGTAGAATTTGCATAAATGTCTATTTATGTATTAGGGTATGTGTTTGTACAAATTCTTGATAAGCATATTTCATCCAATTCATTTGTAAAAATTTGATCTTTTTCAAATTCCCATATACCCTTTTGCTTAATTTGTTTAGTTTTCAAGTTTTCTTGAAACCCCATTTTGGTTAATGATCTTGATTAGTTAAGAGAAAATTGGGATACCCTTTTGATCATATTGCTCATTTGTAGATAGCTGTTGAGCCGAGGGTCTTTGGGAAACAGCCTCTCTACCTCCACGAGGTAGGGGTAAGGTCTGCGTATATTATACCTTCCCTGGACCCCAGTTTGTGAGGATGTCACTGGGTATGTTGTTGTTGTTGTTGCTGCTCATTTGTAGGTAGATTTTGATATGTAATGGTTTTAATGAGATTTTTGATGTAAAGTGGTTTTGAATTTCTCTAATTTGTAGGCTGTAAAAGAACAGGACTAAAGGAGGAGGAGTACCCATAAGCTCCTGAGTGCTTTTCTTTCCCTTCCTGTTTTTTTGAGGGTTTAGGAATTCTTGAGTTTATTAGAGGTTAAAGGGAGGGAAAGAAAGCATTTTTACCTTGTGAGCTAACTCAATTGGGAGAAAAAAAACAAATTTCGTGTTAGTAAAAAATGAACGGAGTCTCCGGTGTGATGTCAAGGCAAGTATTGCCAGCATGTGGAAGCCTTTGTTTCTTCTGCCCTGCGATGAGGACAAGATCAAGGCAGCCTGTTAAGAGGTATAAGAAGTTGATCTCAGACATTTTCCCTCGGTCCCAGGTTAGTCAAGGATTGTATGGTGAATATAAGCAACTTCCACGTTCTGTTTGGTTCCTTTTTATGTGTTAAATCTCCCAAATCAGTTTGTGGAGTCTAAACATAAGTTTCTCTCTGTATTAATGAAGTATTTGAACTTTGAGCTTAATAGGGATTCTTGAAGTCATCATCTTTTTGCTTGTGTTAGATTTAGATGGCAGTAAGGAAGCGGCATTGGTTGTTTTTACTTTATATGGATATTTCACCTGCTAAAGGAGTGAACCACCGATATTAATCAACTTCTTGTTTGTGCAATCTTCCTGCGATTCAATCTCTAACAACCTGACCTCTGCTTATGAGTCTGTGAAAGTTCAGTTTCAGATAGCAGGAGATTAATTTCACCGCCATTACATTGTGCATGGGGAGCACTGTTGCAAAAATAGGCAAATATTATTTTTCATGTATTTGATATGTGTATTTCCCAAAGAAACAAAAGAAGTATCTCCTATAGTGTCCAAATCCGTAGTTCGTCTTTGTCTTGGATTTTCTAAAAAGTTTTCCATCTTCTTTTGGTCAATCAAGCATTAGCTTTTGTGGCGATAGCAGACAAGTTCCCGTTTCCTTATTGGTTAGAAAGGTTTGCTTTTGGGAAAGGGACCTGTTCACTTGTTACAAAGACCAGCCATTCGCTCACCAATAACTACTTCACCCTTGTCTTTGAGTAACCGCAGCCCCACCAGATCTCCTGACTCTATGAATGCTGCCATTTTCTTCTTCTCTTTCCTTCCAAACTTGTTCAATTTCTACCATGCATCTCAAGTCAAAATGTGATAGTAAATGTGTCTCCCGCAAATTTAGTGTTCCAAGATGAAAGTAAATATCCTATATTTTTCTAGAGCGGCCACATCAATATTTGGTCTTGTTTGATTCTTAGGGAAGCCTCATGATATTTGACTTTGATGGAAGTTGGGCAATGTATTTGAACTTCTGCATGGTATAAGAAATTTGTATATAAATTGAATGTGAAGCATCAATTATCTCTGCCATATGCATTGATAGATTAGATTCAGCTCAAGTTTAACCATATAAATATGTAAACACATGTTCCTGAAATTATTATATCTAGCTACCAAAATACAGAAGCATAGCCTGTCAATAACCTGAAAGTGCATAAGATTTGAAGAATTATTGTGCCTGAAATTGATGAGCTGATTTTACCTTTTGATTTACATGGTTGGCATTAGTTTTTTAAGTTCAAAATGATTTTAAGCTACATTCAGCAGTGCATTTATATGAGGTAATATCCAGAAAGAGTAGTATTTGGCCATTTGACAAATGATAAATTTGCTGTCTTTCTATGCTACATCTACATGTATTTGACATTTGTGCATTCCCTGTGCAGGAAGAAGAACCAAATGATAGGAAAATTGGAAAACTTTGTGAATATGCTGCAAAAAATCCTTTTCGAATTCCCAAGGTATATTCATTCCCAGTGTTACATGAAAATTATGAGCCCTTGAAACAATTCATGAAAAGCCTCCTGAAAGTTTGTAAACTATTATTTTTTGCTAATCTTCAGGATAACTTTATTTACTTGCAGTTTCTTTGTCTGGTAATGAGATTCCATTTTTGGTAAACTGGTGATAGTAACCAGGAAACTAGCTCACAAATGTATCTAGGTTTTCCGAAATTACAAGTAGAACTATAGTAGAAACCTCTTATTTGATAAGAACCGTGTAATGTCATGGATATTGCATTTGAAATGAGCATACATTTGGAACCCATTTGAATCCAGGGCTTTGATTTTACAACCATCAAATAGTTGTCTTAGAGGCACTTCTTTAATGTATTAGGTCACGTTTTAACTGAGGGGAGTCAATTAGAGGGAGTCCGCTGCCTGCAATTCCTGGTTAAATTGATTGGCTGAGATAGCATTATACCGGGAAGGAACTAAGTCACATTCCAGATTCAGCCAGAATGCTGAAAAGAATTTCATTTGGTTATTCAGCTGCCAAAGCATATGCTCAAATTTAGAAATAGCTTTAGTTAAATGAATGTTTGCATCATGTCGTCATAGTTCCCTATGTAGCAGAAATCTTCTTTTTGCTTCATGCCTAAAGTTAGAATTTTCTATTACATTTTTATCATTAATCTTTCTTGGATCTGCTGAACAGATAACAAAGTCTCTTGAGGAGAAGTGTTATAAGGAATTGAGAAATGAGAATTTTCGGTCAGCAAAGGTTGTTATGTGTATATACAAAAAGTTGGTCATTTCATGCAAGGAGCACATGTAAGTTTTTGTTGCTTAGCAAAGTATGAATTGGTCTTTTCTGCTTCTTTCATTTTTTGGTTCGTGATGGCCACAAAGAGATGCATTCCTAGTTTTCACATTATATTATGTATGGTAATATGGTTTCGTACATCTATCTGTCAGGCCACTTTTTGCAAATAGTTTGCTCAGCGTCTTACAAACTCTTCTAGATCAGTCGCGTGAGAATGACATGCTAATTGTCGGATGTGAATCACTATTTGATTTTGTAAATAATCAGGTTGGTGCTTTGGAGTTTTCCTCAACTTTAGACTGGATCAATCTGACTATAGGGTGTTATTTATTGTTCATGTTTATGCATCAGTTATTTCTGACAAATTTGAATTATCTTATACCTTCTTGACTTTATTGATTTATGCAGAAAGACGGTACTTACATGTTTCATTTAGATGGTTTTATTCCAAAGCTGTGTCAACTGGCACAACAAATAGGAGAGGAAGAAAGTGCTATAAATCTCCGCACAGTTGGCCTGAAAGCACTTTCTGCAATGGTACAGAGTTCATGTAGATTTTTCCAACTATATAGTCTATTCACTATGTGCTTGTGATACAAACTGTTAACGTGGTTGTTTTCCATCAAATACAAATGATATAAAAGTCTGCTTTTCTTCAGTTCTAAAAGGAATTAAGTCAAAATAAGTCTAAATGTTATACAAATTAGGATGGTAGCATTCCATTTTTTGCCTGATGGGATGACTAATGATGTAGACCAAGACATTTAGGAAAAAGGACTTCTGTTGTCTTCATAAATATTTATACGGCAGCTACTACAACATTTCTAATTTCCATATAACACAAAAATTTCTCCTGTTGTAGGCACTTAAGCCTGATGTATAAGAAACTTGGACTGTCAGAACACCCTTGAAGCTACAATAAGGATAGACAGTATTCTTAAGACTCCAAGGGACTTTTTCTTCTTTTTTTTATTGCTTCTTAGCATTTTCTGCCTAAGACATCGTTGTAAAAGGAAAACAGTTATTACCATGGATAGGCTGCACGGTCTTGTTTGAACAATATTGATGAAGTGAACAAAACTAATTATAGCATGGAACTCTTAAACAATTAAATACATTGCTCAGTATCCCACCTCCGTTAAGTGTATGATTTTTACTCTCCTTGTATAGTTTGGACAATCCTTACCACTTGAGCTAGCTCTTGGGTTGAGTTAGGCTCAAGGTAATTTTACAACAAGATACTCTTTTCTTAATTTATTAACTAGTTGTGTTTGGCTTAGTTTTTCCTAGAAGAACGTGTGATTGGTTGTTTCATAAAGCATGTGGCATAATACATTTAATTTCATGGAAGGTAAATGTAGCATGCAGTTCACCATGCCAATCTCATTCATCACTGATAAAAGAGTTATCTAGTCAGATTTGAAATCAGCATTTGAAGTTTGCCGCATTATGTAAAATTATATCTCAATCCCTGCCTCAGTACATAGGCATTGGCAAGTGCATATGAGTTTAGTATTCTATTCGCCTCAAAGTCCTGATTTGATTTTCTTTTAAAGTCTATACCAGTGACTTCTATGATTAATGGTATAAAACCATGACTATCTCTTACCTGCATCCAAATGTAGATCTGGAGTTCTTTGTTAAATTGTTATTCTTACAAGAACTTAACTGTGTCACAGGTTTGGTTCATGGGCGAATATTCCCATGTTTCAGCGGAATTTGACAATGTAAGCAGATTCTTTCCTCCTTATGTTCTTATTGTCAGATCTAAATAATGCTAGATCAGTATTTTCAGTTCTCCCTTTATAGAAGTTTGAAGTCTCTCCACTCTTGTGTTCATTGAGGGCCATGTGAAAAGTCAAAAGCTTGATAAGATTTTATTTGCATGTGCACGATTTCTGGACACCAAATAAGTGAAACTGAGTAAAAGTTTGCGCTAGAGCCTAGAGAGCATCTTATGTTGGCTTTACAAGAAGTTTCTTTCTCTTCTTGGTGTTGATTTTTCTGGTTCCTTCCAGTTTTAACATGATGCTGTCGGTTGTATGTTCGAGCTATCTCTTTAGGAGAAAACTAAATACGTTTCATCACTACCTGTTTCTTGCCTTTGAATGCTCTGTAATCATTGAACAAACAAAATTAGCTAAAAACAGATAGCACTCAATAGCACGCGGATCACTAAATCAACTTATAGGTGAAACTAGGCCCAGATTTGCTTTGCCATTTCATCAACTGATTACCGTTGGTATATATTTGTTGTAGGAAGTTTAACTGTCTAAGTACAAACTTGAATCTGAACATCTTGATTACAGTAACAGATATTGGAGTACTACTGCTGCCTCAAACTGCAGAGCATACAACATTCATTAGTCTCACACAGCAGAGCATATGAATTTTCTTACTGAATATGTCGTATAATTTGTGCCTTATACTGTTCATTCCAGAATTGTCTCCTGACAATGACCTGTCTCTGGCTTGTAGCTTTTATTGTTTCATATGACTGATAATGTGGACTTCACCATGCCACTTTTTCTACTTATACAACAACAACATACCCAGTCAAATCCCACAAGCTTCTTCTACTTATAAACAGAACTAATAGGTCTGTAGTACAAAAAAAGATTATAGTGGTGCAATAAATCTGCATAGCAATCAGTTCATCTCCAGTTGTGATGAACTGTTTCAATGTCAGAATTAGTAGAACTTTTGGTATATTACCTTGAAATAGATCTTTTGTATTTCCACTTGTGTATTGTCTCAACTTTATTGTAGTAGCTTAAACTGTGCCCATCTTACTTTTCCAGACGTCTCAATTGCTTCTACTAATGTATTTATCCTATCTATTAGATTGTTTCAGTAGTTTTGGAAAATTATCCAAGGCCAAGAAAGGAAACTCAAGACACAAACCAGAACAGGTGGGTGGAAGAAGTGCGCAAAGTTGAGGGCCACGTTTCTCCTTCCCCAGAAGTCATCGCGAAGGTTCCCTCGTGGAGAATCATTGTGAATGAGAAAGGGGAACTAAATATTTCAAAGTTAATATTTTATACTAAATGTTAGGTGGACTCTTTGCTTTTTATGTGTAGTGTCTAAAGTGCTTAATTTTCCTTGTCAGGGAGGATGCCGAAAACCCAGCATTTTGGTCTAGGGCTTGCCTGCATAACATGGCCAAACTAGGTAAGGAGGCTACAACCACAAGGCGAGTTTTGGAATCTTTATTCCGCTACTTTGACGACGACAATTTATGGCCTACTGAAAATGGAATTGCTGTACCTATTCTAAAGAATATGCAGTACACAATGGATGCTTCAGGTATGAAGTTACTTTTCAACTTTACCTATTGAAAGGGGAAAAAAAGAGAGAGAAGTTAGTGGTAGAGTTTATTTTCTTTTTATTCTTTGGCACTCTCACTTACGTTTTGCAAATAGTTCATAATCTGTGGTTCTTCGAAAATTCCTACTTTTACTAGTATTACATTTTCCTTGTGGTGAAAATTTATAATGGCTTTTCCTCTCACTTTTTTGTTCCACCTTCCCCGATTAAATTATGCAGGAGAGAATGCGCACGTTCTGCTGTCAACATTAGTCAAGCACCTAGATCACAAAAATGTTCTTAAACAACCTGAAATGCAGCTTGACATTGTTCAGGTGGTGACTTCACTTGCTCAAACCACGAAGATTCATCATTCCATTGCCCTAGTCAGTGCAATAACTGATATCATGAGGCACTTACGGAAAAGTATACATTATACTCATGATGATGCGAAGCTGGGAGCCGAGTTAATAAAGTGGAACCGACTTTTCCAGGAATCAGTGGACGAGTGCCTTGTGGAGTTATCAAACAAGGTGCAGTTAATCTGTCACTGGACTTGAATATCAAATAAGTTGCATTCTCGGTAAATTGGTTGGAAGCTGCTTAGTTACAAATTAAACAGGAATTTAAAGTCTCTTTTTTATGGGACTAGCTAAATATTAATCAAACTTCTTGTTATTGATGTGTGTTCGGAAGTGATGATTCTTCATTTTCTTGACTATTAGGTTGGAGATGCAGGCCCTATCCTTGATGTGATGGCAGTAATGTTAGAGAACATCACAAGTATCCAAGTGATAGCAAGAACTACTATTGCTGCTGTTTACCGTGCTTCTCAAATCATAGCTTCTATGCCAAATTTGTCATACCAAAACAAAGTAACGCTGATTGACATTTGAATTTATTAGACTGCTCTTTGCTTTCCTAGCTTTTTTCCGAGTCATATTTAGTTAAGAATCCGATTTATCTTTATGTTTAGGCATTCCCAGAGGCTTTGTTTCATCAGTTACTCCCTGCTATGGTCCACCCTGATCATGAAACGCGAGTTGGAGCTCATCGAATCTTTTCTGTTGTCCTTGTTCCATCTTCTGTTTCCCCTCAGAAGGTATCTGAGGAAACCCACCTAAGGAAGGCAACAGATTTTTCAAGAGCACTCTCTAGAACTGTTTCTGTCTTTTCTTCTTCAGCTGCACTTTTTGGAAAGCTGAGAGACCAGAGGTCCCCTTCAATGGAGAAGGTTACTCTTGGAATGGAACAGAAAGATAACAATAATGGGACGCTCAACAGAATAAAGTCAACATATAGCGGGGTATATAGCATGAAAGGCTCTCCTGCACCTATTGAAGAGTCTACAAACAAGCCAAGTAATGAAATGGTAGGTTCTGTAACCATCTTCATCATCTTAGTAGATACAGTTGTTACTCCTAGATTCCTTGGTATGATCCGTTTTACTGGCCTCCCATCACGGGACTTCGTATATGCTTCTCCTTTACTACTTGTTGAAGTGTGTGACTATCTCATCTAAAAGCTTAAGCTGTTAGAGAGAGCACATTTTTATTATTTAATTATATTCTCAACACACCCCTCACGTGCGTGGAAATTCTTTTTTAATTTGGGTGGCGGTGAGATTCGATCTCAGGAGCTCTGCTTGCTCCGATACCATGTTGAAGTGTGTGACCATCTCATTTAAAAGCTTAAGCTGTTAGAGAGAGATAGCTTTTGATGACCCTCTGTTCACATCCTTGGCAAGTAAATTACTTGGCTATAAAATGTTTTGCCGCTTGAACAGTTTGTTTTGCTGCATACACTTGAACATCCTCTGCTGAAAATGGTTTGAAGCTTGCTTACAATAATAGGGACAAACAACAATAACAATGCCTCAATCCCCAACCAAGTTGGGCCCAGCTTATTCCAATACTCAGTAATTTGTCTTTTAAGACAAACTAGGGTTTCTCTAAATCTAGAAATTATCTAAATCACACTTATCCTACACTAACATGCAAATCTACAAACTCTTGGGAAAACATTGGATCTAATGTACCTGTACCAACTTGACCAAGCCTTTATCGTAATTAGTTTGTATCTTTTATCTGAATTTTTTTCTTCTATCGTATTATGTTCTTTGCTAAATCTACATGAAATTTGAGAAATTGTAGGCCTTTTGGGACAATTTCTATGTAATGGTTTTTGTTTTTACCTCATCCCATTTTAACACCTTCTATCATCACAGTGTCGCACCAATTAACTTTGTATTGGAGGTCTATGTATGCCATGGCCAAGTCATCTTAGGAAACTTATTATTGTTTTATCCTCCATCTGTGCTACTTGTACCTTCTGTCAGAAGTAATCATTTGTAACATTTCTAATTTTGCATTCATCTTAATATATCCATATATTGACGACACTCATATAGTGGATATGTTGGGCATTAGAGTTCAAACATTCATTCAGATTACATGAAAATGTTTCTACTCTTTTTAAAATTGTGCATCCACAACACTCATACACTGGATATGTTGGCATTTGACTTCAGCCATTCATTATGAAATAACATTGTTGATTTCACGACTGTTGTATAGAGTGTCTTTCACTTTGAGTTTGTTTTATTCGACTTTACCAAGTAGTGAAATTATTTTTCTCATGATCTTCAGGGTCCTATTTCTCTAAGACTCAGCAGCCACCAAATCGTACTCCTTCTCTCCTCAATATGGGTACAATCCATTTCTCCTGCAAATATGCCTGAGAATTATGAAGCCATTGCTCACACATTTAGCTTGGTCTTGCTATTTTCTAGAGCAAAGGTAATTGGTTGGTTCTACGACTGTTATATTTGTTCTAAGTATTTGTTTGCGGGCAGGTTCTTTGCTCATGATACTTAATGAAATATTAGTGTTTCTATTGTTATCCAAAAAAATTATTGAACGAGGATATCCATACCATATTTGTGTAGCTCGAAAGATCATCTAGAAAAAAGTTCTTTTAGTGATTCCTTTCTTTGTAGTTACTTTTTCTTATTTATTTAACTATATCCAGGTAATATATTCCTTTGAAATTCCTAACATGTTTGTTTTCCTTTTGTCTTTGCTTATGTACTAAGGTTTTTAATGCCTCCTAACAAGAGAATTTTTGGGCTTTCTGTTGGTTGAAATTTTTGTCTAGTAGGATTTAATCGATATGGTTATAATATACTATCTGTGTAGTATTAGTTAAACGCTAATAGGTTTCCTATAGCATTTACCTGTTTACCAAGGGAAACAATAACACATCCTTTTATAAAAATTGAGCTCCTTTTCTTAGTCCTTTGTGTTTTATCTGTTCATTTGAATGGTAGCATCAGTGATGATGTTTTTACATGTGGTTCACTTACAAGATTCTATTTGCTGTCTTCTATGTATTTGACTGCATTCTCCATGTAAATTTAGTGTGAAAAGTCCTCTTACATGATAAGGATTAATTATAAGCTTTGGATCCTGTGGTGTGAGGATTAATTGTAAACTCTAAATGCCAATCACAACTTATTGCTAAAGTTAATTTTCTTAATGTCTTTTGTACTGCTATTATTTTGAAAATAAGAACTTTAGCGTGAACTAAGACCTTCCAAGATGGACATCAAGGAGACATTTTGACTGCTTGCGAGTAACAAATGAAAGTAAGAATATGGGAATGAGAAACTAAAGTGCCAAATCACTAAATCATTGAGAATTTTATTTGTGGTATTATTGGCATTTAAGCAGTTAAATGATCTAGGATATCTTGGTCGTTTATCACACTGGATGATGCAATCTGCTATATTATGTTTAATCTGTAAAGGAACTAAAGTCTGAATAAACATATGTTGGTATGTGTCTGTATATCCTTTCCTATAGTTTCTTAATTAAAGTTTGCTCCATCTACTTGTGCAGAACTCATACCGTGAATCTCTAGTGCAAAGTTTTCAGCTTGCGTTTTCGTTGAGAAATATTGCACTCATTGAAGGAGGTAAAACTGCCATATCATATATTCCCTCTGGGGTGTGCACCTCCTTAAGATTTTTCTTCCCCTTTAATTTGTTCCTCCTTTATAATGGAAGAGGGTGGTAAGTAATTGCTTCATTGGAGCGTTAGGAAAAAGAGATCAGTATTGCATGGCACATTTCTTATGTCCCTAGTATCTTTTCAAGTTAAGATTATCCGTTTTGAACTGATTGAAGGTTCTTGGACTTCCGTTGCTATGTTGACCGAGCATGTCTCATTCATTCCCACTCTGCTATTTTTATCACTAAGTTCTCTCGTTCATTTAGGTTTATAACATTTTCATCAAGGATATTATTATTAACAAGATGAGAGAACCAAACACCTGAAAATAGGAAAACGTTTAGTTCATACCATTAAAGCGTAACTGTTGTTGGTGTTTAATAGCAATGCTTAAATTAAAGGCTTAAGTCATCCACGGCCCCTTAAAGTTGTCCGCATATTTCACTTAGACACCTCAACATGCCCCTTTTCCTATTAGACACTTCAATCTTAAAAAATAAATACCTATCAAACATTTTTCTGACACCTAGATAAAAAAGGAACTGCATGTAATACACATGCAGCTGATATGGCAAAATAACAAATCAAATGAAGACATGTGGCATTTTAATTTAATTATTTTAAATAAATGAAATTTAAATATTAAAAAATGTAAATTTAAAAAGAAAAGAGTTTCAACTAAAAAAAGAAAAGAAAAATCCACATAAACCCCACTCACTCTCACCCTCACCCGACCCGCCGCACGCACCCCCATCCACCCCAAACCTCTCCCTTCTTCTCTTTCCCTAAAAGATATCCCTTGTCCACACCATTGTTATTGTTCATTTAGAAAAAAAAAATGGAGATTTCAACATATACTAAATATGAATTTTTCATTTTTGTTTCTCTTTATGCATTCTTTTGTATTTCTATTTTAAATTTATGGTTTTTTTTTTTAAAAAAAATCTGTTCTTCCTTTTCTAATTTTGATTTCGAATTCTGTTTCTGCTTTGTTATGGAGGAAGAAGGGGTGTGGATCGGGGGTGGTGTATGTAGTCTCCATTTTTTCTGATAAAGGAGATGCGAATGGTAGTCTTCATTTTTCCGGCAAAAAAATGTGAATGATCTCCATTTTTTCCAGCGAAAAAGATGGCAGGATATAATTCTAAATCTGAAAAATTAATACAACGACAAGAAGATTAAAAAAATTAAGAGGTGTCCTTGTGTACAACAAAGCTAGGGTTCATCTTCTCCAATTGAAAATTGCTATTACCAAGGATAAAAATATGATAAAACAACAGATTAGGACTTGGAATGTAAGGAATAAAGTTATGTTTGGATTTCTTATTGCCTGCATCGTTGGAATTCTTATCAAATTTAAGTATAAACCTAGAAGAAGTAAATTTGTAAAAAAACGTTGATGGTGGATTGTTATGAAGAAATGACAGCAGCAGCAGGGGTCGTGCAATTTTGAAAGGGAGGAAATTGGAAAAGATTGTTATTTTTTAAAAAAATAATGAGAAAAAAAAAGTTGAAAAAGTGTTGATTAAATGATTCACGCGCCCAACAAGGCGTGAATCACACTTTTTGAGCTGCATCTGCACAAAGTGTCTAAGTGGTTCAAATTCAGAATAGTCGAGGTGTTCAATAGGTACATGTCCTAGTTAAAGTGTTTAAGTGGATTATGCGAACAACTTTAAGGGGCCGTCTATGACTTTAGCCTAAATTAAATGCTTGCTGCACAAAGCTTCATTCACTTCTACCTTTATGGCAAAGACTTGTCGATGCTGCAGTATACCTTAAGAGGCAATACTTTATATGAGATTCCCTAACACTATGATCCTTATTGGGAAAATAGTTCAGCTTATCTGTTTTCTTGTATGATTCCTTCTCCAATGTTTTTTTCTCAATTTTAGAGGATTTGTGGATCACAGTTCATTATACTTTTATTTTCAGGGTCACTACCACCATCACGTAAAAGATCTCTGTTTGTGTTGGCGACATCTATGATTATTTTCTCATCAAAGGCATATAATATACCTTCTCTCGTTCCCCGTGTCAAGGCTGCACTTTCAAATAAAACGGTTAGTAACCAATGCTGCCAAGCTTTTTACGGTTTTTCTGTGGCCTCCTTTGGTGATCGGTCATTGTTCTTTCGATTGCATGTCAGCCTGGTTTCTACTAGCAGCTGAACTGATGAAAAACTACTTTTGATGTAATTACTTGTTCTGTTTCAGTATTATCATATTAATTTCTGCTCAGGTCATAACACACAGGAATGTTTTATTGTTTTTATCAGGTTGATCCATTTTTACATTTGGTAGAAGATAGCAAACTACAAGCTGCTGAATCAAGTTCTGGTAATGGAAAAGTTACATATGGATCCAATGAAGATGATAGTTCTGCTCAGAAATGTCTCTCGCAAATAAATATCACAGAGGAACAGTCAACGCAATCCATGATCTCCTTAATCCTAAAGAGCTTATCTAATCTATCAGATGTAAATGTTTATTTGCTAAATTTTGCAACAATATACAGATTCCCTTGCTAAGCATTGATCCCCTAATATGATTTATTCTGGTATGTAGCTTGAAGTGTCAGCTTTAAGGGAGGAGTTGCTTAAGAAATTTTCACCAGATGATTCAGACCACCTGGGGACTCAGTTTTTCACCGATGCTCAACAGAGAGCTCAGCATTCTAATTCAGTTGATGTAAGAATTTAGATGGCAGAATTTTATGTCAATATACTCTTCTATCCTCACTTTCTCTGTTTGATCATTCTTTCTCCTGTTGTGCAGCTGGCCTCAATATTTGACGATGTTGGTCCAGATTTATTTCATAGCAGTTCCAAACAGAATGAACAATTAGCCATGGAAATTCCCAATCTGTTGAGTGTCAATCAACTTTTAGAATCTGTAAGTGACTTTTGAATATAATATTTGTTTAACCATTTATTTAAGCAAAAACCACGCCTCAATTCCAAACAAGTGGGGGTCAGCTCTATTAATCCTCACTGACCATGTCACTCCATTTAACCTCATCTTAAAACCCATATTGTACAATAACAATAATAAATTGTCTAACCTATTGTTTCAGCACTGTGATCTTTGACAAAAAAAGAGCTTTACATCTAGTTGTACTTGCGAAATGGATTTCTTTTCTTCGTGTGCATGTGGCAACTCTGTGTTTCTCTCCTCTAGTGGAGTTGCATGTTCTCATGCCTCCATTTTGTTCTTATGAGAAAAAGCAACCTCACGTGATGGCTCTTTAGTTCATCTGGTCATCACAAATATTAATGGAGTACCACTTAATCCTTTGGTTGATGTTTTAGTTTAAATACCATGAGATAACAAAAAGTATGCGACTTAGATTTTGTTCAAGATCAGATATGTGAAAAATGGAGTTGTTAGTTTTTCTATTTTGATCTGATCATTGGTACTTGTTGTCTCAAATTAACTTTGTCTACGCCAAATGAAGGTTTTGGAGACCGAGCATCAAGTAGGGAGAATCTCTGTGAGCACGGAACCTGAATTTTCATACAAAGAAATGGCTCATCATTGTGAGGCGCTTTTAACGAGAAAACAACAAAAGATGTACAATTTGATGAATAGCCAACATAGACAAGATAATGCACTGATCGAAATATCAGAGAGTTCCAGTGATCAGGACGAAGAAAGCACTTCTGATAACCAGGTTGACAATCAGGTCTCGAAAGTAATCTTTTTTGGTTTCTATATACTCAACATTTCTTGTTTCTCCTTTCTCCCCCATTTCCTAATTCATTTGCTGCTTATCTGTTTCTTTCCGACTAAGGTAACATAGATAGATATTATCTAGGCATAATACATAGACACTTTATCTTGGCCTCAACTGTCAACTAAATACTCCAACTTTGAGTATGCACATCTAGAAACCTCAACTCATCTCCAATGTGTCATTTAACTTAAAACACTCCAACTTTCAAATTGATCATCTAGACACCTCTAAAATTTATGTGTCATGTCAGCATCAGGTGTCCACGAGACACAGTGGGGATGAATTGGAGTGTTTAGTTGTTAGTTGAGACCAAGTTGAGGTGTTTAAATGTGCACTCTCAAAGTTGAAGTGCTTACTTGTCAAGTGATGAGTATTTGCTTATGTATTATACCTATTATTTATGTAAAACGAACTTACTGTAGATATAACACCAGAAGTTTCCTGCTTTGCATGATTTAGAGACACGATCTTAAGCTTACTGTTCACTAAACTTTATGGGGACAGGTTGAGAATCAACTCGCAGATCAGAAAGTAGCTGATGTTTCTGATAAACCAACACGCGAAACTGTTCCTTCACATTGCGGAGCAGAATATCAAAGTAATCCGGAGTCCTTCAGGCTACCGGCATCAAGTCCATATGACAATTTTTTGAAAGCTGCCAGATGGTAGAGATAGCATAGGAATCGTTCCAAACAGAAATGTTTGCGAGATTACTTCCCTCCTGATGGCAGGGTTGCCAAAGCCTTATCGGTTGCAGAACCGGAAGATCTTCATGCAACGCGCCTGCATGGAAAGAAAGTCGGCGCCAGAGTTGTAGATAACACATAGTTTGTAACTCATCATACACATAAAAGTTGTTCGTTCTTTTATTCTTTTTTTTTTCTTCCTATTATGAGGTGAAATATTGTTGTACTGGAGCCAGTGAGGAGGAGGCATATTGGTTAAGATGTTAGGTTTTGCTGTCTTAGCCAATGCCATTTACTGTTGTATAATATCAAAATGTTGCTTTTCTTATTCTCTTTTTAGTGATTTTAGATGGAGCTATTCTTTTCTTCTTCTGGTGTATGCAGACACTGCTATTTGAAATGGAAAAAAAAACATTCTTTTGCTGTTCTTATTTTCCTTAATTAAAATATATGTTGTGATATTTTTTTCCTGCTTCGAAAACCTCTCTTTTGAGTCGAAGTCTATCAGAAATAGCCTCCCTACCCACAAAGGTAGGGGGTAAGGTCTGTGTACATCCTACCTTACCTAGACCTCACTTGTAGCACTACACTACGTATGTTATTGTTATGTTACAGTATATGAATTGTTGGTCGAGAAAGAGTTATTCACTGTGATGTTTACACCAACCTAAATATATGACATGTTAAGAAATCCAAGGATTCCCAAATAGGGTGATCTTTGGCCGAAAAGAGACGGCATGGCAAACTGAAACATCTTAGTAATCAAAGAAAAATAAAGCAAAAGTGATTCGTGTATTAGTAACGAGCGAAATAAAAGTAGTCTAGATCGTGTAAACGTGATCGTGGAAGAGAACTACAAGCCTCGTGCCGCCAAAGTAGCTTGAAGGTTGCACCCTAAATAGCAAAAGTCTAGAAGTTGAAAGCATCACTTACCTTTAGTTAGGCCTATGCTATGTGAGTTTGAATTAATGAGGACTAGGTGCATTATAGATACCAATAGGTAAGTGTCATCCACTATCAAACTCAAACTATTTGTATGATAAAAATTTTAAACAAAATTTCAATGACTTCTAATCTTCTTCTTCCTTCCCATTTCGCCATTAATGACTTCTTTTCCTTCTTCCTTCCTCTTCCTCCTTCTTTGTGTCGTCGTCTTCTTCTTCGTTGTTTTTTCTTTTTTAAAAAAAATTTGGCGTACCGTAAACGTGAATCGTTTCGAGCGAATTATATATCAAGAGACTCGAAACATCGAAATAATTTCATATCTAAAATTTGGGACTATTTAGAGGTGATTTTGAGTTGATCGAGATTGACTAGTCAATGTATACTTCATGTATAGTTAAGCTATATTTATTTTTTTAGTATATCATAATGTATAGTCACTGTACAACTCATGTATAGGTACGTTATAATGTATAATCAATGTATACTTTGTATGACTTTTGACAAACTATAGTGTATAGTCAATATATACTTCCAATTACTTTTGGCTATTTTTTAATGTAAATAAAACACAGTTATATTTGGTATAAACTAATTACTTTATTGTATATATTTGAAACTATCTCAAAAAAAAAAAAAGGGTACCTTACATATATGACAAACGCATTTAATGAAATAACACTCTATGGTTATAGTTTATATAATTACATTCTATGGGTATATCTTAGTTTGCTATTAAATTATTTATTTTGTATATAGCGAGTTCCTTGAATTTGAAGTATACGAATTCTATTTTATCAATAATTATATTAATGAGCATTAAATGCGGTAACTGACGATACACAATCCCATGATTCAAGGGAATCATGTAAATTAAATAGTTGTTGTTCCAAAAAAAGAGTTCTATGTCCATAGAAACTCCATACGAATCAGGTTCTCCCTCCCAGCGACTACTAAAGCATAGGATTAATCAAAATTATTGTATATTGAAGTGCAGGTAAGCTTTTAGTTCGTTTAAAATTCATAATTTTTCCCTTTTTTTAAAGTGGTTATAAACACTGTTTGCAAAAAATGTGTTTATGCTTTTACAAAAAGTAATAAATTGTATATTATAAAAGAAAGTATAATTCGAGAAACTCAAAGACACGGTTTGTATATTTGAAATGTATATGTTTCGACAACAAGATTATTCTTCTTTAATTTTCTAAATTTTGTTTTAAGTGTAGTCTGTATATTAGTCAAACAGTTTGTATATTGTACTGTTGATAAAAGTTGTGTACAAGTTTTTGGAGTTTTAATTGTATAAATTTGTATGTGAATTGTATATATGAATTTTATATGTATATGGGGAACGTTTATATATAAATTTGTATGTGAATTGTATATGTAAATGGGGAATGTTTGTGTATAGACATATTGTATAAATGGGGAATGTTTGTGTATATACACTCTGTATTATTTGTATAATTTTGTTTATATTCTGTATAAATGCTAGAAATAATAGTAATTAATCGTATATAGAAGGGTTCTATACAATTGTACATATTTTTATATTATGTTATTTGTATATGATTATTTGTAAAGTCATGTTAACTGATTTTGTTTTTTATATTAGTATAGTCTAAACAGGAGATGGCTTCTTTAGCTATTTTGGTTATGCATTCTGGAAAATGGGACGATACAAATTGTTACGTCGATTATACTATAGAGGGGATAGTATTTAAAGAACAAGCATCTTTCTTGAGTTTTATACAACAATTGCGACACAGATTGGAGTTGACGTAAATAAGAAAGCATTGAAGATTGAGTATAAAGTTGAAGAAAGCAATACACCAATGATTATACACAATGACATGGGTGTTAGGGTGTATGTAATGCTTAAAAAGGCTAACAGTGATCCTACATTCAATTATGTATATGAGTAATAGAAATATACAAATATATTGTTATATACAATATATGACTTTATAAGAATATACAATGTTATTATAAAATAATATATATCTGTAATTGTATTCACTTTGTATATAACTATGAACCAGAGACCAGCATACACTTGTAAGTTAAGCAGAAAATATACATTGAGTTGCTTGCAATCTTGTATATATGTGTTAAAATATACAAATATATATATACAAATGTCGTTTAAGCATACAATATACATATAAATCAAACAATCTTGTGTATAGCTAACACATTATACAGTTTTCTTTGTAGCAGACAATAAAATGATCCTACATGCAATTATGTATTTGAGTAATAAAAACATACAAATATATTTTGTATATATTAACTTAAAATAAAATATATCTGTAATGAAAAAAAGAAAAAATAAAAGAAATTTACCCACGATTTAGGCTGTTCATGTGAAAAGTGAAAATTCAATTGGAGGGAGAGGTGATATTCGAATTTCAAATTGGAAGTTGAAGAGATATTTCAGTCGAAAATAAGGGTTTGAATGCATGAGAGAGAAAGTTGATTTTGTATATAACCATATACATAGAAAGAAGAGGTGTTTATTGCTCCTCGATATACAAACTCGTGTGGGTCCCATTGTTAGTGGCAAAAAAATTAAAACTATATTTATTAAATATAAATAAATTAAAGTGTACCCTTAATGACTAATAATCTAGTAAAGTTTGCCATTCCATGTAATTTTTCCAAAAAAAAAAAAGAAATTTTTTTTGGGCCTAGGCCCAAAACATGATTCCAACTCCCATTTTTGACCCATTCTAAAAAGAAAAAGAACACAACTAAAACGACATCACTTTTACAAAATAAGCATTCAAACGCTGTCGTTTTAGCCTCAGAAAACCCTTCTATAAAGGACTATTCAACAAGAACAGTCAGCAAAGAACAAATTTTTACACATCTGCAGTCTCTTTGATTTCCATTCTCTCTGCTGTTCATCACGGTAAGCACCCACCCCACCCCCTTGTTTTTTTCTCTCTACATGTATAGATTTATTGCAAATCTTGTGTCATCATGTTTGTTACTTTAGTTGGGTATTTGATTTTATTGCTTCTTAGTGACAAGATTACATTTGTATGTGTGATCTATGCTGTTTGGATTGGTGGGTCGTTTTTTTTTTTTTTTTAGTGTAGCGATGGATCGAATGTTGATGTGAATTTTATTTTATTGGGTATTGTTTTATGGTGCTTGTTGGGGTTATAAGATGATTGATTTGATTTAAGTTTTTATCCATGATTTGTGTGATTTGGATGTTTAGGATTAATGGGTCATGTATGTTTAGCTTATATTGGAGCAAAGTTTGATTCTTGGTGTGAATTATTTATTTTATGGTATATGTTAATGCTTCATGAAGAGCTCAATATGATTGGTTTGATTATTTTTTGTTGTTGTCAATGGAATTTGAGTGATTAGGATTAATGGGTCATCATCCGTTTGGTTTCTATCGAGGCCAAGCTTGCTTTTTTGGTATGAATTGTGTTTTCTTTGGTATAGGTTAATGCTTCCTGTAGAGCTCAATATGATTGCCTCGGTTACTTTTTATTGTTATCAATGGGATTTGAGTGGTTAGGATTAATGGGTTATCATCTATTTGGTTTCTGTTGAAGCCTAGCTTGCTTTTTTGGCATGATAGGTTAATGCTTCCTGTAGAGCTCAATATGATTAGCTTGATTTCTTTTTATCGTTATCAATGGGTTTGAGTGGTTAGGATTAATTGGTCATCATCTGTTTGGTTTGTGTTGAAGCCAAGCTTGCTTTTTTGGCATGAATTATGTTTTCTATGGTATAGATTAATGCTTCCTGAAGAGCTCAATATGATTACTTTGATTTCTTTTTATCGTTATCAATGGGATTTGAGTGGTTAGGATTGATGGGTCATCATCTGTTTGGTTTCTGTCGAAGCCAAGCTTATTTTTTCTGCATGAATTATGTTTTCTATCGTATAGGTTAATGCTTCATGAAGAGCTCAATATGATTAGTATGGTTCATACTTGTTGCTCCTTGACCTAAATTTTATATTTTTCATTGGTTCTGAGAAATGCTTTTTGGAAGTCGGAGCAGTCATGATATGGTTCCTTTTTTAATATTTTACTCTGGGATGTGAATGGTTTTAGTTAATTTGTCGCTTCCCTTTGTTTCGTATTAACTGACTGATGTACATGTCAGTAAAAGAGAAATGAATCAAATGTTGTGTATTTACTTTTGTTGCGGCTGGGGAAGATGGGAATGTCTGTATGTTGTGTCTTTTCACGAGCTATTCATGGCTGTTTTCGTCTTGTCTCTTCATGATCTGCTGTAGGTTTCTATTGAACATTGTCCAATTTGTAAAGCCTCATTAGGTTAATGAGTTCTGCTTTATTATTTAGTACTTATTAGCCACCCATCTGAAAGGGGAGAGAAGGTAGAATAGGATTGATCTAATACATTAAGTTGTTCTCCGTGTATTTCTAGTTGTTTGGATTGATGGTAATTGCCTGTTTATTCATAAAGAACCGATTTTATGAATCATATATTATGGAAGTGATTATTGCATTGATTTTTGAGGTACTGGAATATTGCTAATAGAAGTTAACTGCTTCTCTTTATGTTCTCTTCATGTTTGGTGTAGATTTTTTTAATTGTTCAAAAAGAAGCTTCACCATTGCATGTTGAATTAACCAAAATTCATCGCACCCTAAATGCGAATCATATCTGAAATAGTATATTTGTGTCCAAAACATATACAGATGAGAGCATTTACAGAATGTTATGATGGATTAATTGGAACTTGGAAGGAACTGTTGATCTAGTTGAGCCTTGTGGGTAGGTGTAAACACTCAGATGTGATTTTGAAATATGAACCTTATAGCGAAGATAAATGAAAGCTTAATTGAACGTGAACACACTTTCGTCTGCGTTTATGTTTTTATATTTTTATCCTATTTTTTCTTTTCCCCTATTTGCTTTTGGCACTCCAGTTGATTGCTAATGGGTTGTAGACATTAACCAATTTAGTGCTGGCATGTGTTCCGTTCTATATTCTGGAACTGATTTATGCTATGTTTCAGTGGAAAGAAAGAGGGTTAGTAGGCAGAACAAGGTCTATTTCCCACCCTAGCTTTTTAGGAACTAAAATGGGAAAGATGCACAACAAACTCATGAACTCCCTCCGTCCCAATCCATGTGGCACCGTTTGACTTGACACAACTTAAGAAAAAGGGAAGACTTTTGAAACTAGTGGTCTAAAACAAATCTTAGACATTTGTGTGGCTATGGAAAGTTGACATTCCTTTTGAGACAGACTAAAAGGAAAGGGTGCCACATAAATTGGGCACAGAGAGAGTAGTAAGAGTAGTATTTTTCTGATGAAGTCCTCGTGTAGTATTTTCAACCATCCCCAAAAGTATGGTAGAAAGAGGAAATAGATGCCTACTTTCCTTCACTTTTACTGTAGCATGAATGGAAGGAATATATGCTTTTTCAAGGACTTGTGATTCAACAGCTTTTCCTTCCTTCACTCTGCCCTGTTGCCGTGTTTTTCCTAACTTATTTTTTTAAAAAAATAAAAAAATAAAATTGGGGGTAGGGGAAGGGGAAATGGGGAGGAGGGGATTACAAGGTAGGAAATCGAACCCTCACGACAAGGTGAACATTTTGGTAGCTAACTAACTGAGCTACTAAGATTCCCCTGTTTTTCTGAACTAACATTTTGTAATTTTGTTAGAGTAGGACAAGAAATGTAGTTTTAGTTTGAAGATTTCAAGTATGTAGCTGTATGTTCTTGTCTTTATAGCTTTGAATAGTATATCATACAGTAGGCTACTAAATCATGCAGTTCATCAGTACCTTGAGAAAATCTGTTAGTTATACTTCGTCACGTCCCAAGTCACATGATGGTGGTAAAAAGATTAACAATGTGCTGTATCTTGAGATAATCTGTTGAAACATACATAGTTGAATCTGCAGCCTCGTGATGGTGTAAAAAGATCTTCTATGAACTATATCTTGAGATATTATTTTGTGTAATAATTGAATGCTTTGATGTTGAATGGAAAAAACCTCTCTTCTTACTATGGTTTTCCAGTTTTTGGAGCTCCAAGATGGCTACCAAGTACATCATTGGTTCTATCGCAGGATCTTTTGTCATTGCATATGTTTGTGATACTGTTATTTCTGACGGGAAATTGTTTGGAGGCAAGTTCTGGATCTTTCCGTTAGTTCTTTGATCATGAAATTGCCTCTGCTATGCTGACAGTCAACTTGTGGTATCTCAAAACAGGTACTACTCCAAGCACCGTTACCAACACCGAATGGTGGAAAGAAACAGACAAGAAATTCCAGGCATGGCCTCGTACTGCTGGTCCCCCAGTGGTCATGAACCCCATCAGCCGACAGAATTACATTGTCAAGTCTTGATTTAGAAAGTTGAGTTACGCTGTTTTTTTTCACCGACAGATAACATTTGAAATCGAACCATTCTTCAGTTTTGAGCAAGGTTTTTTGCTCCTACGGTTGATTCAGACGATATTGAAGTCATTTTTCTCACTTATAAGAAGATTTGACGTATGTTACAAACAATCAAAACAGATTTGACATATGTTACAACAAATTTTTTTGTTCAGTTAGCGCGCCTGTGTACTGAACAAGCTGTTACTTGTTCTGGCAAATGAATGTCAGTTCTTGGTTCTCTGCACTAATACTTTTCTTTTGTGTCGATATATTTGCTACATGCTTGTGAATTCTTTAGTTGGTTTAGCTCCAAATGCAAACCTCTTTGATGATAGGACTATGAACAGTTCCTTCATTTTCAGAGCTCAATGGAAGGGAGATATCCTACATTTAGGGAGGCAGGATGCGGGGCGGGTTGAAGTGGGTTTTTTAAAAACTAATACGGGGCGGGTTGTGGGTCTATGCGGTTTTATGTGGGTTCAAACTTAATTTTAACTTATTACATGTTATAAAGTGACAAAGTATTATTTATTAAGATAATTTCTTTTAAAGTTACTAAAATATTCAAGATAGTAAATGAAAACGGTTCTATAAAAAGTAATATGAGTTACATTCTTCCCAATTGACCTTTAAAAAATAAAATTTAAAGTTATTAGCTATTAAATTAATACCACTTAATGAGAAAATGAATTTTATTTTATGAATTTTACTTTTAGTGTCAAACTTAAGGATTTTCACTAAGGAGATTTAAAATATGAATAAAATAAACACAGTAAGAGGCCAACTGTAGGGGGTTGGGCACAATTTGGGTCAACCCGAAATCTGATTTTTTAGATTTTTGGATTATGGATTGAACTTTGAAATTTATTTTTATGATTTATGGATATTGGATTTAGTACATAATAGGTGATTAAGGTTGTTGATTGTTATGGCCAGTTCGGAAGTTAAAATTGAAAATTTTGATATACTCAAATCGATTGATCCAAAATCAAACTCAAAAAATTCAATTTAATCTGAGCGTATTTAGATTGTAATTTCTTCGGCTTGAAAATTAAATATCTAGATCAAAATTTTCATTTTCAATTTGAACGACAAGGACGTCCACTCTAACCAAAGAGATTCAATATCAACTATTGTGCAATTTTAAGACACAGGAGGTTCAAATGAATCCTTGTGCCCGTCCTACCTCCCACCTTTGCATACATCTACTCTCCTTGCACTTTTTCTCATCATTTTAGCCGTCAAGTGATTTGATATAAACATAAAGTGTGATTATAATTTTATGAGATAGTGATGTAAAAAATAACTCAGAACCTCCTCGATTTGGTTGGCATAGTCATATTTAGCATGAAGTTTAAAAATAAATGAATATTTTAAAACTTTATAATTTTAAATATTTCGTAATATTTTAATGGTTATAAAGGTTTTTAATTAAAAAATCATTTAAATATGAAAACCACTATGTCCATTAAAAAAGTCATTACTTGTGGGCAATAAAAATAGACAAAAGAAACCCACTAGCTGTACCACTCCAATAAAGACTTCTTCTAGATTGAGTTTGACACTTATAGTGTGAAATATTTTTGATAATATCATATCATTTAAAGAAATATTTATTAGTAGTAATCATTCATTAAATGTGCAATTAATAACTTTAAAAAATCATTTAAGTTACTTGCTATAACATGTTAAAATACATAAATAGAGTAAAGAAAAAATGCACTTTTAGTATGAAGTTAAATCTTACTCTCTCCGTCTCAATTTATGTGTCATAATTAATTTTTCGTATGTTCTAAAAAGAATGTAATAATGCTTCCCTATACTTCAAAATTCTTATTTGAGCTAATGATCTATCGAAAACGGTCTATCTATCCCATCAAAGATCCCACAAAGTCTGTATACACTCTATACAGACTTTAAAAGTATGGCTTTAAAAGTCAAAAGTCTTGAAAGAAATACTAATACAAATACACAAAAATAAGGATTTATCCATGGAGGATAAAAATACAAGTTCAATGGTGGTTTGTGTTACTGGTGGTTCAGGATACATAGCTTCATTTCTGGTGAAAAAACTTCTTGAAAATGGATACAAAGTTCATGCCACCCTTAGGAACTTAGGTATGAAATTCTTGATTTTACTTTCCTTTTTTTTCAATCAATAATGAATTGTCTTGAGTCGAAGTAGGAGTAACGTCTGTGTACACCCCACCCTTTCTAGACCTCACAAGTGAGACTATGCTGAGTATGTTGTTGCTATAATGTATTGTACTGTTGTTGATGGGATGGATAAGATCCCTCACCATTAAGGCATTAACTATAAGCTAAGTCATGGATTTGATTCTGTTGAAGAGCCCTTATCCCTTTAAGGGGTCCTATGCTAGAGGCGAAGCAAGAGGGAGGGGGCGGAAACAACCTCTTTACCTCACAAAAGTAGGGGTAAGGTCTGCGTATACTCTACTCTTCTAGACCCCACAAGTGAGATTATTCAGAGTATGTTGTTATTGTTGTTGAAATGAATTATACTGTTGATGGGACGGAGGACAAAAGATGTTATTGTTGTTGAAATGAATTATACTGTTGATGGGACGGAGGACGAAAGAGCCCTTACCCCTTTAGTCCTACGCTTGAGGCAGAGCTAGATGGAGGAGGACGGAAGGTTATTCATCCAAACGCCTCAGAGGAAAATCGGCTTGTATATAAGGTTAATTGTTATGTAACTATAGTATAAGTTGAACCATGTAATGAAAATTCTTTCTCCGCCACTATTGTACATGACATGAATCCAAATTAGTCGGATTTGTAAATTTCAGATACAGGATGGTGTAAAAGACTCATAAGTTGTGATAATTTTGCAGAGGATAAATCAAAGGTAGGCTTGTTGAAGAACTTGCCTAATGCAGAAGGAAATTTGAAGTTATTTCAAGCTGATATGTATAGACCGGAAGAATTTGAGCAAGCAATCATAGGCTGTGAATTTGTTTTCCATGTGGCCACTACTTTTCTACATACTGAGGGATTTCAGGTACCTATTTTTAACATCGTTCGGGTTAGCTTGTATGCACCTCGCTAATTTCACCAGACTTCTAATTGTGTTTGCACAAGTATATGTACTCCACTAAGATACTTGGTCTCCCATGGTTCTTACATACTCCCTCCGTTTTCATTTGTTTGTCTTACTTTCCTTTTAGTAATCTATTTTAAAAAAAACGTCTCTTTCCTTTTTTTTAACAACTCGTTAATTCTAACTTTCCACATAACACGTCTAAGATTACAAGATTAAAAAGTATTTTGGTACATTCTACGTATGTTTAGTTTAAGACCACAAAATGTAAAAGTTTTCTTTACTTTCTTAAACTTTGTGTTAAGTCAGAACCAGACAAACAAATTGAAACGAAGGGAGTATTACATTGGTTGCTAGCTAGCTCAACTACACTCTTAGAGTCTTAGTACTTGTTGGTCATCAGGGTCGGAGCTATAGTTGGAGAAGGGTGGTCAGTCAAACACCTCTCGTATGGAAATGATATTAAATGTTGTACAACCTTAACGGAATTTCTGGTTTCGCTTATGGAATTTGATTGAGTTATTTATATATTTATTGTTTTGGGATTGAATATTGTAACAGTACA
Source organism: Solanum appendiculatum (assembly GCA_018342035.1). NCBI lineage: Eukaryota > Viridiplantae > Streptophyta > Magnoliopsida > Solanales > Solanaceae > Solanum > Solanum appendiculatum. Next base: position 28,860 of record JAGDQO010000489.1, on the reverse strand, counting down.
AGAATCCAGTAGAAGCAGCAGTTGCATCAGTGAAGAATATTGCAATGGCTTGTATAAAGTCTGGTACTGTAAAGAGGCTTATATATACAGGCAGTGTGCTTGCTTCTTCACCAATGAAGGATGATGGCAATGGCTTCAAGGATTTGATGGATGAAACATGTTGGACCCCTCTCAATGTCCACTTTCCTTTTAGTGATGATTTTGCTATGGTAAGATTTCTTTCTTATTGGTAACGATGGTATTGGAGTCAGTTTGTGTCTATTTAGACTACTCCTCTTGGTGTTTGTTATCTTCTACCAACTTAGGTATCGTGTAACTCTGTCCACTAAGACTTACACAGTCTGGATCATTGTCGGGAATTGAATCATAATCTATTAGGTTTGCCTGTAATTCTTTGATCACCAGGTCACACCTTGAGTGTCTTAACAACAAAATTATAAATACCTTCGTTTATAATAATAACATATAACCTTAACACCCCGGGATGGGAGTGGGGGACGACCCCGAGCCATCCGTGAGCTAGATACCACTTTTGGAAGGGCTAGCACTCTGACCTAGTGTAGTTTCCAAGAATTAGTTCCTTCATCATTTCATCCAACAAGATGTGTCTTTCTCTATGAACTGTCTAAACAAGAATTCTCGAATTCTATAAAGATAGCCAAAAAAAATAACATTTTCTTTTTTGAATGGTATAGAATTATGTGAAAGCAAAGACAGCATGTGACAGAGAAATCTTGAACTTTGGCAAAGATGGATTTGAGGTTGTGAGCTTAGGCTTTGGTCTTGTTGGTGGAACAACACTCTTGTCAAATATCCCACCAAGCATAGCTGTTATGTTGTCAGTGATAACTGGTGGTGAAATTTATTACAACCAACTCAAGTTCATAGAAGAAGTTGATGGAAAAGTTCCAATTATACACATTGAAGATGTTTGTGAAGCTCACATTTTCTCAATTGAAAATAGTGATTCTATGAATGGTAGATTCTTGTGTGCTAGCTCCTTTGTTTCTTCTGCAGAAATTGCAAGTTATTATCAACAAAACTATCCAGAGTTTCATGTCAACCAAAAGTAAGTACCTTATCTTTCATCTACACTCTTTTTTTGTGTCTAGTATCTGGTTTGGAACCCAACTAATTCGGTTTCCATCACATGTTGATGTGGTGGTAAATCGCTACCTACCAAACACGACTTCATTTCCAGAGCTCGAATCCAAAACATCTAGTTAAGTATAAAGGAGTACTTACCACCCCACCACAACTGATATCAGATGTAGTTCTTGAAGTTTCTTTGTGCATACTTGGCATAAAATTAGTTTACACTATTAGGTCATTAAAAGTCAATTCCAAATTAACTTATTGATGACGTAAAGAATTTTTACACTCTCAGATCATTTAATATATTTAGAGAATTGTTTTGGTTATTATTTTTTAAATTTCCATTTATATGTCTTCCCATTTATAAACAGGTACTTGAATGATCCAAAGAGAGAAGTGAAGTGGGGATCAAATAAGCTTATGGAGAAGGGTTTTGCGTACAAATATGAAATGAAGAAAATATTGGATGATAATATTAAAAGTGCAAGGGAACTTGGAGTTCTCAATTTACCATCATCTGCTTAATGGGAACTTTTAATTTTCATATATGAAAAATATTTACTCGTATCGAGTGTTTGTAACAAATCATATGAATTTATCATAAGTGATAAAATAAGGTGAGAATATCTGCTAACACGCATGTCGTGTATTTATTGTTTTGATGTAGACACAGGGTGTGGATAAATTTTATCCCTCCATCCGAGGGTCTATCGGAAACAGGTTTTCTACCTCTAAGGTAAAGGTAAGGTCTGCGTACACTCTACCCTCACCAGACCCGTTGTAATCCCACAAGTGGAGTTTGGGGAGGGTAGAATGTACGCATGTATGCAGACCTTACCCCTATCTTTGTTCGATAGAGCATTCCCTGAAAAATTGCGATGTTTTAACTATGATTCAATCTATACTTGATATGTAAGCAATGTACCAGAAAGGGGAACTGGAAAATGAAAGATAATTCTATTTGTAAACATATTCTTCTTGTGAGAAATTAATCTGCATCATCTCCATCTACATGTTTTGGAGAAAAAGAACTTGTGATCATATGATTGAAGTAAGACACATCATACCCTTAAGAGTTCGACCATTTTGTCCTCTCGACAAAGAATGTCGTACACTTGTATTTTTACAGGAGCATTCACATATGAAGAGACAGAGATCAAGAGATACTTTTGATTTGATGATACGAACTTCATTTAGCTTTCCGTGATTTCTTGCAGCATTTCTACCACCTTCTTCATCTTTGGTCGTTTTGCTGGTGTCATGTCAGTGCACAGCAACGCAACCTTTAGCGCTGCTAACATTTCTTTTCTCCAAGAAAATGAAATGGTGCTGAGCTTTGCATCGAGTATCTGCTCAGGTGTTTCCCCCCTTGCAGATGCACCATGTACCCACTTAACCAAATCTATTCCTTCACCAAAAGCTTCATCAACAGGTAGTCGAGTGGTTAGGATCTCGAGCAAAACAACCCCGTAGCTGTAAACGTTTCCAGGAGCTGTTACTTGCATTGTATATGCATACTCTATTGAGAAAAAGAAAGAAAAAAACAAGTCAATAACAGAGTTATAATCTCTACAAACGCGGAAAGAGAAAGATAAGTACTCCCTCCGTTTCAATTTGTTTGTCTTACTTTCCTTTTTAATCAGTTTCAAAAAGAGTGTCTCTTTCCTTTTCTGGCAACTTTTTAATTCTAATTTTCCACGTGGCATGTTTAAGACCACATGATTAAAAGACATTTTGGTACATTCTACATATCCGAATGTACCAAGTTTCAAAAGACTTCTTTACTTTCTTAAACTCCGTGTCAAGTAAACACCGGACAAACAAATTGAAATAGATGGAGTATGTGTTCAAATGATTGATGAGTACCTGGAGGAATATATCCGAATGAACCAGCAACAGCACTGATACTTGCAGTCCCTCTAGATGGATCGAGAAGCCTCGATATTTCAACTTCACTAACCAAAGGCCTGAAATTAGAATCAAGAAGCACATTCCCGGAAGAAATGTCAAGATGGATGATAGCAACATGATGAAGGAACGCCAATCCTTCTGCAACTCCGGTGGCAATGGCAAGTCTTGTTGGCCAGTCAGGCTTATATTCAGGTTTTTGGCTAGAATTATGAAGATATTGAGTCAACGTTCCATTGGCATAATATTCATGCAACAGAAGAACGACATCTTCATAGATCCCAAACCCGATAGGACGAGCAAGATTATCATGAACAAGCTTACTAAGCTTTTCAAGCTCTCTGATCATCTTACTCTGGTGATGAATTATAGTTTTGTCCATTGACTTTAGCTTCTTCACTGACAAAATCATCCCGGAAGGCATGTCTGCTTTATAGACAGTGCTGAAAGTACCAACACAAATCTTATTTGAGTCTTTCATGACTGCCTTTACAACTGCATCAAAATCAATTGCTTGCTTTAGATTGTCAACGAAGACATTTCCCGCTAGTATCACTGGTTTGCTAGAAATTTCATCAATGGTATTTCCAGCTGCTTCCTTGGCTGCTTTCTCTTGTTTCTCCCTCATCATGAACAGCAAAACAACCACTGTGACAGATACAAAAACTGCCAAACCAGAACCAATAACAGCCAAAACGATTCTGTAAGAGACCTTGTGACTGTAAACGCTGTGGTCATAACCATTTAAATCTCCACAACCACCACTTAAAGGATCACCACAGAGACCTTTGTTTCCAAGAAAGCTTGAATTAGGACTTTTCTGAAATGGTGCAAAAGTAGGTATTGGACCAGTGAATTGGTTGCTCGAAAAATCAACCTCTATCAAACTCTGCATGCCCTTCAATGCCGGCGGAATATTCCCAGAGAGCTGATTATCAGATACATCTAAAGAAACCAACTTGTCAAGTTTTCCTAAATCCTGAGGTAGCTTTCCGTGGAGACGATTATGACTCAAATTCAATGCAATCTGCAAGTTCTTCATATGACCAATCTCAGGAGGGATACTTCCAGTAAGTTCATTACTCCCCATTTCCAACTCAAGCAACTTTACACAATTCCCTATCTCATGAGGTATCTCCCCTCGAATCGAGTTCTCCCCCAACAGCAAATACTGCAATCTGGACGTATTGCAGATATCTGCCGGTATGGTACCATTGAACTTGTTGTTGCTCAAGTCAAGTTTATTGAGATTCTTGCACTTAAGAACTGAAGTTGGAATCTCTCCATAAAGGTTATTACCAGAAACAATCAATTCTTGCAAACTGTTAAGCTGACCAAACTCAGGAGGAATAGTTCCATTAAACTCATTTGAAGCTAAATTAAGAAGAGTGAGATTCGAGCAATTCGCGAACTCGGTGACAATTTCACCAGACAAACTATTACTATCTGCTTCAAAATAAGTAAGACTACTGATATTCCCAATTGATTTAGGGATACCTCCAATCAACTTGTTATTCCCAATTCTAATACTAGAAAGTCCTTTACAATTCCCAATCGAATCAGGAATCGTTCCGGTCAACTTATTCTGAGTTAGAACAAGAAATTCAAGATTCCCATTAGCACAAATGCTCTCAGGAATAGTACCTTCAAGCTGGTTTGAGTGAAGGTTCAACAAAGAAAGATCAGAGTACAATCCTAAGTTAACAGGAACACCCCCACTAAACTCATTCTCATAAGCAGCGAAAACCTTAAGATTGGTCAAATTACCAATCCACATTGGGATAGAACCATTCAAGTTGTTAGTAAATATTTGAAAATCTTGCAAATTCTCTAACCCCTCAAGCTCATCAGGAATAGCTCCAGTGAGCCAGTTTTTTGAAAGGTTCAATGCCTTAAGGCTTCTGAGCTTACCTAATTCACTAGGAATTGAGTTTCCAAACTTGTTAAAAGACAAATCAAGATATTGAAGCTCAGATAAATTCCCAAATGCAAATGGAATAGACCCTTGGAAGTTATTATTAGAAAGGTCTAGCCACCTTAAACCTTTGAGCTCAGATATTAGAGTTACATTACCTTGTAATCTAAAACCAGAAAGATCAAGTCTTTCTACCATTGAACTGTTTGAGCTGCAAATAACTCCATGCCAAGAGCAGAAATCAGTTGTGTTCATAACACCCCATCCAGGTACTGATAGCTCTTTCCCAATTGCTTCCACTACATCCTGATCATGAAAAACTATCTGGGAATTCCCAAGTTGGAATCTTGATAGCAAACCAACTAGAAACAACACAGTTAACAGAAAGCTCAAAAGTGCCATTCTTGTTTTTTTTTCTTTATTTTTCAAGAAAACACCTTTTCTTCCTCCTTTTCACTCCAAAACAACCAGACAGAACAATCAAGAATCCATTGATGAGATTAAGAGGGGAGGGATGGGTGAAAAAGGGGGTTCAGAGTGAAAAAGATTGAATCTTTGAAATGGTTACAAAGAAAACAACTTTTCTTCAACTTCTTCTTCCTTTTCCCATCAAGAATCCATCACATGAAACTTTCTGCAGAATTGGAGATTGTGGGGGTGGGGGTGGGGGTGGGGGTTAGAAGACAAAAGGGTGTTTACAGTGAAAAAGATAGAGTCTTGAAATGCTCAAGAAATGTAATGACTACTTTGAAGTGAGTATTCTCCATTTGAGGAATCTTGAAAATGGAACATAACCAAAAAGCTAGGAAGCCCTTAAATTTAGGAAATAAAATGTACTCCCTACTTACTCTTATCTAAGAAGCCCCATGTCAAGAATTGAAGAAAACATTGTGTATACAAGAAGAAAACAAACAAAGAAACAAAACACTAAAAAACGGGACACAGAAAACCTGGGACTAGGCTAGAAGATAGACTAGCTGAGTTGAAACAAAATAGTACTACTACTATAGTATTAAAAAAAAAAAAAAAAAAAGAACTAGGGATTAATTGTTAGTAGGAGTACTAAAAGTTGCAGAAAACAAAACTTATACTAGATTAGATTAAAGGACAATGTTTGTGGGGGTGGCGTGGGGTGGCGGGGGGAGTGGTGTAAGGAGTACAATGTTGATTATGTAACAGATTGTCAGTGCGTCAGGTGGTTTTTCCTCTGTATATAGAGAGAAAGATTGACATTTAAATGAGGGGAAAGTGTGTTGGGGATTTCTGAAAAGAGGAGTTGTGAGTAGTAAGCAGTTAAATAGTCGGATAGAAGCTAAAAATTTCTCTTTTTAAAAAAAAATAGAATAAAAAAATTATTTTTTTTAAGATTAAAATATTTTTGTCATATATACATATTTATTAATATATCTCTTATATTTATTTATTTTTATGATAAATTTTTCATATATAGTGATTTAATTTGTAGAATGATTTTTAAATTTATTTTGATTGATACTTTTAATTATCCTAGTTTTTCGACACGTGCGTTGCACGTTTAAATATGCATTATCATGTATTAGTTGTGTAAAATAATTTCAACATATTCAAAGTATTTTTTGACTAAATATTTATATATTAAAAAATAAAATAAATGTTTTTGTGATAGATTAATATGAATTATCGTATAATGACTTGATTTTCAAGGTCAGGATTATTGTATTCAGAATCTTCAAAGATGAAGAATAATTTTTTTGTCAGATGCATATTATTTTTACTTATTTCGCTTTTATGAGTACAAAAATATAATAAAACATATCTTATCTAATATTTTTTATAAATGATCTTCGTGGTGTGTCTTCCTATCGACAGAATTAATTCATAACTACCACAAATCAGCATACCAAAAATCTAGAGAGAATTTAAACTAAAAATGACTTATACTTCACCTGTCATAATTTATGTGAACCTTTTTAACTTTTTTGAAAATTAATTTGATTAATTTTTGAAGAAAAATTGTATTAGATCAACTCAATATTTTCACCATAAATTTAGATATCGAAAGCCATACAAAAGAAAATCATAAATTACAATTTTTCTCATGCATATATGATTAAAAATATACTTTAAAATATATATCAAATTTAAATAGTTTAAATTTTGAAGAACTAAAAACCCACATAAGCTAAGAAGAGGATGTCCTTGGCCTCATCATCTTAACCTTGTCCATGACATTAGACCCCCGCCCCCGCCCCCGCCCCCCGCCCCTCTCTCTCTCTCTCTCTTATTTTCCTTTCCAATTCAAAATCTCTGCGTTTTATTAAAGAAAAAACTAAAAAAGAAAATAACAATTGGTGATATAAATGTTCTACGAACATATAATGTTATGAGATCTACTATAACTAATTTTCACATATAATAAATATTTTGCCAAATGTATGTCAAATACTCCTTCCATTAAGAAAATATAGAAGATTTTTCAATCATGCGGTCTTGAATTAAAGTTATGTAAAATGTATGAAAATGTCCTTTAATATGGTGGCCTTAAACCTGTTACGTGGAAAACTAAAATTAGAGTGTTTTCAAAAAAGAAAAGGGGTCATTTTTTTTTTTTAAATAGACTAAAAAATAAGTAGGTCATTCTTTTTTAAACAAAGAAAGTATTATCAGAGATTGGGGTTGAACAAAATAATTATGATAGTAAAATATGAATGGAAGTATATCTGCATATCCAAACCAAATGAAGGATAATTTGATCTACTTCTCCTCTGGAGGAAAAATAAGTGACATTTAGGATGTATTCGATATGAAGGACAATGTTTTTTATAAAATAAGTGTATTTAATTTCTTACTTATTTTCTTGTGTTCAACACGCAAGCAAATCTATTATTCTAAAATATTTTTATATATCTATAAAAAGAATATAGGAGGTGGTGGGGTGACGGGGGAGTGGTGGGAAATTGGGAATAGTTATATGGGTGGGTGAAGATAAGGTTTGTTGGAGGTGTGAGGAGGACACAATGAATTTGGAATGCTACTTGTAGAACTTGTTTTACTTACTTCAAAACATTTTTGAGCAAATGTTTTCTTCCATACCAAACACACCCTTACTAATTACTACAATCTCACTATCTATAACATTTTTGCATCACTTTCTTATCAAGCAAATGCATATAAAAAAAAAGGCAGTCATAATACCAATATTCATTAATGAAGTAGTTACTAAAATTTACATCTCTAGCAATAACACATGGTTCATGTATACAAATTCAGACCAAAAAAAATTCATGTGTATACAAATGACACAATTCCATATAAAACTTGTCAACTTTCTCTAACGCGCGCTTTCATTGCAACATATTTTTATTTTTTCTCTACTCCCTCAAATTACTTAAGGTGTTTCGTTATTTTTGTGCTTCAAGATCTTGAATTTATATTCATGACTCTTTTTTCCTATCATATAGAATTGTATTTGTTTATGGAGAGTACTATAGTAAGTGATCATTTTGAGTACAAAATAAAAAAAGCTTTCATTGCAACATGTTTGTATTTCTTCTCTACTCCCTCAAATTACTTAAGGTGCTTCATTATTTTTGTGCTTCAATATCTTGAATTTATATTCATGACTCTTTTTCCCTATCGCATAGTATTGTATTTGTTTATGGAGAGTACTATAGTAAGTGATCATTTTGAGTACAAAATTGAAAAATAATGTTAAATACAAAAAGCCAAACTTTATAATTTCAATTTTTCAAGGGATAAAGTTTTGATGAGATTGAACATAAGCAAAAATAGAATTACTATGGGAGACTTGTCTAAAATACTTTAGATAAAAACATTCATTTCTTCAATAAAGCATACAATGCAAGTAGTGTTTAGATTTTGCACCAGAATTCATTCGACAATCGTGCCCTTCAGGATTTAAAAATTTGTAAATGTTTGTATGATCTGATCCGTTGTGACTCACCTGATTTAGTTTTCATTCCTTAAAATGGAGTTCAATGCAATTATGTTATTATTTTCGGTGTCTTTAGTAGGCCGGCCGATTAGTGATTGATAGTCCATAAAGTTGCACAATTTGACTTTGTTTCATATTAAAAGTGTAAAATTTTACCCAATAGTTTCATGCCACTTCAATCTTCCCTTCTTGATCAAACACTGTATATTTTTTCTACTGCTCCATATATTTCTCTACACTTCACCCATATTTCAAAAAAATAGTTTAAAACTCAATTAACACTTCAAAAAGGAAAAGTGTAGAGAACAAATTAGTACGCATTTGTGTTAGTTAACAATTGAAGAAAGAAAAAGTGTAGAAAGAAGATTAGTACGTGGTTTAGAATTTGTTTGTAGCCGTTTCATTTTTAACGCAGCTTTTCATATGATGTAGCATTTTGTTTTTCTGGTATAAGTAGTTGGCAAGAGGAACGTTACATTAGGGGTCTCTTCCTTGTATAGTACCTTAAATTTCGTTGAACTTCGAACTTATTCAACTATTGCAAATCACACTTGACATTTTTTAAGAAAAGAAGAGTTGAAAACTTAAAAAAATGTAGTGTAAAAATGAGAGGAAACCCCTCTATTTATAGCTAGCAAATGGTAGTATGAATAAGTACTAATTGTGCCTTATAAGAAAAGTCATAACGCTTTGAAAAAGTCGTTGCTCATCGGAAAAGTTACAACCCTTTGGAAAAGTCACAATCCTTCGAAAAAGGCACAACTCATCGGAAAAGTCACAACCCTTAGGAAAAGGCACAACTCATAAAAGAAGTCACAACTCTTCGAAAAAGTCACAACTCATCAGAAAAGTCACAACCCTTCGAAAAAGTCACAACTCATCGGAAAAGTCATAACCCTTCAATGTGAAATGGTGTCTACTTTTAATATAATATAATTAAATAAATAAAGAAACTAAATTGAGTGTTTTTAGTCGGGGGTATTATAGTAATTTAATATTCAAGTTTGAGAGTTCATGCTTTTAAGGTAGTATAGATAGATAGATAGATAGATAGATAGATAACATCATGTTAATATTATATTAATGTTTAATTTTTTTATTAATCTATTTGTAGTATTGATTGAAAATTTGAGTATGTACATTTTAATTTAATAAAATAAATATTTAATTAAAAAAATTATAATAGTTATTTAAAATAATTTCTTTTTATAAAATAATCTTAATATTAAAAGTGCAATGATATTTGCCGTTTTTCATAATTTGACTCTCAAAAATACTTTTTGAAAAAGATTAGTCAAACACAATATGTTTATCAAAAGTACATTTTAAATTAATTAGACAAATACAAATTACTTTTTTTCAAAAGCACTTTCCTGAAAAGTTATTTTTAAAAATTACTTCTAAAAATAAGCAATTTTTAGCAATAATGTCTAACAGGCTCTAAGACTTCTCTTAACTATGTCTATTTAAAGCTTAGTGCTTCGATTAATTTGAATTCGCATTCTTATGAAATTAAAGTGTTATTTATTAAGATTTTTTTAATTCTGGCTCAAAAGTACTTAATTTTAGCTTCAATTCCAACGTTTAACTAAGAAGGAAAGGAATTTTTTTTTATTAAGAGATTTTCTATTTCAATCAGAAAGTTATTAGCTCTTGCGCAAATTCAAACCTCTAGTTAAGAAAAATAATAATTAGACTCCTTATGAGGTTAAAATGTTCTCTACCAAGAAAGTGTCCAACTCTTGCTCTAAAGTTTTATGTTCTGTCTTGGATTCGAACCTCTAAATAAGAATACAAGGATCTCGAATCCGCAACACGTAAGCTCATTACGTGGTTAAAATGTCCCTTACCAAGAGATTCTCCGTTCTGGCTTAAATTCAAGCATCTAATTAAGAATGAAAGGATCTCAAATTCACAACGAGTAAATTCATTATGGGGTGAAAACACTTCCTACCAAGATATTCTTCATTTCAATTCAAAAGCTCTCGTTTCCGTCTCAAATTCGAACCTCTAATTAAGAACTAAAGGATTTCAATCATCGACCACAATAACACAACTTTTAGTGGTGTCACTTTCAAGCAAGTGTTACTAGAGAGTCTAGCCCCAAAATGGACAATTTTTGAATACTACAAATTAAAAGGGACCCTTTCTAAAAATGTAGATCAAAACGGACACTTCACTCGGACGAACTGTGACAAACAAATTTAACTACATCAATCACCTCCAAAACCCAAAAAAAAATATCACACAAATTTTAAAGGTAGAACTACAATTCTTTTTATTAACTTCTTATGTGAAAGTATATCTCTTTCTTCCACAATAATTATAGATTGTTCATTCCAATGGAATAACACAGTTTTTAGTGGTGTCACTAGAATAACAAATAACAAAATTCAAACAAGTATCACTAGAAATGATGAACAATTGATCATCAATCAATGAAACTGTTAGGTATACTGTAACTGTTAGTCTGCTTCCTTGGCTGGTTTCACTTCTTTTTTTCAATTTAGAACAAGGACATTTTATTTCACTATACAAATAGGTATAGTTGAAGTGTAAAAGAGAGTTTCGAAGTAAAGGTAAAGTTATATGTATGTGATCTATTGATCATGAGTTTGAGTCGCGAAAGTGGTCGTTAATGCTTGTATTAGCCCATTAGGATAGGTGGTCATCGTCTATATCACGTTTATTGAGATGCGACTCTTCCCCAGACCCTACATGAACACAAAATACTTTATACATTTATTTGTACAATGCTTGAATTTTCGATATAAAATTCTGCATTATTATTATAATCGTTGTATATTAGGAGTGTGCAAAAATCGAATTGACCGATAAATCGAATCGAAAAAAATCTTATTGGTTTATTGTTATTGGGTTATTGAATTAACGGTTTTTTTTAAAAAAAATATCGGGTTATCGGTTCGGTATTGGTTTTTAATATTGGATTATTGGATAAACCGATAACTAAGTTAATATTAATCTCAATATACACACTTCACAGTGACTTTGAGTTCACAACTTCACATTATACAAAACGTCAAAACCTAAAGTAAGAACAATATTCATCTTAATTTCTCTTTGTGTTACACTTGTATAGTTCTTTTCATGTTTGTTATTATTGTTTCTATTTTATGAGCATTTGTAAAGTTACATTATTGTCTTATCGCGTTAAATTTATTAGAGAAGTCATATATTTATTTTATAAATATTTTTCTTATCGGTTTAACCGAAAACCGAACCGTTAAGGACCAAAACAGATAAATCGAAAATCAATAAAAAATATCTTATTGATTTAGCGTATTTAAAAATCGAAAACCGATAATACATAAAATCGAACCATACTGACCGATACACACCCCTATTATATATACATTCATTATTTTTCATCAAACAATAATTTGTACATTATTATAAATTATAAAAATATTTTTTTTTTCCTTAAATTTTAAATCTAATCAAACATGTTCACACAAAACGAAACGAAAGGAGTAAACTAAAGTATGTTACTTATAATAGTACTAGTTTTAAATTTGATATTTCCAAAGGTGTAGGGGCTGGGCTAGTTGCTTGCCTTGGGTGGGGGTAGAAACAGCACCCAGTGGCTTTTTTTTGGCTTCGTCTTTAAAAAATAGTCATTATTTTCGAATTTTAAATTCACAAGCTAAAACTTTAAAATGTTGTACTAAGTTTCGCTGGTGAGTTTTAGAACGATTGAAGATTATTTTTTTAATTACAGAAGTTGAAAAGTGGTTATTTGTAACATGACTCAATTAGTTTGAATTCACACCGAAAAGTCACATTTGGAAGGTAAAAACGCTTTTTATCAAGGTGACGTCATTATTTTCACTCGAAATCTTTGTTCAAAAATATATTCTAAAGTTTCACCTGTGAATTTTAAAATTACAAGAGATTATTTTTCAATCACAAAGGCTAAAAACTGGTTATTTGTAAAAAAAAATAAAAAAATTACTAATTTAAATTCACACTTTTAAAAATAAAATGTTCTTTACCAAAATAACTTCATTTCCATCCGAGACGTTTGATTAAAGATAAATAATTATTTACCACTCCGCCGTAAATGAGACACTTTCTGCACTCATTTGAATTTGAAGGTAATCGAATTATTTCACAATGTGCAATGGACCTACAAATTAGGAAAAAAGGGTTTGTGGGACACACAATAATGTGAAAATGTCTCTAATAATAGCAGGGGCCTCTCTCAACACCAAAAAAAAAAAAAAAAGTTATAAATAAATAAATAAACACCGTCTTATAAAGAGAAAATGTATATAAAAATGGTGACAAAAAATCAAATTATTTAATATAAAATAATTTTCCCTCTATAGGTTAAAAAGGCAAAGACAACATCATTGTATAGAGAGGCTCTCTTTTCTTCTTTTCTTGTCTCATGATTAAAAAAATGTTATCTTTAAATTAATTTTCCAAAATAACTTTTTCATTAAAAAAATTTCCTCTCCGATACTTATTTTGGAGCTGACTAATTCAATTTGCATCAAAAGTCCTACATTTGGCAGTACAACACTCTCCATAGAAGACAATTCAATATACAAAGTTTGAATCTGAAACCTTTGATAAATTATACATGAATACTAGCAATCTTTCTTCTTTTTTTAAAAAAAATATTATTTATTATAAACACTTATATTTAAATTGTGCTTGATGGTTAAATTATTAATAATGCATGCACATAATAATATTTGTAGTCAACAAATATAAAGTTTTTTATATATATATTTGACATACATTTTGCAGGAATAATTGAATTGGCACTTTTGCATTTGCATTGACAATGATGTTTATCTCTTTTATCATTATCAAATGACTTTAATCATTTCATCACTTTTGTTGCATAATACGGAGTCGTTTTTGTTGGAGAGTGTTTTATATTGTAATGTGAAATTTTTAATTATAAATTTAAATTTAATCGGACTCTAATACAAATATCAAATAATATGTGGAAAACAAAACAAAAACATATTCATTGGTATTTATTAATTGATTAAATACTATATATCCCATATATTTACTTATATGATTTAGAAAGAAAAAATATATATCTAGTTAATAATAAACAATCATTCACCTTTTTAACACCGGAACTTTTGATTAATTAGCCCCTCATGTTGGGTTAAAGATTAGCATTAATTAGGCACACTAATAAGTTTATCCAATTTTACAAGTTTCCTAAGCTATATATATTATTATATTAGTGTATGGAATATTTTTTTATAATTGAATTGATGTAATTTAATAATATCAATTAGAAGGTTATGAATTTGAACTTATGCAACCCTATGAATTCAATGAGTATGTCAATTCATCTCCTCATTTTGTAGGGGTAAAAGAGTCAAATTTATAGTTATACAATTTAAAATTACTTGATTTTATCATTCATTAGACTTTTTATATTTATATATATAATATTAGTCTTGTAATTAGGTAAAGAGAAAATAGTAAAATTACCTCTCTATTTTGTGAAAAGTCTTAGATTTACGCTTCATTATGTTATTCATATAAAAATATCCCAACGCTACCTAAATGACACAAATATACCCCTTCTTTGTTGGATTGTTCAAGTTGGTAGATGTCCAATCCCAGGTAACTTTTTCATGAGATGAACATCACGTGATATGTTATTTCACCAGTCCTAACCTAATTTATCCTCTCCAATCCACTTCTTGTTTTACCATGCACTAGCACCTCTATCATTTTCAGTTGAATATGCTTAATAAAATATCACGAGTATTAAAATCAGAATTCATGAGTAATTATGAAATAAAAATGCTATTATCCCAATTAGTAAAGTCATTAGTTAAACTTTTTAAACTTACCTATCAATGTGAAGGGGGGAGGAGACAAGACATTAATCAATTAATTACCTAGATGCTACTACCAAAGACATGACTCCCTTCTCATTTCTTCACACTAGTAGCATGTGTAGTAGTCATGGTGTAGAGTGGCTACTTTTGCTTATCTTTTAATTATTCTTTTAATAATAATGATGGTGTTCGTATCAACTAATTATATGCATTTTAACTATTTTATTTGGTATTATTTTCTTCTATCAACATAAATATCTAGTAGACAAATAAGAAGAACTCATTTACTTTTTATTTTCTTCTATCAATATAAATTAACATGGTATTATTTTCCTACCAAAATTTAGACAAATAAGAAGAACTCATTTACTTTTTATTTTTTAAAAAAGAAATAATAATTTTGGATAAGTTTATACATACTTCAATTATTTCACCTAATATTAGTTATCTTCTATCAAAACTTAGATAAATACGAAGAAATTATTACTTAATGCATTAGTTATCTTTCATCGGATTTGATCTCTAGCCTTCCTATTTACTGTTAGATCACATCCTTATAATACTATAAAGAAAACATGAATTAGTGATGAATAATTTACATCGCTAAACAATAAAAACATGTTGCTGTTTTATTTAACAATGGATTAGTGAGGAGTTATCAAAAATTCATGCTAGCCCTTGCATTTTTAGTATTATATACTCTTTTAATTTTTTCTTCGAGAGATTCACTTACTTGAAACAGTAAAGATTCATATCGACAATCTCAAATTATTCGACACTGTAACATAGTAATTATTGTTATTTTTTGCTCAAATTTAATCATTTATCTTATCGTCGACCTCATTTTATTTAGAGCTGAAATATAGTAAGTAGCTACTATCGTTATTCGCTCAAAAATTTAACACTAACTTTTATTATATTTATTTATTTCATTGACGACTAGATCAAACTTATCTTAAATGATCTCTTCCCAATTTTTCTTCAAGAATATCCTTACCAAACTTCCCCTCCACCCCTAGCCCCCACACAAGAAAAAGACATAAATATTCAAAAAGTTTACTCATAAAGCAAAATGGGATTTGACTATGGGATCTAATATTGATTGAGATTGAACTCTCTTTATTAGACATAACATCATGACTCTTATATCATGCACTGTCTTTACTACATAGAAAAAAACTAGGGTCCCCACCCCTAAAATTAAAAACCAAAAAGGTGAAAGGGAAAAAAAAAATCAACTTCTTTTTTCTCTATGTTTTATTTGGCTTTCTACTCTTTTCTTCAATCAATTTTATTGTTTTTGTCAATTTTTATCATTGTGATAGAATAGAATGACATAGTTGAAAATTTCTCTCACATGGTTTCCCCACTTTTTCTAAGTGCATTTAAAATTTGTAAAGTGCAGTTTTATTTCTAAATTAAAATAATAGCAATAACATATCGATCCAGTATAGTTCCATAAGGTAAGGTCTGAGGGCGGTGAGAAAATAAAGTATACACAGATTTTATCTCTGCCTCACAGATCAGATAGAGAAAGTGTTTAAATAAAATAACGGCTTAGAAAACGTATATTAAAACATAAAAAATAAAAACAATGATATTTCTAAATAAAGAATAAACTTTAGAGTAGTTTTGCTTCCAAATAGATAAGAATATCCTAGAAATTTTTGTTTTTTCTGCCTCTATACATTTACTAGTAAAAATGC
Source organism: Solanum appendiculatum (assembly GCA_018342035.1). Lineage (NCBI taxonomy): Eukaryota > Viridiplantae > Streptophyta > Magnoliopsida > Solanales > Solanaceae > Solanum > Solanum appendiculatum. The sequence goes on along the minus strand of JAGDQO010000489.1, from coordinate 12,459 downwards.
TTCATTGACTGCAAAAAAAGGAAAAGGAAAAGCATAAAAAGAAAAATACTACTCCTTCCGTTTCAAAAAATAATGTGACTCTCGAGAAGCGAATTGGAACGAACGAAAATACTTGAGTAAATTACACTAGACATATTTATGGGCTAAAGGCCCATTTAAGCACAGTATAGATATGAGCCTAAATCAACAGTTTGGGCCATTAAAGAATTGTCTGTCAGAAATACTACAATCTTTAGGCCCATCAACAATAAGGTGACATATCTTATTTTTAAGATTTCAAATTTCACATTTTAAGATTTAGATGACTTGATAGCATAAGAAAGTATTTTATTCAGAGGGTGCACAAACATAAACTCATAAAGAAATAGTCACAACTTAATAGAACGTAAGATATCATCTCCTACTCCTTTTCACAAAAGAAACGACAAAAGAACAAAAAAAATAAAAACAGTTTAAACTTTTACATAAGATGATCATAATTCATATGTTTTAAAATAAACTTCAGATATTGAAACATGACTAATGTTCTCACTTCTCAATAATTATTACAATTTCCAGATGCAAAATATATATATATATATATATTATTTGCTAGTCTTTTCACTTTTTCATATGTACATAACGTTGTACCGCTACATCAAGCTCATCAAAACCCTTGAAATAAAAAATATTATTTCCAAAATCACCAACATTCTTAACCTCGTCAATATTGTTGATCGTAGCTTGAATAATACTGGCATTGTCACTAACATTCCTAATTTCATCAATATTATCGTTCGTAGCTTGAATAATATTGTTATCTTCACAGATATTCTGGGCATATTGTTGTACCACTTCACCAAGCTCATCAAAACCCTTAAAATGATAAACATTATTGTCATCATGATCGCAATAATTTGGAAGATGATCAACTTGATTACTTGATGAAAATAAATTTGGAGTAGTAATTTCTTGGACAAATTGATGATTATCATAAAACTCCAAATTGTTGTTGATACCTACAAAAAAAAATTTCATGCTCCATTTTTTCTTCATAAATCCACATGTTGATATTTTCAGGAATTGGACCATCATGATCAGTAATATTTTCATAGTCAGTAACATACTTTATAACTTCATCAATATTATAGCTCGTAGCTTGAATAATATTGTCACTGTCACTGACATTCCTAACCTGATCAATATTGTCGCTCATAGCTTGAATAATATTGTTATTGTCATTGACACTTCTAACCTCATTAATATTATCGCTCGTAGCTCGAATAATATTGTCATCGTTGCAATAATCCATAGCCTCAGCGTTATTATTGGTCCTTTTATTGATATAGATCTCGCACAATACAGTACTTTTGTCCAACTACACACATTTTAAGTGGTTAGATGCAAAATAAAAATCATTAATTCTTCTATTAGAAAAACTGAAAAAACATTGAGCAATGTTTCAATAACAACATATTCAGTGTAATTTCACAGTCAAATAAGAACATGCATACACTACAACAACAACATATTCAGTGTAATTTCAAAACTAAATAAGAACATATATATACTACTACTATACTATAACGATGACAACAACAACATATTATGTGTAATTTTAAAACTAAATAAGAACATATATATATACTACTATACTATAATGACGACGACAATAACAACAACATATTCAGTATAATTTCAAAACTAAATAACAATATATATAAAAAATTGTGAAAAATTACTAACCTGTGTATTATTGCAACGATGACAATATTATTCGAGCTACGAGCGATAATATTAATGAGGTTAGAAATGTCAATGACAATAACAATATTATTCAAGCTATGAGCGACAATATTGATCAGGTTAGGAATGTCAGTGACAGTGACAATATTATTCAAGCTACGAGCTATAATATTGATGAAGTTATAAAGTATGTTACTGACTATGAAAATATTACTGATCATGATGGTCCAATTCCTGAAAATATCAACATGTGGATTTATGAAGAAAAAATGGAGCATGAATTTTTTTTTGTAGGTATCAACAACAATTTGGAGTTTTATGATAATCATCAATTTGTCCAAGAAATTACTACTCCAAATTTATTTTCATCAAGTAATCAAGTTGATCATCTTCCAAATTATTGCGATCATGATGACAATAATGTTTATCATTTTAAGGGTTTTGATGAGCTTGGTGAAGTGGTACAACAATATGCCCAGAATATCTGTGACGATAACAATATTATTCAAGCTACGAACGATAATATTGATGAAATTAGGAATGTTAGTGACAATGCCAGTATTATTCAAGCTACGATCAACAATATTGACGAGGTTAAGAATGTTGGTGATTTTGGAAATAATATTTTTTATTTCAAGGGTTTTGATGAGCTTGATGTAGCGGTACAACGTTATGTACATATGAAAAAGTGAAAAGACTAGCAAATAATATATATATATATATATATTTTGCATCTGGAAATTGTAATAATTATTGAGAAGTGAGAACATTAGTCATGTTTCAATATCTGAAGTTTATTTTAAAACATATGAATTATGATCATCTTATGTAAAAGTTTAAACTGTTTTTATTTTTTTTGTTCTTTTGTCGTTTCTTTTGTGAAAAGGAGTAGGAGATGATATCTTACGTTCTATTAAGTTGTGACTATTTCTTTATGAGTTTATGTTTGTGCACCCTCTGAATAAAATACTTTCTTATGCTATCAAGTCATCTAAATCTTAAAATGTGAAATTTGAAATCTTAAAAATAAGATATGTCACCTTATTGTTGATGGGCCTAAAGATTGTAGTATTTCTGACAGACAATTCTTTAATGGCCCAAACTGTTGATTTAGGCTCATATCTATACTGTGCTTAAATGGGCCTTTAGCCCATAAATATGTCTAGTGTAATTTACTCAAGTATTTTCGTTCGTTCCAATTCGCTTCTCGAGAGTCACATTATTTTTTGAAACGGAAGGAGTAGTATTTTTCTTTTTATGCTTTTCCTTTTCCTTTTTTTGCAGTCAATGAAGCATTTTTACTAGTAAATGTATAGAGGCAGAAAAAACAAAAATTTCTAGGATATTCTTATCTATTTGGAAGCAAAACTACTCTAAAGTTTATTCTTTATTTGGAAATATCATCTTTTTTTATTTTTTATGTTTTGATATACGTTTTCTGAGCCCTTTTTTTATTTAAACACTTTCTCTATTTGATCTGCTGCACTTTACAAATTTTAAATGCACTTAGAAAAAGTGGGGAAACCATGTGTGAGAAATTTTCAACTATGTCATTCTATTCTATCACAATGATAAAAATTGACAAAAACAATAAAATTGATTGAAGAAAAGAGTAGAAAGCCAAATAAAACATAGAGAAAAAAGAAGTTGATTTTTTTTTTCCCTTTCACCTTTTTGGTTTTTAATTTTAGGGGTGGGGACCCTAGTTTTTTTCTATGTAGTAAAGACAGTGCATGATATAAGAGTCATGATGTTATGTCTAATAAAGAGAGTTCAATCTCAATCAATATTAGATCCCATAGTCAAATCCCATTTTGCTTTATGAGTAAACTTTTTGAATATTTATGTCTTTTTCTTGTGTGGGGGCTAGGGGTGGAGGGGAAGTTTGGTAAGGATATTCTTGAAGAAAAATTGGGAAGAGATCATTTAAGATAAGTTTGATCTAGTCGTCAATGAAATAAATAAATATAATAAAAGTTAGTGTTAAATTTTTGAGCGAATAACGATAGTAGCTACTTACTATATTTCAGCTCTAAATAAAATGAGGTCGACGATAAGATAAATGATTAAATTTGAGCAAAAAATAACAATAATTACTATGTTACAGTGTCGAATAATTTGAGATTGTCGATATGAATCTTTACTGTTTCAAGTAAGTGAATCTCTCGAAGAAAAAATTAAAAGAGTATATAATACTAAAAATGCAAGGGCTAGCATGAATTTTTGATAACTTCTCACTAATCCATTGTTAAATAAAACAGCAACATGTTTTTATTGTTTAGCGATGTAAATTATTCATCACTAATTCATGTTTTCTTTATAGTATTATAAGGATGTGATCTAACAGTAAATAGGAAGGCTAGAGATCAAATCCGATGAAAGATAACTAATGCATTAAGTAATAATTTCTTCGTATTTATCTAAGTTTTGATAGAAGATAACTAATATTAGGTGAAATAATTGAAGTATGTATAAACTTATCCAAAATTATTATTTCTTTTTTAAAAAATAAAAAGTAAATGAGTTCTTCTTATTTGTCTAAATTTTGGTAGGAAAATAATACCATGTTAATTTATATTGATAGAAGAAAATAAAAAGTAAATGAGTTCTTCTTATTTGTCTACTAGATATTTATGTTGATAGAAGAAAATAATACCAAATAAAATAGTTAAAATGCATATAATTAGTTGATACGAACACCATCATTATTATTAAAAGAATAATTAAAAGATAAGCAAAAGTAGCCACTCTACACCATGACTACTACACATGCTACTAGTGTGAAGAAATGAGAAGGGAGTCATGTCTTTGGTAGTAGCATCTAGGTAATTAATTGATTAATGTCTTGTCTCCTCCCCCCTTCACATTGATAGGTAAGTTTAAAAAGTTTAACTAATGACTTTACTAATTGGGATAATAGCATTTTTATTTCATAATTACTCATGAATTCTGATTTTAATACTCGTGATATTTGATTAAGCATATTCAACTGAAAATGATAGAGGTGCTAGTGCATGGTAAAACAAGAAGTGGATTGGAGAGGATAAATTAGGTTAGGACTGGTGAAATAACATATCACGTGATGTTCATCTCATGAAAAAGTTACCTGGGATTGGACATCTACCAACTTGAACAATCCAACAAAGAAGGGGTATATTTGTGTCATTTAGGTAGCGTTGGGATATTTTTATATGAATAACATAATGAAGCGTAAATCTAAGACTTTTCACAAAATAGAGAGGTAATTTTACTATTTTCTCTTTACCTAATTACAAGACTAATATTATATATATAAATATAAAAAGTCTAATGAATGATAAAATCAAGCAATTTTAAATTGTATAACTATAAATTTGACTCTTTTACCCCTACAAAATGAGGAGATGAATTGACATACTCATTGAATTCATAGGGTTGCATAAGTTCAAATTCATAACCTTCTAATTGATATTATTAAATTACATCAATTCAATTATAAAAAAATATTCCATACACTAATATAATAATATATATAGCTTAGGAAACTTGTAAAATTGGATAAACTTATTAGTGTGCCTAATTAATGCTAATCTTTAACCCAACATGAGGGGCTAATTAATCAAAAGTTCCGGTGTTAAAAAGGTGAATGATTGTTTATTATTAACTAGATATATATTTTTTCTTTCTAAATCATATAAGTAAATATATGGGATATATAGTATTTAATCAATTAATAAATACCAATGAATATGTTTTTGTTTTGTTTTCCACATATTATTTGATATTTGTATTAGAGTCCGATTAAATTTAAATTTATAATTAAAAATTTCACATTACAATATAAAACACTCTCCAACAAAAACGACTCCGTATTATGCAACAAAAGTGATGAAATGATTAAAGTCATTTGATAATGATAAAAGAGATAAACATCATTGTCAATGCAAATGCAAAAGTGCCAATTCAATTATTCCTGCAAAATGTATGTCAAATATATATATAAAAAACTTTATATTTGTTGACTACAAATATTATTATGTGCATGCATTATTAATAATTTAACCATCAAGCACAATTTAAATATAAGTGTTTATAATAAATAATATTTTTTTTAAAAAAAGAAGAAAGATTGCTAGTATTCATGTATAATTTATCAAAGGTTTCAGATTCAAACTTTGTATATTGAATTGTCTTCTATGGAGAGTGTTGTACTGCCAAATGTAGGACTTTTGATGCAAATTGAATTAGTCAGCTCCAAAATAAGTATCGGAGAAGAAATTTTTTTAATGAAAAAGTTATTTTCGAAAATTAATTTAAAGATAACATTTTTTTAATCATGAGACAAGAAAAGAAGAAAAGAGAGCCTCTCTATACAATGATGTTGTCTTTGCCTTTTTAACCTATAGAGGGAAAATTATTTTATATTAAATAATTTGATTTTTTGTCACCATTTTTATATACATTTTCTCTTTATAAGACGGTGTTTATTTATTTATTTATAACTTTTTTTTTTTTTTTTGGTGTTGAGAGAGGCCCCTGCTATTATTAGAGACATTTTCACATTATTGTGTGTCCCACAAACCCTTTTTTCCTAATTTGTAGGTCCATTGCACATTGTGAAATAATTCGATTACCTTCAAATTCAAATGAGTGCAGAAAGTGTCTCATTTACGGCGGAGTGGTAAATAATTATTTATCTTTAATCAAACGTCTCGGATGGAAATGAAGTTATTTTGGTAAAGAACATTTTATTTTTAAAAGTGTGAATTTAAATTAGTAATTTTTTTATTTTTTTTTACAAATAACCAGTTTTTAGCCTTTGTGATTGAAAAATAATCTCTTGTAATTTTAAAATTCACAGGTGAAACTTTAGAATATATTTTTGAACAAAGATTTCGAGTGAAAATAATGACGTCACCTTGATAAAAAGCGTTTTTACCTTCCAAATGTGACTTTTCGGTGTGAATTCAAACTAATTGAGTCATGTTACAAATAACCACTTTTCAACTTCTGTAATTAAAAAAATAATCTTCAATCGTTCTAAAACTCACCAGCGAAACTTAGTACAACATTTTAAAGTTTTAGCTTGTGAATTTAAAATTCGAAAATAATGACTATTTTTTAAAGACGAAGCCAAAAAAAAGCCACTGGGTGCTGTTTCTACCCCCACCCAAGGCAAGCAACTAGCCCAGCCCCTACACCTTTGGAAATATCAAATTTAAAACTAGTACTATTATAAGTAACATACTTTAGTTTACTCCTTTCGTTTCGTTTTGTGTGAACATGTTTGATTAGATTTAAAATTTAAGGAAAAAAAAAATATTTTTATAATTTATAATAATGTACAAATTATTGTTTGATGAAAAATAATGAATGTATATATAATAGGGGTGTGTATCGGTCAGTATGGTTCGATTTTATGTATTATCGGTTTTCGATTTTTAAATACGCTAAATCAATAAGATATTTTTTATTGATTTTCGATTTATCTGTTTTGGTCCTTAACGGTTCGGTTTTCGGTTAAACCGATAAGAAAAATATTTATAAAATAAATATATGACTTCTCTAATAAATTTAACGCGATAAGACAATAATGTAACTTTACAAATGCTCATAAAATAGAAACAATAATAACAAACATGAAAAGAACTATACAAGTGTAACACAAAGAGAAATTAAGATGAATATTGTTCTTACTTTAGGTTTTGACGTTTTGTATAATGTGAAGTTGTGAACTCAAAGTCACTGTGAAGTGTGTATATTGAGATTAATATTAACTTAGTTATCGGTTTATCCAATAATCCAATATTAAAAACCAATACCGAACCGATAACCCGATATTTTTTTTTAAAAAAACCGTTAATTCAATAACCCAATAATAATAAACCAATAAGATTTTTTTCGATTCGATTTATCGGTCAATTCGATTTTTGCACACTCCTAATATACAACGATTATAATAATAATGCAGAATTTTATATCGAAAATTCAAGCATTGTACAAATAAATGTATAAAGTATTTTGTGTTCATGTAGGGTCTGGGGAAGAGTCGCATCTCAATAAACGTGATATAGACGATGACCACCTATCCTAATGGGCTAATACAAGCATTAACGACCACTTTCGCGACTCAAACTCATGATCAATAGATCACATACATATAACTTTACCTTTACTTCGAAACTCTCTTTTACACTTCAACTATACCTATTTGTATAGTGAAATAAAATGTCCTTGTTCTAAATTGAAAAAAAGAAGTGAAACCAGCCAAGGAAGCAGACTAACAGTTACAGTATACCTAACAGTTTCATTGATTGATGATCAATTGTTCATCATTTCTAGTGATACTTGTTTGAATTTTGTTATTTGTTATTCTAGTGACACCACTAAAAACTGTGTTATTCCATTGGAATGAACAATCTATAATTATTGTGGAAGAAAGAGATATACTTTCACATAAGAAGTTAATAAAAAGAATTGTAGTTCTACCTTTAAAATTTGTGTGATATTTTTTTTTGGGTTTTGGAGGTGATTGATGTAGTTAAATTTGTTTGTCACAGTTCGTCCGAGTGAAGTGTCCGTTTTGATCTACATTTTTAGAAAGGGTCCCTTTTAATTTGTAGTATTCAAAAATTGTCCATTTTGGGGCTAGACTCTCTAGTAACACTTGCTTGAAAGTGACACCACTAAAAGTTGTGTTATTGTGGTCGATGATTGAAATCCTTTAGTTCTTAATTAGAGGTTCGAATTTGAGACGGAAACGAGAGCTTTTGAATTGAAATGAAGAATATCTTGGTAGGAAGTGTTTTCACCCCATAATGAATTTACTCGTTGTGAATTTGAGATCCTTTCATTCTTAATTAGATGCTTGAATTTAAGCCAGAACGGAGAATCTCTTGGTAAGGGACATTTTAACCACGTAATGAGCTTACGTGTTGCGGATTCGAGATCCTTGTATTCTTATTTAGAGGTTCGAATCCAAGACAGAACATAAAACTTTAGAGCAAGAGTTGGACACTTTCTTGGTAGAGAACATTTTAACCTCATAAGGAGTCTAATTATTATTTTTCTTAACTAGAGGTTTGAATTTGCGCAAGAGCTAATAACTTTCTGATTGAAATAGAAAATCTCTTAATAAAAAAAAATTCCTTTCCTTCTTAGTTAAACGTTGGAATTGAAGCTAAAATTAAGTACTTTTGAGCCAGAATTAAAAAAATCTTAATAAATAACACTTTAATTTCATAAGAATGCGAATTCAAATTAATCGAAGCACTAAGCTTTAAATAGACATAGTTAAGAGAAGTCTTAGAGCCTGTTAGACATTATTGCTAAAAATTGCTTATTTTTAGAAGTAATTTTTAAAAATAACTTTTCAGGAAAGTGCTTTTGAAAAAAAGTAATTTGTATTTGTCTAATTAATTTAAAATGTACTTTTGATAAACATATTGTGTTTGACTAATCTTTTTCAAAAAGTATTTTTGAGAGTCAAATTATGAAAAACGGCAAATATCATTGCACTTTTAATATTAAGATTATTTTATAAAAAGAAATTATTTTAAATAACTATTATAATTTTTTTAATTAAATATTTATTTTATTAAATTAAAATGTACATACTCAAATTTTCAATCAATACTACAAATAGATTAATAAAAAAATTAAACATTAATATAATATTAACATGATGTTATCTATCTATCTATCTATCTATCTATCTATACTACCTTAAAAGCATGAACTCTCAAACTTGAATATTAAATTACTATAATACCCCCGACTAAAAACACTCAATTTAGTTTCTTTATTTATTTAATTATATTATATTAAAAGTAGACACCATTTCACATTGAAGGGTTATGACTTTTCCGATGAGTTGTGACTTTTTCGAAGGGTTGTGACTTTTCTGATGAGTTGTGACTTTTTCGAAGAGTTGTGACTTCTTTTATGAGTTGTGCCTTTTCCTAAGGGTTGTGACTTTTCCGATGAGTTGTGCCTTTTTCGAAGGATTGTGACTTTTCCAAAGGGTTGTAACTTTTCCGATGAGCAACGACTTTTTCAAAGCGTTATGACTTTTCTTATAAGGCACAATTAGTACTTATTCATACTACCATTTGCTAGCTATAAATAGAGGGGTTTCCTCTCATTTTTACACTACATTTTTTTAAGTTTTCAACTCTTCTTTTCTTAAAAAATGTCAAGTGTGATTTGCAATAGTTGAATAAGTTCGAAGTTCAACGAAATTTAAGGTACTATACAAGGAAGAGACCCCTAATGTAACGTTCCTCTTGCCAACTACTTATACCAGAAAAACAAAATGCTACATCATATGAAAAGCTGCGTTAAAAATGAAACGGCTACAAACAAATTCTAAACCACGTACTAATCTTCTTTCTACACTTTTTCTTTCTTCAATTGTTAACTAACACAAATGCGTACTAATTTGTTCTCTACACTTTTCCTTTTTGAAGTGTTAATTGAGTTTTAAACTATTTTTTTGAAATATGGGTGAAGTGTAGAGAAATATATGGAGCAGTAGAAAAAATATACAGTGTTTGATCAAGAAGGGAAGATTGAAGTGGCATGAAACTATTGGGTAAAATTTTACACTTTTAATATGAAACAAAGTCAAATTGTGCAACTTTATGGACTATCAATCACTAATCGGCCGGCCTACTAAAGACACCGAAAATAATAACATAATTGCATTGAACTCCATTTTAAGGAATGAAAACTAAATCAGGTGAGTCACAACGGATCAGATCATACAAACATTTACAAATTTTTAAATCCTGAAGGGCACGATTGTCGAATGAATTCTGGTGCAAAATCTAAACACTACTTGCATTGTATGCTTTATTGAAGAAATGAATGTTTTTATCTAAAGTATTTTAGACAAGTCTCCCATAGTAATTCTATTTTTGCTTATGTTCAATCTCATCAAAACTTTATCCCTTGAAAAATTGAAATTATAAAGTTTGGCTTTTTGTATTTAACATTATTTTTCAATTTTGTACTCAAAATGATCACTTACTATAGTACTCTCCATAAACAAATACAATACTATGCGATAGGGAAAAAGAGTCATGAATATAAATTCAAGATATTGAAGCACAAAAATAATGAAGCACCTTAAGTAATTTGAGGGAGTAGAGAAGAAATACAAACATGTTGCAATGAAAGCTTTTTTTATTTTGTACTCAAAATGATCACTTACTATAGTACTCTCCATAAACAAATACAATTCTATATGATAGGAAAAAAGAGTCATGAATATAAATTCAAGATCTTGAAGCACAAAAATAACGAAACACCTTAAGTAATTTGAGGGAGTAGAGAAAAAATAAAAATATGTTGCAATGAAAGCGCGCGTTAGAGAAAGTTGACAAGTTTTATATGGAATTGTGTCATTTGTATACACATGAATTTTTTTTGGTCTGAATTTGTATACATGAACCATGTGTTATTGCTAGAGATGTAAATTTTAGTAACTACTTCATTAATGAATATTGGTATTATGACTGCCTTTTTTTTTATATGCATTTGCTTGATAAGAAAGTGATGCAAAAATGTTATAGATAGTGAGATTGTAGTAATTAGTAAGGGTGTGTTTGGTATGGAAGAAAACATTTGCTCAAAAATGTTTTGAAGTAAGTAAAACAAGTTCTACAAGTAGCATTCCAAATTCATTGTGTCCTCCTCACACCTCCAACAAACCTTATCTTCACCCACCCATATAACTATTCCCAATTTCCCACCACTCCCCCGTCACCCCACCACCTCCTATATTCTTTTTATAGATATATAAAAATATTTTAGAATAATAGATTTGCTTGCGTGTTGAACACAAGAAAATAAGTAAGAAATTAAATACACTTATTTTATAAAAAACATTGTCCTTCATATCGAATACATCCTAAATGTCACTTATTTTTCCTCCAGAGGAGAAGTAGATCAAATTATCCTTCATTTGGTTTGGATATGCAGATATACTTCCATTCATATTTTACTATCATAATTATTTTGTTCAACCCCAATCTCTGATAATACTTTCTTTGTTTAAAAAAGAATGACCTACTTATTTTTTAGTCTATTTAAAAAAAAAAAATGACCCCTTTTCTTTTTTGAAAACACTCTAATTTTAGTTTTCCACGTAACAGGTTTAAGGCCACCATATTAAAGGACATTTTCATACATTTTACATAACTTTAATTCAAGACCGCATGATTGAAAAATCTTCTATATTTTCTTAATGGAAGGAGTATTTGACATACATTTGGCAAAATATTTATTATATGTGAAAATTAGTTATAGTAGATCTCATAACATTATATGTTCGTAGAACATTTATATCACCAATTGTTATTTTCTTTTTTAGTTTTTTCTTTAATAAAACGCAGAGATTTTGAATTGGAAAGGAAAATAAGAGAGAGAGAGAGAGAGGGGCGGGGGGCGGGGGCGGGGGCGGGGGTCTAATGTCATGGACAAGGTTAAGATGATGAGGCCAAGGACATCCTCTTCTTAGCTTATGTGGGTTTTTAGTTCTTCAAAATTTAAACTATTTAAATTTGATATATATTTTAAAGTATATTTTTAATCATATATGCATGAGAAAAATTGTAATTTATGATTTTCTTTTGTATGGCTTTCGATATCTAAATTTATGGTGAAAATATTGAGTTGATCTAATACAATTTTTCTTCAAAAATTAATCAAATTAATTTTCAAAAAAGTTAAAAAGGTTCACATAAATTATGA